>JAZGTH010000080.1:0-600000 GCA_036877525.1 Chromobotia macracanthus | reverse complement strand
TTATTCAATGTGCTTAAACCATTTATACATTTTGGTTGGTAAATGTACAGTATCAATGGATCAGACATGTTTGAATCAGAACTATAATGCTGCTGTGACTGTGAGTCATTTGTGCATGTGACTGTATGTCTTTGTTAATGGAACTGTAACTGAATTGTTATCATTTACATTACATGCCTTTAACAGACGTTTTTATCCAAAATGATTTCCAGTACCTTCACGGTATACAACTTATCATAATGTGTGCTCCCTGAAAATTGAACCCTCGACCTTTGTGCTGCTAATGCAATGCTCTCCCAGTTGAGTTTTGGAGCACCTACAGGAATTATTACCCTTGTCTTGTACTTTCATTACCTGACATTGTAAGAATTTGGTTACTCCCTAAACCTGTCACTGTACCCGTCTAGTAACTTGTATACACAACTTTGTTACCCAGCAGATTGACATTAATCTGTGTACACTGACTCATGGGAAAAGCCAGCCAATCAGATTAACACTTTGTTTTTCTTTTTTGAGAAATATGAATTTGACGGCCCATGGAGATTTCTTCAGGCTGAGAGGAAAAAGTGTGGATGAAGATGTTATTTACGCAAACAATTGCTGCAAGCTGGTGTGACGTAATTCTACCGCATTTCAAGAAATTTCAACTAGTGTGACGCATTAATTGATCCTCCTATTCGGATTCAGCCATGTAAAGTACTCTGGCTTTACAATGCTCTCTCTCCCCCTCTTTCTCTCTCTCAGTTGGTGTATCAGTTTCAGACCTCTGGCTGTTTTTATGTCTGAGACAGAGAGACAGAGGATGGCAAGCAGATGGTGAAGGAGGAAAAATTAAAGGCATAGTTCACCCAAAAATTAATATTTGCAGTCATTTACTCAATTGTCAATTTAGATGAGGGTGAGTAAACATTGACAGAATTGTCATTTTTAGAATGAACTGTTTCTAATGAATTAAGAAAACTATGAAAAAAACTCTGAATAAAAGCAGGATACACTCATGTACTGAATCTTCACAAAAACACACCCCCACACACACACTCTGTCGCCCTGTAATAGAGGGGTGATTATTTAACACCAGTGAGAAGCTTTTCTTTTCATCAGAGTAGAAGAGAAACTCTCTTTCCACTTTGATAAATTACTGCTGAATCTTCATACAAAAGTGACCCTGTTCATTTTACCTGACCACAGAACAGCAGTTAAATGACATAAAAGAGACAGAACAAAAGGGGGCGAGACAGAATGGGCAGATTTTAAGAGCATTCTGAATGGTGTACAGCTCAGATCAATGCTCCCGGGGATGGCAGTATTTTCAATAAGCGAAAGAGATTTTGTAATATTCTAATCAAATCTACCTTCCTGTTGCATGAGTCAGAGCAGACCGCAAAAACTCAGACAACAAGCTGTCTGAAGTGCTCATGATCTGCTTGGCGTAGATTATTATTATGATCTGGAGCGTAATTTTTACATTATGGCTAATCACGCAATTTCCTTATGTGAGTGTGTATTGAAGAAACAATTTGTGGGAAACAGTTATATGACTTCTAAAGGACAAGCAGAAAGAAAATTGAGTTTCAAGGAGACATTTTCTCGCTCATCAGCCACAGCGGTTGGTTCAAGTAACCTCATGTCACGCCCCTCTGGACCCTGATTCCCCTGGATTCCCCCATCATAACCTTCAAATAAAGAGCTAAACACATGCCTTCTTTCACAAGCACTTACATTAAACTATAAACAGACATTTCCTATAAACTATAAAAAAAACATAATACATAATACTGTAAAAAAACATTATACCATAATACTCTGTAAAAAAACATAATACCCCATAATACTGCTCTAGCTTTAGTATAGTTCTTGAAAGTCACTGTATTGCGGTTCTATGAATATTATTGCTTCTGTATGATAACTGCTTACAATGTTCCTCACCGATGTTAAAATTCATTAACCTACATTATGTCCACTTAACTTTGAGATAAGATACAATGTACCAATGTACAGTAATTATTGTATGTATATACAAATGAAGTTCATCCACTTGACAAACAGGAATAAAACCTAATTCACAAGAGTAAAAAAACATAACAGGTTATAGACTATTGTGGTGTAGTGGTAAAAGGACTGGTCAGGTAACTTCACAAGGGTAGGTTTAAACCCTTCAAGGATTCTATGAGGATTTCCTTTTTCAAGGGTTCCATCATTATGTTCTTCATCACTGAATCTCATGTTACTCCAGAGCAATTGAGTCTTTTATTAATCTATTGTAATTTGCTTGGCATGAAAACATCTAAATGACAAACACCAGTGAACATTTCCCAGGCATAAACAACTGGTTTGATTTCCTATTGTTGCATTTTAGCTTCTGGGCTGTAGTCTTTCCTTCCTGTTTTAAATCTCACCACCTTTTGTCTTAATAATGTATTCAGATAAGCTTAGAGCCCAGGCATGTAAGGGCCAATTTTTTCCCAAATGTTTGTTCTAAACGATTTTCTGTCCTATTAAGTGGCTGAATAACTAGTTGAGACTGCGACTGGCTGCTGCAAAACTGCTGACGCAAACGGCCAGGTGTGAAGACTCAATTGCATCCAATAAAAAAACGGAGCTATATTCAAACACAGACATGACATTTCAATCTAATGTACACAACACAGCAGCTTATTGAAGAACCCAAATGTTCTGCTTAGATAGAGTACTTCTGTTCTATTCTGCTACTCTCTTGAGAAAAATTTAGCAGAGAAAATGAAGACATTATTGCTATAAATGACATGCATAAGAATACATTTAGGAAAACAGATAAATAGCCTTAAAGTTAACAGAAAATCCAATTTGATCCTATTTACTTTCTAATACATGTTCCTGCTCTTATTGTGCAACATTCATCAGTGCATTTTATTCCAAAGCAAAAGACAATGTCTTCATAATCTTTATTTTAAATGTAATAACTTTCTCTCTGAAACAGCTCCCTACTTTAAGGCTTCCGTCTGGTCTTAAAGTTGGCATTTTTATTTGTGTACAGAAACTCTTACTGTACTTATAGTACAATATATAGATCATTTCTTATAAAGTGAAGAGGCAAACTAAGACATTTCTAAGAGTGTGTGTGTGTGTGTGTGTGTGTGGGGGGAGTTATAATGGTTGCCCATATGTGAAAGTCATTTCATGTTGACATTTAAACTCACAGTTTAGAGTCGAATGTGTTTGCACTGTTCAGATCCAGAAGCCCTCAAAACATCCATAGTGACCCGCCACCTTCAGTACTAACTTCAAAAAGGCCTAAATGAGTTTGCTGGAGGAAGGATCAGACTCAGCCCCAACGGGGTAAGTCATGAAGTCACCATATGGCATGAGAGATCAGAGGAGATGTTTCTGTAAATGCCACAGTGCATTAGTTGTGTTAGAATGACAGTAAACTACAGTAGATGAGAGGGTGAGGTGCCATATTGAGAAACACGCACTCTGTCCCATGGAGGCTGGAGATGATCAGTGATTCCAAAATATTGCATCTGAAAATATATTCTTAAAAGGTCCAGGTTACTTTGTGACAAATATTTAAACACAAAAACAACCCTATTGTCTGGTTT
The DNA here is from genome assembly GCA_036877525.1 of Chromobotia macracanthus. Lineage (NCBI taxonomy): Eukaryota > Metazoa > Chordata > Actinopteri > Cypriniformes > Botiidae > Chromobotia > Chromobotia macracanthus. The sequence continues at coordinate 596,422 of JAZGTH010000080.1, read as the reverse complement.
AATAAACATTCCTGCCATTGTTTTCTTTTGGTATTATTTTTCCATAGCAAACTAATAATATTATAACTCACTTTTCACAATCCAATCAAATCACATCCCAGTGGATAAAATCATGCCCAGTCCAACATCATTTCCAGCTGAATTGACTGATTCTTGCATCATCACAGACTGAGGATTCTCATCTCTCTGTTTATAAAACAAGAAGCATATGCTGAACAAAAGACTAATACAGACAAGCTGTATTTACTAATACTAAAACTGGGGCTCATTTTCTTTATGCATCATATATTATATCTGACGCTTTCTTTTGAATATGACCTGGACATTTCCTGACCGTTTTTGTGAGAGACACCCACTCTGACACGAAGTGAATTAAACTAAACTGGCATTACGTACAAACACAATGTTAGGCTAAATGAGGCAGGACTGTATGTTCCAGAGTCTTTTGTGCTGTGGCTGGAGTCTGTTCTGTCCTGTTTTTAAAGGTTTTTCTGCCTCGTTAAGTCTGAGTTCTGAGTCTCGTTAAAGCAGTTGTTTTCCTGCGCAGAGCAGACGCAGACGCCGCGTGCATCAAAAACTTACTTCTATTTGTCTGTCTTTCGCTCCATCCGCCCACACGACTCAGAGTTTACAATTCAGATGAAAAGGATTGAGCAAGAGAAAGAAGGTAGAAGAGGTTGCCATGGAGAACATGCCGGTTTGTCATTAATAATCATTCAAAATATTCTCATTCACCCTGAAGTCTGAGAAACAAAAAGCTGCGATATCAGGCGCATAAGCAAGTGTTTGCAGGTGTGTTTTAGAGTGCGTGTGTGTGCGCACAGAAACCTACAGTACATAAATGTGTGCAAGCACATTTATTGAGTGATCTCAATCATATCGCTCAAGATATAGAATTTATCTTGAGTCATACTCAGATCGGACTGAAAGTAAAGACTAAAGAAGGTTCACTGAGTGAGCTGTTTTGCACTGATAAACTTATATGTGACTCATTCGTGAGTTGTTTTCATAGATTCATTGAAAAGAATCGACTCATAAAAGTCATTCATTGCAAGCAGGTCTACACTGGCTGTGCTGTACGTTTGTGGGAGTGTGCAACCAGTCTCCACCCAATAATAATGATGTCTATGTAGTGTCATTGTATAATTTTCACATTTAACTCAGAGTACAAGCACAAATCTCAGATAAAGCATCATTTCTTTTGCTCTGGTGCTGTAGATTTAGCGAAAAGCTTTAAGAGTATTGTACCATGACATCATAAGTGTAATAACCTTTACAAGTCTAATTTGAACCATAATGTTTGTGAGAAAGAGTGTGTGTGTGTGTTGTGTGGTCCTGCTATTCACTACATTATGGGGATCAAATGTCCCTACAAGTATAGACACTGACATTTTTTGTCAAAAAATACATTTTATTGGTCCCTATGAGAAAACAAGCTTATAAATCATACAGAATGATCAATATTTTAAATCTAAAATAGCAGTTTTCTGTGATGGTTAGATTTAGGGGTAGGGTTAATGTTGGTACAGTATAAAATCCATTACGTCTATGGAATGTCTCTATTAAACATGAAAACACAATGTGTGTGTGTGTGTGAGAGAGAGAGAAAGAGTGAGTGTGTATTTGTGGGTATGTGTATGGGTGAGTGTATGTGAGAGTTCACCTCCCCAGATCTTTATCATGAGCCTCAAACTGGATTAATTCTGTTTCTATTTTCCATCTTTCAGTTCTTCACTGATATTCGTCTCCTAATCTCTCTATTTTGCTTTTTCTCCCGATTCCTCGTCTCACTCCTCTCTTGCGCTCTCTCTCTCTCTCATACCTCTTCTGGCTGGTTTTAAATTCCACCCAATTTACTTCAACTAATCTCTCTTCCATCCTTCAATCACTCTCTCCACAGCTGCTTATTCCTGAAAGGAGACGAGTGAGAGACAGTATGATACAGAAAGAGAGTGAGAGAGTCTATAGCGTCTGATGTAAATGTGGTCACAACTGAGGTTCATGAAATATTTGGTGAAAGTTACATTCCAAGAGATTATCTCTCTCTCACACACACACACACAAACACACACACACAACACAATACTAATACAGTCTTTACCGAGTGTTGATTACAAACAGTCAAATGTGTCCTCACATTGTTTAAAAGCAGGGCGGGCGAATCTTTCCAGAAACATTTTGCTATGATAGCAAAATCTTGATAGCAATCACTAAGTAAAGCCTAAATATATGTATATAAATATATATCTTCTATGGAGGGGCAGGACCATAAAATGTTCATCCAATCATTGCATCCAGTGCGAATACAATGATAGGATGGCCTGATGGAGGCCATCCTATCATTGCACTGCTATTTGATGGAGTTTGGTCATAAAATATTGTACATTCATTTTTTAAATTACAAAGAGATTTAAGATAATTCATATTCTGAGTAAAAATCTACAGCATCATTCAGTCTGTAAGTCTCTGGTTTGTTTTCTCTCTTCATTAACAGGTATATCAGAGTGACAATCTTTCTGTTTCTTCTTGTACTATCTGTGTGTGTGTGTGTGTGTGTGTGTGGGGTTTGTGTGTTACACTGTCTGCCATCTTAATTAAGTCCGGGAGATATTCCAGGTCTTCAGCTTTAAGGACGAGACAGTAAAAGTGCTTCACTCACAACCATCACACGCACACACATCCAGAATCCTCTCTGTGAATGTGTGGGATCAGACGTTGGGTGGGGGAGTTTCTGGAGCCATGGCATGAAAAGAGAGCAAGTGGAGTGGGAGGAAGGAAATAGATCATTCTGTGTGTGTGTGTGTGTGTGTAATAGAATATACTATACAGAAATACAATTCATTAAAGTAAATGATAAACTAATCTGTAGACAGTGGTCGAATAACTAACATAAATTACAAAACCAAATTGACATTAATAACATAGAATAATATAATGTTTTGCAGCAGAGATCGAACACAAACACACACACACAAACACACTCAGTGATGTACAAACAAATCAACAGACATTTTTTCCTCACACCCTGATGCTGAATTATTTTTCACTCACTATGTTTTTCTTTTGCTCCTTTTACACACACACACACACACTTCACAGACATATTCACGCACAATTCCCTTGTGACGCTAAAAGAGGCCACACTGACAGAATTCATATGACACATTTGAAACACACCACGCATATCACACCTCTAAGCTGTCATGTGTGTGTGAGTGTGTGTGTGTGTGTCCGGTTTATATGTTGTCACTCAGTGATAGCTAAAGCAATACAAGTTGTGAATTTGCAGTCTGAATTGAATGTGATGATTTACAAATCATACAAAGCTATTAAATAAAAAGCATATTTTGTTGTTGTATTGTATTTACTGGCGGCAAGCAAATATCAACAGTAGCAACTGCTAGCAAATGACTCTTACTGCTGGTTCTCTTAATGAATTTGGTCAAAGAGTACAGAGTTAACTTACTGAATCTATTAGAGCTCAGTTAGTCAGTTTGATTCACTTACTGACCAGATGTTTTTAAGACAATATGTAGTCAAAGATACATATTACCTGTCACTGCACAAACAGAGGTGTCAAAAACTCACCCTCAGTGTGGATTGCCGATACATAGGTCCAGTTGTATCTCTTCACTATGTCAACCATTGCTCTGGCCTGCTGAGCATCTGAAGGCACGACCCTCATGAAGTATTTATAAAGTGATTTATCACTTAGGTCCATACTGGTGGCGGAGTACGCGATCTGTGGAATATTAAACAGCTGAAGCAAATTCTGCACTTGAATGGCCACTGAACTTGAGCCCGGACCAATCAGCCCCACAATTGGCTTCTTCCCTTTCATGGGTGTGGCTCCTGGGTCGGCACATCTGGTTCCACCCCCACCCCCGGCCTCCTCGCCTTCATCGGCGGCCACAAGTGAGTCCCGTATGAACTCTATGCTTTGCTCCAGAGCAACCGCAGAATGCCAGCAGGAGTCTCGGATCTCACAGCCTAGCGTGACATTGGGGAGAATTTTGGGGTCTGCATTGATTCGGTCCAGCGTGTGCATCATGGCCTCGACACGCTGGATGCCATACTGCTCCCGAACGGCTCCGCATTTTCGCTCGTGTACTTTGTCGGCCGGTGGCTGGTGGTGCACGGAGAAGAGGGCTCCGATGATAATGTCACCGGGAATGTGGGCTACAACGCGCCGCTCATTGGACTGACCTGCCGTCGCTGGGGACGTCAGTCGCCATAGCAGCATGGTGAAACTGAGGTGGTACAATGTGATCATTTTGGAGTGAAGATGGGCTCTGGAAAAGGGGTTCTGTCTTTGTCTCACAGGTCTTTCTGACTGTGTTGTTTAGTCCATTCGCTTCCAACAGATGAAGTCAGTGATGCTGGGTTCTCTGGCTCTCTTACAAATTCACCACATCTGACTATACAAAAAGGAAACTCTGGTCTCCTGCAGCTTTGAACTGGGCTGTCATTTGTCCGAAAGCCTCTATGATAACCCCGAGCGGGATGCTGGGTCGTTGCCGTGGCAACCTCTAGCTGGGGATGGCATGAGATGAGGGGCCTCATAACCTTGAATCAGAGAGGAGATGGACACAGTAACATTATTATCTTCACACACACAAATTTGAAGAAATGCTGAGCTCTACATATGCACCTCAGTAGTAACTTCAGCTTTGTTATTCTGCATGAAAGCTGTATATAATGTGATAATGTGAACTACCTGAATGCCAGTTTCTGATGGAAGCATTTAATAAAAAATGGCCTAATCCATACTGATGATCTGCCGTACTGTAGCTCTCCACATACAGCTAAATTTTAAGCGTAGTTGGAAATGTATATACAACTAAACATACTTATATGTTACATACAACTAAATATACTTATATAATATACTTATATCCACAACTAAAAATACTGAGGATACAAGTACTGATGTAATGTCATGAGAGAAGAATTTATGACGTGATATCATTTGATTATTTCAGCATAGCCCTATTTTTATGTCTTATAACAATCACTCACACAAGTAAGATTTGAGGGCAAACCTTGAGTGGCAGATTTACAATGAATAACTTAAATTTTGATCTGTTCCTTACAGAAGGCCACACTATCGAATGGCTCCAAAAGGCTAAATAATATTTTGTACAAGTTGTATGTTTTATTTGGTAGTGTTGGGAGCTTTACAGCCACATTCACCTTCATTGTATGGAGAAGTGAAACCTTCTGCCTAACAACTAGTGATCTTTTATAGAAGAAAGAAAAACATAAGGGTTTGGAATGACACATAACATGTTTATTTCGGGTGAACTCTGCTTTAAACGTACAATTACAGTGCGCATTAGGTCAGTAAGTGCCATGTCACAAAGCAACGTTGTGCAAGGGTGTCAACAGACAGTCAAAAACAACCAATAGAGAGATTTCAACCCTCTCAATACAAACGCATGGATCATTTATATCACAGGTCAGTCTCATTCATTGCTGATGCACACTAAAGATGAAACCAAAATGAGGTGACAATTTCCAGAGGAATCGTCTCATTTCAGAATGAATAGACTCACATTGTGTGGTTTACACACAAAACTCCTTTGAGTAGCTTTCAGAGCAATATTGTCAGTAAAAAATGAATAGCTGCTAAAAAAAATCCCTCATTTAGCAGCATCTAAAGGGCCTGTTTCAAATGTCAAACTGCAGACTGGAGCCTGGCTCCAATGTGTTGTATGGGGTCCATTAGAGGGACAGTGCTCTCTGTCATCATGAAAATTCGCTTTCGAATAAAATATTGCTGAATTAAAGGGAAGTAAGTAATGCATCACGGCAAACCTGCTGGTTTTAACAAAACAGAACGAATAGAGGGGAATGAAAAGCTTGCCAATATTAGGTAAGAGATGCACACTAAAATCAAACCAGTGTTCAATGATCGCTTCACTTAAATGAATTAAATGTCAGGTTGATAGAGCAAACAGCGCCACTCAACCCCTCAGAGATAAATAGAGATCGATCGGGACGGATGAGAGTAAACGACCTTGCCATTGATAACCGAGAGTACGGCAGCGAGAACCGGAGACTTGCGCTGTCCGCGGTTCTGAAACGCATCAGTTCGCCTCGGCGCGACACTGCAGTGGCCAAAAAAAACCTCCATGTGCTCCAATATGTCTCATAAACAGCCTCCTTCACCTTCTTACTCTAATGCAAAGAGCTTATCCGGCAGCAATTGTATATATAACGCTGCATACACAATACACGCATATTAAATAACTCCCAGTAAGTCACAAATCCTTGCATATTTAACATTACATATACATGAGACATGTAAATTACATTTCATTGCAAAATACCATTTCGATTAAAACAAATGGCATTGCATGCATAATACCTTCGTACATGCGGCTTTGCACATATAACGCGCTTTAAGTCATACCGGTGGCCATGCAAACAAGATGATCGGAGACGAGATGAAATAACTCTCCGGTGCCTCATTCCTGAACAACATCGCGTCCACGGATGCAAACTCAAGCGGAGTGTGTCACCCGTTTCCACGCACGGACTTTCTTACCTGCCCGCGCCACAATCCTCTAAGGTCACGGACGGCACGTGCCTCCCACAGGTGCAGTTTTTGGTGGAGATTCGGGGTCGGTAGCCCGGTTATCGGCGGGGCACCGGAGAGCCGCTGATCTAGCGTCGTCGCGTCGCGTCTTCTTGTCACGCACTAACGCTGCCGACGCGTGATCATGTACACAGATCCCGGCGACTCACCGCCCCTCCCACCCGTAAACCCCGCGACCGGCTGCATCCAACCGGCCGTGGCACCTGCAACCCTGCGCTCCTCTAATCGAAAACACCCACATTCTTGTTTAGGTTTCTACTGTGTATTTACGTCTAATTTAAAGATTTCTACTTTGTATGCATCATTTGTGTATAATTTAAACAGCTTTCCACTGTTGTGAGGGAGTCGGTCATATTTGATTATCGTGTCCATTTTCTTGTTTTAGTTTTGGAGCGTCGATGTGTTTTGAATTGTGGGCAGGTTGAATACAAACCCCGTCGTACCCCACCTAAAAGAGGCACAACCCAGAAGACGACCACCACCTTGTGGTACTTTTCTACTCGGAATGGAGCTCGGAAACATTCAACAAAGCTCCTTCCCAAATCACAAAAAAATCAATACATTATATCTATCTATCGATCTGTCTGTCTATGACTTTGAATTGAACGTGCTAACAAAGCAACACTTTATTTGGGTTACATATAATCCCATGTATTATATGATGGCTATATATGCGTATGAGGGTATATCAATGTACATAGACACATACCGCCTATAAATGGGCGGATAAAAGTTTTAAAAAGTGTTTTCTTTACTCACCCCGCCATCAGGTGTATTTCCCGGGCTTTATTTCCCGCGGGAAGAGTCCCGCGGACCTGAGAGAAACACCGCGGCGCGTCAACGGTTAATCCACTTTTCTCCATGGCAACCGCAGAATCGGTTAAAAGCCGTTAGGATCGCGCGCTTTCCCTCCGTTTCCTTTTCCCGCCCGTTCTCACGCCACGGGTTGAAACGGCAGAAAACCGCGATCCGCCGATCGATATCTCGCGATCGGCGATCTCTCGTGCCCGCGCGCGTGGATGAAGCGGTGGCCGGTTGACAGGATGGGGCTTTTTAGTCAAAGTGGCTTTGGGCTTCGCGCGGGATTAATGTGCCCGCCAACTGCGCGCGGGATTAACAGCCATTAAAAGGGCAAAAGCACTCCAGCAGGCTCTTGTCGTGTTTACCAGAGTGCTGATAATACTGATTTTCATAAATCTTCCTCTCTTTGGTTTTCAGATACATGCTATAACGTAATTTAAACCATCCGTTTCTCATATATTCAAGCTGCACACTATTCCCTCCTCAACCTGCTGATGAAATCACTGTAAACTGGTCCAGGTCCTGGTTTGGGTGAGATGGTGCTGCTCTGCTATGCTGATCATTTTGGTTGCTTGGTGAAACTTGTTGACTAAGGAAGCATTTAGACACCAAAACACCAGCATGTTATTTCTAAAGACCAGCATCCAAACCGCAACATTCTGGCAACCTAATATGCCGGTCTTTCCAGCAGGCCCCATAACCAGGTAATCTTCTTAACCTTAAAATTTCGCCCTGCATTTCTTCAAAACGCACATTCATGTCCCATGTCATGCTCCTATCTGTTTGAGTCAGTACAATATGGATTAAAGACAAATCTGTCCCCATATTCATATGTAAACATCTAAGAGAATAAACAATAAGCTAAACATTAAGCCCATGCTAAGCTCGACAAATCTTCATCACCGAAAGCAAACAGTGAAGTTGTGTAATATCACACAATTTAGTGGGGTTTTTTAAATGTGGGTTTAGAAGCTTAATCCAAAATGGGCTGGAAAAACTGAACTGCGTTGTAGAGACAAGGGTAATTGTTGTAAAAGCTAGATTGGGATTGGTTGCTGCATTTATATAAATGCAGGTTGACACGTGTTTTTGAAATAGCATTTCGTTCCATATTATTTGAAACCTATTCTAATATCAAACTGTTATCCAATAATTAAGTCTTCACTACCAGATCTGTTCACTGAAACCATGTGATGTCACTTTGGTTTGTTCTGACTTCCTTTTTTTTCTTACAAATACTCAAAACCTCATTAAGCAGTGGTGGAATATTGGTAATGGCATTATAGTTGTTAATTATAGAATTAGCATGATTGAGTCTGTAGAGTTAAGCTTGTAATAAATTATGCTCGGATGCTGGAAAGCGTCCTAAACGCTTCTTAGAAAGTACAAGAGTAATTGTTCAATGGCTTCTGGGGTCAGGTTGCTATAGCAACCCCTCCCAATCTCTTTAAAGGCGTAATGACGAGTAATCAGAGTCTGAAGTGTGTAATTGAGCCCTCACTCACATACAAGAAAACACACACGCGCGTGCAAAGTAAACCCCGAAATAGTGCAACATTCAAAGTTCAAGCAAGACCAGAAAACCCGCACACACAGTTGTAATTTAAACACAAAAATATTTGTGCAGGACATGACAGCTTCCTGAATTACTCTTTAACAACCCCCCACACAAACACACACTCAGAATCTGGACGTCTGCGTGGGCTGATCTGTTGAAGCCGGTGTGAGTGTGAGTCACAGTCTGCTGTGCTGCTTTATGGAGACACATGAAAGGCTGTTCATCAGTTTCTCACAACATCACACACAGTGCAAATCATGAGGAGGTTGGTGGGGGTACGGTAAGAACACGAGTAAAAGTGATGCTATTTCTCATTGTTCATAACAAATTATATCATCAGTATCATAAACACTCTGAAATGTATTTTTACATGTCATTCTTTTGAAAACAGACTGCACTTGAGATGCCATAGACTGTTAAAGTTTAAACCTCAAAACCTGATGAAGGAAGTCTGACCATTTGTACAAAGTTGTTAGCAACATCCATATTACAAACCTCAAGATTTAAACCTCAAGAAACCCTTTTTATTTTGCATCAGACCATTTCAATGTCTGGCTAACTGTGCCATAACAGTGAACAACTTGCTCCTCCCATAAAATGACAATTTTTGTTAGCCCCTCCCCTTCAACCACCTGGATTCATTCTGGTGAATGAAACTTTTACAATTTAACAATTTAACCAATTTAACCAATTAATCCCACCCTACATTTTCCCTCACTGAATATGCTGCTTCACTTCATGCTTTAAAAAATCTATTGCACACACTGACTGCACAACACAGAGAACCGAGATATAAGAAAAACTGGGGCAGAAAGAAAGAGACCGAAAGGAGCCTCAGTTTGCATGTAAACTGAAGGACAGTGATTGTGTTTTGAGTAGGTGGCATGTGCCGAGAGATTATGTTTTTACAACACAAAATGACAGCAAATCAATTATTTGATGCCATTTCAAAATAACACTGACATAATCTTTGTTGCCATAGTAACACTGATGATATATATCAAATGCTGCTACCAGTAAGTGATGTTTATAGGGAAACAGAGCAGTTTGTCATGACGATCTCTCTCTTTCTTTCTCTGTTTTTACTTTTTCATTTGCATTGTATTTTAAATTGACTATTTTCTAGTTTCTCAAATAATAGATGCAGGTATCTATGTTTATATTGGTGTTTGTATGACTGTGTACTTTAGTGAGAACCGGATTTACACTTAAATCAAAATTACAAGACAAGTAGTTGAGCCTTTCTGAACCTGTGAATGCCATTAGATTGGATTTACCCCATTAAACTTGTATCATCCGTGCAGGCACATACAGTTCTGCTGTGTCTCATGCTGAATCAATCAAACAGGGGTCAGAGGAAGTCTATGATGCAAATACAACAGATGGGACAGCAGTCAACTCTTGTGCTTCCGTGTTCAGTCTTGAAGAACTAAGTCTATAGAGGAAAAGAGAAGACAGAAAATTATCAAAAAGAAATGGATCATATTTCAGCTCCATTCAGCTTGGGTTTTATTCATTGGTGCCTGTAACTTTTCGATCCGCACTGCCCCCTGCAGACCACTTATATGAACTAAAAGTAAATTCAGTGCCTTTATAGTGTTTTTAGTCGGGCAGGGAATCAGAATATTTAATGGACATGAAGTAGCATATATTAAGATCACTTGTCATTCAAATTAATTTGGCTGCATTTATCATGATAAGATTCACCATAGCTTCTTAAAAAAAACTACTAAATAAACAGGAAATCCAAGTAAATATTAATGAGACCTTATTAGGGGTTATCCTAGTAGTTTCAACTTCTAATAACTTTTAAAGGATTTTTTTTAATGTAGATGTAACATTTAACATTTCTGTAAATGTAATTTACAGCATAAAGAGTATTTATCATTCATTAGATACAGTGACCACCTCCCCATAAAAGTATTCAGAGACATAGTGTTGATTTTAGTGAGACTGTATCTATTACGTGCTTAAACTGATGAATGACATAAAAAAATATTTAATTCTGTAACAAACTCTTTTATGGGAAAAGGAAGGGGGTGGAGAGAGAGAGAGAGAGAGAGAGAGAGAGAGAGAGAGCGAGAGAGCCCATGGCAGTTGTAATCCTGTGACGCTTAGACCAGTGCTTGTGCTGGATTATCTGGACCTCGTGTCCACTACTCTAACATGTGACAAGCTTATGATTTGAGAAACTCTATATATGCAGCTTTCCAAAATGACACAACATCAGCATAACACAGACACACATTTACATTTTCCAGTTATTCATTTATAACAGATGGTTTTATCCAAAGCGACTTACAAAGAGAGAGAGCATTTAACATTTTGCAATAAGAACTAACAAGCCTAGTCAACAAGCTACATTTAGAAATAGTTCTAATGCTAGGGACAGGATGAACAGAGTAAAACACTAACAATAAACTAAAAAGTTTATTACCGTGGTATTACTGAAATTTATCTTGATTTACCACGTAAACATTGTCAAGACCACCTAATGATGGTTAAGGATGTTAACAGATAATTCAGACAATGCAAAAGCAATTTAGTGATATTCTCACAGTTGTGGTCCTTACTGGTCTTGAAATAAAATCCCAAATCCTCTAAGCCTGAGACCAAGACAAGACCGAGACAAAATGCAGTCCAAGACAAAGACCAAGACAAGACAAGACCATCAAAAATTGGTCTTGAAACTGGTTTTGAGACCAAGACAAGCTAACTGATACCATCACTGTACAATAAAGATAAATTATTTGGACACTTTTTGGTACTCACACATTGATACTGACTTCATACCTCGACTACAATGACTAAAAACGATTTTAAAAAGGGGAAGTTAGTCTTGAACTCTAGCATTATTTGTTTGCAGATGCCACTTTTTAAGTTTAAGTGTTAAAATACATTTTGGGGCAACTATATATCCTGCTTTAAAAATGCTGTTGCCATCAACATATATAAGGACAGATTGCACGGGGCTTTGAGACACTTCACTATCTAAGCATGTTAAGGCACCTGTTTAGTTTTCACTAAACAGGTTTAGTGTTTAGTTTTCACTAAACAGGTTTAGTGTTTAGTTTTCACTAAACAGGTTTAGTGTTTAGTTTTCACTAAACAGGTGGAAAAGCAGCATTGCGTCTATCAGTTTAAAGACTGAATTGTATTAACTGTGTTGACATTAGTGATTTGGTTATTGGGTTAAAACTAATGGGGTTTTTTGGGGTGGAGGTTTAAAACTAAAGTTTTTCTCCAGAGTATAAATGAAATGATGTGCATTTCACAGAGCCCCACAGTGTCTCAAGACCGAGTTCAATGATTTTATCCCAAGCATGTGACACAAGTGAGGGGTGTACGGGTGTGTGTGTTTGGGAGGGGGTCTCTCAAAGCAATGCGTAAAGAGAGAGAGAGAACTGGAAAAAGTTTCTCCTACCTCTCCTGAGAATGTTTCACGATCCGATCCGTGATAACATGAGGCCTTCATCTACCTCTCTGCTTCTCCTCTTCGTTCAGTACCTGGGTCTCTCTCTCCAACAGTTTCCTCGACTGTGCACCACTCCGGAGGTTCTCCAAAGCAAGCAGTGCTGTCCGGTTTGGCCAGGGGACGGCTCGGCGTGCGGAGTTTCTTCGGGTCGAGGGTTCTGCCAGGATGTCACGGTTCCTGACCTCCCCAACGGGCCGCAGTACCCGCACTCCGGCGTGGACGACCGGGAACGGTGGCCTGCGGTGTTTTACAACCGAACCTGTCAATGCGCCGGTAACTACATGGGGTTCGACTGCGGCGATTGTAAGTTTGGATACTTCGGGGCCAGCTGCGGGGAGAGGCGAGAATCCGTGCGCAGGAACATCTTGCAGTTGTCGGTAACGGAGAGACAGCGGTTTATCTCGTACCTGAATCTCGCCAAGACAACCACCAGCCCGGATTACATGATCGTGACGGGCACGTACGCGCAGATGAACGACGGCACGACCCCCATGTTCGCGAACATCAGCGTGTACGACCTGTTCGTGTGGATGCACTACTACGTATCCCGCGACGCGCTGCTCGGAGGTCCCGGTAACGTGTGGACCGACATCGACTTTGCGCACGAATCGGCGGCCTTTCTCCCGTGGCACCGCGTTTATCTGCTGTTCTGGGAGCATGAGATCCGGAAACTGACGGGTGACTTTAACTTCACTATCCCGTACTGGGACTGGCGGGACGCGGTGGACTGTCAGGTGTGCACCGATGAGCTGATGGGGGCGCGCAGCCCTCTGAACCCAAACCTCATCAGTCCGTCCTCTGTCTTCTCCTCGTGGAAGGTAAATAACCTTAACTAAACTATTATTCTTTATACTAAAAAGTCACAACGCTTGTTATTTTTTGGTTCTGGTATTAATATAACTGGTATTTATTATTTATTTGTATTATTATATAACACAGTCAAGACTATAACAAGCGCGTTTGGTTGCATTTTCTTTCAATGTAAACTCGAATCAAATTTTAATATGAAATATTCTCGCTTCTCTTTTTACGGTGAACTGTGTCACAACAAATCCAATAATATGGTAACGCTATAATAATGTTCATTTCGTTAAGGCATTAACTGACAACTGCATATTACAATACATTTTACAGCAATTATTAATCTTTAATCGTTACTTGTTGTTACTTAATGCAAATTGTTTATTGTTTGTTCTTGTTAGTTCATTGTGCATTAACTAATCTTAACACAATCCAATTTTGCTTTACAACATTTATTACCAAATGGTAAAATTAATATGAACTAAAATTAATATATGCTGTATGCGTATTGTTTATTGTCAGTTAATGTTATCCAAGGTATTTAACTAATGTTAACAGTTTATTGTGCAATATTATGTAAGCATTGTTGTAACGTTACAACAGTATATATACTGTAATAAAGAAATAAATAAGAGAACACGAAGAACATAAAACACAATGCTATCTTTAATGCTATTAAACTTTTCCAATAATTTCACTGCAGGCTGTTATTTAACATGCATAAAAAACCCAAATTCTGTTATAATTTATATTAAAGAGCTCAGAGGCCGTGTTGTTTAGGCATGTAGGATGGGTTTGGTCTATAACTTGTCAAGAGACTATTTAAATAAGTCTGTTTAAATAATAAAGTCTATTATAGACCGGTTCTGATATCATATATATCTGATATCATATATTCATAACGTGCAGCAGGAGGAAGACCAGGGTGACGAAAGTGTGACGTCACTGCCCATTGAGTTGACGCACGAAGCAACGCTTGTGACATGCAGTGAAAGTCGGGGGTGCAAAAAGTGTGTCGGACCCCAAAACCCCAATTAACTTCACAAGAGAGGCTTCAAAGCATCTTAACTGAGGCACAGACATGCTTTACACTTCATAGAGTAAAACTCTCTAAAAGCTTTAAATGCTGTAAGTTTCAAACGCTATTAAATCCATTTTGCCTCTCTACCGCCATCTCTGTATGAAACATAACATTGCAGGTTCATTACGTATGTTAAAGTGAACTGAAGCCTCGCCTTTACCGTGAAATCTAACAGTTAAAATTATAAATCATTATCATAAACGTATTGTCGTGAATCAGGGTAAGGCAAGGGAATTGATCTGTTAAATACCTGCTCAAGAACTGATTCCTGTTAAAAATGCATGCACCAAAAAAAGTTTGGTTGCAGCTTTAACTAGAGGTTAATCTAGAACCCTGCACATGTACTAATAGAAAATAAATGTACCATGTTTTTTAACAGCACAAAAGTTTTTCAAGTACCTGTACCATAAACTACCATAGTACATGAAACCATGGTATTACCATCTGAGACCACTGCAGTTCTGGGCTGTGTTTTGACAAGTGTCTACATACTGTATCTGTGCAGGTGGTCTGTTCACAATCTGAAGACTACAACAGACGTGAGGTTCTGTGTGATGGGTCTCCTGAGGGGCCATTACTGCGTAACCCTGGTAACCATGACCGAACCCGTGTCAGACGGCTGCCCACTTCTGCTGACGTGGAGTCTCTGCTGAGTCTAACACAGTATGAGGCAGGGACCATGGATCGGCAGGCCAACATGAGCTTCCGGAATGTTCTGGAAGGTAAAACAACACAGTTTAAAACTGTTTCAGCTGAGAGATTGAACTGAATGGACTGTCATAATGACTCACCTGTGCATTTGCGGATGCAGGCTTCGCGAGTCCAGTATCAGGGTTGGCGGTAACAGGTCAGAGTCTGATGCACAACTCCTTACACATCTTTATGAACGGATCCATGTCTTCAGTGCAAGGGTCAGCCAACGACCCCATTTTCCTTCTGCATCATGCTTTTATTGACAGGTGACACACCAACCCACTCCACATTTTCAGCAAACATTAAACACAATCATTTCTAGCAAATATAATATTTCATAGCAAACACGAAAATGTATCACAAAAAAAAAAACACTAGTGAAAAAATTAGAGAAAATAGAGAGTCGGGGTGGGCTCTTTTATTTAGCCTGCAAGTAACCACCTTAAACACCATAGCAACACACTAACAACCACTCAGAACATTTTACCAACCGCATAGTAACTCCCTGGCAACCACCCAGAACAGCCCATCACTGTGATGACACACACATGCTTCCTGTGCCTTTGCTTAAAATGACCTCAAAGTCATTTCATTGAAATGTGAAAACACAAAGATGAAGTTTTATGTTTTTTCATATTGCAGCGTCTCATTCATTCATTCATGTGTGTGTGTGTGTGTGTTTGTTTCAGCATCTTTGAGCAGTGGTTACGACAACATCAGCCTCCACGCACACATTACCCGACAGCCAATGCACCGATCGGCCACAACGATGGATATTTCATGGTTCCCTTCATTCCTCTGTACAGAAACGGAGATTATTTCCTCTCCACCAAAGCTCTGGGATACGAATATGCATATTTACTGGACCCCAGTGAGTTATTTACAGATACACAGGCATTTCCTTAAGCTCTGTATGTAGATCTGTGTGTAACCATTGCGTTTGATCTGTCTCAGGCCAGAGGTTCATGCAGGAGTTTTTGACGCCGTATCTGGAGCAAGCTCAGCAGATCTGGCGTTGGCTGCTGTCGGCAGGAATTTTGGGGGCGCTCGCGGCAGGAACCATCGCAGCGATTATCGCTGTGGCATGTCGAAGGCGGCAAAAAAGCCGGAAGGTGTCAGTGTACGGGGAGAGACAGCCGCTCCTGAACAGCAGTGAAGAGGAAGCTTCAACTTCATATCAGACCACACTGTGAATCTCACACACACACACACACACAAACACACTCTAACTGTACTAATGGGAAAAGACATGAGCCAGTTAATCTGAGTCATGTGACAAATGAAGCAAGGTCTCACCCCTGAGCTCAAGTCATGTGATGAGCTCTTGAACCCCTGTACCAGTCATGAGACCAGAGCTATGTCCTGAACAGCATTCCACCATGCTAATCTCACCATATGCACTCTACAGTTTTTTGAACTACTTGTTATTTGTTCAGACTAGAGGTAAGACATTGTTATAAATACTTGCAATAGAGATTTTCATGATGATAAAGTAATGTGCTGAATTAAATGCAATGAGGCCATCAATTACAGTTTGAAACATTTTTCATTGCACATAATGTCATATTTTACATACTTTGGAAAAATAGTATACAGTATATACCGTACAGTACACAATTAGTTAATATTCATGATGGTCTCTGCCCTGAACTCATCCATCCAGTGACAATTAGGGTGTTTGTATCGTCATAATGGCAATCGAGTTTATGCATAAAACATACAAAGTAACATTACAAAGATGTTTAAAAGATAAATGAAGTGCGATAATGATCTGGATTATATGAACTCTTTGGCAGTGGTTATAAAATAACATTGAAATTCATTTTGACATTGCCAAAAATGTTAATAATTTATCTGTTCATAATACAATATGAAAACTTTACCTGAAAAAAACAAATGAGAAATTTGTAGTTTGTTCTTAAAATACAAAGGCAGTAAAACTAGAAATAATAAAAAAGCCAATAAATAAAGAATAGCAAAACAAAAACTGTCCAAAAACCAGTTAAATATGTTTTACTCCACATTAAGCAGACAGGATGAATTAAAGTAATATAGCAATAATTCACCCAAAGTGTCAATTCTGTCATTACTTACTCAAAAATTATATTTATCAATTGATCAATCATTTTGGTTTGAATTATCTCTAACTATGGAGGGCTGTGCAGGTTCATGTAGACAAACTACATGCAGGGAGGACAAATAATCCCTGAATCAGTGTGTAACTTCAGCACTGTGCAAACTTTCATTATGCTGGTTACCAGCTGAGGAGGATTGTGCTGTCCAGATTTAAATCCAGTCTTCCTCTTTTGCTCTGTATTACCCATCTTGTCGTGTTTCCTCAGTGGTTCTTTGGCATTATTTGTTCGTTCGTGATCTCTTAGCTGAAGGACTCTTTGTTGTACTCAAAGGCAGTTCTTGAATGTGGGTTTGAGTTACACAGAGTGTGTAATGCTCTAGAAATTCCTTTGGGTCCACAGCAGAACACCCCGACCCGTTTACTGCAGAAAACACAAACAAATATAATCACTTACTACAATCAATAAACACTTGTCTTAAATTATATTAAAACAGAAACAAACAAACAAGCAGCCGATGATAGCAAAGTATCTGGCACACTCACTGCTGATTGGCTCTTCCTATCTCCTGAAAGAGGAGCTTCCACTTCGGTCGACCAATCCGAAGCCTCGAGCTCAGGAAACGGTAACGCTCTTCACTGATGCTCTTAAAACAACACAATTACAGAAATACTTTCATATGGAAATAAAGGAGAATCAATACTACAATAAAGGTCATTGAAAGTTCTTTGTAACAACATTTCAGGGAAAAACAACAAAAACAAATTTTGTACAAACATTATAGAAATTCGTAACGTTAATACAAATTCTTCACATCAACAGTAGATAATTCTTCCTGTATGTGTCAGGGCCAACTCCCTATTTTTTAACAAGCACATGCACACTTGGGTGTCCACGTACTTAGAAAATGTTTATAAAGAAAGAAATGATTAAATAAGGAACAAATAATGAAAAGAAAGTCACTGAAAAAGAGTGAACATAGGAAACATGAATACATTTTTAATAAATTGTTACAGTTGTCACCTGTAATCCCTGAGGTTTACTGAGGTACAGATGAACATTCAGATAATCTGGACGATTGTTCTGCCACAGCTACAGAGAGTGAGAGAGAGAGAGAGAGAGAGAGAGAGAGAGAGAGGATAATGATCAGATGAAACATTAATTAAATTTATAGGACTTCTAATGTTAAGAATTAATTCTCTCATTTTAGTATATCTGTGAGCATGTTTTACCAATTTGTTCCCTTGTTTAAGGTAAATTGGTAAGTCAGCTAGGCCTTACATTTTACTGACTAATGCTCTAATATATGTTGTACAATTGCATAAATTACAGCAAATAAATGATAACAGTTTTATCTGGTAGGAAAGAAAAGGACTATTAAATCAACCAAAAATTAAAATCAACCAGCAGGTGGCGATAAACCCACATTATTGCAAACCTATTAAACGTTCATATTCAGTGAATGTTTTACCCTTTCATGAAGCCCACAGAGCAGATCTGCAAACCAGTAGAAGGACTTAAGGTCTCTACACACCCAAACAAAATACAGCCTCCTCAACTTATACTGATGCCAGTCATCACTGAAACACAAACACGACACACATTGTAACAGCAAACAACTGTGCTACTCATACCACAAACTTTGTACACACTGTACTATGCAAAAAGCACTAATCTAGTTTTAGATTATAAATACAAATAAAATCTTCCATACTAAAGGTACTGATCTCATGGTTATATTAAGAGTTAACGTGACTAACAGATTTGGCTGACCACTCACAAGAGAGCTTGCAGAACACAAGCGAACGGCGTGACTCCGATCCCTCCTGCCACACACAGGCTGACCTCATAATTAAACACCTCCTCTGATGGACTGCCAAACGGGCCATCCACGTGCACTCTGGGGCGGGACAAGAAAGGAGAAGAACCACTGAGATGACAGACGATAGGGGCCCAGAAAAAACATCAAGTATTTTACCTTTTTCTAATAAAACTGCTGAACAGAGACATTAATGCAATTAAAAACCCTACAGTAAGGTTCTGTACATTTGTATTATAGGTATGTGTATTCAAATAAAAGTGATTTAAATTGAATTCTCTTTAGAATTGAATGCCCCAGATGACCTGCTGTATGGCTTACCCCTGCATGCAATGATAAACTGGGGCTAAAAGTGTGTGTGTGGCTGTGTAATTGTGGATAAAAGTACTTCCAGTTCATATCACTGGAAATGGAAGGTCAGGTGCATTGCATTCTGGGATACAATGTCTCATGAAGTGTGCTCTGTTTTAAATTTTACTGACATGATTCTGATTAAATGACAATCACTGATTAAACACATACAGTAGCAAAGAGCAAAACACACCTAGATACACAAATAACAATGCACACACTTACACAAATACAGGATGAGGATGTGCACTGATTTCCACTGTCTATACAGACACACACACACGCACAAGTACATTACACCGAAAACACATCTATGACACAAGAGGAAGTTATACTGGGTGGAGAGCTTTGACACCTGACTCCCAACCCACACATGCCGGAAGCCACACAACAGTTTTCCCACAAAGCTGGAGATTTTCCCAGGAAATGACATCAGAAGTCAGAAGATCATGACATTTCACCCCGTATACTGTGTCTTATACTTTGGGATTACAGCCTTCAAAGGTCTGCAGGCGTTTTTCCCACAGTAAGCAGCAGACTTACTTGGGATACCTCCTCTGTTGCATCATGGGAAGGATCTCAGAAGTGTTTAACTGTTGGAGCAGCAGCTGAGAAAATTTTGCTAAAACATAATGAAGAAAGAATATACATATATACAAATCTATGTATATATACAACAATAGCATCAACTTTATTTCTGCATTTTTCTGTTGGGAATGGTGCTTGCAGAGTTGAAACCCACACCAAAATGTTAGGGTGTTGCTAAGGTGTCCTGAGACTTTTTAAGCTTGTTGCTATGGTTTTTGGAGTGTTTTTAAGCTTGTTGCTATGTGGTTACTAAGGTGTTTAAAGTGCCTTTAAACTTGTTACTATGTGGTTGCTAAGGTCTTCAGGGTGGATTGTGTTGCTATGTGGTTGGCAAAGTTTTGTGTGTGTATATCTTGTAATTCTTTTGTTAAATGTGTTTCCGAGAAACTGAACATATCTGTAAAGAATGACATCATGGAAAGTATTTGATAGACTGAAGATAGGCAAAGTGTGTGTGTGTGTGTCTGTGTGTGTGTCTGTGTGTGTGTCTGTGTGTGTGTCTGTGTGTTTGGACTGTATGTGTGCGTGCGTGTGTGTGTGTGTGTGTGCACTCTGTTTTTTACCAACATTACACATTTTGACAGGAAATTGGCCATCTGTACTAAATAACACTGTTAGCTCATAGGATCCTTTATTTACTGTTAATGTGTGTAAGGTTTTGCTTTTCTTTGTGAGGGTCAAATGTTTGAAAATAGCCCCAGAAATAAAGAGAAACCAAAAAAAGTTTTAGTCATACAGTTAAAATGTTGCAACATTACAACATTTGAAATGATCTCACTTTCTGAAAGCCCATAAATCTGACAAACCACATTCTGCTTTAAATTTAATAATGTCAACAGTTTTAAGTGTCTGATTTAGGGTTAAGTAATGTACATTACTAATCATCTTAGTGTTAAAATCACTCAATGCCTGAGAAGTCTTTACAAAGTGTGTGTACTTACATGTCCAGTCCCCCAGCACTCTGAGATGAATACCAAATGTTGCATTCTTCCCTGTTGGACACTGAGGAACACACACACACACACAACACACACACACACACACACACACACACACACACAGCAGGGATTGTGTGAGGATCAGGTACAGTCATGCATCGCACATCAACACACCCCCTGGGGACCGAAAGACTAACAAAAAAATTACTGTGTGTGCGAAGAAAAGTGCAGTGCTCGTATAACTGCTGAAATCTGAATTTAAAATGTTTTTGCAAATCAAAACACTCCACGCTTGCCCAGAAAAATTTTTTTGTTTGAGTACAGAGAGTGAGTTGATACTACATTAATCTATGAGTATTACATCACCTTAAGTACTTCAGCCATGCATGTGGAGAAAAAAAAACAACAGAACATGTCCATATGAAGTTTTCAAAATCTCCTGGGAAATTCCTTCTTTTCATTACAGACATCCTAATGGGCATTTAAATGACATGGACACAGGCAATTTATTTTTGTTTTTTAAACACAGAAAACTAATGCTAATATAACTAAATGAAGACCAAATGTTGTGCATTAGGTGTGTAACTGGTGCTTTCTCAGAGGAAAACATAGTTTTGTTGTGTTAGCCTATAGCCTCAAAAACCTGCTAAATGAATAAATGTTCTGATAGCTTTACACAGACTCATCAACAGCAAACAAATATGTGTACAAACCCAACTGTAAGGTTAACTTTCACAGTTCTTGAAGAACTCTTCATTTGTAAGTCTTTAGATAAAGGCATCTGGTAAATAATAAATGTGTGAATAAATGTGAATGTACAATTTGTACCATTCTGACATACACAGTGAAACTCACCGTGGTAAGTGTGAAAGGATGGTTTTCAAATGATGACACACTCGGGCAGTTCAGCAGGATATACTAGAGAAGTAACCACACAATTAACATAATCAATTAACATAAACCTGGAAGAGATAAATACACAAAACGTCCCTGGGTACACTAGTGAAGACATTTTAAGTCTAGCGTCTATACGTTTTTATTTACAATCAGAACCTATACACACACAGCAGTACTGATTGTGCTGTATAGAGGCGGAGCTCACCTGCCCAGGGCGGGGCTTAAAGCTGCTCTTCAGCATACGCACTTCTATGACATCACATGGATGGCTGACAACAGAAATGATGTTAACAGGATCAGCAGTGCTTCTAATGTACCGATATAACCGCTCGGCACAGTACAGACAGAGAGGAGCAAAGACCCACAGCCACGTCTAAAACACACACACTCAAAGATTAATAATCGTATACGTACAGATGAAGTCAATTATATACAGGAAGTATGTGAAGATAAACATGCAGAAACAGTTCTATACAGACGGACAGACCTGAGGGAAGTGGGCTTGAAAATGGGCCTCTTCTCGACAAACTGACTGTGGTTCAATCTCTCCAGCTGCGCTGTGATTGGTCAGTGAGTCTGAAGTGAGATTTCTGTGTATGCAACCGGGTGGGTGGTCCTCCACGTTTACCTGATACTTCACAACTCCCCTATTGGATACAGAGGTGTCAGTCATACCACAGACAAGAAAGGAAAAACATCTGGCTAAATGCATAACCTTAAATCGGCTGTTAATTCTTTTCTTTGGAATAACACACATAAAAATAGCCTTTATACAGTGGATTTCAACATTTTGACCTCTCACATTGACAATATATGAAGGCTCCCCTCCTCACAATAACATTTTCTAGAGCTTGGCATAAAAATATTTTTATTTGTTATGAAGACCACCTAACACTAAGAAATATATTTTAGCTTATTTGAACGCTTGGTTTGTCTTATTTTAAATAAAGTAATCTTGAGGCCAAATCCCTAGTTATGCAATGTAGAAAGGACTGAAAAATGTCTCTTAAGAAACTGTTTCAGTGTTCTACTTAGGGCAGTGAGTGAGAGAGAAAGAGAGAGAGAGTGCCTCACCCCATGGCATGGACCATCAGAATAAGGTAGAACACAATGAAGAGATTGTGAGTGTACCAGAATATCTCATAGCTCGACACCCTGAGAAAAAAAAAATAATAATAATAACACACAGTGTTATACACACTGCCAATGGCATCAAAGAGAGAGAGAACAATGTCAAGCACAGCCAAGTGTGCTTTTAGTCTCTTTGAATGAATGAGACACCCTTAAACAGAACTCGTTATAAGTGCCACTGAACAGCTAAATTACAGCAGGCAAATGGAGTGGACACCCCCATCGGCCTCAGATCAATCAGAGGGGAAGGACCCCTTCGGGTTATTGTCTCAGTAATTATAGTGAAGTGGGTATAATTCAGTTTAAAGGAAACCAGGGTCAGAATTAGGTCAAATTTAAAGGTTCGATTTAACTACACATAACACTTGTCATTATTTATTCATTCATATTTAGGTGATTTAACAGGACAAAACAGAAGATGTGATGTAATATGTCTGTGTGTATGGGGGGCTTTACCTAATGCAGTAGGATGATGCTGTAAACATCAAAAACAACACTATGACCAACAAGACGCCAGTAACTCCAGCAACTAACAGAAAGAGACCAACAACATGACATTAGACACAGCATTAACATAAAACAAATGCATTATTGCATCACTATTGCATCTCCATAATTAAAACTGTACCAGTAACCAACAGATCATCTACAAGATCCCCATGATAAGATCTTTAAAGGGACAGTTCACCCCCCCAAAAAAAATTCTTTCATCATTTTGTGTCATTCCAAACCTGTACTTTTTTGCTTCTGAGGAAGAATATATTTTGAAATATGCTGGTAACCAAACTTTCATTATATATACTCAAAACCACTGTGACATTATTCAAAATATCGTGTTCCACAGGTTTGCAATGACATGAGGGTGCGTAAATGAAAAAAAAATATTCATTTTTGTGCATTTTTGTGTCTCTTTAAGAATCCACAATGAACTTTCCCAGATATGAACCCTGTGGTACAATCATGATAGAGCAGAAATGTATATCACCTGTGCTTACGATGAGAGTGCTGGGATCCTGCAGAGAAAAAGGGACCTACTGGGACCTACTTTTTTATAATCCAGAAAAATGTATAAAAATGTTTGAGAATATGTGTATGTCAACGTGTGTGTGTGTGTTACCTGTCCTTTGTATTGAGCGACATTGAGTGCAGGAAAATACTCAGAATATCCATCTGAGAAACTGACCATGTTTATGAGGTGCGCGCTCACATGGATCGCTGCAGAAATAAACATGAACAAACAGAACAAAATCAATCACATCTGCTTCTACAACAGTACAGACACAGTCAGAAGAGCAAAACACAGCACACACACATTTTAAATGTGCTCTGACAGCATGCTTCAAGAATGTGTGCACGATTTGTCTGTTCAACAGTTCTGTGTGTGGGGGGGTTTACTTAACTATATATTGGGGACAAATTTGTACACAAAAGTCAGCAAAACTTGACAAATCTGAGCAAACCTCCCTTTGGGGACAACCTCGTTTGTAAGAATGCTATAAAAATACAATATATAACGGTTTTTAAAACTATACAAATACAGAACGTTTTCTGTTAGGGTTAGAGTGTGGGTTAAGGTTAGATTATACTGTTTATAACTAGCTGTGTATTAAAACAATAGAAGTCTGTGGAATGTCCCCATTTAGATAAATAAGTGAGCGTGTGTGTGTGTGTGTGTGTGTGTGCATTGTTGCATGCGGGTGTGTTCTAGCTTGTGTCTCTGCATGGTTGTCGTGGTAACAGGATGCCTAAGAGCTCTGTAATTAGAACAAGACCACAATGAATGCCATGAGACAGGAACTGTGTGGGGGGGAATCTCAGACAATAAAGATCACAACAAGCTGGGAACCCCTCGGGATACTCCTCTATTCTTACACACACACCTGTCAGTCGGCAAACCCCAGCTGGTGTCCTCTACTGTAACCCTAGACATTTTTATTTAACTAAGACAAACTTCCCTAGTGTGGCTGCATACATGTAAGTGTACACACACAGACACACATGCACAGAGACAGACAGTGCTTTCAGAGAGTCTAGTGACACATCCTGTCTGTCTGTCTGCTCTCAAGCCGTCTCGATCTCAATGCATCACTGAACCTTCACATAGTGGCTGATGCATATTTCTCACACAAATGACAAGATTAAAATCTACAATCAGATTGGCTGCGTTTATACAAACTCTGGGATTCAGAATGCACTTCATCAGTGTTTACATGGAAGTGCTCACTGGATTTGACAAAGATTACTGGGTTCATGGCACTGAATCTTTAAAAGATATTCAAGAGATTTGTTTGAGACACTCAGCAGAACCCAATGAAGTGTAAACAGACTTATTTTATGAGATTATTATGTTTCTTGTGGGTCATCTGTCTCTTACCTGAGAAGACACATATAGTAATTCCACATGTCACATGAAACGTTTTACTCTTATCCAACAACCGGCGGACTTGTTTACTGGTCACCTGAGTGTCAGAGAGAGAGAGAGAGAGAGAGAGAGAGAGAGAGAGAGAGAGAGAGAGAGAGAGAGAGAGAGAGAGAGAGAGAGAGAGAGAGAGAGAGAGAGAGAGAGAGAGAGAGAGAGAGAGAGAGAGAGAGAGAGAGAGAGAGAGAGAGAGAGAGAGAGAGAGCCATGCATGTAGTATAGAGAGTAGTATAAGAGAATACCCAGCTATCAATTTTCTGTAACATTTCCATTAAGTAAAAAGGTTATTTTTAAAGTTCTAGGAACGTCCTTTTTTTAAACGTATTAACTTTATTGCCTGGTCATAAGAACATTTTTTTTTTAAGTTTTTAAAAACTTTATTTAAAAAATTTGAAAAGGAACACTAACAACTTAAGAATAATGTTTTGATATTTAATTTTAAAAAAACACCCTACACCACAAACAATTATACACATTAAACTTGTGTATAATTGCAGCAGATCTTACAGACAGAAGCACGTGATCTCTCACCCGCTGGGATCCGCGCAGGAAGGTCAGTACAGATCTGCACATGGGCAGCAGGACCAGACTGCAGTTGAAGTTTAACACAGAGGCCGATGCCCTACTGATGCAGAGACCCAACTGAAAACACACACACAGATCAGAGTGCTCCCAACAGGAGCGGAGGACACAATAAATCACTGTTTGTATTACGCATCCCCACATCACCGTCCACAAAGTTTAAGCACCCCTTTTTTAACAACCAAACCAGAAATTATAATGCTTTTAACTCATATATAATACTACATTACAGTCATATGATTTCAGATGCCCATTATTAAAAGAATTCACTTTGCTACTGAGAAATTACATTTAGTTTACTCAAATGATACAATTAGCATAAGTTACAGCAGTAGTACACAACTGTTCTTCAAAAATTGTCACACCTAATGAGTCAAACCACCCAATACACACACACACACACACACACAGTCCACTTAATACAGTCCTAAGATCCAGATGAATTTCCCCACAGCGAGCATCTGTGCCGTTTGATCTCTCTGTTTCCTGTGCAGGCGTGAGCGTGTGGCTACACGTCTGCACAGCTCCATACAGAAACACAACATCCCAGCTGCATGTGAGCGATTACTGCATTCACATGCACACACACACAGTGTAAAAGTAATACAACTATATTTTGTGGCCCTAATGTGTGACTGTCTGTTTTTGTAATATTGCGTGTTTGGGGGAGGGTGGTGAGTGTGTGTGAGTGTGTGTGTGTGTGTACAGATTACATCTGTGAGGGCCAAATGACCTCACCAGCAAAGTGAAAATCATGACAACTCACTAAATAAAAAGGCTCATATATCAGCCAAATCCAGTTTATCTAACATCATGCATATGTTCTCCTGTAGCTCAGTGGGAGAGCATCTAGTATCTTTCCAGGACATTACACAATGAGTTGTCGCAACAAGTAGCCAGATATGTGTTCCACAATGTACTGTAATGTTCTTCTGGCACACTGGCCAGATGAACATTACAGAAGATGGTGGACATTCTGACAAACAGCAGTAAGAACCGTGAAAAATCGAGTTCACCACACAACAACACTGGTATACACACAAACACAGTCCTAAAATACAGTACATATACTTTACAGAACACTTCTAAAACACTCCTATCACAGATATAAAGCTCTGAGGCTCTAAAACACAAACTCTACACACACCCTCAAACACTTTAAATGTTTTTTAACATTTACCAGCACACTCAATATCTAACAGGCGATGGTCATTTCTTACCCCCAACATCTTGTGCAAATAATAATACTGCGCTCCGCTGCAGTACATCATGAAGGTTCTCCAGAACAGAAAGATGTTCACTCCTACCCAAACCATCTGCTCAAAACAAACAAACACACACAGTTTAAACACAACGATCCAGCCGGGAACATCTCACCTGTTTCCATATGGAAACTGTCAAAAGTCATGGCTAGTTCAGTACATTTTCCCACCATGATAAAGTGTTTGGGTCCCTCATTTGCCATCCAACTTTTAAGCGCCACCGTCATTGTTGATCGCGCTCTCGCACTCTTTACGCACCGGTGCGGTGCCGCAAAAAAACTGTCCGCCAGATTATACCTCCACTCATTCCCTGTCTGATTTGGTTTGAGATACGGTGTGGGGTGGAGGAAGGATTAGATATTCCTGTAGCAACCTCAAAGAAGAGAGTCAATCTGGCCGGGATTCAAACTTTGGTACAACACCGGTGTCGGTCACGTTTCGTGACGCGCCTCCTCTGCGACGCAACACCCGGACTGGGGTGTTGCACCGTGCACCGTCCTGTCGGGTGTGTCCTGGGCACTAAACCCTACATATAAAGTTTATATACTATGAATGTAAATCCAGATTACTAAACCTCTTTTATTGAGCCCCAGTTTGAAGCGGTAGGCATTTTAATTGACGCAGTATAGCGAATAGCCATGCCAGTCTGCACTGGCATGCACATATGAGTTTATGATATTAACATTTAGTTTTCTTGATGAGGTACACTCGTTTACAAACCGTATATAATAATAATAATAATAATAATAGGAATATCACAAAGCACGTCATTTCAGCTAAAGCTACTGAACTTTTCAATTGAGCACGAAATCATGAAGAGCGGGCCAACAGCGCCATCTTGTGCCAAAACGCGTCGCGATGCTTGCCAGTGCCATTTTGCACAGCCACATTTTTCAAGTGCTTTGGCAAAGGGTTGCTTTGCAAAAACATTACCCACCCAACCACCCACCCTCACCCGCTTCTCTCCGTCTGAATAATCTCCAAGCAAAACATTTCGCCGCATGAGCTGCGCGCAGCTGCAGTCCGGAGCGCAGCCGTAGCAGCTGTCCAAACGAAGGATTATTACTGCACGTCTTACATCTCGGTTTCTTTGATGCATTGGTCATTATGTAATCTAAGGACGACAGTAAACGACTGATGCACATTCAGTTCTTTTTATGGACTCCTAACAAACCTGGAAAACACATGCGCATGGTGAAATACAAGCAATAAGGGGCATGCACCGGGGGCATGCAAGGGTAAAGATGAGAAGCACACCGACTTTATTCAACAGCAGCAGAAATTATTCTATAATTGATCTTTGAAATAAATAACTATTATACCATGGATATGGTCTGTATGCTGTTCACACTGGTTAGGGACCGATTAGTAAGGAATGTCCGGTCGCAGGAGTGCCTGATCCGATCGGGATTTATAGGCACTGCCCCTTTTATTTGCCCCTAAAAGCTTAAACCAGCCCAGTGTGTTTTTCTGGTCGTAGTTGCCCATCAGATTGGTTTCCCCGGTCAGGCAGGTTTTCGAGGCCGAATCCCTTCAGACGAATGAATGAACCGATTCGCCGTGAAGTGAATCAGTCTCAATGCAAACCAAACGGAGACCCGCCTCCTCTATCTCTCTATGTCTCTCTCTCTCTCTCTCTCTCTCTAGTCAACTCAACTTCATCTCTTCAATCAGTGATCAATGTGGTGTGCGCAGTCAAATGGGGTCTGAGGATAAAATTGTAAGCTGGTTCTGCCGGTTAACAGTCATTACGGCGTTTTTCCTGGTTGGTTTTATTATAGGTGAGTTTAAATGTTACTATTATTATTATGATCAACAGTAATGCCACTGCTTAAATAATGTCAGCTTGCGTTTTAGACCCGTGACTGTGCGCATTTTCCTACATGTTTTTTGGTAAACATGGTGAACATGGAGTTTCCAAGCCAGCAATAACAATAACCGAGGTTTTAAGTACTTTGCATTGCTTATGGGCAGTGTAATCATAACGTGTGTTATTAATGTGTTTGTGAAGAAGTTGCTTGTGATATACTTGTGAAGGCCATTTTTAAAAGTCCTCAGAAATATGATAAAATGTGGAAGACGTGTTCTGATTGTGCCATCAGGTTATTGTGAGAGTTTGGTTTAGGAGTGGAAAAGTGTTAGGGGATATAATAGAAGCTCATAAGTTTGAATGATGAAAGTCTATGAGATGTCTTCACAACACCGTGGACCAAAACTGTGTTTTAACTACACAACAAGCATATAAAGGCACTTACTATAAACAGATTAAGATAAATGGGTACTGCAAATAGTGTTGGCTCTTGTGTTATTCAAGGCCCATAGTATTCCTTATTTGTAAGTTGCTTTGAATAAACGTTTCTGATAAATGAAGATAAATGTTCTGTGTGTGCTTGTGTTGCTGAACTGCTGGCACATTCAGCAGTGGCCTTCGCATTCCAGAATTCCTGAACGTTCCCAGGACTGGAATTGTCAGCTTAGACCCCACCCACCGCTACTCCTGGATCTTTAGATTTTATACTCCCATATGATTTTTTTTAATACAACGCATGTAAAGGAGTCGCACAGGAAGCCTCTTGGTGACAAACTTACATAACAGAAAAGTTACGTTGTTACAGCAATCCAATGAAAAGAACAAATAATGGAGCAGGTACCCAGCTAACAAAGAGCGTTCTTTCTAAGTTATCATAAATGTTTTTTCCAGTAACATTAGTAGAATGTTTTTTAATGTTATGAATCATATATTAAAAATGTTATTCTGAAGTTGTTAGTGGAACGTTTCCAAAATGTTACAGTATTAAAACATTTCTGAATAACGTTCTTATAACCAAGCAATAACGTTAATACAGTATCTAAAAAACTGGACATTTTGAATGTTTGCTACTTAAACGTTATGTAAACATTCTTACAACCTAAAATTGTTAGCTGGGTGGTTTTACAATTAGATTATTTTTATTTAAAGAAATTGAATTGATGATCGTTGTATTTCAGACATGGTTTGGTGTAACAGGTGTGTGTTTCTCATAACTGCTGTTCTCAGGCTGGTTTGCTCGACCTGCTGCTGTCATTCATGGACAAAAATCAAAAAGTTTTCTGCAGGAGTTTCTGGATGAAATGCAAGCAGAGAATATCAGACAACATCTAAGGTACTCAGTGGAAACACTATCTAGATGTCTCCTCAATGCACCAGCGCCCAAGAAACCTTTAAAACGGAAAAGCTATTATTAAGATTATCTGTGTTTCGTATAACAGTTTTTCAGGGTCTGTTGTATTACATACAGTGTGGTGATCAATACTTCTTGTTCCATTTGTGAACTAGCATGTAAGACAACATTAATTAAAATAAAGGTTAAAGGACTTAGAACTCTGTGTTACTCCAGTCATACCCTTGTTGTCCAAACAGGAAGTTCACACGGTTGCCGCATCTGGCCGGCTCACAGCAGAATCTAGTTCTTGCGGAGCAGATTCGAGATGAGTGGATGAAGTTTGGGCTGGACTTGGTGGAGCTTGTTCCATATGACGTGTTGCTGTCGTATCCCAATAAAACCAATCCCAACTACATCTCCATAGTGGACAACCTGGGCAATGAGGTACAAACTGGCAACCACAACCATAAAACACACAAGATCATTTTTATATTTTTCAGCTGGTATCCAGTATATCAGACAAGCTCTGTGCTGGATGATATTTTGCAATAACTGCAGTGTATTACTCAACCAGTAACGTTTGGTCTTTCTCTCAGATCTTTAACACTTCTCTGGCTGAACCTGTTCCTGAAGGTTATGAACATGTTTCAGATATTGTCCCTCCATACAATGCCTTCTCTGCAAAAGGACAACCAGAGGTGATGCATGAATCTACTGAAACATGCCAATGCAGATTCAATATGAAATTAACATTATTAAATGTGACTGATTCATCAGTGCTTATTATTTCAAAGAAAAAAGTGACTTGGGCTCTGTGAAGTGATTTAGGCCTTGAAGCCGATTGGTTAAGGTTACCCAGTAGCCAAATAGCTATTTATGCATTGTTATAGGCCACAACACTGGGTAATGCAGCTTTTCTGAAATTATGGTTAATATACACAAAATGTGGAAAACTCCAGCAGTAACCCAGCTAACAAGGAACATTCTCAGATCATTGATCTGAGATCAAAATGTTCAATGCTCTTGTCCTTTGTAAGTCACTTTGGATAAAAGCGTCTGCTAAATGACTAAATGTAAATGTAAATCATTGATTAACATTCTGTAAAAGTTCTTTCAAAGTTAAAAATAATTCTTGCAGTAACATTATATAAATCATCTATCAAAAACGTTATTCTTAAGCAGGTAGTGGAATGTTTTTAAAATGTTACAGAATTAAAAAATGTTTGAATAACGTTCTTATAATGAAGCAGTAACAATAATACAAAGTCAAAAAACTGGACGTTTTGAATGTAACTACAACTATTTTTGCTACTTAATGGAAACATTAGGGAAATGTTATGTTTTCTGTTTGTAGGGTGATCTGGTTTACGTTAATTATGGACGGACAGAGGATTTCTTTAAACTGAACAGAGAAATGGGGATTAACTGTACTGGAAAAATCGTCATCGCTAGATACGGCAAAATCTTTCGTGGGAACAAGGTGATGCATGTTTTGTATGATATAGCATGTGATTTATGTTTAACAGAGGATGTTAAAGTCCAGCCGAAACATTTTCTGTTATTCATCACTCATGTTTCTTTAACCCGTGTGTTTGCAGGTTAAGAATGCAATGTTAGCGGGCGCTAAAGGCATCATTCTGTACTCAGACCCTGCAGATTACTGTGCTGTGGATGTAGAGCCGTACCCTGCGGGCTGGAATCTACCAGGAGGGGGCGCTCAGAGGGGGAACGTTCTGAACCTCAACGGAGCGGGAGACCCCCTCACTCCTGGCTACCCTGCAAAAGGTTTTGTTTGTGCCAGAGAGACTTTCAAAGAGTCTTAAATCTACATCATAGTCATCATCATTATCTTGGTTGTTTTGTAGAATACACCTACAGGTATCGGGCAGAGGATGGTGTTGGGTTACCCAAGATTCCAGTCCATCCCATTGGCTATCATGATGCAATTAAGCTACTGAAGTGAGTTGACCATTGCTAAAAATACTTATTTAATTCAAGTCAAAAACAGTGTAGTCTTATTTACATTTTCTATTACTTAACATCAGAAGCCTCCAATGAGCTTGCTCCAACATGTTCCTGGAGGTTCACAGATGGGGACCTGGAGCTAAACTCTGCAGGTCTGTGGACTTCCAAGAACATGGACTGGAGAACCCTGTCATAAAGCATTATGGTTTCAAAATAATGCAAAAATGCAGACAAGCGTGTCAAGGCAGCACAAGTTTGTGTAACTCTTAGAAGCTGTTATTAGTGGTGTTTACTAAGAAAAGCTTACTCAACGTTAGGACTTTGAACAAGTCTCCAACCCTAAGTAATTTGTGTGTGTAACTCACCTTGAATGATACCATGTGGCTTGTTGAGAAGTGTGATCTTACAGTAATATCACTTCCTGCAGGAATATGGGGGGGCTTCTTCCCCCTGATAACTGGAAAGGCACCCTTAATGTCTCATACAGAATTGGACCAGGATTCATGGATGGCTTTGAACAGAAGTATGACATAATTTGTCTTAACACAAACTATAAATTCAAAATGAAATCATAATATTTTAACCTTAAATGCACAATTTTGTAAAATGAGCCCTGTGACCTTTATTAGTAAAGGCAAAAGGGTTGATTTTAATTGCATGTGGTTTACAGAGAGTTACTATTTAGTAACTCTCTTATAGTTATCTAAATTTAAACATTAAACCCAATTCACTGACTTTTGACCCCACACCTACCACACAGTGTGACAGTGTGTACAACCTATGATCCTTGTAATTAAGGGTTACTTTAACTGTATACAACTATAATCAGCTTACACATACATTTAGACACTAGGTAATTGTTAACTAATTTTCTGTGTGATGTCAGCAGTAAAAAGTTGTTTGTTTCTGAAAAAATCAGAGGAACAGAGGAGATGACACACAGAATTTGCATCCTGTAAAAAAAACACACACACACACACACACACACACACACACTTTGGCTCTGTTGTTACTCTGTAATGAATTCTAGAGGTCTGCCAGTTCACACATTGGCCTTGTGTTCTCTCACAAGTTGTTTCTGTTCTTTATTTATTCATCAATGACAAGTTTGTTTTTATGAAACTTTAGTAAAGTGCGAATGAACATCCACACCAACAATCAGGTGACCCGTATCTACAACGTGATTGGCTGGATCAGAGGAGCTGTGGAGCCAGGTGATATCACAATACCGAACACAAATGCTGATGCTATGTGGTGTGACTAACGTCTAGTTTTAAGAGCTGTGATTATATTTTTTAGTGGAGTTAA
Organism: Chromobotia macracanthus; assembly: GCA_036877525.1. NCBI lineage: Eukaryota > Metazoa > Chordata > Actinopteri > Cypriniformes > Botiidae > Chromobotia > Chromobotia macracanthus. Next base: position 562,934 of record JAZGTH010000080.1, on the reverse strand, counting down.
GTAAGTGTGTATGTGTGTGTTTAGACAGGTACATCATTCTGGGGGGTCACAGAGACGCCTGGGTGTTTGGAGGTATTGATCCGATCTCAGGAGCTGCTGTGGTGCACGAGAGTGTGAGAGCAGCAGGAACACTCATGAACAAAGGTGTGTCCACACACTCATCTCATGAAGTCATGAGTTTCTTTCTTCATTACAGTACATCATTTCAGTACTTCATTTCAGTACTTCATTTCAGTACTTCATGTCAGTACTTCATGTCAGTACTTCACACCTTCATTTCTTGAAGTGACAAATGATGTTTTATTTACTGTGTGTGATTGAGGTTGGAGGCCGAGAAGATCAATCATTTTTGCCAGCTGGGACGCAGAAGAGTTTGGACTGCAGGGATCTACAGAGTGGGCAGAGGTATGAATGAATGAATGAACAATCAAATAAATTTGGTGAAATCAACAGTTTTTGCTGTTGTGTGTTCGCAGGAGAATGCTAAAATACTGCAGGAGCGCGCAGTCGCATACATCAATGCAGACTCTGCCATTGAGGGTTAGTCACACACAGTGTATCATTGCTGTTACAAGTAATTATCGTGTTTTAGTCACTTGTGTATGTGCAGGTATGTACACACTGAGAGTCGACTGCACACCCTCTCTACACACTGTTGTGTATGACATCACCAAGAAGGTGAGGCTCAATTTAAATACATTAGATATGCATCTATCCTCAAAGACAAATAGTTTCCACTTTAAAAACTTTCAATAAACTTCTGTGAAAGCTGCAGGACCATAAAATGTTTGTCCAATCACTGTTTTCGGTCCGACTTTGGAGAAGAACTTTTGGCTCTGAAGGGGGGGTGGGATCTTGCACTTGCAACTTGCTGTCGCTAGCCTCTCTGAAATTGTCTATCGTACCTTTAAATTCATCATAAAATTTGTTGCCATTTAAAGCCATCGTAGGATTTTTAAACAGGATAATCGTGTTGTTGAAGGTTTCCAGTCCAGAGGTGGGAGAAGAGAATATGAGTCTATATGAGAGCTGGCACAAGCGAGACAACTGGACTGAACGAGATGCTCCTCGGTAAGAACATGCAGCTCCAGGACATTGTGATGATGATAATTGTTATTCATAAGTAGATCTGATTCGAGGCCTTTATATATGACATTGCTAATCAGATCTTTCAATGCATGTCTGTGTGTGTGTGTGTAGGATCAGTAAACTGGGTTCTGGCAGTGATTTCGAAGCATATTTTATCAGATTAGGTATCGCATCTGGAAGGGCAAGATACACCAAAAACAGCGTGAGTGTGTAATATTAGTCAAGGTTTCTAGCACAAAAAGTGATGGTTTTCCACCCTTTTACTTACAGTCAACAATAAACATGTTTTTGTTACTTTTAAGAATTCAGTAAATAATAAAGATTTCAGAAAGTCATTTTTGGAGTTTAGTTTCAGTAAATATGTCTGGCTGGACTGAGTATAGAATGTTATGGTTTATCTCAGCTAACAGTTTTAGGTTTTTCCCTAATGTTTCCGCTCTGTATAGTTAAAGTCCCTTTTTTATGCGTTATATTAACATTCTAACGCTTGGTTATTAAGAATGTTATTCAAACATTTTTAAATTCTGTAACATACTTAAAATGTTTCTGATATATGATATACAATGTTAAAAAAACATACTACTAACATTACTGCAAGAACTTTTTTGATAACTTTAATATAACTTTTAGAGAACATTAGCCAATGTTATGAAAACGTTCATTGTTAGCTGGGATACTACCGTCCCCTTAAAGAATGTGTTCCTCTGGCAGAAAACTGAGCGCTACAGCAGTTACCCTGTCTATCACAGTGTCTATGAGACCTACGAGATAGTGGAGAGGTTCTATGACCCGAGATTCCTGAGGCTGGAAGCAGTGGCCCGTGTCAGGGGTGGACTCATCTTCAGTCTGGCCGACTCTCTGATACTTCCACTGGACTGTGTGGAATACGCCTCCTCTCTCAACAAATACACCGAGAGCATATACCAGCTGGCACAGAAGCATCCTGCTGCCATGCAGCAGTACGGCATCTCGTTCGGTGAGTAGAGTAGACTTTGAGGCTAGACTTTGACTCACTCCATACATACTGTCTGTTCTGTATAGTATGAGAGTTTAGGATCAGTGGCACCAAAATCAAAAGTATGATTAAAATGTTACTGCAGTTTTTAAAAGTGTGAACAAAACATATGAAGCAAAAATGAATTTGAAGGTACTGAATTTACCTGGATGATCCCCAGGTGGCAGTTTTAATTTGCATTTTGATTGTTGTTGATTGTAAGTGTACTCCACCAATCAGCTTCCTTATCATTTGTCTTTGTAGACGCTCTGTTCTCTGCAGTCCAGAACTTTACAGTCGCAGCCAGAGATTTCCACCATCGTCTTGACAAGCTGGACGTCTCCGAGTATGAATGACATGTCAACACACACAGACAATGTTCAAACATGAGGCTCCTGCTTACACCTGTCATCTGCTCTCTCCCTCTCTATCTTAGTGCTTTGGCTGTGCGGATGGTCAACGATCAGCTGATGTATTTAGAGAGAGCTTTCATTGATCCGTTGGGTCTACCTGGAAGACCATTTTACAGGTAAACACAGATAATGTTATACATATGCATGTAGACAAACTCAATAAAATCACCATGAGAAAGGAAGTTGTGAGTCTTCCTTATGGTGATGCACATCCAAGTGAAACAGCTTCTGGAATGAAAAAATGTAGGATGGGATTTGATTTTATCTTTGGGAATTGATTGGATTGTTGGAAGTTGGAGGAATAGAAACTGTCTGGCCATTGGACAGCCAATATTGTCCTGCCCTCACGCTGAGACATGCATTGTCAAGAAAATAGTTGTTTTGAGGGAGAGGTTATTTGTTTGATTAAAGAATCTAAGGCAAATTAAATAATAAAAAACAGATTTATAATAAATATTGCAATAATAAATTGTATATTTACTATAGTATATTTTGATTTCATCGTGACTAAAGCATTTTTGTGGTTATAAATCACAGAACCAATCCCCTGCTGTGCTATTCCTGTTCTCATTTGTGCAGGAACATGCAGGTCCTACCCACAATGCATTGCCAAATGGGAAATGTGTCATGTAATGCCTTGTACTACTATTAAAATAACCGTGTCTCCGATAGTTATCAGTGTCTAGACACTTTCATACAACATTCTATAACAAAGGATGATTCTTTCTTGTCTGTTGTAGGCATATCATTTTTGCACCCAGCAGTCACAATAAATACGCTGGCGAGTCTTATCCTGGGATCTATGATGCTCTGTTTGATATTGAGAATGCAGTGGACCCACAGAAGTCCTGGGACGAGGTCAAACGACAAATCAGCATCGCTGCTTTCACTGTCAACGCAGCAGCCGCGACCCTGAAGCCTGTCGCCTGACCTTTAGCTGTTCTCATTAAACTTCTGTTAATAAACTCCCACGGTCATTGTAGTGTCTTTATCCAAACCTTCAACTTTTTTGGTTAATAAACAAAAATCAGTTATTGAGCAAGTACATTACAGAATAGTGTTCAACATGATCTCCTTATCTTACCACCATTGGTAACCACAGATTTATAATTATAATATGTAATCTAAGTGGTCGGGTTTGGATGTTTCACAATTAGACAAGAGCAACACAAGCGTGGTGTGTAAATCTTGTGCAAACTGTTGTATTCATGAGCAGGCAGAAGTAACAAGAATTTCAGTTATATTACACAGAATGAATTATGAAACAATACTGTATAGTAAATAGTGATATTTTCACATTCAGTGCTATTATTTTTTGGAGCCCTGACTGCCCACATCTATCCAATCTAACGCACCTGATTCAGTTGTTAGTCTCGAATGCACTATCCAAGTAGCAATAGGCATTTGTTGTTGTAATGATGACGGCAGCGCAGTTTCGTTAAATTTGATTTAACAAACAGTGACTTAAATTTAGACTGAACAACAGAGACATAAACAAGCTGAAGAGTATCAGTGCAATAATTTAATGTTTCAAGTAATGTAACATTTTTCATTAGAGAAATACAAAACAAGTGGAGACACTCCACTTGTTATCAGTGACTTACAGCAGCTGGATTTTGATTGGACCCTTTAAACAACAGCAATGTTTAACAAACCTTTCAAAACAACAAAAGTTTCCAGTCATGAACTGGAGGAAATTACTTATCTGAGCTGAAATGACTGTTGTAATGATGTTCCTGAAGTTACTGCAGTAGGTGACTTTGCATTAAAAGAAATTTGGCACAAATTCAGAGGAACTTGTACAACAAATACAGATGCTGAAGGAACAAAACAAACCACGAAAAACAGAAAACGAAAAGGCACTTTAAAGGCCGTGAAACATGTATGTTTGCTTCTCTAAATGATGCTCTCATACTTTAAGGAAACAAAATAGAATAATACAAAGATAAGACAAAGAAAATTTAACTAGCGTTAAGTTCAAACTTAAAAGGGGTGGATCCTATCACCATAGAAACCAATTCTGAACCATTAACATCATACACACAAAAATCTCAATGGCACAAACTGGGTTGTGGAAAATGTAATTTAAGTTTTACGTTTATAGCTGTGTAGATCATTATCTGTACAACATTTGAAACCAGCTGTACTTGGGTCCTTGATGGCCTAGATTCACATCAGATGAAACTAAAGTAGCAGTAAACACAGATGTTGTTTATTGTTACTATAGTGAAGCTATAGTGCAACTGTAAGGTTTTAGCTACAGTCTGTTGTTGTCATCCTACATGAATCCACATGTTCTTCATAAGACAATTCTTATGTATGCTAATAAATAAATAATTTCACTTATCTTCTAATTAAACTCAGAGCAGCTAATCAGTGTTTTTGGGGCACAGACCTGAAAACTTCCTGGATGTCCAGCCTGCAGGAAACAAGTCTACATCACTACAGTCTGTGTGCATGTATCTGTGAGAATCTGAGCCACCTAGATGACCATCTGTGTGTGTTATTAAGCATTTATTTTCTCTTCGTCTTCATTTCCTTTATTCTCATTGGCTCGTTGAGGCTTTGTAGATGGCAGGTCAAGCCGCGCCCATGCCATAGGCTCCGCCTTCCTCATGACGATCTCAACTTTAGTAGCCATCATGTTGACAACGCTATTACTGACGTTAATTACCTAGCAACCAACAAAATCTTACTATGAAAAGATTTCATTTATGGCCACCAAGCATTTATTAAAATGCTAAACTCACCTGAGTTTAGTCCAAATTTAATCTAATCTTGGGTCAATAGAAGCCAAACAGAATATCATTTATTTGTTATTTTAGGTATAATGTCTTAGCAGGTGGCGCTGTTTTTTATCTTTTAATGTTATTTTTCCATATTTGACCTGCAGTTGACCTAGTGGCTGTAATTCACACATACAGAAATGTCTGTTTTTTAATTAAGGTATTGTAACTTAAACATCAAAAGTGTAAAATTACGTGAAAAAGTAGCATATGTAAATTCTAAATCAACAATAATGATACTCACTCCCCACAGATTCATCTTTAGCTCAAACTCGTTTTCTCTCTCAAAGATTAGATGGATATCCAGCTGCAAAAAAGAAACATCAATTATTGTGGCAACACAAACATACAGCAACTTTTACAATTGCAAAAGAAAGTATATCTTTAATATATAATAATCCTGATCGACTATATCCCTGAACTTGTTTCCCTCCATCACACACACTAACTGAGTCACACACTCACTGTCACACACACTCACTGAGGCGCTGTTTGCTTCCAGGGAAGACAGCTCAGGGTTGCAGTTCTTTGCGTAGATTGACATTGTCACATGACTTCCTGTCTGGTGCCAATCAAATCTACAGGGAGCCACTTTCTTCCCCTGTAAAGAAAAAACATGAACGTTCCATCTTTATGTTGCACAGGCTGTGTGTGTTTACCATATATTGGGGACAAATTTGTACCACATTGCGTGCATGTGTCTGACCGAGTCTTTTCTCCATTGGTGTGATCCTTTACTGCATCCCTCCTGAGACAGGAAGGAGTTAAAATCAGACGTCTTCCTCTTACAGCAGCTCCAGTATTTCATCCTGACACACACACCCCAGTGAATATACAAGCTGATGTAAATCAAATACATTCCCACAGACCCTGTTTAGGGTCTCTCACCCCTCATGGAAGATGGGCACTCCAGGATGATATAAACATGTTTCTTCATCAGTCTTTGGGCCATTGTAAGTCTGATAATCATAACACCATAATATTAGTACATACAATTATTTATTTTGGTTTATACTGACTAAACTTGTTATACATTCATATGTTAAGAACAAATGTATTTTTAAGACCTTTGAGCAGCCTCCATTTTTACATGTAGTCCCGATCTGAACTTCACTTCCCTCCTCCTCTAGAAACACAAAATTAAATAAAATAATAAAATATCCTGGTCCAATGAAAGCTCAGCTTTATGGACCTCATCTATGACGTGCAATTATCACAAAATTGTACTCAAATTTTAGTTAGTAAAACAACTTGTGTACAGGATTGTGTTTACGCTGTAAGTCTTTGGTGCAAGCAACTGTTCATAACCCAACACATTTATTTGTTTTGCATGAACTGGTTAATTCAGCCAATCACATCATTATATTAATGACTTGAAACTCATTGATTTGTTGTAATGAGTTACAGCTTTCTCTGCAAGCTGATTGGTTAATGGTGTAATGCTATCTTTCTCTGCAAGCTGATAGGCTCATGGTGTAATGTTACCTTTCTCTATAAGTTGACTGCTCTCTGCTAGTCTGAGCTTGTCAAGAGCCTGGTTTAGAGATGGTGTCACCTTCCTCTGCAGCTTCACCAGAGGCTCATCAGCGCTGCAGCAAACACACACATTAATACATGAAAACCTTACTAGATGAAATGAGTTTATCAGCCATGATGATGATATATACGGGGAGTCACCTGGGTCGCTGTATGAGCTCCAGTGGTTTAGGGGCCTGAATGATGTACTCATCAAATTTGGGTTTTAGATCTTCTAACTCCTTCTTCTCTCCTGAGATCTTCACCTCTGGTTTTACAGGTTCCAGAGGTTTCTCGTTGTTGTGATAACCTTTAGTGCAGCCCTGCCAGATGAACAGATTATAAAACACAACACACTTCTGACTGCACATCCAGCAGTAATATGTTTAGCTGAGATGTTGCCTGGCAACCGTAAACAGCCTAGTGATATACTTCCTGGGGGAAGACTTGTTCAGCCCATTTATTAAAATAAATTAACAAAAATGTTTATTGAACATTTGTGTATTTTATTATATTAATGTTTCCACTATTTAATGAAAGTGATAAATCACTCTGAAAACCTTTTTAACCCCACAGTAAAATCACTGTAACCCATGGCCTCTTTTATGGAGAGAGGATTTTATCACGGGTTGTGATATTTGGTATTATTTGACAGAATTTGCACCAGCTGGATCCATTTGGAAATCAAAGATGTTGCTTTAATCCATTTCAGACAAATTGCTTACCACAATACTCAGAAAATCAGAAAAATCTGTTGTCCGTCTCTTACAACATGACCAACCCTGAAAGATTGAAATAAGAAAAGGAGATTATAAGTTTAATTAAAAAAGTGAAACACATGAAACACATATTATGACATATTATAAAATGCACTGTAATATTAACCAGAAACACATCGTATATTTGTGTATAATTATGCTGTAAAACTCCCTAATTACATGCTGTTTTATTATTGCCAAATGTATACTATAAAACACAGATTCTTTAAAATTAGGATGTGCAGACACTGACCTTCAGAGCATCATGAAACACAGGGACTCCAGGATGGTACGTGCATGCATCTGGAAAAAGACAGCGAATAACAGAAATAATAACAGAAATAATAACAGAAATAACGTGAATAACAGAAAACTATGAACAGATCACCCTGTTATACTTTTCTATTCTATATTAACATAAGGAAACCCTAACAGCAGTGGGTTAAACTTAAAATACTTAAAATAAAAAAATAACCTGAATTTACCAAGTCAAGTGCAATTTATGCACATTTGTGGCATAAATTGTGTGTGTGTGTGTATATATATATATGTATGTATGTATATTATGCATGCATGCATTATATATATATATATATAGTGAACATTGAGTCAAAAACACATGCATTGCTTTAAATCTAAACAGAGCCAGAACCGGAATGTATAATAACACAAACAATACTGTACATCCTTTAAGTTTAACTTTATTTATTGCGGGGCAAACACTCACCCTCCTTGTTTTCTGGATCAAATCGTCGTCCGCAGCCTTTATTATAACACAGCACAGACATCACGCTCGTTTCACGACACAAACTCGATGATTTTTCTCTTTTTGTTATATTGCACTACAAGTTGGGCTTCGTGTGCACCGGCTCAGGTGGATCTTCCCTCTGCCGGTAAACGGGAAAATTCGGGAAAATTCGGGAATTTCTCTGACGCTCGATCGTACAAACGGAAGTAAGACGACAAGAATGGACGCGAGCGTTTACCGGGTCCCTAAATGGGCGAGGCGTCGTCTCTGTTTCATCTGTTTTGATGGGGTGTAAAGAGTAAATAATGTATATATTTCTGTTTAATTCTTCGCTGTATACTTTCATTTTTATGGTCTTCATATTCGTTCTTTTCATCGTTAAATGTTTCTTCAGACGGCGTTGTCATGTGTGACGTTCCTTTTCTCAGCGCTGTTCCAAATGGACCAATCACTGTCGACCTTGGTCACCGAATTTTGATTTTAATCATATTTTCTCCGTCACCGTTCCCATTTGATCCGCATTTCTTCGTGGTTTAATGCGGCTGTTTCTTCAAATAAAATTAAAATGAATTAAAATTAAACTTGATGCTTGCTGTTCGTTCTGCGGGCGAAACGTTTACGACACGGGCGCTCTACTGCCGCCTGCCGACCGCATTGAGAACTGTAGCGCCGTCTGCGCTTGTTATTGCGTAAAGCGTAAGATATAGAAAAACATATATAGCATGTATATAGTATAAGACTTTACTCTTTCCTTATACACAGACAAAACAATGTCCTTTAACGCACAAACAGTCAAAATGTTTAGTGTTTAAAGTCACTGAGGATTATATGTGCATTTACGTATTTAATCCCAGTTGTGCGTCCTCGCATCTGTACGATGCATCGGTGCAGGTTAAGCAAACCAACATAATTAAAATATCTGTACGACAAAATCAATAAATATAAACTATGACTATACACTACACCCTAAAGATGCCATAAGCTATGGCCACTGTGTAGCGTTATTCAAGTGCTATTAAACAGTGGGTAAGAATATATATAAAAGAATATATTATATCTATATAAAGGTCCCTTTCAGTATGTTAAAAGGAAAATAGTAACTTTTTCCAGAGTTCACTTTTGTTTTTACTTATAAAACACCCAGGTATTATTTAAACGCTTGAATGTTCAATGAATTAATGAGTCTTTAATGGCCATTTAATGACTAGTCCATAAATGAGAAGGGAAAATTCATTACAAAATGTTAGTAATCACTTCTTGTGAATGTATGAAACTGATCATATCAGCATCTAAGTCCCTTGCATATATTTAACAATACCCAGCTATTCAGAAACAACCATACACCTGTCATACTTCAACTATCAATTTCCCAAATGCATATCAGATTTATACAGAATATTTTCTTTTTCTGAAAAATAATCCTTTAATGCAAGAGACTGAATATACGTTGTAAGTGCGGACAATGTAACCTAGACTGCTTCCCTATCAACAAATACAGGTTTTATTTCATATTGAAGGAAAAGTGCACACAAGGTTGAAACAAGCAGAAAGGAAAACATTCTGAGTGCAGAAGAGAGGGTTAAATGTTTACTTGAGGCAGTTTTATTTTAAGTTAATTGTTAATTCCATGCTGTTTCTTTGTAATACAGATTGTAGGTCTGTGGTTCCAGTCAGATATCCAGTAGTACAAACTAGTTTCAAGTTAACATAAAGTACAGAAGAAATTCTATGCATTCTATAGATTCAGGGGAAGAAGAAAAATAGACTGTTTCTTGTACTCATGCAGGCTTAAAATCAACTTTATTTAGTGCTTTTTTATTCTTTTTGAGACAGCCAATGGAGACCTGCATCTGTTTTGGTTCTAAAAGCAACAAGGCTCCTTCAGTTTTATAGAATTGCAGCTATCCACCCACCATCATCAGCCTATGTGAGTGATACAGTATTTTAGCACAAATTACAGTCCAGACCACTGGTAAATGTTACTACATAACTACTACTTGATGTTAAGCATTTTGCTCCACTTGGATATCAAGAAATTTGCTTCAACTTTTTCTGGAGAACTAAATTAACAAAAAGAGCACTTTGTTAAACTTGCCCTTTTAAAAGTTTAATTGATTCTTTAACTGCATTTGATAATTGCACTAACACAGAAATATTACAGCTCAAACCACTAATAGTAGACATACCAGTAATAAAAGTTAATTTCTGTAATTACATTAAGAAAAACTCAAAATATATCCAGCAACTGATAAAAATGTTGAGATAAAGCAAATGAACATAAAAAAAGAAAAAAAAAATGTACCAGGACAAAAAAAAACTAAGTTAAGGTTCTGACCATAATTGAAGTTGGTTTCATAAGTGGTATATTTTATTTCAATTTAAGGGCTAATAAAACAGAATAATATTAAAAATCAAATAAAGGGAGAGAAAAACTGGAGGCATCAAGCTGTGAAGTGCCACTCAAGGTAGGGCTGGGTGGCTCCCTTTGTGGGTGGGGTCTAGGGAAGGGGGAGTGGGGTGGAGTCTCAGATTGGCTGTGCTGTCTCATTGGTTTTCATCCTCCACATCTTGCAGCGCCTCTTTATTCTGTTCCTCACCTGTGAACAGAAAAACAAGGCCAATGTCATTTTAATGTTATATAACATCCCTTATTGCATCAGTGTGTTGTACATCTTCACAAATTTGCAACCCTTGCAAGATATGTGCATAGGAGTTTGCCAAATATAAATGATATTAAAAGCAAAAAACAACAAGTCAACTGTGAAGGACTGAACACATGCTGTGAATGAAAAATAAATGATTACGGTTAAATTTCCATGTAATTTTCAAGCTCAATAAATAAACAAAACAAAAATCTGGCATAAGTCTAATTTAAGTGCGGTGTTATCACATGTGGGCATTTAATTTTCACACATATGACTAAATTACCAAAAGATGATTCAAGAGATTCTTTAGACCTGTACTGCACATTTCTTAAGCAGAACACACCATAATTTTCCAAACTGTTATATGCTGGTACAACACAGTCATTCCAGTTGGACACAAGAACTGGCAGTGACCATGCAGAAACGGTTTGTTTCACACATGCTGCACATATAGCACTCTGGTGTCTACAAAGATTGCAACACAAAGCTTACAAACGGGTGAGTGATGATGCAGTTTGTGGTCAAAGGGCAAGAGAGGGAAAGACTGGCCGCACTTACAAATAAAGTTTGTGGGCAATTAACATTTTCCTTTAGGAATCTAAATAGTGGGGATGAAAAAGGCAAGATGGGTTAAATTGGACGTCATGAGTTTGGACATTACAAGATGAAATGAAATGTAGTACAGAGAAAATATTTATTCCTACACATCTTAGTGTGCACTAGGTCAGTAAGTACTTTTGAAAATTAGCCAAGGACAGCGAAAACAATTAAAAAGCTATTTGCTTAAAATAAAAAAAAACAACATAACAGTCTACTGTCCTGGTACTTCTGGGGTTGGAATAAACAGCCTTTTTTCATTTGAATATATCTGGCGTTGTTCAAGGCGCTGCATAAGATCTTTTAAAATCTAGCTTTATCCTAAAATAAGTTGTCAAAAAAAACAACACCACTGACAGAAACACTTCCGTTTATAAAATTAATTCACTCAAGGAAGTACGCTTTTTTTTAATCAAGAGAAGGCTTGTTTACTGGCTCTGTTTTATTTTAAAAGCAGCTGCTTTAACCCTGTTTTTTAATTATCCTTTTAAAGAAAGATAATATGAGTTGGTAGGAAACTATGCCTCACAATCTCTAAAACGGGACACTCTCAAACAATCACTCCAAAAATAGCTTTGGTTTATGGAGAATCTTTTGGAGAGGTCACCTTCCTATGCCAATGAACTGAAATTCACTGAAATGTTTTTCAGACTACTTAATTTGCAAGACCCATGGCATGTCTTACCATCTCCCTGCATATCTGAAGTCCATAGTGTCAGGTTATCACGTAACAACTGCATGATGAGTGTAGAGTCCTTGTAGCTTTCTTCACTCAATGTGTCCAGTTCAGCAATGGCATCATCAAATGCCGCCTTTGCCAACCTGAGATCAACAACCAGGTACGGTTAAACCATTAATCACTTTCAACCTTCAAGTATACACTGAACAGAAGTACACTAGCAACATAACATAGTCAACAAAGCTTTAGGTAAGTCTTTAAAACAGAATCCATGCTCAAACTTACTCAATTCCAGAATTTAATTTGTTTATCTATGCATTTTGTATCAACGTATATTCTCAAAACAACCAACATAAACTTGTCTTTGTACTTCCAGGTGCTATAAACTGATTAAACATTTTTAACAACTAAGCTCATAACTTTTGAAGTGAGTTATTGCATTATAAAGCAAAAAGACAAAGTGGACAAACCTGCACGCGCGGTCGGGAGAATTGAGAATTTCATAGTAGAATACAGAGAAGTTAAGAGCAAGACCCAGGCGGATGGGGTGTGTGGGCTGAAGGTCTGTCATTGCAATATCACTAGCAGCTTTGTAAGCAACCAAACTGTTTTCTGCAGCCTCCTTCCTGTCATTTCCTGTGGCAAACTCTGCGAGATACCTGTGGTAGTCGCCTTTCCTGTAGCATCAAAGGAGGATATGTTTAAACCGCTCGAAATAAAGCAGTGACCTCAATATGTCACCTGTGATGTAATGGTAGAGTCACTTGAAAAATGGATTCATACATTTTGTAGTAGAAGACCTTAGACTCTCCTGAATTGGCGGCGGGAATGAGGTGCTTGTCCAATACATCAAGGATGTCATTGCAGATCGACTTCAATTCAGTCTCAACCTGGATGTAAATATTTTAAGGTTAAAGGCGTAAGATGATACATCACCGTTATTAAGCATCAGCTGGTTCACTTCTTACCGTTTGCCTATATTCCCGAATCATTTTCAATTTGTCTTCTCCACCTTTATTTTCCTCCTTCTGCTCAATGCTACTGATTATCCTCCAGGATGCTCTTCTTGCTCCGATAACGTTCTTGTAGGCCACAGAGAGCAGGTTTCTCTCTTCCACTGTCAGTTCAACATCCATCCCGGCCACTTTCTTCATGGAGTCGACCATTTCTGAAAATTAAATTCAGATTGAATTAAACGTAATCATGGCCAGGACTGCAATCAATAAATGGCCAGAGAGCAGTTTATGAGTTCATGCCAACAATGGATGCTTTGCTGAGTCTAAGTACAGGGCGTATATCCCTCTCTGACTTATTAGTCATACAGATAACAAACCCCATTAAAAAGGTACATTAACATTGTGCTTATGGAGTCAGTACTCAATCACAAAACACTGTGCATGTAGTTTTTAAAGATCTTACTACAGGACTTAACTTACAGAATATTAAGTGAACATATAAGGGACGTAATACAGATATAATGGCGTTGGTTTAGAAACTAAAGAGCCTTTAAATGAAACGTAACATAATACACTTACTAAAATACCCTATAGAGTGATCTCTATCTATTACACATGTGTAAGTTGCTATGATCCTTAAAATATATCATGAAATACACCAGTGGGTCTCTTCTAAGACAACACACTCGTTGGTCGGTAACAGACTCTCACTACAAAGTCTCTCGACTTACTAAGCAATAGTTGCTTTACTGCACTCAGGCTGTTAACCCCCTCAAATGTCTTGTTGTGTCTCCTAAACCGTGTAGGGTCCCTATCTAGGCAGTCATTTTGGGTCTCACAGCTCATCGAAGCAATAACGCCCAAAAACGCTAAGTAGGCAGCACACTAAGATTTGAGACACGGCCACAGCCTTTCATAACGCACCGCGGCTGTAAACGCAAAAAAAACGCAACACTCGTTCCCTTAATAACCATTTCTAACGTTGAATCGTATCGATTAATAAAGCTGTTAACTAATATAACTAATATCCAAAGCGATCGTCGCCTGCATGAGGCTGGAAGACCGCAGCCACCCCCCTCCGCCACGGCTAGCAACAGCTCGCCTCACCCACTAACACGCCGCCATTTTGTCTCCTCCAAAAAAACGTCTCCATCTTCATATGCCATTCTGCAGTTACCCCAAAACCCCACCGATTAAACAACCGGGCGATGAAAATAGACAGTCAACGGGGTAAAAGAGAGACAGGTAAAGCGTGGTGTCACTTACACACCGCCCGTCGTTTTGATCGCAGCTAAATAAGCGAGCTAACCCGACCGTCGGCTAGCTTGCCTCGGCGCTCCGTTCGCAAAAATAACGTTACCGTTACCCCTCCGCGTCTCTTACCGTCATATCTCTCCGCCTGTTCGGCCAGTTTGGCTTGATACACCAAATCCTCCCGGTCACCCATGATGGAAACGAGCGGCGAGCGTGTTTTGCGAGAGATTTGGGAGCGAAGGAGGAGTGTGAGTGAACCGGCAGGCCCCTGTGCGAGCAACAGCTGCGGCTTGAATGGTGGAGTAAAGATGGCGTTACACCTTCATCCGGGAACCGTCACACTGCATCTCCCACACTCCCTCTCTCCCCATCCCAACGCTGGATTTTTCATCCTCATTTTTGGGATAAACGTGATTCCTTGTGGATGAATATGCTACATTTGCGTGGGGGATTGCATGCTGTAAACAGACTGGCATGCGCTTTAAAGGTGGCATGGAAACATCTAAAGCTGATATTGTTTAGATTAAGAAATGAACAGAACAAAATCAATGCCATTGCCTTTTGATTTTGTTTAGGTTTTGCATTTCAGAAATCAGGTTACAATGGATTTTGGAAATTTGTTTTAAATTGTAGAAAGCACTAAGGTAGATGTAAACAATGATTAGATCTTCTTTGTGACAGGTGAACAGTTAACTGTTAAGCAAGTCACTAATAAAACATACATGAAGTACCATGTAACTACCATGGTGCTTGAAAATAGCAGTCGTTCAGTCACTGTATCAATACAGAATGGCTTCACTACACTATCACTACTCACCCCTCTTTTGTATACTTTCTTTTTTTATATAAAAGGTGTCATGTCTTTTAAGAGATGGTTCATCCAAAAATAAGAATGCTTCTGTCATTTACCTGCATGACTCTTGCTTCTGGAAAACACAAAAGATATTTTGAAGTATGTTTGTAACCAAATAACGGTGGCACCCATTTACGTCCATACCACTGACGCGAGACATTTCTCAAAATATCTTTTTTCTCCCACGAAAGAGAAAGTCATAGGTATGGAAATGATGGAAAAAGATTTTTAGGTGAATTATCCCTTTGAGTTCCCTAGAATTAATAACTCTAAAAATTGATTCATACAGCTTGTCATAAACAACAAACCTGACACTATATTATATCAAAACATTACAATCACTTCCTCAAAAATACACAGATGCCAGTATAACAAAGTAACAAGTGTTTTACTGTCAAGGCACGAAGCTCAAAAATTACAGGCAGAAGCAAAGTTAAAGATTTGAGTAGCATTACTATAGGGGTCAACTTTATTTCAGGTATGGGAAAAAGTGTAACAAAATCTTTTTTGTGTGGCATAAACATTGTTCTAACAGACTTGGATGCACATAAAGGATAAACACAAGATTAATTTCACAAAATGACTGTGTTGATATTTAGGATCAAAACATAATACTTTGAGTACAATAAAATGTACAGACATAACTTGTGGTTATTCAGTCAACCTGGTCATAGATCAAAGTGATGCTTTTCGAAGGAAAACGTTCTCATAAGACAGAGGTAAGAACAGGACAAAGGTAAGCTTTGCTTTGTGACTGATTTTAGCAATCTCATTAGAAAAAGGTCATTTCTGATTGAAACATAGCAGAGACTTAGACAGTTAATAAGATGGGAAACATCAAAATCTTCATAAAAATAAAAAAACCTTCATAATTATGATTTAGGTGACAATTACATAACATGGTTGGCTTGCTCTCATATCAGGACAACAATGAGCTAACCTACACACATACACGACATAGCTTTAACATTTAGATGTGACAACAGAAGTGAGAAGGATTTCCAGGTGATTGTCATTGTTACTGAACAAAGTTAGTCAACTTTTTTTAAAAAGTAACAACCAATAAAGGTTAAGGGTGAAAACATTAACATCTGATAATGTTGCTCTGGTAGTCTGTCTATTAGTGTTATTATAACTTATACACCTGTCCGCAGACAATAACAAGAAGTTATTCCCTAACTATGGTCAATAGTAACGGAAGTAGGTTACAACAGTTAAAAGAAACATTTCTGTAATGTTATAGAAATGTACCCACGCACACCCATTTTTCATTTTTTAACTAATTAGGCTAAAGACATTGCTTAATTGGTCATTGACAACAATTTGCAATTAAGGCAGGCAGCTAATTAGAAAAAACATCTTTATCTGACATAATACATTAAGTATTTTGGCATTACAGGAGAAAATATCCTAATATTTCTGTTTTACGAAAGAATACAGGCAGAATCAAAATCAATAGCCAGATTACCGATACATGTAAACCAATTATATATGCTACTTGTCTGTGCAAATTCAGTTCTGAGGATACATTTGAGGCAACGGGTTTTGCATGGTAATGTGTGACACTTCATAAAATCTTAGTGTTGTAAAAATAACTGGGTTGTTCTTGAAACATCTATATCTAATATTAAAGTAGTTTTTGGGGCACACCAGAGAGCTGCTACAAGAACTACTAACTGTATATTCAACCTCAGGAAGTGATGTTTTGGCAGAAACACATTAGTAAAAGTGAGTGGAAAAGTTGTGGTGTTGGCTTTTTTTTTTGTCATTTCTGTGAAGCTCAACAGCTGATACTAGCATTAGGGTTACACATTCAACAATCTGCATTTAGTGTAATACTTCCAAGTACAGCGATAATGATAAAGTGAGCAAGTAGCATTTCCTGATACTAGATGAATGTACTAAAATTGATAGTTATTTAGCGGTAGTGAATAATGGCGCATGAGGGACCGTGTCCCATTCTGTATACATTAGAAATGCTGTGCATAAATAAAACTAAATGCAGTGAGGGTTTGGGTTGCTCCATGTGTTTTGTATTTTGTCAGCCTCTCTTTCATAAAGTACCGCCCCAGTCAGCCCATTTGACCAATGGTGAGCCAGTAGTGACTAACAAGCTAATGACTAACAATCAAGACGACTGTTCTAACTGCACCTATTCAAGCGTAATAGTAAACATAGGCATGTTTGACTCTATTACTTTACAGACACTGAATATTTTCATGTGGTAGATGATCTGTAGTGTGGAAGAGGGCTGTTGTGTTCAAGAACACTAAGTAGTGTGTGCTACCGCATTCAAATAAGCAAAGATACAGTCCCTTGTTAAGACACCAAACTGCCCATGTATGAAGTCCAAGCAGGCATCTCCTCTTTTCTTTTTTTAGTTCACAAGAATCCACACACTAAAATTCCTCTCTCTCTCCATAGTGTATGGTGCTGTGTGTGGAACTTAGTGTTTACTCGGCAAATATCTTCATTTATTGCAGAAAATCTAACAAGGGAATCAGCGCAGATACCGTGTGTGTTGGCATGACTGACACAATGGCACAAGGTAATGACAGGGCAGACAGAAAAAGGAGCTTTGAGGATGTGAGGAGCTGGAGTGTGTGTGTGTACATCTAAGGGCTGCTAGGGAAGACAGTCTGCTCTTTCAGCTCAATTCGTCCTCTGGAGTGTGCTGGTCCAGCAAGCGAACGTGGGTAAAGGGAAAATGGCCATGCTTTCCCTTGCACTCACCCTCCCACTGCCCGTTTACATTGATCTTGGTCACCTTCACCAGGTCACCGACCTGAAGGGAAATGTAACCGCAGTTTAGAATAACAACACAAGACAGTAAAGGGTGTCATAAATAGAAGAAACACCCCAGAATGTGACCGTCTCTGAATCATAGTGTACTAATGCACAATGAGTAATGGAATTTCTGCATAACGCCCTGGTGTTGAACAGGTACAGACAGCATCTTAAAGTGACAGTTCACCCAAAAATAAAAATTCTTCCATTATTTACTCACTCTTATATCATTCCAAACCATTATAACTTTTTTTGCTTCTGTGGAACACAAAAGATGTTTTGAGAAATGTCACAGTGGTTTTGCGTCCATACGATGGAAGTAAATGGATGCCACTGTTATTTGATTACCAACGTACTTCAAAATATCTTCTGTGTTCCAGAGGAGAAAAATCACACAGGTTTGAAATTGACATGAGTATGAGTAAATGATGAAAGAATTTTTATTTTGGGGTGAACTATCCTTTAGTATGACCGTTCCTAAATGCAAAGGATCACAGATCCACTGGGAGGCGCCAGAGCCTGAACCTGTTTGCTTCTATTTTACAAAATCCTACGTAAAATAAACAATTCCTTTAAAATAAACGGTTAACCCTGCATGTATCATTTAGTGTAAATAATTGTCAAGTGTGTTACCTCCAAAGCAAGAGCAGTCTTGTCATAAGCGTTGGGAACTCTCTTCTGAATGGCCCTGGCAAAGACTGGACCATTCTGCAGATTGGGTAAGGATGTGGGCTGGGCATACTGGCCTGGCTCACCAAGCAGAGGGGGTGACTGAGAACTGTGGCCATCTGAGTTGCCATGAGTGCCTGGTCCTCCACCAGATCCCCCACTTCCTGGGGCCCCTGATGTTGGCGAGGCTGGCCGGTACTTCTCCACGTAGGGCACAGGGATCATCCCAACACGGCCTTCAGAATTCTGAGCATTCCACCACTGCTCCTCAGGCTTCTCCAGCACTCGAAGAACATCACCCTTTCGAAATGGAAGGTCCTCGTCGTCATTGCCTGGGAAGTCAAACAGCGCACGGACATACTCTTCTTCCAGCCTCTGGGGAGCTCCCCCTGTTCCTGCATTGATGCTGATGAAGGAAGCGTGCTTGGCTTTACTGATGGGCTCTATCAGAGTGGTGGTATCCAAGTAATGGATCTTGTAGAATTCCAACAGGGCAGGTAAGGCATCAAATTCCTGATCTCCAATACGGAACCGAGGAGGAGCGATTCCTAAGCAATGACAGCAGCAATGAGTTCATGTAATCAAGGTTAGCTTGTAATCTTTGAAACTAAGGCTAGACCAAAGTAGATATTACTCACAAACGTGAGTAATATCTACTGTGTTGTGTCCTTATTTCTTAGTCTTAAACTGGGGAACAGCTGAGTAACAGTGTACTGAAATTCAGCATTGCTGACCATCAAGCAGCAACATGCCCTACGAATCCAAGACAAACGTGATACATACGCATGAATGTTTTTGCAACATATTTCCCTGAACACTATTAGTGATTCACTATACAGGCAAACATCCAAAAAACATCCAAAAGACTTAAAACCTCAGTTTACAGAAGAATAACTCTGATCGTCATTACTGCCCCAGGTAAGCCACAGGTAAGATTGCTGTACGTCACAAAACTATTGGTAGCACAGAAGCTTCTGATCGAGCAGCTAAACGTTTTAAGGCGGAATATATTCAGTCGTCTGCTGGCAGAAATAAGTGTGCACTATTGAGGGATCGCTTACCTGGTCCGGACTGGCGATTGCTGCTGATGCTGTTTATTATGTAATGGGAGACTTTGGAGTTCTCCGACACAGACAACACGTAGTCCCCGGGAATAGTGATCGAGTCCCGCACCAGGAACACCCCATGTCTCTGCCCTTGGAGCAGCGAAACCGCCTCCTGTCGGCTCAATCTGCCCCAATACCAGCTCCCTCGGTCCTCCGAATCAAAATTTCCGGCCATGACTAGCGCAAGAAAAAGCCAAGGCGTCACAGGCCTTCCCTTCGCCTCTCCTTATCCGCAACCAGCGTTCAACTCATGCAAAAACTTTACCGCGTTCCGTTGTTGAACACGTTTCAGATACGGGCACCATTCGCACACTTTTCTACCTTTTTCGGGCCGATTGGGTAAGAAAACAGCCGACGCCGGAGTCCCACCGCGCATGAGACGCAGAAACGACGACTATGCGCCCGGATCCTCCGATAATTTTCCAGCGTAAACCAAATCGCACATTGGAAGTTGTCACAAGGAAGTTCAAATATTTCAAATGGCGGACAAGGGAAACAATTTTTGACCTTACTTCCCGGATGTGACGCAACACCCCGATCAACTCGGACGGTGCCCATAAGGAGCCATGTTGATGCGGTCAATGCTAAAAATGAGAGCATGGCGCTTAGAAATTTATTTATATTTGTGTATTTTATATTTATTTGTATTTTTTAACACACAGTAACAATATGTATTATATATAATTTACGTTATATATATCCAAATGCTATAAGTAATTGTAATGTCACTAAAACACCATAGCCTTCATAATATCACAATGATTTGCCCCAATCCTACACTAGAAAAGACATTTTATTATCCATGATGAACGACGCGATTTATTCAAATGCACTTTGTATAAATTGCGGCGGAAATATGTAAACACTGTGGTTTACATTAAGCCAATGAAACGCTTCATGCACGGTGAATAAATTATCAACCACTAGATGTCGCTAATGATTACTAATACTTTAAAGGATTGCTCAAACCAAAGTCCTGTTTAATTTAAGTTCAATATTTATTTCTCTGCAGCAACGCTGATCATTATTTCACGTTTATTGTTTTCACCACAGAACATTTTATGTGCTGAATAACACAGTAATGAAGTGTGTATCTGTTAAAGGTTTATTGGTTTATGCCAACAGTCAAATACATTTTGTTTAGTTTACAAATAATATTGACACATTGCTGCTCCAGTCTGTGATTTGTTTTACTAACATTCTTCTTGTTTAATTATCCATTGTGAGAATACACACAGTGAAAAGGAAACTACTGTTAATACACGGTTCAATATATTTCCTTTTTCGTAATGGCAGAATTTGCCAAAAATTATGGCTTTACATTTTGAAACAGCAGGGTATTTTGAGGCTACCTGGTGAGCATAAGAGCTACCAATAAAAAAAAGAAAGCAAAACAATGATGTCATTACAGGTTGGTAACTTCCTATAGGAGGAGCTGAATTCACCTTTACGAAAACAAGATTATATACAAGGTATAGTATGAATGGGTATAGTTTAGATCCTAATTCTCAATCAGGATTTAAATACTGGAATATTTGTTTTCTATCATGGCAAATATTTAATCATTATACGCTGCCATTAAACAAACCTTTAATTAAACTGCATACTGGTATATTACAATTATTTGTACATTTGAGTAATGTAAATTGTAGTCCAATTTAATTTGATAAATAGGCACTAAATTTATCTTTATACTATGAAATGCCTTTATCTTTATCAATGGGTAAATAGATATAAAACCTCAATATAATTTTACTGGTTTAGGAAACTATGCTAAACAAAAAAGCTGGGGAACCTTACATAGTCTTCAAAATGAAAATCCAGCAGCAACAACAGAATAGAAGTTTTGTACTATTGTGTAGCCAAACAATACTTTGTTCTTCTCTTTGGCTTCAATGTATTTTAAAGTACTGCTCTTTATCATACAAACAAATAGGTTTGCGGGGAACACCGTGACACACTTTTGGTTTTCTACTGTATAAATTAGGGGCACTTAATACAAGCTCAGCTACGTCCCATCCACCTGTCACCTGGGACATACATATTCATTGGATGACACTGAACTGGACAGATTTTTCACTGCTGGAGAGAATGTGATGCTTGCAGCAGTCAAATGCATAGATGAACACACAGATTCATGCAAGATCTGGAGGTGCCCACATCACAGCCAATTGTTTGTATTTGTTTTAGTCATCTATCTACAACCAAGTAAAAACAAGCACACCCAAATGAGCACCTACACTCCAGTATCTAAACACACATGTGCCTCTCCAGCAGGGTTTTGTACAGGCACACAGGCAGAGGTTTACGGTTACTGAGGGGGAAACCTGAATGGAAACCTTCAAAACAGAGTTTCATAAGGTATCTAATATATAACATGTTATCTACCTCAAAAGCAGTGAACATTTCATTTTCATTTCAACAGACAATCATTAAAAACAGTAACATCACTGTGGTATCATATTCTGTTACCCATACATCACAGCTGTGATTGTCAACCCCACAAAACCTGCTGATTTCCATGAGTACGTGGACAACCCTTCTCAGTTTAGGCCCCAATCTAAAAACAATTAAAAGCCTGGCAGGCCCTTCTTATCTTCTAGAGAAAGGTTCTTGTTTCCTAAAGGGATAAAATTACAACTCTTTATATTACACAGTGGCTTTGATCAGGTAGGGTTGTCTGAATGACATGCTAACTGATCTGGGATAGAATCTTCTCTCAAAGGCTCAATGGATCCAGATGAGTGCTGTGATTGGCTGGAGCAAGACAGGTGGGAAGACTGGCTACATAAGTCCTCTTCACCAACTGCTTTAGATGCCATCCTCTCTTTTCTCTGCCCAACAGTTGGATCTTTCACCAACTTCTGCTCCTCCAAGGTCCACATACTGTCATCCTCATCCTCTTTCCCCTGCACCTCCCTGTCAAAGTCCAGCAACTCCTCCATCATGTCTTCAATCTCCATCTCACCATCAATCTCTTCCTCCACCTCAGATCTGAGCTCTCCCATGCTCTCTGTCCGATTTGCATCATCTGCATCATCCTCATCTACTCGGCCCTCAGGCTCGCTGGCCTGGCTCTCACCAAATTCCAGGATGGTGGGAAGGTTGCCCTGTTTGGGGCATCGCTTCCGCAGACTAACCAGAAAAGGCTGTGGCAGGGAGAAGATGTCCACATTGTTCCCCAGGTCAATCCAGGTGACACTGGGGAAGCTGACCGGGTCTTTTAGGGTGTCCGTGAGCTCTTTGAGCACTGCACGGGTCAGCCTGTTCCCATTGAGGGCTAGAGTCTCCAGACGGGGAAGAGACGCCAGCATGGGTAAGAGCAGGAGAAAGGCCTCATCTGTGAGATCGGTAAAGCCCAGCTCCAGGCTTCCGATGCGGGACACGTGCTGATGCAGATAGGCACACAGACGCTCCATGTCTTTTACTCCAAGAGGGATGCCAGAGAGATCCAGTGTTCCACTGGATGGAGGGCCAGACAGGACTGATTTAATACTGGGAAAGAGAAATAACACAAAGCAGAAAGTAAAATATATGAGTTGGGAGAAATACACATAATAACATTTGTCCATATATATGCTCAGTTCACCTAACACTGGTAGGTGTGGCTAAGAGTTAATTTTGGACCCTGACCTGCATACATATAAACCTTTATAAACCTTTAATATGAAAGTTCTGCTCATATTTAAAAGAACTCCCAAAATCTGTTCTGTATGCCACTTTGCTGTGTCAGCTAATTGTATTTCAGCAAATGTTTTCTTACAAGGCTGTTTAAACTGTCCTTGCTCAGATATCAAATAAACATGCTTACCTTCTAGAAATACTTGAACTGCTAACTGATAAACAATTACAGTAATTTTAGCAGTCACTGAGCCACTAAGCAGGCATGCTGGGTTAGGACAACCTGGAACTTTCTAGTGATCACAGCTAAACTATGCAGACCACTAAGGGTACATCAACTTGATCTGTAGAAAGTGTAAAACTAAACTGTGTGACTAAATGGTTTAATAAGAGTACAGGCTCTGCAACTTAAACCCAAACCAATATTAACTTCCTGTTAAAACTCAGAGACTGTGACACAGAATATGAGCTGACTGAGAGAAATTAAGATCTGATTAAAAGGATTGATTTTCTAAAAATGTATTAAAGATATTTTAAAAAATCTATACACATCATATAATTCAAGAGCTAATTCAACCATGTCATTTGTTATTGCTATGTAAAGTACATCTATGGAGCCTACAAGAGAAAAATGGAGTGATAGGAGGGAATCAAAAGAAGAGAAGCTGGTGTTTTTGTTCAGAGGGAATTATTAAGCAAAAGAGAACAAGAGTGATGCAGGAACGGCTGCACGTGTAGAAGACTCATAATGAGCCCAGTGTGTCATCACAGCTTGCCAGTGAGCGGTCTAATCCACAGTGAGAAAAGTAACAGTGTGAATACTAATTCATAATGTTACCTTCACTAATTCACACCAGGACTTTTCCCTGAACTAGCATTCAAGGAAGTGAGAGGAATAATAAATATTCTGATTGGACATGCTATGCTCATTCTGATTGATATATTTTCTGGCCTGATCCTGTCACTGACCCAGCAAAGAAAACAGCAGCATTGTAAAGGAAATGGCCAAACCAGTACAGGATATCAACTCTCCTGATACTACTGGCGAGGAACTGAATCCCACGCTCTCTAAGACAAGAGCGTCTCTCAGCGACCTCACCCTGAAGGCATCTGACCCACCTAAAATCTGTCCTCAGTATTTATCATTTCCAAATGTTCTCATTTGTAACCACAGAGGCAGATCAACTTAAACTATCCGCCCTGCATATTCATGTCAATCATGAAACAAGACAAAACATACCAACCTGAAACATTCATCTACTGAAATTTTAAAAACGTGGTTCTTCTAATCTAAGGCATCACTGTGGATGATCTTTTAAGTGTAGGTGTTATACAGCATATGTGCTATATTGTCCTTTATAAAAAGGAAAGTTCTGGATGCTGACTGGCCAATCCGGCATTCCAGTTGTGCTAAAATACACAATATAGTAACAGCTATGATGCAAAGCACCTGTTCACCAAACCGCTGTTTATATTAGTCAGGTTTGAAAAGTCTCATGTGGTATATGATGGCAAAGCAGTATTTGTTTGTTTTAGAAAAAGGTTTATTTAAAGGTACAGTAGGCAATTTTAGAGTGGCCAGCAATAGCAACCTAGCTTTAAAAGCATAAGATCCCACCTTGCCTTGAAAGTGATCTCCAAAGCCACGCCTCATCCAATAGTGCACAGAGGTATGCAAATACATAGTTTGAAAGGCTAGTAGGACATCCTTTTATTACATTCAGACCAAATGCAATGATTGAACTTACATTTTATGGCCCTGTTCCTTAAAGAGAAGATAAATAAATATATTTATATCACTTTGTGATTGCTGTCAGGATGTGAAGAGACTTTAAACCAGTATAACATAAAATGTTTCTAGAAAAGACTGCCTACCCCATCTTTAAACAGTTAGGGATAAACAAAGCTGTTTATAATCAGAGATTTTGCAATCTGCTTAATGTTTAATTTGCTTAATGTAGCTTTTTAATTTATCTCCCATTTAAATCACTCCTATAATTAACAAAAATACACATTCGACTATGTCACGTCAGTCTATACCCCCAGCATCCATGTTTATTTTTGGCAGGTGTATACTGTGAAATAATACTTCTGCTGCATCGGCAATTCTGTCAAAGTCAACAGAATCAGGTGATTCCATCTGTGTGAAAGATCTGACCAAAGGTCTGACTGAAGATAATAAGGTTAAAGTTTTTAAGTTCTGCTGATCATTACAGAAAGGAAAATAAAGACTGTGAACAGCAGGAGGCTGTGAGAGACGAGCCATACTGTGTTGTATTGTTATAATGTCTTCACATTTTGTCACAGGGGAAAAGAAAATAGGAAGAAAACCAATCACTAACAGACAAGCTACTGTGATTGTGTCGATCTTTGGCCACCTTCTTCTAAATGAAAAACTCTCTCTCTTTGGCCTGAGGTAATCTAGTCAGTCGGATAGAATTTAAATGTGCTAAGTGAATGACGGTGAAAATAAATTATTTTTACATTCAGAACACATTTAGAATTTCAGATAAAGTCTTGAAACCACCTTTATATTGGCAAAAATCCACAACTGAGGAAAATAACTGATGTGGATATCACTGGAATTCTAGACAACAATGTTATTTATCACTGTATGTCGATAATCTCCATTGAATTTTCAATTTAAACTGAGTGTCAGATAATAGGTGTTTAAGACTCAGATAAATAATAATTATGAGCAATTCCTGTAAGTGATGCGTTTATCATTATTCTGTCCTGTTCTCCCAACACAGTATAGAAGGTAAACAACTATAACCGAATATAATCAGAATATTAACAGAAAGTTAACATGTTTACACAATTGAATTATAGATAATAATTTGATAAAATGTTGAAAAAATGTATGCCACTAATTATCTACTGTATGTACTGATGATTTCTGCCTGTAAATATCCAGTATTTTTCTTTAGTTGGACTGTATAATACAGTGTAGTGAGCACAGAGGATAATATGATGTAGAAATGTATTCTGTCATTTACAATTAAAAGCAGCTTTGCATAAGCTCTTTGTGTAATTTAAAAGCTTTGTTTAAGCAATTTAGCGTTGTCTTCTTCCAAACAGCTCTCTTACTCAGCCTCTTCTGCATCAGTAACTCTGGGGTGACAGCTGTCTGAATGACTATGTAAATCAATACACGCGTATCAACCACTAATTGGGGGTTTGGCAATAAATGCTGCTGTATAAGATGAAGAATGAAATGAATAAAGCCAGAGATACAGAAAGCCATAAGCAACAGGGAGGGAATGAATAACAACACTGAAACTTCATCAGCATGTCACATTCTGAACCCTTTCGGTTCCCTGGAGGCTGAGCAGGAGAGGGCAAGAATTCAGCACAAGAGAGACATGAAACAGAGAGCTTAAAGACCTTCCAAACACATAAGGAGAGGTTAGGCAGAGATTTAGTAACAGACAGGACTGAGGCCTAACATTCTGCCTTTGTGTTCCATGGAAGAAAAGTCATGGTACTATATGAGGTTGAGTAAATTATGATACGGTTTTCATTTCTGTGTTAATTTCTGTGTGTAAAGCTGCAGTCTGTTACCATTTTTGGTTAAAATGATCATGTTATTGAGCAAGCACAACAGATTAATGTTCAAAACAGTCTCCTTAACTTACCCTGATTCACAAGGGTAAGTTGTTTATAATAATGATTTATTATTTTTTCTTTTAGCTTAACTTCAGCATCCATACTTAAAGTAACTTGTAATTTTATATTTCAAACAGAGATGGTGGCAGAGAGGCAAAAGTTATGGACTTCAGCTTTAAGCTTTGAGTTAATCTTTTAACTCAAGAGCAGAATCATTAAAAGAACGATCCAGATCACATAAGAAGAAAATAGAGGGATGAGAAACAGGAGGAGTTTGGGGGGAAAATGTAGGATGCCTAAGAGATGACACTACGATTTCACAACAGCCCACATTCTACACCCTCCAACCTTTCCTGTTTTTATATTCTCAAACATTCTTCTTCTAATACAAATACATAAACGTCTTTTTCTTTCTCTCCCTACAGTTAAACCACTCTAGTGATTTTGCTATTAGTGTGGACGTTATGGCAGTGTATTATATGCTAGAGCTAGATAAAACATGGTCTCTCCGGATATGATCATCGAGAAAGCTCCAGTCTGCCTCCTGAAACAAGGAAGACATTCTTCAGCAGCTTCTGACAGCTCTTGGACTGGTTGTTATGGATTACAGGTCTCCACCAGTCCACATACAGGCCAGACAAATCCCATGTGTTTCACATATCAGTCCAGCCATAAAACTCTCAGAACAACAGAGCTCATGTTTAAGGTTTATGGCATACCCATAAACATATTAAAATGAATGTGTTTTGTTTGTAAACCAGAGATCTAAATATTTTAGCCAGCGTGTAGGATGCGGCTCTCAGTTATCTCATGCTAGTAGGGACCTGTTTATATTGTTTAAAGCTGCAATCCATAACTTTCACCTCTCTACCACCATCTCTGTTTGAAACATTGCAGGTCACTGCAACATACGTACTTTTCATTGATTTCCCCGGGAAATCAGACCAAACAGTTCAAATTATGAATCATTATTATAAACTTACCGTTGGGAATCGGGGTAAGGTAAGGAGATTGTGTTGAACAGCTGATCTGTCATGTACTTCCTCAATAACTGTCTTTGTTCATTTTTAACCCAAAAAAGTTACAGATTGCAGCTTTAATTTACAGCATTCTGACAATCCACTAATACCTCATCATGAAAACATCAATCCATTGCATCTTACACTCATAATGCATTTACAAAGTTCTCCCTTCTCACCACTTTAAAAGACAAAACAAATGCACACCTGCTGAAAACAGACTTTCAGAGTCAGCCGTGGGTCTGTATGGTCTCCTGAACTCCAGTTATATACCGCTGTGCTAAACATAAACCGTGTTTCATACCAGTCACATTTTCTTAAATGCATGCTGTTGGGTAAACACCATTCTGTAGCAGATGTATCATTTTCTCCACTTGTAAAATGTAAAACTGCAAATCAAAATGAATGTAGCTTCATTCAAAATGTAAATATTTGTGTGGAGGCACATTCATGCTGTTCACACATCATGAGTAATGCAATGCTCATATAAACACACATGAGCCACAGTGGAACATCTGTGGATGTTCTAAGAGAAAATGGGGCACCTGTCTGGTGAATGGTCTGTAATAACCGATGGAGGAGGTTAAGGTCATGTTAGCACTTAGCCAACACTAGACTGCAGAGGGCAGATGCATTATAGGGGAGGGGGATGTGAAAGAGAGATAAAATGATGAGAATTTCAAAGAGAGCTTCTGTACCCAGAAGAATGAAATCTTCATTGCTCATAGTTTGCTGTTTCGTTGCTTAGACTTAATGGACCTCTCAGTTACTTTGTCATTATATTATTTGTGGATATACACTTTGAGCTACAAAATTAATGACGATAGCAAAGGGTAGACAATTTGGGCTTGCAAAAAAAGATGTATTTTTATTAAAATCTATTTACTTTAACAGGAAAATCTAAAACACTGCTTATTCTTTTTACAAACCTCCAGAAAAGACAGCTTAGATTACCAAAATTACTTTTGAGGAGATAAACCTGTCTCCATTTAAACTCATTTCTCTCTATGAGAAACAATGGACATATTAATGAGATCTCATTTGTGATATTTCTCCCGCAGGCATCTTCAGCGTGTGATGGCTGAACTGATTTAAACTCATATTTCCTGTGAACGGCCATTATGCTCATCTGATGAACTCACATTAGTAAACACAGAGTTCAGGCAGACCAAACGAAGGTGCTTGAGAAGTTTAAGCAGAGAGTAAGGGGAACCACAGAGGCAGAAAGGTGAGAACATCGTCTGTATTTCTTTCCTTTTTAAATTCCAACAGCTGCGTTCACATCTGCCCTTATAACCCATGTTGCAGTAAATAACACGAACAGTTCACTGACCAGAATAACAAATGAGAGACGTGTGTGCTGTGACTCAGCCGGTAAGGATTCAATACTAGGAGGAAGATAAAAAGAAGAAAGTATCAAATCCAGCCTTAAGAGAACAAATATCTCAACATTCTGATTTAACCACAACGGCAACCAACGCAATGCATGATGGGAGAATTCATGCACTTTACCCCTGCATATGTACTGTATGTATGTTCACACTACTAAGCACTGAATCAAGGGTCCCATTCCTTTAAATCTTTTCCATCAACACAGGAAATAAACAGAGCCCAGTATTCCCTCATTTACACGTTACGCACACACTGTGTCTGTGTTTTGACTATATTAATTTGAACTGGAAAGGAGCCACATAAGTATGAATCTACGCAACAGAACCATGTGTTAGCACAAGAGCACGAGGCACGCAGCGGGAGGCAGAACTCGTTCAGTGAATCACCCTGCAGAGTACACACTGCTCTTATCATCAATGAAAGAACTGGGGAACACTCACAGACGATTCCCAGGGGGTGATATTTGGACGATGTACACAGCTGCTTTAGAAATATAATATCAGATATTGTCTATTAAATACATTTGGGACTATTGGACCCAAGCTTCAAATGAGAAGCTCCATTAACAATACGTTTTTTAAAACTAAATCAATCCCAAAGTGCTGACAAATTAGTACGAAGACAAACAACTGGCAGAGCGATGATTCATTCTGACTGTTCCATAAAGCCAGCGAGACTTTTATTTTTAAACCAACTAATCACTTTAACTAATGAACAAAGCGAGGCACTTATGAGCCAACAGGCTGCTGTGTGTGTGGGTGAAAGGATATTCCCATCAATCCAATTTATAAGGTACCTTTAAATCCAATGTTTTGATGTGAAATGGCACATGAGAAGAGAAGGGAAGACAAGGGAAAAGAAAAAAAGATGAGATGAGTTGAGATAAGCTGAGTGATGAAAAGAATAGACAAGTTAAGACATGATGAAAAGTGAAAACATGGTCTGAGAAGAGATGAGCTGATTCAGTCAAGTTCAGAAGAGCAGAGAAGAGCATTGTAGACTGAGACCATGGCCCTCTGAAGGCAGCAGATGCCCTCACTGCCTAATTCTGCTACCCCTCTCTGTCTATCTGTTCTGCTTTCTCACCAGGCCTGTGGTTTCCTCTTCAGCAGTCCCTGCCGTCTCCACTGGGAGTGTGGGCTTAGGTGATAGGTCAGCTGACGGCACACCTTCTCCATGGCACCCAGAGCATCTCCCTCCTAAAATAGAGAGAGAGAGAGAGACAGAGAGAGAGAGAAATAGAAGGAGGGAGAACATCACTCAGGCTGTACAAGCAGGAGGTTAATGAGGACTGGCAGAAGATTAGGGACTCTGAGTTCTTCAGGTAAAATACTAATTTCTTTGAGATGTCATCTGTGATGACAGAGAAGCAAAACTATAAGGACTGACTGACATGTCACCTGCTCACTCTTTCATTAGCGCTATCATTAGACTGACTGAGGCTCAGTGAGTGTGTGTGGTGTGTGTGTGACTGTTTTAAAGTACAATGTAAAATGATTTAGTATATTCACAGATAAAAAGTGACATAATAATGTATTTTACAGGTATCTCTGCACAGCTCTTCACAGTTTTTTCGCTCACATTTATCATGGCCTAAACAAATACAATTTACAGATAAACTATAACTCATATACACTCTAACTGCCACTATATCTCAACATGCAGACACCAATAGAATTACAGATAATTTCTGCCAATGTTTAACATGTAAGTAACTGAGAAAGAATAACACTGCATAGGTTACTCTCGCAGGGCTTCTGGTAATTACACCTGAATCAACACGACAGCAAATCTGTACACATTTCATTATTAAAAACTGCAAAGGGCAAATCTTGGTTATTAGTTTTCAGCAGTGAAACCATCTGCTTTGAATCTCACAACCCTGCTCATACACCTCACACCTCCAAATAACTGTTCATCAACTCCAATGAGACATTAACAAGAGAATGAAGCAGACCAAATTTTTTCTGTATTGAATGTATTACCACAATGAATCCATTACAGACAAGAGGTCCATTCAAATAATAATTTTGTCTTGTCATGGAAATCACAACTGAAATGTTCAGAGGTTTATTATTGTAATAACACTGATCTAGCTAAGATAAAGCAGTGCACAGCAGTAAGAAGACTCAATGTCCACCTTAAACGTATGATTATATAATGTTCAAAACATCCAGTTTTTTTAGATTACATTAGTTTTTTGTAACATTGATTGCTTGCATTTTCGTACAATAAAATTTTTAACTTCTAAAAATTCTATACTCTTTTTAAAATGTTCCACTAACAACTTCTTATAACGTTTTTAACATGTATGTTAAAAACATTAACATACATTTGTTAACGTTTTTGATATGTATGATTACAAAAGTTCTTCTAATGTTACTGATCCTTTTTGATAACTTTAAAAGGACTTTAAGAGAACGTTAGCTAATGTCAAGCAAGCGTTATAAACAAGCGTAAACAAGTGTTATAAACGTTTAAAAACATAAATGAGGATGAGGTTAGCAGGTATTTTTTGCTTACTGTTTTATGAAAAACGTGTATTCTGACATGCTGCAGTTGCTGTGCTGTTTTCGCATACTATATAGCAGGGAAGTGGACATGTTAGGATGCGAGGGTCATCTGTATTCATGACCTGTTTAATATGTATTAGTATTTAAATGAATCCAGAAGTTGGATGTCCTCACTTCACTGGGTCTTAATTTCTGCAGTGGGTCAGAAATAATCCATATCTGTGAATAATATTGAGATGTTTAGCACATACACTGTATGTATTGGTAAAGCTGAGTGGCTGTTGACGGTGAGGTTAACAGTGCCACATGGCTGGTCATCTCTGGTGATCAGCCCTGCAGACAGACAGTGAGTCCCCTGGGAATGTAATCATAAACCACAGTGACTCTCTACTTTACAGCAAATGTCAGCTTTCCAAACGCTCGTTCACTGTTCGCTGACATTTCATTCAAATCAGCTGGTTAGGGTTAATGCATATGCATGTTTTTGAGGCTTTTTTTTTTTTATTTAACAGTTACGCAACCGGGTAAATCACACCCAGTCCGTAAAACATGTCCAGGTCACATTTTCTTTTATGACAGTAAGACAAATGTGAATGTGAAAAAGAAAATGTGGCCTTTGAGAAACATCAGGATGTTTCATTATTATTATTATCATGACAATCAAGCACATTTCCCTCTTAGACTGTCATTACTGTAATGCATCCGAACGTTTTACATTTGAGCATTTTGTAATTTCCATGAATCTCAACGGTTATTCTCATTTAATTTGTCATTACCATAACACATAACAAAATACGTTTTTTATTCACAGTACCAACAAGATATTACCATGATATTACCATGATGTTTAAATACTGACATATAAAATATTATTTTTTAATTAATACAGTAACGGGAATGACATTTTTTGCTCTTTGATAATGAGTCTTATATGTGAATAATATAATACTCCTTTATTTTATTTTAGAGTGAACTACGACCAGGACATTTTCTTGGCAGGTTTCATGAGCTGCAACCCAACCACATTCTGGCATGACCGGCGCAGTGAGAATAAAGCAGCGGTTGTTTTGGTGGAGGTCAGGTGTTTTGAGGTCTCTTCAGAAGCTGAGCTGGGTGTTAGCGCCTGACTTGCTTCATTAAGTGCAGCGGCAGCAGCAGTCTGGAACGAGGGCCGACTGGTCTTTAGTGAGTGACTCATCCACTAATGCACCTCCCTCTGTTCGCTGTTTCTGCCTCACACAAGCCTAAAATACAATATTCTATCCACTTTAATGCTTGCTGCACTGGAATGGTACGATTTCATTTCGTGTGTCTTTCAGGCGTACATTCGGGTCAGTGCTATGAAGATTTTCATTAAATTTTAATGCAACAGCATACAGAAATAGCAAAGAGCATATGTGTTTGTACAGTATGTGTGCAGACAGTAGAAGCTGAGCAATGTACCGTCTTTGGGCAGTGAACGTATTTGGCCAGGCTAATGATGAGGTCATGGGTAATGGGATCCACCAGGTTGCGGAAACTGGCATAGCGGTAGAGAACATCATCCAGAGAGGTCGACTCCATCCCCAGATCCTGGAGGAAAGACAATACAGGAACAGTCATTAAAATAAGAACCACACACTCTGTACTTGCAACTATAAGGATTATGGCAGCAGATCCCACATCGATGCTTCACATGTAGCATTTTTGCTTAGAATACATATTTTGCTGCTACAATATATGCCAATAGTTTTGTGTATTGTACTGAATAAATGTCAAGCTAATGGTGAAATCTATATACACCTGAAGGACATATGCAGGACATATTATGAACAGTTTTACTTTGTGAATACTAACAAAATTTGTCTGAAATGTCCCTGAAGCCATTGCTAAAGCCCTAGAAAGGGAACACACTTCATTGTCAGGACTTGATAATCCTTTATCTCCACATACAAGTACAACTGAATGAAAAAGTTACAATATTGAACACTGGCAATCTACAAAGCAGCATAACAGGCAGATTGGCAATTTAAAAAACTGCAAATGTGTGCGAGCTGCGGGCTACACAGTCGGAGCAAACTAATCAACAGTACACAAACGCAAAAAAACAAATCATCATTAGTGAGAAAACGAATGAGCAGAGGAAAGACTGTTCTTTGTTATTTATGATGTCATTTAGGAAATATTTATGATGTGACTACCCATAAACACAAAAGCTTGTTGTTACTAGGAGGTGACTGAGTTTCTACTTAGTAATGAATTCTTCCAACATTAGATCCCCTTACTGGACAGAGCGCTGGCCTTAAATTGTGTGCATGGAGAGAAAACCTTATGTTTTATTATCATCCATCTATGGAGCAGAAAAATTCTATATACAGAAGCTAAACACAGTGAAATCCGCTGAAACGACTTTCCGGTCCATAAAATGATCATTACTCTTAAGGACGCTTTGATCAAAGTATAGAAACAGGGGCAAGAATTCTGATGGTATTTGTGCATCTACACTGACTTGATCTTACTGGCACTAACTGAGATCTAACTAAATCTGAGAAACACAAGCAATTGTGTCACACAGCAATTAAACATATAGCAGAGCACTCTTGCTTACTGACAGGCACTATAATCACAAATCAGAGTAAACAGTTGGTATTTATGCAGTGGAGTAGCTTGTGTTGCGTCTGTGCTCACAGGTTCACTGTAGCTGAGCAGCATCACAGTACAGTAACAACATCGGCATCTGTCTCAATAGCACCGAATTCTGTGAAATGTAAATTAAAACTCTGTAAAGCTGTGAAATTCTTCCTGTGCTGTAAAAACGAATGTAGAAATGTACGAAATGCTACATTAAAAATGCATTGTTTAGTTGTAAGTTATATCAATGTAATATACATAGTTAAAATGCTTGGTTACATATTATGTGAAGTACTTAAACAGTAACAACTGTTACATTTGTTTTCACTAAAAAGTCACCTTATAATTTAGGGTAAGAAAATACATTTTGTCAAAGTTTGACATTTTTCACAGTTAATTTATACTGTAATTATTGTGTTTATATTGTTTATCTTGTAATTAATGTGGTTTACAAGGACATAAATGTGTATAATGACACAACACTTCCTGTGTTCCCATAAACTAAATCACATAAACAAAACAATAAATGGTGAATTTTTGTTAAGAAAAAATGCCCAAATGTGAGGGTTTCTGTGAGGAAACGATATGCCAACGTGTGTGTGTGTAAATTTCACAATGTTTCATGATGTGGGTTTCTTAAAAATATGTCCCAGAAAAATATTATGGACTATGCCACTTAATGTATACTTGTATACCTGCATAC
The DNA here is from genome assembly GCA_036877525.1 of Chromobotia macracanthus. Lineage (NCBI taxonomy): Eukaryota > Metazoa > Chordata > Actinopteri > Cypriniformes > Botiidae > Chromobotia > Chromobotia macracanthus. The sequence goes on along the minus strand of JAZGTH010000080.1, from coordinate 527,618 downwards.
TTGGAATAACACTGAGATATGGAGAAACAGTTGACGGGTGCATCCATGTGTAACATTCAACAACCATTATAAAACCATTAAGAAACACAGACTTATATTTGTACCTGCCGGAGGGTCTTCAGCATCTCTGTCGCTTCATCATGTTTGCCCTGCTTTGCCATCAGCATCATCTCCTGGATCATCCCGATGCGCCGCTGGTAAGGAGGAGGAGTCCCGCTGCCTCTCGACCTCAGCATTAGGGAGGCCAGGATGTCACCGCGCTCCTTCGTCGGGGTCCGTCTCCACCCTGCGCTCTGGGGACTCGCTCCAGCCTCCTGTCCTACGGCCTTCGTCTGCTTTGCTCCCATTTTTAGGGAAAAGGTCCTCCAGACTGGGAATGCTTTCAAATCAGGAACAGAAATGTTCCCGACTTTTTGGGAAGTCGTGAAATGTTTGTGGCGCTCGCAAAAAATGCGCTGGAGACTTTTAAGTCTAGTTTCTGGTTCAGCTGCTCATCTCTCACCTGACAATGAACAAATTAAAACATTATGATGGAGAAACAATAGGAGACACTGGCGTCTTATGGCAAAGTCCTCAATTGTCCCAGGAATTTGCGTTGTTATATAGTTTTGATGTTTGTTTTTGTTGTTGTTGAAGAAGCCATAACGCTGAACTTCACATCCTTCAAGAAATGATCGCGCCAGTTTCTTTTAACAGGACACCAAATCCAAAGCATGCCACATATAATGTGCAATGTTTGCAATGCATTAGTCGTATTTCTCCACCATTAGGTCAAATTTTCGTGCATTATGCATTTCGTCCAAAACTCCTGCGATCTTCAATCGGACCCTCAGGTGGGGAACAGATCAGAGGATGCCTGCGGCATGGCCGCAGATGAGAGAAGAGCGGTCCCGCAAACCTCCAGCAACTCTCACAGCCCGATTTCACGCAAGAAAATGAGTTTTTTGCCCCTGTTACAATTTCAACCCTTTCTGGAGGCTGTCTTCATCCGCAGGCTCTCCACGCCTCGTAGGTTTCTTCCCGAGTTTGGTCGATGGCGAGAACAAGGACGTGTAAATATTTACGCCGCCCGTGACTGCTGTCCTCCAGCACAAGTCGTCCCGGTATCTCCATCCATCCCGCAGAAAGCTCATTGTTCACGGATGAAATGCATCGAGTCCTCTTCTTCTGCTGGATGTGACCTCTCCGCAGGTGCGTCCCGTCCGAGATCTGGGCGTTTTCGGGGGCATTTCCGTCTCGGATTGAACGATCTTACCCCGCTCGGATGCAGCGGACAGCCGCTGGGTCTCGACACAGGCACGGTGGGAGGGGTGGAGCGGTCCGCAACATCCTCCACTCGTGTTTCAGTCTATAGTCGAGAATGCACCACTGGCATCGTGCGGTTAACCAAGTGGAGCAGATGGTTGCAGTTCTGCAACACAACATAATATAAACATTGCAGAATGATAAAGGACAAACTGGGTAAACGTTTAAGCAATCTATGATATGTCCTAAGCATTTTATATTAAATACTCGTTTGTTGCCTTATATCAGCAGTCAGCATTTCTTTGCTGACATCTGGTGTTCAACACACAGCATCTCTGTTAGACAGAAGAACCTCGTCTGCACGTTTTTTAGTTATTTCAGAAGGTAGATATTACACTGAGCAAAAATGTAGTGCTAGACATCTTTAAGATCATCATTACCTTATTGATCTGCTGTGAAGTTCAGTTTCTTTGTGGAGAACGTCAGCTGTCATTGCAGTACCAAATCATACAAAGGCAAAATCAACTTGAAAACATTTTATTTATGCTTTTACAAACGTATTTACAGTAAATCATTATTTCAGTCTAAATGCATGATCACATGTTGATTTCAAAGTGATCTAAATACAACTTGAGCCCACTAAACTTTCTTTGCTTTCTCAAACCTCATCTCAGTGACAAGCAGCTTATTTTCGCATGGCCTCTGCATAATCTTTGCAGTACCCATTAACCAGGCAATATGCTTTCAGAGATAACATACACCCCTGGGCAAAAACATCTTCGTCAAAAACGTCTTCTCCAGTATGTAAAAGTACTTCAGATTTTTCTCAGGTCAAGCTAACCAATAAGGAATTTACATAAACTATAAGAAACAAACTGACAATAAGCTGGATTAACTTGTATGCGTCTTCATCTGATGAATACAACTGTTCAAATAAATAGAAGAAAAATCACATTCAAACTCTCCATACTGCCTGCTGAGGTTCTGTGTTTTTAACCAAAAAAGTTGGCCATGCCTCCATCTTACCAGACTACTTACATCATACCTTTATAAGATCAACTCTTTTAAACTTAGCTATTTCATTTGTTCGTTTAAAATATGCAGCTGCTACAAATCTCCGATGCCGCTGTGAGAATCAGGCTGAAGGGTGTTTTTCTAAAACCATCACATATTTCAGAAGCACTGACAAAGAAGGTAAAATCTGGATCTCCATAGGAACAGCCATGTAGTGAAACTGAGCTGTGAAGGTAGACCTATCGGAGCAGGTTCATTACAAGGGATAACCAGTAGGGGGCGCTTTGTCGTACTTATTGCTCTCCAGAGAGAAAGGTGGAATGCGCACGTCAAAGTGTGAGCCATCTGTTCTCTCGAAACAGAACGTCCCCCTATACAGGAAACAGTACAACGTGTGACTGTCAGGCCACATTATCTGAACACAAACTATATAAATGCAAAACTGATAAATAACTGATGTCTGATGAGCACAAAGATGCATTTGTCATTTCCAAGAAATTTTAGCAGAAAATGCTGGTTGTTGATAAATGTTCATATACTCACCACATGTGTCCACTAGGTGCCTGAAGCGAAACATGACTGCTGTACTGAAAGGCTGGCTGTTCTCCTGACAAAACTGGCTCCTGCTCAGATATTGAAGGTTTGCATTTAGCCAACAAGCCATCTTTCTATAGTCCTTAATTGATGTTTACTCATGCATTAATAGCATTCAACTAAAGCGCTAACTCACCTTGCCAACCACTCCTCTGCCACGCACTGTTTCCAGAGTCCCTGAGAGACTGAAGATCCTCCAGTGTCTTTCTCTGAGTTGAACTACCTCATTGCCCAGGTTCTCCAGACGGATGCAATATCTCCACTGTGGAAAACATCGGCATATTGTTTCTATCAAGTCGCTTTCTGATAAATGTTCTTTATTTGATAGTAAAATGTATTTTTTAATTTGCTTACCCAATATACATGTGCATTCTGTGCTTCCTGTATAAACAAACAAAACCATTCTAAATCAAGATCAGAAGCTCATTTCTTAATTAATTCCTGTAGAATGTTGCAGACACGTTAAAACTATGCTGCAGAACATTTAAACTCTTTGGTCTTACTCTCATGCCCATGTAGAAGGGGATGACAGTGACACGGATGTTCTCTGTGGTTTCTCTGTGTACATCTGAGAGCTCCAGCCAGGGATGGTTCTTCTCCTGCCAGGCCTGTAGTGTATCTCTAGCGGTGAATGGGGGATCTGAGTAAACAATATGAATGCAAACCATCAGAAACTTTTTATCAGGATGAGTAATAGCTGAAGTTATACTGAAATTAGTTATTCAGAAGTCTGGATACTTTTGGAGGGGTTAAACATGAGGAAGCGCTCAAACAGCTCATGTTGGATAGGAACTTGTTCGGTGGAGTTGTAAGGCAGGATGTCTTCATGACTCACATAATCCAGACCTAAGAGACACATGCAGGTACAAAAATAAGTACCTAAACACATAGATACAGTAAGTGTCAAGACTCTATATATTCGAATGCCTTTTTATTTACCTGGGATAGCATACAGGGCCCTGCTATCATCATGATTGGCCAGGAACGTAACGGCTTCAGTCTGTGACCGCTGCGACTAAGTGACAAAAACAGTTGCAAATATTGATCCATTAACTAATGACTGTAACAATATCAGCAAATCATCCAAGATTAATGAAAGAATACACTAATGATTATACAAAGCTTGCTTATAATTCACCATTTACTGTTGTAATTAGATGACACTTACTATGTGTGGGCAGTCTCTAGTGTCTATGAGGACCTGGTAGTATGTATGCATTTTCCCTTTCACCTCTTTGGACCCGTGGCCTGCTGAGTCTGGCTTGCTAAACAGGCAAAGGACAAACATAACCATTGAGAACCATTGTAGCACACACACTTAAGGATCTTTATCAGACATAAGCCAACAAGAGCTGCAGCACATACCTGTCAGATGCAGCCGGGCTCACATCACGATCATACAGGCGAGCGTGCCAGGGGAATAATACGATTCCCCTGTAGCCAAAAATACTATGCAGGAAAAGCTGTGGATAGCATGTAAAACATAAGTGAGTGATGCATTGTTCAAAATGCATCTGAATAATGCATTCTCTTTAATAATCTATAAAGTGAGTGATGCATTATTCAGAATGCATCAGAGGAATCAGAATAAAAACAATTGCACTCTCTGACCTGGCCTGTTTCATATTTGCCATGCTGCTTCAGGGCCTCGAACACACCGACAGCTTCCAGTATTTTCCCCTCTGCTCTGTTTCTGTCACAAAATCAGCAACAGATTGTGTCAACAGCAATATTCTACACCAGGAATTTGGTCCAGAATAGGTTTATTGACAACACCACCGAAGTCGATTCATCTCAGTCAGCAACTGGTCAACAACTCAAACTATTGCGCAATACCTGCAAAAAAGGGAAGCTTTGGACACGAACCAAACCAAGTTGTTCCAGTACACCACGCACTGAACTGACAGCTATGCAAGCTGACCACAGGAATAGGACTTGTTTACTGTCTGTTGGATCAGACACAGACCATCACTTATGTAATCAAGAGTTGCTGGAGGGTTTAAAACCCAGGCTGAGGATCGTCCCTATTCTAGGCCTCATTGTTGCATGATACTACCTGCCCAGTGTAAGAATAGCAGTATTGATAGCAATGGCATTTTAAATTAATCCAAATGGCCGTCATCATCATCGTATTAGATTGGAGAATTAGTCTAGACAACAAGTGACAATACAGCCGTTTCACAACGTTGTTATGCTAAACCTTATGGCAGGAGTGTTGCATCTATGAGAGCACGTGAATCCTACAAACTACTGTAACAGCTTACGTCATAAATCTGACAACTGATCACAATGTCTCCATATAATGATACAGACAGACAAGAATATTATGTGATTAAAGTGATGCATGTTAGTAATTGTGTTGAAAGTACAACTCTGTGCAGTTATATAACACGGGGACATAGCAGGACCGTTTTCTAGCCATTACCTTGAGGACATGAACCTCGTCTGCTGAAAACCGGACAGTCCACAAGTCGCACATAAAGCCTGGGCTTTTTTCACATCTAACACGCTGTTGTATTCAAATGCACTCAGTAATCTGTGAGTGCATTTCTGCTTGTTATATTTGCTGGCGGTGGACAATAAACCTCGACGTATCGCGCACGCTGCCATCTTGCTTTAGCAATCTGCACACAAACACGTTAACGTAAGTCAATATTGTTCCAAATACATCCAAAACTGCTATTTCAAGTCAGTGAAAGCGATGTGTTTTGAGAATGACATCGCCGTACTGGCTCTTAATTCATGGCTTTACCTTTTAAAGCCTAAATTAGACTAGCATAACTATGTACGCGGACTCTACGCAGAGGCACAGCATTTCCCATCGTGCGTTGCGACCGGAAGTTGTCGTATCATTCCGCATCTTTGAAAAAATATGAAAAGACCATATATATATATATATATGAAAACTCAAGGATACACGACGAATGCCAAAACAATTCAATATAAAAATGATTTAATAATAAATAAATAATTTTGCATTTATTTTGACAATGACACAAAGGTGCCGTCTCTCCTCTTACGTCACCAGAAGAGGACAAACACAGAGCAGTCAGATGATGTGCAGAAGAGGAAACGTGTTTTATTTAAAACAGACTGTTTAGTACAATATTTATTAACATCGTTGCTGCAGATAGTTGGTATTTTAATTTTGCTGGCGATATTTTTCTATCTATGTTTAGTTGATTTAATCCGGGACATTGCATTGTTAGCAATAGCAAAGAGCTCTAGTCTTGTGACAGGTTAAATAAGGAAGTTGTTGTCTTGTTCTACTCCTGTTTGTGGTCCACACAACCAAAACATATTGCTGCATCGCCAAATACATAGTGGATCGAGTCGGCATCTTTGTTAGCATGGCTTCTTCATTTAAAATCGGAAGGAGATTTCATGAGAAGGCGAGAGATTTACTGAAGAACGAGTCGATATCAGAAGAACTGAGGGAAGAACTAGAGAACCTAAAAGATCAGTCCACCATACCATTCAAGACAGTAAGAAAACTCCATACGCTTCTTCAGGCAAATGGTAAGAGAATCATGTTCAATGAACCATGAATCATGTTAAAGAGTCTTGCCTATGCAAACCTAAATATTCAGATTTTTGTCTGCTACTTAAGTTGGTTTGATCTTTCTGTAGGACATCCAGTGTACCTGCATGAACTGTTTGAGGACAGCTCACTTTATCTCCCAGAAGTCATAACACCTCCAAGAGTCAGTGAGAAATGAAGCATTACTATCAATATTTACATAAAACAGCTTTTATTTGTCTAATTGTAATTTATTAACACTACGACAGAATCCCCAGCTGGTAGCTCGGCTAGAAAAAATTAAAGCAAAACTAGCCAATGAAGAATACAGGAGGATTACACGGAATGTAAATCCACAGGTGAGCTCGGTACTGCAGTCTTCATTAGGAACATTTGCTCTAGGGTTGTTCTATACTTGTAATTTATGTATATGAAAAAATAAACCAACATACCAATAATAAACCAATAAATATCTGTTTCCTTCAACAGGAAATTAGTCGTAATGGAACTTTAGCAGACTTTGGAGGACAAGGTCAGGAAATTCTGCATTTTCTGTGTATATATTGTTTAATTTTGTCATTCTGTAATCATTTAGTTTACAGTATGTCAAATTCTGTTTTTTTACCTTTATTTTGTGTCTGCAGTGCGTTCCGTGAAGGCAGTCGTCGTTACTGTATTCAACTTCCTGGTAACTGTAATTGCAGCATTTGCCTGCTCGTATCTGGGCAGCCAGTATATCTTCACCGAGACAGCAGCAGTAAGTACACAGCTCACACCATTTACATCAATCCATGCGCAGTCACAATGAATTCACAAAATTGCTGTAATTACTCTTCACAGAAATGGACTTGAATCTTTTCTGTCTCATTTTTTCCTCAGAGAGTAATATGTGCAGTGATTGCAGCCTCTGTTGTTGGTCTAGCAGAGCTTTATGTTCTGGTTCGGACTATGGAAGGAGACCTTGGGGAGCCCTAGATAGCAACTCACATAGTCAAATGTGTCTTTCTGTGTCATCTGGAACATTGTACAGATTGTTCTGACTCACTGGGGAAGTGTGATTTATGTCTATTTTTTCCTGTGCTTCCAGCATTGTATCAGATTTAGTTTGTGTGAACAATCAAAACACCAGGGTCTGATGTTTAGAACAAACTAGATTTACTAGACTATCACATATTTAACAATATAGAATTGCTGTAAAATAAAAAGTCCAGCATTAAAATTAATTAGTCTTTCTGACACCATCTCTTGGACTGTAGGTCACTGTAAGGTACACCTCTTAATGTTGTTTTGTTTTTCATGTGCATCTTGTTGGTTTTTATGTGTGAAATATCTACAGTGTCATTTTTTGTTTCACTTTGCGTAACTAAGGGACACGACTAATTCACAAAAACTAGTGTGAGTTTTTTCCTTTCTAAAAAAAATAAAAACATCCAATAGCAGTTTTGAGTCAAAAACATTCAAAAGAAGACAGAAAGTCTTTCTGTATGTCACACTGGTGATGTGTGGCCACTGTTGTGGGTAAATCTTTATTTAACCTGAAGTACAGCATTTCTACATGGAACGCAGATCCAGTGCTTAAATTGTATTAGCACACAAATGATACACAACTACACACCTGTGTATTTTAAACTTTGGCAAAGCTACGGACGCAGTATAAAGGACATCCAGAAACAGCTCATGCTGGTATGTGAAACCATGCTTTCTTCCATTGAAAATTACAAGCAGGTAAATAGAAAAATGGCAAAACAGTTGTAAAAAATGTGCCGATCTATCTGTGAACAAAAGATATATGGTACCTTTACTCCTGTACATTTCTGTTTATGTCTACCTTCAACTGGTAAATACATATGAAATACACTAATAGATTTATATATATATATCTCTGTTTTTGCAGTCTGTTAAATGGCTCCATTATCCATCCTTCAAGTTGTTTCGTCTCTGCAACCCAATAAATCAGAGCCACAATTTCAAAAAAGTGTGTGTGCCATACATAAAAGCCACGTCGGCTTAACCCGACTGTATAAATAGCTGATGAAAAAGCAATCACAGAAGCACCTAGAGACAAAACATGGGTTCCTGTGGACATTTTGCAACCCCAACCTATGGTTACTGCAGCGGAGTCCAATTATGTCCAGCAGGGGGCAGTGCAGCATTGTCAACCCGACTGAAGCGGCTGAGACCTCATTCAAACTTGCGCAAATGGTTATACAGAGATTGGACGTAGGTAAAAACGCACATGGGGTCTGGCTTTCTGCCCATCACCATCATGTCCTCCACTTCAATGAGCCTGTCGCAGCCAGCTTTCTTCCTGTAAATAAAGGCCAGAGAGAAATTAACTTTAATGCACATTCCCAGTCTTGCAACTATTTAATACAGTAGTATTATATGACAACCTTAATACATCTGTTTAAATGATGTTCATAGGCAGTTCTGGATCGCTGTGAATATTTTAGCTTATGGGAACTGGGGCAGAAGGAGTTCTTAGGACTATGACGTCATGCAACAGGAACCATCAGGTCCAAGCAGCTGGTTCAGGGTAAGGGGAGGCTTCTCCACACTCAACGGGGATTTGCTGGCATGCTTTGTGGTTTAAAGTGCGGGTTACGGACATCCAACACTCAGATCCATCGGAAACTAAGTAACATTATCTAGCGTGTCTTATTGTGAGGTGATGAGGTGCACGACTGCAGATGATTTGTGTGAACTTGGAGTAGTTCTGTTCAGCTGGTTTGGTCGGGTCACATTAAGTTCACATATCATCTCTCCAGCTTGTTATTAAACAGCTTTAAATAATTTATTTCACTCAGTGGTCACATCTGTCAAGCTCCAAAAAAACCCCAAACAAACACCACAAAAGTATTTCACATGACTCTATGTACGGTTTGATGTAATGAACAGGCCAGAAGTCATTGTCCACTAACAATCTTTCCATTAAAGCTGCAGTATGTAACTTTTTGTGGTTAATAATGAACAAAAATCTGTTATTGAGCAAGGACATAACAGATCAGTGTTTAAAATAGTCTCTTTACCTTTTCCCCGATTCTCTATGCTAAGTTATATGATTTCTGATTTTCCAGGAAATGTCAATTTGGCTTCATTTGACCACCAAAAGTGTGTAAAGTAAGCTGCAATTTTATGTTTTAACCAGGGATGACGGTAGAGAGGTGAAAGCTACGGATTGCAGCTTTAAATGGACCGCTGTATATTTATAGTGCTTTTTCCTATGAGTTTGACAGGTACAGTCTCTATGAACAGTCACTTTAGCAAAAATATTTTTTATTTGAGTGTTAATTAATATTTTTGGATGTATAAAACAATTGTTGGTGAACTATTCCTTTAACACCCTGAGAAAAGTATACTTATAAATGTCACATCATGTTTTTATAGTATCCACCCTCACCTACTCTGTTTCCCCTACATAAAGGGATGACAGCGAGACACTACTCAACCTTAACAGGTTAAGACGCCCTGGACTGTGTTGACATCTAAATGGCAGTGACTCACTCTGCAGTGCTGAATGCCAGCTCAAAGTTTTGCTTGCGCTCAGCAGGGGACAGGCCGTTGTAGTCAAACTCTGTTGGGAAAAACGAGTGGACCAGGGCGCAGAAGGCCATGCCATCACTCCAGCTGGAGGAGAAGTTCTGAATGTCAATGTTCTACAGATTGATGAGAGACAGAGAGAGAAAGTGAGGGTGTTGTATTCTCAGGACACTGGTGTTCTCATCTCTATCCTGAAGTTAACATGAAATCAGAGTTCTCTTAAAGTTATCAAAAGTTGTTAGTGGAATGTTTCAAAAACGTTACAGAATTTTAAAATTTGAATAACATTTTTATAAAACGGACTGGTGCTAATTGTCTAGCATAACCTTTCAGAGCAATAATACAACTTCCTCTAAGATTTTCCAGACCTGCTTTTTGTATTGAGAGCAGATGAGGAATGTTTTATTGCTGTCTGGCTCTAATCATCATACTCTGGATCTGCATCCACACCTCATGATTTATCACTCTTCATTACTTATCCTTAGCTGAATAAAAGCATGTCTGTGTCACTGAAGCATATCTAGATTGTCATGTTGTGAGCTTGCTGCTCTGGTTTCATGTTTACATTAGTGCTCACTCTTGATTCTAAATCAGCCTTGGCCATCAAATTACCATCTCTAACTGAAGCCACATGGAATGGTTTGTAAAGCTGCACTAGAGCCATTGTGTATAGATACAGCTTACCGTAACTTAACACATATGATGATCAAAAGCAGTCCTACCGTTGTTAAAAAGTTGTAAGTTGACACTAATTAACAGAATAATACTTTATAGTGCACCTAATCTTAAAATAATATTATAGCAAGCTCTTTGAAACAAGGTAATCCTCATTTTACCATGCTGGAATGTTTGTGGATCTTTCCTAGTATTAATAAGCTAACCGGGTCTGTTTGCTTTGCATAGATGTGTATGCAAAGCTGCTGGTGATGTTTCTCTTTTTGCTTCAGACCTTAGTTGCTCTGAGATAAAATTACATGCTTGGACTTTCATACCTGGTAGCCGATGGTCTTAGATCTGCACCACTCCAGAAGAATCTGCTTGATACTGCTGGCACTGGACACTCCGAAACTCTGGGAGCGTTTTAGCTTTGGTTTGGAATCCACAGGCTTGGGTCGACTGAAATGGGAAAGATCAAAGCAGGAAGCACGTACACAGAGTGAAAGTGAATGAGAAATGTCACGTTTCAATGAATATGCAAAACTAGATCAGAATGGTATAAAAATGCTACTGTAATGCATTTTTCTAATAAAACACCAGTTTATTATAAGCAAATTTAATACAGATACAAATTTAAGTAAAATGTTTGCTTACATGATCTAAAAATAGTGCAGAATCTTAAACGTAATTTTTTTCCATTTTCATCATAACTTGCAATTATTTTTAAATCAGAAAACTTTCTATTTCCAGGTTTAACTGGATTTTGAACACCACTGCATGTAGATCAGAAGATTCCCTTACTTGTTGTTTTCAGAATCCAGCCTCTCGAAAATGGACCTGCGTGCCTGTGCTCCAATGTTTCGAGGTAGAGTCTGGGACCTAATGAGCTCCCGTCTGTGATCAACGCCTCTTCCAAAGGATGAATCTCCAGATATATCCACATTCCTGATACACAGGGATAGAGATGGAAGAGGAACATATATGCTATGATGCATGATTGGCCACAACAGAAGTATTGTGCATTGTTATGATATTGTACAAGACTGTACAGTTCACGGGTAGAAAAAAGACCCACCTGTCTGTATTGTGTGGGTAAAGTCCAGAGTAGGTCACTGACTTGGCTGGTGCAGAAAATGCTTTCTCTTTAAATGACAGACCAGCCAAAATATAGAGTAAAGCAAAAACAATAAGACAGACTTTATGATGAAAACACATACTGAGTATGCAAGTAACATAATAGAGTAAAAGTATAGAATAAAACTGGCCATACCAGTAAGCTTTGGAGAACCCATTGTTCTTGTAGGAGTAGGAGCCCATGTTTTTACAGATGACACTGTAACCACAAGACCAAAGAAACAAAGTTGAAAGATAAGCAATAAATTGATATGAAACTGGTTTGTGCCTCTAAAGCCTAACTACCCAGCTAACAGGGAACATTCTCAGAACATTGGCTGATGTTCTTTAAATGTTCTCTCAAAGTTCTCACACACATTCTTGCAGTAACGTTAGTAGAACTTTTTTGTTATATATATATATCATACATAAACATTATTCTTAAGTAGTTAGTGAAAGGTTACAATGCCTAAAAAACTGGATGTTTTGAACATTCCTAGACCTTTCAAAATAAAGGTTTTTTTTACGTTTTTGTTACCTAATGGAGCCTTTTAACATTCTTACAACCTAAAATACAATCTAAAATTGTTAGCTTTGTAGCCTCATGTCTCATACCTGCATGAACAGGTGACTCAAGTTGCGGCTGGTTGTCTCTGGTAAGCAGACTGTTTGGAAGTGAGTCTGTTATGCTGGAGGGCATCGCTTGCATTGGGCTCCCAGGAGACTCAGGACTCTTCATAACTGCAGAGTCAGCTACTTTGGTAGTTGCCGTGATGGGTAGGTGTGGCATTGCCATAGACACCGGGGCTGTGTGTTCGTGTGACACACCATTGGGTGGAGAGCTTCCTCCTAAAGACACAGAGTTTTCTGATTGGACAGACGGAGGTAACCATGTGGGTGGGTAAATAACCAATGAAATAGCACCATTTATGGAACATTCAGAAGGAATCATGGGTAATACCTGCTGAAGGCAAATGTCCATTTTCCAGCCCTTGAGTAACCGGTGCTTGATCCACTTCAATGGGCTCGTCTCGCTCAGTGCTCTGATAGAGAGAGAAACAGCATTTACTCATTGCTTAGAATAAAAAAAACATTCCCAATTAGGCAATGATTTTACTCTTATGCCTTACATATGTTTTTCATACTTTCATACAGATTGCGATAGGGAGGCAAAAGTTATGGATTGCAGCTTTAATTAACCGTTTTCGCTCTCTGTGATGTTTATCTTCATATGCTGCTGTTACAGCCTCTACTCTGCCCATCACCTGTTGTAGTGCCACTCATAACCAGAGCAGACAGAAATGACAGAACCTTCTCATAGGTTTGTCTGGCAGCTGACTGACAAGTTTATTAGATGCTTTTGAAACACGTCTCTTTAAACAGCTTTGTTTGAAGCAACTATTCACAGTGATCAGTGACAAGCGTTCTAATTCTGTCATCGAATGACTACACATGACTAACAGCTGCACTGTAAAAAAAAAAAAAAAAAAAAAAAAAAAAACTTTGCTTCCCTAAAATTAAGATTAATCAATGTGGCTTTACAAGTCATTTCAACTTACTGTTAGGCATCTTGACTGGTCTTGAGTTGCTGTAACTTGTTACATCAGTCTGGATTTAAAATATGAAGTTGAAATGACTTGTAAAGACTTTTACAAGAAAAAATAAGACAGCAAAGTTTTTTTTTACAGTGTATAAATATTATATGAATACTTTACAAAATGAAAATTCAGTCATTAATTGCCACTGATAAACATGCCAAAAGGGTTAGAGAAAAATAAAGAATCTTTATTTTTGGGTGAACTATACCTTTAAATGTAAATGAGTGTTAAATGTACTCAAAGGGCATGGTATGACATGACAAACAGGGCAATAGTGCCATTTAAAAGGAGTATTCTTTACAAAAGAGCCAGTATAAAACTTAATTGGGATTCTGTTCTGGATAAGCCCTCAAACAGAATAAGGAGCACAAGACAACTAATGTGATTATCCAATAAACTGTAATCAGAGAGATGAAAGAGCCTGACATTCCACAACGGCTCTAAATAAGTACTTCAGGAGGGTACGTTTGGTCAACGAGTGACGCAATCTAATCTAAGTATCCTGACACAATCTGATTGATGGGTTTACTATCTGAATCACTATAGAGTCTAGTTAGGTTGCCAGTTTCCTTTAAAAAGAATGTATAGATCTGGATGAGAGCCGTAGTGGGTCATCAATGTAGATATGGCTGCTCTGCTGGTCTATTTTAATCTTTCATAGCCACTCAAATGCACTCTTCTGCATGACCTAAATACAAGAACACATGATGTGGACAACCTTGCAAAAAACAGACCATGATATGTGAGTTGTGACAGATGTTGTATTTAGTAGATGGTTTGTACCAAGTTAACAGTGAACGTTCTCGGATCATTGGCTAAAGTTCTCCTAAACCTCTCTCAAAGTTATCAAAAACAGTCTTGCAGTAATGTTAGTAGAAAGTTATTAACATTACATATCATTATATCAAAAACATTATTCTTAAGTGGACTGTTTTAAAAATGTTACAAAAAAGAGTTTGAATAATGTTCTTATAACCAAACAGTAAAGTTACTACAACGTCTAAAAAACTGGACGTTTAGAACATTCCTAGAACTTTCAAAATAACGTTTTTAACTTTTTTTTATTACTTATTGGAAACATGTTTTTACAACCTAAAATTGTTAGCCGGGTATGTCTTTACTTTTAGCATCACTTACATCAGCAAGTTAAAGATTATTAGATATGAAAAGCACGTATTACGAAACTGTTCCTAATAAAGTTACCATTCATTACTAACTTCATAAATACAATGTTTATTTGCATTTAGCTCTTGGCGAGTGATCATTTTGGACCTTTACAGACTTGATTAATTTCCTCCATCAAATAGTTATATGGATACAGATGTTTGTAATTAGCTGTAGTTAGCAAACCATTATAAAAGCTGATAATCTCCTAAGGGGGTTGGTCGACTGCTTGTTCAGGCTCTGGAAGACAACCAAAAGAATGACTGTGCATGTTTAACTGTCTCATGAGCTGTCATCAATTACTTGGAAGCTTATCTATAGCCTTTAAAAAGCTCCTTTGTGAAGTGATCTGGCTCTCACTGGTACATGCAAACACATGCTAATATGCACACGCACCTATACACACCAATGCATCGAGTCTCTTAACCAAATGTGCTTTCATGGAAAGAATACAACTGGTTACCTTTATATTGGGGGTAGATATACAAGCATGTGCATGTTTAATAGTGCAAATACTAATATTTAAAAACTAGCCATGCAATCAGGAAAACAGAATGCTAAAGTTTGTTTTAATACAGTGTGCATTTTATAAGTGAAATAACTTCCTGAGATGCACAGAGTTAGTGAATGGTGGAGGAAACAGCAGGTGACATCACATCAGAAGAATGCTAAAGTGGCTTGCGTTAGTTAGCCGTGAGCAGCTGTCTGTTCTACTGAGAACAGGAGATTCACCCAAGATGTGAAATATATCCAACTTTGATTTGTTGGCTGAACACACAGGTTCTCAGCTGCAGCCTTCCAAACGTCTGGTGCTGTACTTTGTCATGTGTCAGTCCTCCAGGGGATATCTACAGACACGTGGCCCTACCAAAATGTGTGCTCACAGATAAAGAACCTTCATGAAGTTCTTTTCTACATCGGTTTTTGTTTTTCTGGCTTTGGTTATTTTGAGCACACATTTTTCGAAAAAGCCACTTCAAAGCCTGCAGCCATCATTCTAAGGCTTGTATCTGAAATTCCTTCTGAAATGCTTGGGTTCAGGGCACTATTTTTGAAGGGGTCACCTACTGCTTGGCCCCTCAGGCTAAATTAAGAGGTATAATGGGAACCGAACCACACCCATTCCTCGTGTTCACTGAACTGCATGTACACACGCACAAACTTTCACCAGTTGTTTTTCCAGGAACAACTAATTCTTGATCCCAGAGAATGCATCATTTCATTAACAGAGAAGAGCAATAAAACAAGTAAAGTAAATAGGGAGGTGATATTCAAACTGTGGTAAAGCCCTTCACACTGAGTTCTCCAGCCACACAAGAGAGAAAAACCCAGCTAACAATTTTAGGTTGTAATAATGTTTCCCAGACGTCTCCATTAGTAACAAAAACATAAACAAATCTTATTTGGAAAGATCTAGGAATGTTAAAAATGTCCAGTTTTTTGGATGTTGTATTAACTTCATTTCTTGGTTATAAGAACGGTATTCAAACATTTTTAAATTCTGTTTTAATTCTGTCATTAATTTAATTTTTTAAACATTTTAAAAACATTCCACTATCAACTTAAGAATAACGTTTTTGATATATGATATATAGTGTTAAAAAACTCTGTTACTGCAAAAACATTTTTGCTAACTTTGAGAGAGACAATAGACAATATTAGACAATATCCTAAGAACATTCCCTGTTAGCTGGGAATCGGGGAAAGTGCAACTCTTTGTTCTCACAAAGGCTGGCCTGTCTCCTGTATGTGCGGTCCCTCCATAACTGAGGACGCTGAATACAATGTGACTCCTGTGGAGAGCCATATTGTCTCCCAGACTAGACAAAAAATAGACCACTACAGGACTGAATGAAAACCCTTGAGAGGCACTTTTAATAAACATTGCTGCAGGTGAGAAGACAAGAAAAGCCTTCAGAAGTCTTTGGTCCATTCATTTTGTCCTGCATCAAGGACAGGTCTATATAAACCAAATACCACAAATGTGGTTACCACATACAACCTATTATTCTGAACGAGACAATGTACTGAATTTACAGAGCAGTACTGAAAGAGACAATGAAGGCCTCTCACAGAAAGCCTTTCATGTGAGCCTAAATGTCCCATGTTTGCCCTCCACAGCAAAAATAAGAATTTCCCCATTGTGTTGGCTGCCTGCCTGAGCAATGCTGGGGTGCAAAAAGACAATAGTTCTGTGGATAATCACAAGGTTCTGTTGTATATCATCTTGATGGTGAGTGAAATAAGAGCACAATGCAGAATGTTGTGGCCTGAGCATTGTTTAAAAAAAACAGCGAAAACAGAGCGCAGTATTGTGAAACGCTGATAGTTGATGAATGCTTCATCTCTATCTTCTAGGTTTTGATGTGCTATATATGTGTGGCTGATTTTAAACCTCTCATTGACATTTGAGATTCTTGGAACGTTGTGGTGGCTGGGGAATGGATTGGAACATAAACAACAATAGCAGGGATGTTTGTGGGAGAACTCTAGAGGGTTCAGTGGGCTAATTCCAGCCTCTGCCACTCAAATCCCACAGATAGGGAGCGCTTACAAGGCCTTCGCTGGTATTAATAAAACATGCTGATAGCACTATTTATATATTCCGATTTACAAATAGCTGGGCTCAATAGCGGAGCTGGAGGTTCATAAACAGGGAAAACAGAGCAGAGCGTGAGATCTTTAAAGCATTTATACATGAAACGCAAACAAATTAACCTGTTACTGAAGTAAAATGTCTGTCCCACAATTCCAGCAGCAGTAATTTAAGGGTAGTTTTTCCTGTTGTTACCAATATTGGACACTGCAGGGATGAGAGGCTTTTAAAACAAGGGCCTGTGAGTATCTTTGCTCTGTAATTTCCTGCACAAACTCAAGTGTGCATGGAGAATATGGCCTAAACACCTGTTTCAAAAAGCACTACGTTTCTCTCCTCCAGCACAAGACAGAATGGAAGGAAAACCTGTGTGTACAGAGACATGGTGGGAGTCTTTCGAACACACAGCTGTGGTTGACAACAAATACACCCCAGGATCTTTCAGGAAGCTGCCTGTACTTCATTTTAATAACTGACACACGTTCACACCCACATAACTTCACACACAAACAAATTTACAGATGCACACTGTGCAATGCATTCAGACTTATATATATATTTATATATAGCATATATAAATATATATATACACTCTATGATGCGTGATGCATGTATTTTGACTATGTGATTATGTTGTCCTGATGAATTAATGCAGCTGTTACTAGAATCTTGAGAAACTTCCTCACACTAAAACTACGTGACCATGCAGCCATATTCAGCGTGATTTGCTGCAACCTGAGTAATGAGTTGTAGCCCAAAGGGACAGCCTGAATCTACAGCCCACCTGCACATGGATAAACAGACCTGGGCAGTGGTCGATCATACCGCCCCAGGCCAGAAGACCACAGGGATTGACCGTTCCAGGACTACACAGCAGTTCGCACTCCATATTTAAGAGCTTAGTCTTGGTTTAGTCTTTCTCACCCCCAGCTGAGATATCAACAGGTTTATACCCTGCTCCAGTAACAAACACATGGGCAAATACAAGCGGTAATACAACTCCATGCATAGTAGACAGGGCAAGGCTTTCAGCTTAGATACCCCAATGGACTGCACTAGACAGTTCACAAAGCAGAAATTCCTCGCCTAACCTCTCCCAGTCTCTGTACTGGTGCACATGCATTCCAACAGGGCGGGACAATGGTTCCTGAGGGCCAGTGAGGTCATCCCATAAACAGAGAATTATTAACCTGTAACCACGGAGATGAAAATACATGGCATTGTCTGGAAGTAATTAAGAGAGCCAGGGGCATCATGGGAGCGGCTGGATACTTTTCCCTAACTCCCCTATGCACAATCTGTTCTCTCTCACCCTCCCTCTCACTCTTTTGCTCTCACCATCACTCTTTTTTTCACTCTCTCTTCTGCACTCCACTGTATTAATAGCTGTGCAAAGGTTTCTGTTCTCCTTCTTCTCCTCTGCCAGGAATCTGTGCTGGACATGGAGATCCAGGCAGGGCGATAGGAGAAGATTAAACGATCTGTTCCACTATGAGAGCTTTGGCGCCTGGCCAGTGCTAGGCTAGAAATGTTAAGCATATCTCACACATAGGCCAGATAACACGTTTGAGTTAGCTCCTGTAACCCTGCTGATACACAAGGCCAGGGCGTAAAAGTATACAGGCGAATTTTCATCTGCTTTAGACTCATACACAAAAGCCTGGTGGCACAGCAGATTCTGCAGATGCAGATGCTTAAGTAAATCTTTGCAAACAAATGCTCAGCCTTTAAGCCTTTTAAGGCTATGCCTGCCTACCTGGCACACTATCCAAGTCCAGGAAACCCAGCCAACAGGGAATGTTCTCAGAACGTTGGCTAATGTTCTCAAAACCATCTCTCAGTTCTCTGTTATCAAAAACGTTCTTGCAGTAACATTAGCAGACTATTTTTTAACGTTATACACCTTATATCAAAAACATTTTTAAGTTGTTAGTGGAACGTTTTAAATTTTTAACAATTAAAAAGTGTAAAAACTGTTCTTTTAACCAAGCAAAAAGGCTAATGCAACATATAAAAACTGGATGTTTTTAAGGTTCATAGAACTTTTTTTACAACCTAAAATTGTTAGCCAGGAAGTCACAACATCAAAATGGAATTTAAAGCTTGTGCATCTCAGATCAAAAAACATTCCTTTGTGCAGTATGTAAGTGAGATGTAAAGATTTAAAAACTGTTTGTCTATGGCAACTTTAGATGACTATGAAGACAAAACGCTGTATGTACTGGCATTCTGGAGTGAGGCAAGCCAAACTGAGAAGGCTGTTTCTCACACTTGGTGCTGTCAAACGTAAGATTTGTATTGTTATTTTTTGAAGCTCAACATCTTGGGTTATAAATAAAGTAAAAATGGCCTAGACAGAGATGTATAGTGTATATAAACATTTAATGGATGTATACATTCAGTATATTCATCCAAACATTGCAACCAAACAACTATCAACCTTAGTAGTTCTTTAACAGTTTTAAAGTTGATGTTTAACCAGCTGCTTAAACTTGCAAAATCTCATAAATCAAATGCTGTAGTCTTAGTTGTTGGTACGCTTGTGCCTCTGTGTATGCCTGTATGCATTCACTGTTATTTTAAGTATGCCCTAATTGTTTCTACAGATAACAGCCATGCAAATCTAATCTTTCTTCCACCCAAATTTCTGCTCTTTCCCTTACAAGCCCTGAAGAAGTACAGCCAAACACACACACACACGTCCTCCAGCAGGAGTCACAGAGTCTGACATTTACAATGCCGGACTACGCTGAGGCACAGTAGAATCAAAGATAACCCACTGACCCCCCAACAGTTCATCCACATCAGCAATAATGAGGGTCAGAGGATTCTCCATGCTCTGGGGCTTAGGTGGTGTAATGCGAACATGTGATTAGGTGTGATTTCCCAGCCAAGCACCTGTCATCTGTAAGCAAAATTTGAGAGACTCCGGAGGGGCCCAGCAGTGCTACATCTAGCAAATCCCAGTGGAGAAAGACATGAGGAGGGTACCCTGGGAGTTCTTCAAATCCTGACTCACCCAATGCACTTCAAATGAGGCTGAATGTCAACACAATGGGCCATTGAAACCGCAGAAATGTTGCGGTAATTGGCAACAGCGATGCAGGACTCAGCGGAGACAGCACAGAGCAGAGGCGGAGCAAAGGCATTCTTCTGGAATACAAGATGCTACCACCACAAGCTGGGAACTACAGTAACAGGGCAGCACTTACCACAGTTTGAGATTTAGTCAGACAAACCGCAGGACTGTGAAACTGTGGTGAGGTGATCTTGTTTGTTCATTAACTTTTTGTATGTAAAAAGTATACGTATGTTCTTGCATGTTTAGGTACACACTGAAGCATACAATATCAATGTATTTCCATTTGTATTTATTTTTTGTATGTATAATTTTAGAGACTCTACCAGAGACTCTTTACTTAGACACAATCTCTCATTTATCATTCAAGATCATTGTCTGAGACTTAAAAACAAATTAATCATCTAATTAATTTGAATTGAATCATTTAATTTAATTATGATCGAAGCTCAAAAACTATTAAATGGATGAAAGTAAAACACTGCTGATGTTGCAGTTTAATATTAAAGTGTTATGCCCTGAGTGAGTTAAATGTGATAATGTGGAATACATCCAATACATCTGATGTTTTATACATAAAATCAAAAGTAACCTATACATTTAAATAACTCAGCATGTTATGAATGTTTGTTTTGAATGCACAAATACCAAGAAATACTGAGATAATGCTGATGGTCCTGAGAGAGGATGGGTGTAGAACAACTAAGAATGAAAAGAGAGAGAAATAAACATGCAATATAAGAGCATCTAAGGCTGTGTTTCGCGTGAGAAAGATAAAAGTTGAAGAGATTACTGTAAAAACTACAGATACAGTGGCGGCAGCCTGAGATTTAGCACAGGATAAACTCTTATTTCCCAAGAATCAGAGAGAGGGAGTTAGAAGAAAGACAAAGTCTGATACTCATGATATCTGCAGGTGCTCAGAGCACAGCCACGTGGAGACAGGCCAACAGTTTTTCTCTCTTTCCTTCAGGCTCTGACCCAAAGTGCTTCACAGACTTGCCACAACAGTCTCTGAGTGTTTTACAATCCCAGAATGCATCTCTCACTCTCTCTCATTATGTGGTTGACAGGTGTGGATGTGGCAGAGAAGATAACAGCCTTGCGTTGCCTGTGATTACTGACTCTCACTCACAGCCTAAATCAACTGCACTCCCAGCTACCAAAATTATGATGATTTAAAAAACATTTACAAACACCTATAACAAATCTAAAACATGACACACAAATAAGACCTTATGAAGAAAGACAATTAGATTTGTGTACAATGCAAAAGGAAGTATTTTGTACATGTAAGAATAGAGCAGACGTACACAATGAGTAATGACAGCGCAGGGTTTCAGGTTTAGTGTATCTGAGTTTTACTTCTGCCACAGAAAGCAGCTGTTACAGACTGACAAGTTAATCTGATCAGGACAAACAGACACTCAAACAAGTAAAGCTGCAGCCCAATGATTCTCTGACTAATGAAGTCACTGTTGGTCATGCTGTGGTACAACTGCATCATGTGCACACTGTGGCATATATCCTAAAAAGTCCTTCACGTGTTAGAATAAATATGGAAAATGGTAGATAGCATAAATATCCAAACTAGTAAGTCTCAAATTTAAACCAAAAAAAATCAAAAAGTGCCTTGAAATGTATTCAAAAACATATGAAACATTGAATGTTTCAAAGTAATTAATTATAAAAAAATGTTATATGTTATATTACACAAATGTGGAGGTAGCTACTCAAGAGGTAGTAATGTTTTTTGGTAGCATGCCATTAAAATGAAATATCTAAACGTCATCCCACATTTAGTAAAAGACTGCGTGTGCAAAATCCAGAGACAAATGATGTCTTCACTAAAACATTTACTGGGTCTGTATACATGTTTTAACCTTTCACTCCTTTTTATGTCTAAATATTTATCTTTCAGACATAATTCCTCTCACCCCCATCACATCACGCTGTTTCTGGAAGTACAGAATGACCTCATTGCAAGTCGTGCTTCACCTTCTATATGTGTGTTCTCACACACACACATTGGGTTTTCAGGTTTTATTAGAACATTCCATTGATGTAATGGTTTTTATAATGTACAAACTATATATGCTATCCCACAGAAAACATTCTGCTATTTTAGATATTTAACATATATCATTTTGTATGATTCATAAACTTGTTTCCTCATGGGGAACAACATGGAACTTTACTGGTATTACTATACTTGTGGAAACATTTGGTCCTCATAATGTAATGAATACCAGGCACACACACACACACACACACACACACACACACACACACACACACCACACACACACACACACACACACACACACACAGCTCTGCTCTACTCACATTAGTTTTGCTGGTGACGGCGAAGGTGGTTCTGCTGGAGAAGCGAGTGCTGGTGGGGCTGGAGGCAGATCCACTTGCTGATCCCGGAAGGGCTGTCACGCTGGGGGCCCCAGCGCTGCTTGGAGAAGATGGAGACTGGTACCCTGTGGTGCTGCTGTTGGTCTGTGGCGGTGCTGATTCTCCGGTGAGAAGGGGGGTTCTGTCACATACCGAACCTGTCAGCATCTCTACCTGTCGGGTCAGGGCCTCCAGCTGGCCCCTGAGCTGTCTGTTCTCCTGCTGCAGTTGGGCCACTGCTCGACCCAAAGGTCCACTCATATGAATGGCCTCTTCCAACCTCCGCTCGATGCCCAGCTTGAAAGCACTGACATCCACATGGATCTCACGTACGGCATCCCGCAACGTGGTTTCGTAACGGGCCAAAGCAGCACACACTGTCTCTCCTTCTGGAGATCCCTCGGCCACTGATGCCAGAGGACCTGCATCCATCTCCGTCATGAATCCAGGTGCTGTCACCTTCCTCTTTCCCTTACCCAGAGTCCAACAACTAAATGGGATTTCAGTCTCTGTTATCCCTCTTTTGCCTCTCTTTAAAATTACAGTCCCAGAGCCATAGAAAACCAGACGGTATCATACAAACCTGTTAAGGTAAAACTCAGTCAGTATCAACTGCAAAAACACTTTGTCTTGTTTTAAAATGAAAATATCTAAACATTCATAAAATGCATTTACTTCTGAAGCAAAGTTAAGTTTTTTTTTAAAAGAAAGAGTGATTTTTTTTGTCTAACAAAAATGAGTAAGGTTTATCTGTAACAGGAAAAATATTCTCCAGTGGGGTCAGAATGTAAATTTAATTCAAATATTTTTTCATACTCATACTTAAGCATGAACCTCACTAAATTTCATTCAATTTCTCGAAAAACATGACTTTCAACATGAATGTCATTTTGCAAAGTAAATGTGCCTTGTTTAAAAGATGTTACAAGTAAACCATTCTCTGCTCCTCACTTTAAAAACTTTAAAGGTTAAATGACAAACATGAAACATTAGATCCCCTCAATCCTTTTCAAACCTCTAACACTAAGTGTGTGAGCATGTCTACAGACCTGTTCCTCTTTCTTTGTATTGAGTATGAGCCGTCCGTTACTTCCCAGCTGTGTGTATGAGTGTTTCAACTTCACCCGGCGTGCTGCTTTAAAGTACAGCTCTCACAGTCACGTAAAACTCCTACAACTCCTGCAGTCCGGGGGAGGGAACAGACAGAGAAAGGGAGGGAGGGAATAAGAGAAAAAAGGAGGAGAGATAGAGCTCCATTTACCCCAGCTCACCCTCCTGCTCTCCACTGTACTTCTATTAATCTCCACTTTCACACAGTGCTCTGTCTCTGCTCTCTCTCTCTCTCACTCACTCGCTTGCTCTATCAGGCTTTATTCTGACAGATAAAAGCCATTGCTTGTGTTACTCTAGCTCAAGCAGATCACAGACTGTCTTAGTCGCACGGGTGTGGTCACGTCCTACATCACAGAAGAACAGACAAGCGTTTTGTCACATCCACTGAGTTTAGGGTGTTTCAGGTGACCAAGCTCATTACCAACACCAGACTCTAAGATTACACTGCTAAAACTGACAGTGTGGAGTTAGAGACAGTTCACAGGCTGTTTC
Source organism: Chromobotia macracanthus (assembly GCA_036877525.1). Classification (NCBI taxonomy): domain Eukaryota; kingdom Metazoa; phylum Chordata; class Actinopteri; order Cypriniformes; family Botiidae; genus Chromobotia; species Chromobotia macracanthus. The sequence continues at coordinate 503,490 of JAZGTH010000080.1, read as the reverse complement.
ACCATTCAGTCAGGTTGAATCAGGGTTATTATTAAATAACATTCAAAATTCAGGTCACTGGATAATTCTGAACGGCCTAAAATGCCTTGCTTCCTATCATGATCAATCAGTCTACAGACAATCAAAATTGATTGGATTTTAAAAGCTTACAGTTTAGAGTGAAAGACAGGCATAATGGATTTAAAGGAAGTGGGATGTTGTGTTTGTGTCTGTGTTTGTCTTTGTGGGTGGAGGGTTTAGCAGGATGCAGGCAGAGTAAACAGGCCTAATAACCAGATAATGAGGTACAGGGGGGCTCTGGCTTGAGCTGGGGCTTGGAGACTAACGGCCTGTGGTACAACCACTACAATGAGTCCAGGCCAACGTACTGAAATAACTTTACATTCCAGTCCACTGTTTACTGTAAACACTGGAACCTGCAGGAGAGCGGAGGTGATTTACAGCTGTACACAGTTGACATGTGCTCATCTGCTTTACATAACAGAGTCATGTGTGAACAGTGTAAGCAGCAACCCAGCTAACAATTTTAGGTTGTAAGAATGTTTCCCTAACGTTTTCATTAAGTAACATAAACGTTACAAATGTTATTTTGAAAGATCTTGGAAAGTTCAAGACTTTTTTTTGCTTAGGAAAAGGTTTTTTTATTGCTTGGTTAAAAGAACATTTAATTTAAATTCTGTAAAAACATTTTTAAAAACATTCCACTAACAACTTAAGAAAAGTTTATAATATACGTTATATAACATTAGTTATACTAACTAGGGATGCTTTTGATAACTTTAAAAGAACTTTTAGAGAATGTTAATCAATGTTCCCTGTTAGCAAGGAAGACATCATGCTGAGTCCTGAGTTATCTATTAGTCTCTAAAAGACACACACAAATCTTTCACTAAGGTAATCAGAGGTGCTTCATAAAGACAATCTTCCACAAATCTTCCAAATATGACCTGAACTCCGTTCGAAACACTCTGCAAGTTCACTCACATGCCCTGAACATCTGTTTATTTCGTTCCACCTCAGCCCTCCAAATACAATTTCCATTTTGCAGTGATGTCATGCTTTCACGTCAAGCACGGGTTGTAAATGTCTCGGAAGATCAGCAACAGGCACAAGCAGGCATGACAAATGCAGCACTTACACATGGAAGCTTGTTACTGTATTTAACACAGCCGGCATCTCTTTTCCTGTACATGCACTCTTATCTGATGTTAAGATGGATGGTGGTGATTCTGATTGCTGCAAGCCGAGCGGAATGCAAAATGCATCTGACAAGCTCATTGGATCAACAGCTCTGAGATGGACCAGCGCAAGACCTCACATGCTCAGACAGGGCCTCTTATCTTACTGGAGATAAGCGATGCAGATAACCTGCGACTGGTACTGCAACAGAAAAGGATGTGACCAATACAAAACTGTGACACAACTATAACGTTTTGTTTTCCCAGGGAGCTGCTGAGCCCCAGGCATCTCTGGGTATTAGGCAACAACAGCTGACATATAATCCTGATATGACTCACCAAGTTGCCATATAAAATACTGTCTGATTTAAACACACTCATGTACACAGTCATTGTGACAAATTCAGTAAAGACAAACAACCGTTAAGACAAACAATGGTGTCTGCTTATTACTAAAAAAAGACAGGTTTGTTACTCTTTTGGTAATTGAATAAGTATGTTGGACTCCATCCACAGTCGTTACTACACACAAGAGACTTTTGTCCTTATGTGTCTTATCAACTACTTTAATGTTCTACAAATTGTTTGTTGGTTCCCTTTCAAAATAACCAGCCTTTTCTCGTTCAGAAGAATAAGGCATGCTGGGAAACATGTAGTAAATGAAAATGAGGGCAGCTAAGTTAACCACAAATCATGAATTCTTTGTCACTACACTTTAACAAACGCAGTTTGAACCACTAAGGCTGCAGCCCAGCTAATTTTAAGCAATGTTAAAGAAACTTTGAGTAAAAGTAAAAACATTATTTAAACATTTTCAGGAAAGTTATTTTAGACATTGAATTAATGTAAACATTTTTGAATTCTGTAATGTTTTTAAAACATTCCACTTACAATGTTTTTGATATATATGACATAAGAAAAATGTTCTACTAACAATACTGCAAGAATGTGTTTTGATAACTTTGAGAACTATTAGAGAACATTCTCAAAACGTTTCATGTTCGCTGGGGAGCACATACTGGTTTCCTAACCACATTCAGCCATAATGACATACACACTGAAACAGGTCCTGATCACACTGAGAAAATGTCAAACTATCAGTTTAAATAACACGGTTTCATTCTCAGTTTGAATAAACAAAGAATTTATCCCTGTCTGTCTTTCATCTGCAAGATAGGTGTTGACAAACTGATCCTTCTGAAAAACAAAACTCCATTTGCTTCACCGTGTGCCAGCTGTGGCTTTCCTGAAAACAAGTCTGCGTGGCCATTGCATCAAAGTTTCCACAGGAACCCTGAAGGTCCAAACACGTTCCAAAGAATAACAGCCAGATGATGATGTCATAGCTGTTTCAAAGTCAATTTAATTAAGCACACATGGTGCCAAGTAAGAGAGATGCTGAGCTCTGAAAACAGACGAGAGAACAATAAAACTGATTTAAAGTTATTTTGTTGATATTCTTGGCCTTGCTATTGAAGCGTTGAGGAGCTGTAAAGTTTGGCAGGGTAAACTAGGATGTGAGTTATGGTTAAAATATGATTATATAGTATTTTTGAACCAGAGAAGGTTTATTTAATGCTCACATAAAGCATTCACACACATCCCTGAGATAAACGAGACCCTGATGAAGTCATTATACATGCATTACTAAGTTGCCTTTCCTGTCCTTTGAAATAGCTCTGGTGTGGAAATGTAAGGATGCAGATACCCACAGAGCAACCCATCTTAAGCAATGCCCTTGGAACTGAGGTGTGGAGGGGGACACATTCCCCAAACCCCAGCCGACCTCCTGAGATGACTGGCTCCGAATAATTACAGCCCAGCTCTCTTTTTGCAGCCAGGATGGGCTGACTGTGCCATACTTTACTGCTATGCTAGGATCCACTGCAGCAAATACAAATAAAGACCCTTTCATCAATCAAACCATGCAACATGTATGGTTGCTTAAATGTAATTTAAAAGTTTTAGGAACATCAAAATCAGTTTTTTAGACATTGCACTAACGTTATTGCTTGGTTACAAGAACGCCATTTAAACTTTTTTGAAGGCTGTAACATTTTTAAAACATTCCACTAACTACTTAAGAATAACATTTTTGGTATGTTAGAAAAACATTCTACTAATGTTACTGCAAGACCTTTTTGATAACTTTGACAGAACTTTGAGAACATTAGCCTGAAAGCATTCTGAAAATGTTCCTTGTTGACTGGAAAGACAGCTCTGATGGAAAGCAATGGAGAGCATTGTTTCTCAGAATTTTCTTTTAAGAAACAGACCATAATGATCTCACATGGTTGAATTTTTTTTCAGTCTGTGTTCAAAAGCCAGAGACTTCAACATGAACTTTTTAATCACATTTTTTCCAAGACAAAATGATCTGGCTTGTGTTTGATCGTAGACACCATTGATGCCAGCTGAACTGGTGCTATGATATACTTAGGTTTACGATGCTTTAATAGGCTTACGATGCTTACAGAGCCCTGGGCTACTCTCTTACAAATTTTATAGCTCTGTACTTATACTGTATATCAACTGTCTCATTTGTTTCTATTTTTATTTTTTCAAGTAATTGGGAAAAAAGTTGTTGCACAAATGAAACAATTGCAAACTCAATACAGTCTCGAACTATGAATGAGGGCCCTTTGAGCAGTAACATTATCGGCTGGGCGAGCGTGCCTGTGAAGAAAAGCATGAGATTATAACCACATCAGTACTCACCACAACACAATTACTGCCTGATTCAGTGACGTTTACTTAAACCCCATGATCAACATTATATTTAATCTTCAGTAGAGAAGTGGTCCAGCGGTCTACTGGAATATCTTTCACTGAAGAAAGTTATTGCAACTCATCTCATCCATGAAATAAGATGTCTTATGTTTTTAAATGAATAAGAGAAATTATTTGCTACAACAAATGCAATGTAATCATTACCACAGTGTGATGCCCTAATATCCTATTTGGATTTAGGCTGAGGTTTTGTTAATCCTCCTTTCCCTAATGATGGTCTAAAAAACCCACACTATCCTTCTAAATTAAATGTTATGTTAGTCAGTCTGGCGTACACTAGGCTGTGCTATGCTCAATGTTTAAGTAGATCAATGAGCAAATGTGTCCTATTACAGCATTTTGGAAAGTGGGTCATCTTACTTGGATTACAATAAAAATCTGAGATGAAGCCAAACACAAAGCTCCAGCAGCAGGAAATGATGCTGGGATAACATGCATCTTCAGGGTTTGTGCAAACTCAGTGCATGAAAGCTTGAGTGTATGTTCTCAATAATGCAAAGGGGGCACAAAACCTTAAAGTCATGTTCTATGAAGTCATGTTTTATCAATTCAATGACAGTCAAATTGATATGCCAATGAAAATTAATAATGAAATTGTATAGAATTACACAATAATGCCAAATAGAAGTATTTTCACATCTCTGTGAATATAATCATTACTGTGTGCAATTTTTGTAGCAATGCTGTTAAAATGAAGAGCACAACAAATGCAACAACTTGCCTAGAGCAGCCATTTCCTGAGGAGCAGGAATTATCAGTCAGTACCCCAGACCAAGACTAATTCTTCAGCAGTGACAGATTTTCTAGGAAGCAAGTAAGAGTGATGTCACAGAGGCAAGTCATGCCAAAACATATTTCTGTCATATCCATCTATTGTTTCTGCAATCTGCTCATGCTGTAGAGAAACCCAGTAAACCCTCCCAGATTCCTCTGCCCCACAACTGCCTCCCACAGTATGACATCATCCTCTTCCTTTAAGCGTTAGAACGTGAGGCCACTTATTCTTTATGAACACACACACACACACACACACGGTACAGTTGGAAAATCACCATTGATCAGTGTGACCATGCCGAGTGTGATGAGTTAGGACAGTTGTGCTCCTCAGGAGTGGTTTGGAGAGCATTACAGTGGGATTATTTGACCTGGAACTGGTGTTCCCAATGAGAGTTTCACAAGCTGGGCTCACAATGGCCATTTCTGGTTTCTAGCTTGGGAGAGGAAAAACATAATTTTTCTATTACTGGTTGATGTCAGCAGGAATGACAGCAGTCTAAAGTGGAAGAAAACGAGTTAAGAATTTGGTAAAGAGCAAAAAGAAAATATGTATAAGTACCATTACTGACGTGTTTATAAACTCAGTCATTTTTGACTGGCTCCATAGTGCAGATTATATTAAATATGGGTGTTTCTTAAACAGTCACTTTTATGGCCCAGAAGATTTCAATTTATTTAGTTTTTGTTAAAGAGCCTATTAAAGGTCAGTAGGTTTTACGCTACTAAATTACATATCAAATTGTATGCATTTACCCATGTGTTCTTAATATTTTATATTCATTTTATCCATCCAGTATCCATTATAAGACTATTAATTACTACAGTCTAAACAATGAGTCAAATAATTACAGTATAAACCAATTCAATATATATCGTGCGATAATTGAGAAGTCCAAAGTGCCAAAAGTTGAAAAAATGGTTATGCTCATATAAAAATATTAACACAAATATAATGAACGCACTAATATCACATACTAATTTTATGGCTTTAATGCACCAGCAACATATTTCAAAAAAAGAAATTCTATATTTCCTAAATTCTGCTTTGGGCACTTGTATTTCATTTTCAAGGAGATAGTCTCCAATACAGTTTAAGTCCAAGCAGTGCCGTATAAACAGCCATATCCAAACAAAAGCTTGTATGAAAGCATGGAAGTTTAAGGTACTGTAAGATCTTTCATTTGGTGTGAGCCGTTCACCATGACGGCTGAGAGGCCCTTTACAGGCTAAAGCACAGAGGCCCCTGCGAGTGAATTCAACTGTGTGTAACAGGTTTGAGCACAGACTTAAGCATGAACACAGAAAGTGAGCTATAACATTCTACTAACATTACCTCTTCGTACACAGACCAGCCTCACACAATTTAAACACATACCTGTGAGCACAGAAAGACAGTCTTTCACGTGGCATATGTGCGTGTGCTCACCTGCGAGAGGGATCAGAGCCAAGCCTATGTAATCACTCATACACCTGCATATGTGTCATCATGTTACACTAACAGAATCTGTCTCTGGTGAAAGTTAGTACTTTGTGCCTTATTAAAAACTTCTTGTATAAAATACAAATGATACATTCACTGTAAAAAACTGTAAGAATATCGGACAGATAAACAATAACAAACTGTTGACTATACCCAGCTAACAGGGAACATTCACAGAACATTGGGTATTGTTTGCTAAAAGTAACATTAGTAGAACATTCTTTTAATGTTAAATAAATATATCAAACATTTTAATGAAACAATTTAAAAATATTACAGAATTAAAAAGTTTGAATAATGTTCTTAGAACCAAGCAGTAATGTTATTACAACATCTAAACACCTGGACATTCTGAACATTCCTGGAATAAAAATGTTTCAAAACAACAATTTTAATGTTTTTGTTACTTAATGGAAATGTTAGGGAAACGTTCTTACAACCTAAAATTGTAAGCTGGGTAGTGTAACCAGTATCCAGTACACAGTTGCCAGTGCTAGGAAAGAGAGGTCAAAGAGGTCAGGGCATCTACTGTAAGCATGGGGCGACTGCCGGGCGTCTGTCACTTCTGATGATAAGCCCGGGGTCTGGATCACTGCAGAAGCACAAGAGATTTGACATCATTTTAAAACTGAACAGAGACAAGAAAGTGTCAGATAAGTTCAGCCCGTGTGTGTCCCTGATCTGAGATCAGTAAAAAGCCGACTCCATTCCTGAACGGAGATGTTGAGAGATGATATCTTTCTTCCCCTGTAAGAATAATCCCTCTGTGTTCTGTGCAGAATGAAAGTGAATGATTACCTGCAGCACAAGTACCAGCAGAGTTCTCCCACTCACAGCTTTGACACGTTGTACACTGGCCAGTTATTTCCACATCCACTCCCTCCCCACCAGTGAGCGGAGAGGTGACCCTGGGAACAGCGGACAGGCCTAATGGTTAGAGTCAGACTTGTAACCCAAAGGTTACAGGTTTGATCTCCACAGTTGGCAGGAAATGACTGAGGTGCCCTTCCCACAGTTGATAGGTGCCCACTGTGTGTGTGTGTACATTGACATCACAATTCACCTCATTAGGATTCTCAATAAAACTGTTGCAGCAAACAAATCATGCTGAAGGAAAATCAACAAAAAAATTAGATATATATCTATATATATATATATAGAGAGAGAGAGAGAGAGAGAGAGAGAGAGAGAAGATAGATAGATAGATAGATAGCAGAGTTAACAAGTAATTGGATGTGCCACAGTGTTTCTTTAAACTACAAATAGTTTTAAACTAAATATTCAGCACACTTTTCTGAACGATTAGCTTAATTAGTGTACTAAAAATGTCCAAATGTATCACAGTAAAACGCATTATCAATGCTGACTAAGTTAAGTCATATTTCATATGTTAATATTAATATAATATTTCACACTTTTTTCGCATCATTGTTTCATTTCTTTCACAGTGTGGATACTCACTATTTTCTAAACCAGCGGGACGGGTTTACTCGACGGTGCGATTGCGTCAGTTTCCTCACATCTTACGGGCTGTTTTAAAGTCTCTGAGAGCAGATTTACTTCAGGTCGGTTTAACCTCCTACGTGCTCGGACCATTTCTGCCGTGTTTGAGCGAAAAAGAGCGAAAATGAGCGAAAATATCGCGTCGTTTTCATCCATTTTCCCGCGGTGGATTGTAGGACTAGCGGCTAAACGCGTACGCGCGCATTTTGAAGCTGCATCACGTGGCGGATTTTTGGCGCGACAATGAAACGTGCAGCGAATGGTTTCATTAAGTGATAAAGTCGTGGTCAAAGTTTCATTATTGATTTTTAATGATTTTTTACATATGAATGTAACCCTCATAAAATTACAAATACATCTGTTGGGTTGGATTAAAAGGACCCCTGGGACATAGACGTTTAAGGAGCTGAAAACAACCATATGCTGATGTAGGCCACTTATTATGGAAGGAAAAACAGAGAGGGCTCCAGTGGCGCCAAAGCTATCGACGACTCTTGTTCTTGCACAAACACGCTTGACAGAGTTGACGGTGGAGCGGAGAGGGGCGTAGATACAAAGTGACTAATGAGAGAAAGATAAACAGAGACAGAAACGATGGACAAGGTAAAGAGACAGAGAAAATTACTGCCCCTCCTTAGACCTGATAAAAGGGTGTGGATGACGTCACTTCCCACATTACGTCCAGAGGGTGTCCGAGAAGACGATGGGCTGGTGAGGGGTTCAGGGGAGGGCGGTGGCCAGCTCTGCTTTTCCATTTCCACTGTTTATAATGGCTGGGAATCTGCCCCTCTGACCCTTCTCGTGTAGCCCTGCAGGGGAGGGTGTCTGATCCTGACCTCTGCACTCTCATCTGGTCTTCTCTTTCAAAAGGATCCAAAATGTTATTTTAAATGTTCTAGGAATTGTCCAGGTTTTTAGATCTGGTTATAAGGGGTTTTTAAAACCCACTAATGATGTTTTTGATATAACAACTTCTTTTGATATATATGATATGTAATGTTAAAAAAGCATTCTACTAAAGTTGCTGCAAGATTTTTTGTGATAACTTTGAGAGGCCTTTTAGAGAATGTTAGCCAATGTTCTGAGAACGTGCCCTGTTATCTGGGAGATTCCTATAACAGATGACAAAGATGGCTCTCTTTAAATTACAGCATATAACTGCAGCATATAAGGAAACCATGTGGATGTTAGACCCATCACTCAGTTTGTGGCGTCAGATTCCTCTGAAGCTTTCAGCTCACAACTTCATCTTTAATCACCTCTGCATCTGGAAAGCCAATGAGTAAAGGAAAAACCTGGCATCATTTCCTGGCAATCCTTGGAGAACCTAATCATATATGGTCTAAAGCTCTGAATGATTTGCTAAGCATTCTAGTATGCCAGCCTCATGACATCATGACTCAATGTGCACGGACACAAACACATGTGTGACAACATGTGCTGCCAAATTTTATAACAAGGCAACAGAAAGGCTGTGTGTAATAGTGTGTCTGTGTGTGGTTGTGCGTGACTGTTTCTCTTATCTGTTTGTTCACCCCTTTAAACATTTCAAAGGTGTGTTATTGTTTCAGCTAAGCACTTTCTTCAGGTTTTGTTTTGTTAGTTGGCATTCATTTAACATGGACCCACATGTTTCTACACACAGATGAAACAGAACAATCACCTCCTCTGATATGCTTTAAAAAACAGTCCCATGCATTAACTGATAAACACTATCAGTTAATGTTGCTGGGATACAGTAAACTATTATCACCAGCTTTCAGCCCAGTCCCCTGAGCTTATTATGTCCCATAGCCTTCATTCATTTCATTGACTTGGTTCTATGTGTTGATGTGTTGTATCCTCTTAAAGACTAACTCCTAGCCTGTTTATATGCAGTTATTCAGAGTCAGATAATATTAGAAAGCCATCTGCATTTGTACATACATGCTCTCTTTATATTTAAGTCAAAAACACCGATTCCACATGAGTCCTATTTATAGCAACAGCTGTGTAAATGGATTTTCTCTGATCTCAGTATGTCTCACAGATATCAGATTAGTATAAATCATATTCCAGATGCTAAATTGTGCACTAATGAGAACAGACTAAATTACACACTCATAAACCTGTTTATATCTTGGTAGTATTTATACTTTTAAGTTTATAATTAATTAAAGTTTGAATAATGTTCTTATAACCAAACAAATTTTTTATGTTTTTTTACTTCGACCAAACGTTCCTACAACCAAAAATTGTCAGCTAAGTAGCCATCAAGAGGTTTACTACACACATATCAATGATCTTCGTAGGTGTCATCAGGAACTGTGAGAAGATATCATGTGAGAAGATATATCATGTATCAACCAACTATGTCACACTCTGAAAATAAGTCACAGTGTCCATCAGCTAGTCCCAGCCATGCTGGCCAGAGGAAGAAATGCAAGCATTAAGATGCACGTTGAGACACAAGGAGAACGGAAAGACAGCGGGGGAGTAAGATGAGAGGGGCTCAAATTTAAAGACAGACACCACAGACAGATTAATGCAGGTTAGGGAGGTAAACACAAGCACAGAAATTTTTCCTTGCTATTTTTCATTCCACTGGTTAAATGTGAGGTCTTTCATTGAAGGCAGTGATGTCACCACAGGTCTAAAAGTCTCTTGTTTGCATCTTCACACCATCAAAGCCAGACTTCAAACATTGGCTACACAGGACAAAGAGTTGGGACACTGGAGGAAAGGAAGACACACACACACACACAAGACACAGGAAAGAAGGGAGGAGCAGTTATACAGAGGGAGAGGAAAATAAAATGGGATAAAAGATGAAAAAATGATCCTGATGAATGAAGAATTAGAAGAATGGGAAAACCTTCTGTTGAAACATTTAGTGGAAAGTTGGAATTTTATGTGACACACATAAGGTCTACTGAGACAAATGCTGAGCAAATAGTCTGAGTAAAGTATTAGACAATCTGGGACAGTCAGGAGAATAAATTTGCTGTGCAGACAAACACTTAACCACATCTTAACTCCTTATAGCTGAAATAAGGCAACATTAAGCGTCATTTACCCTGAGACTGCAGGCTAGCAGTAATAAAATGTGGCCTATTTCCTTAAGAGCAGCATTGATTCCACAGCTTGAAAATCAAGTACACTTCCTCTGCTGTGGTGCCTGAAAGTCCCTTAGAGAAATATTTACCCATTAATTAGGAATAATTAATTTAGCCCTCATTGATTTCCCCAGAGCATTGACCAACATCACCAGACTTACAGGTGTATCTCCTGGCACCTGGTTCTACATTTCTGGGCTTTGGAAACAAAAAAACTGTGGCTTTTTCCACAGTTCTCTTTGAATTATATTTCACAGTCTCTCCGCCTCCCGGGGTGACCAGGCCTGTTTGTTTTTTAAACCCCATCTGTGGTGAAGTCAGACCCACATGGAGGTCGGGTAATGAGAGAGTTAATCAACTCAAATCATTCATCAAACTCATCTTGGCTCATTAACAGGCCTTAAATTTATACCAAGACCCTCGGTTTTCTTACTTTCACAACACATTAGCCAAAATAAAACAAGCTATTGCAGTATGTTGGTCAAAATGTCAATGGGTCGAATGGAAAATGACGAGCTAATAACAGATCAGGCAGCCTCTCATCAGTACATTTGCTGTAATAGAGCCTCTTGATTTCTCAAGGCATAAGCCTCACATGGTCACTGGGCAGCTGTTTCCACAGAACTGCAAAGCTTGGCTGAGCATTGACCTTCCACTGGCTGCTGACCCACCAGGCATGCTAGTTTCCACTGAGCCCTTTTGGCCACAACCCCCCAGCATCACAGCAGAGCAAACCTTCAACAAAACAACAGCTTGCCTTGCTGTGGCGTTCCATACAGCAACACGGCAGCTTGTTACTAATGGAACTAAAGCTCACATCATTTTGTATCTAAAGAATTACATGAGAAATTAGAGTTTATATTGAAATAAAAAAATGTTGATTGCCGATGGTTACTGCCTGGTCAAAGTTTGAGAACAGTTCGAGACATAGACAATTATCATTAACTAAAACAAAAATTTCTGTTAACTTAAAATAAGGCTAAAATAAAGTAAATATAGTCCTAAATATTAGTTGAAAATGGTGAACTATTTGCAGTTTATTGTGAAGGCAACACAAATTTAACAACTTGAAACTCAAGATAAAATTAACATTAACTAACATAAACTAGCTTTTAACTAAAAACAAAAAGCTACATGAAACGAATAATTAAACTACAATAAAACTAAAAAAATTCACTAAGTAATTGCTCTTCTGAAAACTATGCATGTGAGATTACCACAGTCTGTTTCTCAAGAACCAAAATAAGAATAAGTAACAGTTTCTATTTTCTCGACATCTGATTTCATTACACGGTCTAATAGAAACTGAGATATTAAATCCCATTCGTGATTTTTCTTTCCAATGGGTAGCTGGGATGAACTATGACAGAAGGTGAGAGGGAGACTTTGAACGAAGCTGAATGTACCCAGTGCCATTTGGGAACAGCTGTCATTCCTGAGTTAAGTGTTTATAGTGTAGCTAACTGGGAGTCAGTGAGAGGCCTCACAGTAGATACATGTGCACCAGAGACAAGTATTTGGCTAAGAATACTTTAAAACCTGACAGGCTTATAACATCACCCGTATTGCATATCACCGTGAGCCGAAAATGACCACCCCACAAACATCACACCCAGCATATGTCCTCTGAAGATTGATTTATTTTAATATAATGCTAGGAGAACACCAATACAACATTGAACACACATCCTTTATTCTTCAACAAACCCACACAAAACAGTAAAATTAAAGCAAAACTTCAAGTATGTTTTTTTTACATTAGAGGCAGATTTAGTTTTTGTATTTGTAAATAAAACAAATTTACAATTATTTTTTTCTTTTACCAAATACATTTTTAATTCATTTGAATTTTGTTATTTCTTTTCAGAAGTGGCATAAACTAGCATGATTATTTTTTTGATACCTTATCTTTGTTTAAAAACAAACAGAAATGAAAGAATTCAATGATCTCCTAATTGCTTTGGCAATAATTAGTAGTGCATAATGCACTACTAATTATTTACTAATTAAAATATCTTCTATATGTGCATTATTATTTATATTAAGAGAAAAATTATCCAACACAAAACGACCTTAGAAATCTTTTCTTCCAGGGGAGTCTAAAAAGCAGTAGTGATGGCCTTTTACAGCCATTGTAAACAACATAAACCATGAGATCTGAATTTACACTTTGCACTTCCCATTTTCCCAAGCGCACCTGATCTTGGAACACAACAGCAGGGGGAGATGCGGGATGTGTTATCGGTTTCCATAGCGCCATACTTGAAATCCACAGGCATGTGCTCTCAGAACCTCTGCAAACAAGAGACACAGTCTAAACATACAGAGTGTGAGACTGTACATATGGCAAATAAACTAAAACACTTACGTCACACTTTCACATATGCAAATACTTACAGTATTGTACTGGTACACGCACATATACAACTCACACCACGCACACTTACACATAACAAACAGTACATTCATCTCAGTCACATTTAATTATGTACAGTTGGGGTCACTGTTAATCAGCACAAAGGATGTTGGAAACACATTTATTATTATTTGTCAGAAATTCCTCACCTTATTGGCCGCTTTTCGTGCTAAGAGAAATAAAAATTATGAGCATTAGAGTTTGCACAGGTAAGTAGAATAATGAAAAAGAACAACATCTCTGTTTAAGAGAATATTGACTTCAATAAATATTACTGACTTTAAAGAATGAAAGCGCAAAATGATGGATGCACAATAAATCACAGGAAGTTATGAACAACAAACCTACAAATTTCACTTACCAGCAAAAAACTGAGGCAGCAGCCACAACAGAATTCCCAACATGACAATTATAAATCCAATGGCTGTGATAAACCACATGGTGGAGTCAGGTTCTGTGGTCAAGAAAGTGAATTGTAAAGTTTTAGAAAATTCATAAAGCTGTTTATAACAGTACATCATTTCTGCCACCTAGTGGTCAATACTAATACTTATTTATAGGATATTTAGGTGCTTTCCATACAAAAAGAGCTTTGTGAGAATGTTTGTGTTTATACTGTATCTGATTTACCTGTGATTGAGAGGATAAAGCTTTTGCGAATGGGGGTGAGCAAGGACTTATGGGATACTCTACAAGTGTATTTATAGCCCGAATCCTCCAGGCTGGGGTGCAGAAGAAAGAAGGCTGAGAGGGAGTATGTGCCATCTTGGTGAACCCTATGACTGGAGTACAGAATGTTCTTCAGGAACACGGGTGTGGGGCTGCCACCCACTGGTTCTCGTAACCAGTCAATGTTTACATCAAGTGGATAATATCCCACTGCTTCACACACAACCTTCTGCTCCTCACCAAGTGTCAAAGACAAAGTAGAGTCCACATTCAAAGACACGCGAGGTTGTTCTGTGGAGTTAAATAAAATAAGTGACATTAAACATCTCAGATGTTCTCTTCTTTGATTCTTACAAACGTTTGGCAACTCACCACTTAAGCTAACAGGAATATCATGGCTGCCATAGAGAGGAGGGATGAGAACAGAGCAGATGTAGGTGCCTTCTGTGCTTTTTCTGGTGGGTGAAAGTTTAAAGGAGGCATTTCCAGCACCAATGGCTTTGGGAGATACTCCAGTACCCTCAGTTTTCCCTGTACGACTGATGTAGCTAAATAGCTTAATGCGTTCCCCATGTCGCTGAAGTCTCCACTCCACTGTTACATTAGGCTGCTTGTGATCTACAGCAAACTGACAGTGCAGGGTTGGTTCCTTCAGGAACCCCACTTCCACAGAGGTTGTCCGTGTCAGGACAACCAACGCAGCTAGTAAACACATATGGAAGACACATATAGTTAAAAGACTGTATTGGTTGAGTATTGGATGTTGTTCCCTGGCATGAGATACTGCTGAGTTCTTAACTAGCTTAACTGGTTAAAGTTAGCTTCTCCAAAAAAACGAATGCTGGTAACTTTTATTTGCTGGTGAACATCACAGCTGCTCCTTCAACTAGACCAGCACTAAACTAGAACCAACCAACATAAACCTTCCTGGACCAGCATGTAAATTCATTAGCAAATACTTTTATTTGCTAATAAAACAGTTTTGAATGTTCTGGGAATGTTCAAACATCTATTGTTTAGACGTTGTATTAATGCTCGGTTATAAGAACAATATTCAAAAAAAATGTGAAAATTTTAATTTGAAATTAAAATATTTCACTTACAATTTGAGAATAATGCTTTTGATATATGATATATTATTTTTTAAAGTTCTATTAAAGTTACTGCAAGACTGTTTTGATAATACTGAGAGAACTTTGAGTGTAAAGTCATTATGTAGCTGGATGTTCTCTCTCCAATAACAATTACCGGATGTTGTCAGGAGATCCTTATCATTAACTGTTAGTTGCTTCTGATAATCCACCTGTCCTTGGACAGGAACTGAAGGTGTGTGTCTGAGGAAGGTGGTGATGATGAAGGCACCATTAGTATGCCGTAAAGTACAGGTGAACCAGACATCATAATCTTGGGCTCCCATAGTGGGCCAACGCATTATAATGCCTCCAGTACTGTATCTGTGAATCTCACAGTTTAATGTGTCCTCGCCTCCCTCCACATAATGCCTCATGTCCACTTTAGAAGCTGCATGAGACACAACAAATCAACATAAAGTTACAGATCTGATCATTAAAAGAACAATTTCATTATAATGTACAGAAACTGTCACTCACCTGTAACAAGGAAGGTAATAGTCGGGTATAAAGGGCTGTCACCAATTTTCCCGAACTGAATCACAGCCTCTCTGTGGATATACTGAGTTTCTATGTGGCCCTCAGCATTCAAATGAAACTTCTCATCCACAAACTGACAAGGAAGCCATTGAACATCACGAACAGATCCATGTACACCTGGTGAGAAAGAAAGAAAGAAAGAAAGAAAGAAAGAAAGAAAAAAAAGAAAAAAAGAAAGCAAGAAAGAAAGAAAGAAAGAAAGAAAGAAAGGAAGGAAGAAGAAAGAAAAAAGAGAGGAAGCAAGAAAGAGAAAAAGAAAGAAAGAAAGAAAGAAAGCAAGAAAACAAGCAAAAAAGAAAGCAAGAACGAGAAAAGGAAAGAAGGAAAGAAAGCAAGAAAGAAAGAAAGAAAGAAAGATTGTAATGCAAATGTAACCGAAAATCTGAAGCTAAGCTAAACAGTAACATAATACAGGCAAAATAATAACAGTCAGCCGCTTCATTTCAACTTAATGACATAAAGTAAAACGGTACGAACTCTGTTATTTATTTCGTGTTATTGCTGTTGTTTTAAATATAAATATATCTATATCGTGTATCTATAATACACGATCTGAAACTGCAGGCTAATAACTTTGTTGGTATAATTGAAAGTGCGATGACGTTGCACAGTAACAAGCAAGCAAAGAGGAAAGATATTTAGGCGAATCTACATACAAACATCCATTTACTCATTTACAAGTCGTCAGTATAAATACCTAAGAATAAAAGCGCAAGGATACGACCCCTCAAACCCCAAAACATGATGTCTAATGTCGTCCTTAGGACCATGATCCTTGTTTCTTAAAACCGCCATGCAAACCAGAAAACAGTTCACTTTCTCTTTCGTTTCACCCAAAGTGATCCTACAGACATCGATTGGTCAGCCAGTAAAGTAATAAAGCGGGTAAAATAATAAATATGAATCAAGTTATTTTCGATCTTTTTTTTTTTTGAGAGTGTATGGACGGACCAGGATAAAAAACCTAAAATGGTTGAATATACTTTGTTGGTTCTTTTTTTAAAAAAAAAAAAACTTCAGTTTTTACTTTTTACATAAATAAATTATGTAGGCTGAATAAGCAACTACATTCAGATTTTAATTAAGTAAATTAATATCGTTCAAGATAAAACGAACATTAAACATGTCGAAATAAACCCCGCAGGACTCCGTAGGTTACTGACCGCACGGGGGCGCTATACAAACAGCGAGCAGAAGAAGAAGAAGAAGCAGAAGAAGAAGAAGCGTCGGTCCTCTCTTGCTCTCTCTCTGTATTCGTTTACGTTAACACGGAAGCAAACGCATGTTCTCTATTTAAATCAGGATACGAAGTGAAACATGTTAAGCATTGTAATTTTAAAGTACAGTTTGAAATAACAAATCGTTTAAGAAATATTTAATAACTTGAGACATCACGGTAAGAGAAGAGCATCGTTGCGCGGCGCGCCCATTCAGTGGATGCGTTACTTTAGCTGGTGACATTGATTCAAGCACAGCAATAATGGACCAAGGTATTAAAATCTGCCAAAAGTATACGAGTTATTTGCGTTATGTCTACTACGCATGCTTTCTTTTACTGCGATGGTGGAAAACTTTATTTATTAAACGTTTTAAATGAAAAGTTTGAATTTGGTAGTCTTCTGGTTAAATGCCTGAAATTACTTTTAGATAATGTGCAGGATAAGTTGTTGATTTAAGAAAGGTTTTAAATGGATGAGTTACACAGTTTTATTGCTAACAAAGAGGTTGATTACTTTAAAAATACTTTCATTCATCATACTCTTCTGTTACTACATGGGTTCACTATTATTTAGTAAATGGTAAAGGATGAATAGGTGTGTCCATACATGGTAGTCACTTGTTAGTATATGTGATGGTTATTTGTTTGATAAATCTGCTGTTTTCAGAATCGTGGCTGAGCTGTGAGAAGACTGCTGTGCTGCAGGGTGGATTCCTACTGGCCAATCAGTTGTGCCAACCTGAGCCCCTCTCTTCTCTGAAAAAAGAGGACTGGGATCAGATTGGACCTCCAGTTGTTAACGCATTTAAAGAGATATGTGGGAATTCCAAAGACGGACTCTACTGGAGGAAGAAGATTCTCTGTATCGTGTGGAGTAAGCTCCTGGAGATGAGGAACCTGGAGGACATTGACATCAGATGGAAAGATGATCTGTTATTTGCTGTACTGAACAGTCTTCCAGACCTTAATCACACTGTGCTGTTTGAGCTGGTAAAGTCAATGAGTCTTTCTACCATCTATGTGGAGCTTCTGTTGTGCTTTCCACCTTCAGAACGGTGCAAAGAGCTGGAGCTACTTGTGAATCATGTGACAAGCAAAAGCACAGAGGCAGATGTTAAGCTTCTGTTGGAAATTTGGTGGGAACTACTGAAGAGGAAGAGAGATCATCCTGATACCTTAGACCAGCTCTTTATAGCTCAGTGTTCACGCTTGATGACATCCACAACTGAGCCATCACCACTGGCATCAAAAAGATTCAAACCTGACCCAGAATCCACCTCCACCTGTATGGTGAATATACTATTTGAAGGGCTAAGGGAAATAAAAGAGCATGTGACCTCCATTGAGGTCTGTTACTTTGCCCTCTCCAATTGTCTGGACACACTGTATACCTACTATCTCATAAACAGTGCTGTAGACCTCTCAATAGAGTCTAAACTCCAATATATCTCTCGCACAGTGAGCCTTAGAAAGAGAAAGGAATCAACAGATGGATTCAACCTCATTGAGGTCATTCGTGAGGCAGAGAGAGACCTCACTGCTGCTCTCATTCCTGCTGAGACCAAACCATGTGGAATGACATTTATCCAAGCCATGCAGGTTACACTTGAGGTTATATGCTCTTGGGAGCTTATGGGGCTTCTGAAGATGCCCAACAATGAGCCGAGCCCCATCGCAATCCGTCTGAAAGAGAGCCTGTGTAGAGTTCTAGCCTCTCTGGAGCAGCTGTCACATGTTAAGGACCTGGTTGGAAATGGACAGACTTTGAATAACTTGACAGTAACTTTGAAAGGATTACTGACTACTTTATCTTTTACGGTCCCTGAAAGCTCTGTGGCAGAAATAGCAAGTATTTCGATGGTGATCATAGACAATAATCTCAAAGGATTTCAAGAGCTTCCTGAACTGTTTGCCTCTAAACTAAGCCAAGATTTCAGTGAGGCTGATTGGATCAAGTGCCTTGAAAAAAATAAGAGTGTGTTTCAAACAAGGAATCTTGTGATGAAGTTGATCTCCACACTTATAGCCAAATGTCAAAGTGATGTTGATGTGGACCATTGCAAAAAGTTGAAGGATGTTATTGTGGACATTTTCTCCCAACTTTCCCTATCTGATAAAAATGCTACACTTTCACAAATACTCTCCATCTCTAGAAAAGGCCTCCATGGGTTTCTTCCTAGTTCTATGACTGTAGGCTTTGTCGAGGAGCTCAACATGTCCTTCAACAGCATCATTCAGAGTGGTGCAAACAGCAGCCTTGATGCAGCCATCTCTGCCGTGGCCCAAGTGGCTTTCCAGAACCCTGAAGCTGCCCTACGCAGATGCTGCCAAATGGCTGTGGTAAACCTTGGATCTCACACTCTGATAGCTAAAATTCTTCAGCAGCTTCCAGGTCTCATGTCTTCACTGGATGTTCAGAAAGACTCTACAGACAACATGCTGTGCAGATGTCTACAGGACACAGTGTGGAGCAAGTTATCGTCATCTCAAGAAGAGAACCAGTTTCTGCAGTTTCTGGCTGAGCTGATGAAGTGTAACGTTACTGGATTGGCAGGAGAAAAGCTGAGCTTCCTTCCTCCTGAAGCGGTCTTGCGTGTATTTGTCCAGCCGTACCTCTTTTCATCTCCTGGCTCATGTAAGCTGGAATTGTGTCTGCGTCTTCTTCAGTCTGCCTTGACTCAAGAGGGCAGGAATGACTCCATACATTGGATAATGAGCTGCTCTCCATTTCCACTTCTATATTGTTTAGCTCAACTCTTGAATGAATGCTGTAGGTGCTGGGAGCAGCCAGTAGAGGGCAACACACCTGTTTCTATGGAATCCAAAGAGCTGCTTTTGTCTGTGATTTACATGTTGGGGACAGTTGTTGGCAAGGAGGTTGCCCAGGCACCTGACGTTTGGTCCAGAGCTCTCTTTTGGCTGTACAATAAGGTTGAGGAACTTGATTGGATGGTGCGGTTTTGCCTGAAGGAAGTTTGGGGAAACCATTTCAAGTATGAAGTCCCAAGCTCTCTGTTAGCTGTGTGTGATCTTCCAGAGCAGGAGTGGTCTGGCCTGCAGTTACCTCAGTATGGACAAGGCACCGGACTTTTAGCATGGTTGGAGTGTTGCACCATGTCAGACTGTGTTCGTGAGACCATGACAGACTCTCTCTCACTGAACCTCCTGAAACCAGATGAGGTCAACATGTTTAGCAAAGGGCTGTTAGTGGCAGTGTCTCAGATCCTCCCCTGGTGCACTTCTGGGGAATGGGAAAGACTTCTGAAGGTATTACAAGAGCTCCTACAGTCCAGCAAGCTTTATGTGCCATACTCTTTAGAGTATGTTGACTTTCTCCCATTACTTGACCTCAGATCATTTGCCGTTGAGTTGCGCCTGTCGGTGTTCCTTCTTCGACTCTTCCAGCTACTCTGTAGTTCCAGCTGTTCTGATTGGCTGCCGCCTCCAGGCTGGGCACACACAGGGCGTCTTTATGCCACCGCAATGAGGGGCATCATCAGTGCAGTCAGTGAGAAGTTGCCTCTGCCAGCCATCACAGCATCTCCCAAGAACTCTGAGGAAACACATGCACCATACAGTCAGGAAGTTCTGTTTGTGTTGACTCAGCTGTTCTGCCACGTGCTGCACGTGCAAGTGATGATACCTGGCCAGCCAGAGTGTCTGTTCCTGTGCGCCCTGGAGATTCTGACCCACTATGAGGCTGTGCTCTCAGCGTATCCCCACAGCTGCACTGCTCTGCAGGGACTCAACACACGACACTTCTTCACCACCATTGCAGACAATCTGCAGTGTGCCGACATGAAAGCTGTTCTACACCAGAAGATAGCTCAGTTATAAGATCTCATACAGTACTCTATACAGTGAGCAGTGATGTGCACACCATAAGTTTGATTTGAAGTTGTACCTTTAGTTCACGGAATGAAATAAATATTTGTGCATATGTTGTGTGTTTAACACTTAATTTATATTTGTATAACAGCTCCTGAAATTATAAAGTAAAAATGTATATTCTGCGATATATGTTCCACAAAGATATGCCTTACCAATATAAATAGATTGTTTAAATTTATGGTTTACTTACCTTGCATACCATACCAAATACATCTGGGACAAGTTATATATTTAAAATAGTTTTAGTGCAAATTTGACGTAAAATGAATAACTGAGCAAAAGATACAATTATGACAACAAAGCAAAAATGAGCATATCAACAGGGTGTTATTTGTGCACTGCTAAGAAAATAATTACAGTCACAATACCTCCAACAAATATTAAAAATATATATAGCAAATATATAGCAACAAATATTAAACCTTTTTATACATTGTTCTAGTTTCTGAATAGCCTGATAAACTATACTCCTCCTGTTCATTGTTTAACAAACATAACCACACCTTGCCTAGCTTATTTTTAGCACTTAGCCTAAGGGTAAAATGTTTGCAAACACAGGCTGATTATAATCTGCAATTAATAGAACGTGTCAACATGCAGCACCAAATGCAAATAACGACAAAGTGATGCAAAATACCACCAGTGCACATCATACAATTTTCCAAAAAAGTTTTATTTTATTTGAAAATCACAGTATAAACCTAATATAAACATGGGTGGGCCATCTGTCTAAAACAGAGTTTCAGGTGCCTAAAGCTAAGACAAAGGCAAGCTAAGCCCAATGTAACAGATATGACATTCTCTTTATAATTACAATAATAAATCTTACAATAGTAAGTCAATGAACGTGACTTGTTAACCATGTTTTCTTGAGCTCTTTGAATTTTTACATCTTACCATTATGACTACCAAATCTATGTTGTGCCCTCACACAAGAACAATTGTAAATTGTTTTATTAGCTCAGTATTGAGTGAGTAACTGAGTGGAATCATGACAAGCCACTTAGCGTCTCACTCACTTCCCACAGCTTCTTGGCCACAGCATCGTCCTGATCTTTGGGTGTCACCTTCTGCACTGCACAGTTGGAGAAATACCTGCCAGTCAGGGCTTCAATGCCCTCCTGCAGGGCACAGTGTAGAGTTGTCTGGGCACCGGCTTCCACATCCTTAAAGAAAAGAGCTGCGATGGGCCTATACACAAACCTCCTGATCGTTTTATTTGCATAGCGACCCAAATCAGTGTCTACAGCACCTGGTGAAACAAATGCGGAGGTTTGATTGGTTAGACAATGCAGAATTGAGTTTCTATAGAATATATAAGCAGGCCTGCATGTATAGGCTTTGTTCAATAATAACAAATGCATAGCTGAGGTTGAGAGTGTGGAGTTTATACCAGTGTTAGTAAGACAGACCTGGATGGAGGCTGTAACAGGTCACGTTGGTTCCTTGCAGCCTCTTTGTAAGCTCATGTGTGAACAGCACGTTGCAAAGCTTGCTGTGGCAATAGATCTTGAAAACATCAATGGCAGACTTGCCCGCTTCAAACTCCTTGTGGGTGCGAAGACACTCAAAGTTAAGGTTGCCAAATTTATGCAAATATGAAGATACGGTGATGATGCGGCTTGGCGCGCATTCTTTCATTCTCTCCAACAGCAAATTAGTCAGGAGGAAATGACCAATGTGATTGACACCAAACATGAGACCAAGACCATCCTCTGTGGTGCCCTGTGCATAGACCCCTGAAAAAAGTTTATGATAGGCATTAATTATGATTTAGGTATCTGGCATGGATTTGGATCCCTTACAAAATCCCTTACTATGGTACTTAGACATTCTGTAGTAGGGAATGATCAGAAAATATACCATGGCATTTGTAGGGTGCTAAAAGGTACTTAAAGGCAGGGTAGGCCATTAGTTCCCGAAACATTTTTGTTATGCTTGTTAAAAGTCTCTTCACATCCTGATAGCATAAAGTGGTCCAAATATATTAATATCTCCTGTGGAAGTCGCAGGACCAAACTGTTCATCCAATCACTGCAGTCGGAACAAAAGCAACGATTGGACAAACAGTTTAATATCCCGCTTGACTGTCAAGCTATGCGAGTGTTCATGTATTTTGGAGGAGGCTCTGAAGGGAGGCCGGATCTTATACTATCAAAGCCAGCTTGCAATTGCCCTACCTTTGAAACAATCCTATGGTATTATCAAGCTATGAAATGCTCAAAAAACCGTAGTATAGGAATGCATTGTGGGTAAAACATGACTGTGGGTGTTTCTCACGAATGATGGGATGTTTAGACGATTGCTCCACCTGCGTTGTTAATGAGGACATCCAGTCTCTTCTCAGCCTTAAGAAAAGCTTCTGCAAACGAGCGCACGGATCTCAGACTGGCCAAATCCAGCGGCATGAACGCCACATTTCCGCTCCCGCTCTCCTTAAAACAACAACAACACACGATGTTACTCCATGTAACCATTTTCATCAGATCATCACAGGAAAAGAAACGTCGTAATTTCGGTCAATCTCACTCGTTTGACGACAGCAGCAGCCGCCTCGCCGCGCACTTGGTTGCGGCAGGCCAGGATGACTCTCGCTCCTCTCTTGGCTAACTCCACCGCCGTCGCTTTACCAATTCCCGTGTTACTACCTGCGCAATCGTTTCCATAAAATGCTTTAAGCCACTAAAAATGCACATTTAACGCGATGCAATTTTATTGCATGCAAAGCACGACCTGGATATTTGCGTAATGAAGTCAACATTACCTGTCACGATGACTGTTTTGCCGTGCAGTTTTGTTTTGCTTTGGCATTTTGCTCCGACTATAAACTGACGGAATATTATCAGCACCGCAATGAAACAGCCCGCGATCAGCAGAAGCTCCGGCATTATTAAAGTGAAACGGGGAAGTCACGCATACGGAAGTAAATGCTCCTCATTATCCGTATGGTGCCAATTTTGCTGTTGACTTTCTTGTTATGCATCATCTTGCATTAACCGGATGGGCAGGTTTGTTGCTGATATCGCAAGAAGAAGACAGAAGAAATGTTTGAAGGATCTTGACTTCACTAAAGTGCAAGCTGTTGAAGCTGGAGGACCAACTGGTTGTCTGTTTTTACTGTGTAAACATGCCCTTGCTAGTTAAGATAACGTAGTGAGATCACTTGTGCAAAATCTTGACATTTCCTTAACATTTTAAAGGTTTCTAATATATTTGGTCAAAGCACCTATAGTGGTTAAATTCACCTATACATCATTATTATTAATCTACCTTAGGGAATCAGGTAAGAAGATTGCGTTGTACACTTATTTGTTAAATTATCCAAAAAAGTTAGTTAGGGAAATAAAAGTTATGAATTGCAGCTATCCAATTAAACATTCTTTTACATCTTTGCATACTCGCACACAAAAATACTCTTATTAAAAAAATCTTTATATATTTACAATGTAATGACAACATCAGAAGTTGCCTTGCTGACTTAATAAAACTTCAGTCTCATATACATGACCAAGAGATTTTTTTTAAAGAGTTGGACAGATAGCTTTATACACAAATGAACTTCACAACTAAGGTTTCAGGTGCTCTATAACTACAGAGATGTGAACGGTTTCAGATCTGGAACGATCAATGATCCTGCTAGTAAATCCTACAAAGGTATTTGCACAGGTATGCATTTCTGCATAGAGTTGCCTAAGGTGCAAAAACAGCAGAATAAAGGAACAAATACATTCTTATAACAAAATAAAATATTTTGAGTAAATACACGGTTCATGAGTACATAAAAACTCCTTGTACGGACACAAACAAAGAAAGTCGACTTGTGAGGTTCAGGGGAATTCAAACATCTGTACCTCGGTCAAAAGTTTTGCATAAAATGGTAGAAATGTAAATGTGCAAACAGTGTCCACCCACAGACCTCAGTACCAACTTTATCAACGCTCTGTTCCCTCTAGCTCAGCTCTATTTATTGTCCATTGGTTTGAAGCAGATGAGGGGTTATGATACAGGCTTGGACTGTAGCACTGGTATTTGTTGGAGTTTGGTTGTCTGCGTGTCAATCGCATCAGTCTCTCCTAGAACAGCAGTAGTGGACGTCTCCTTTTTGGGCTGGTTGCTAGCAAACTCAGTGATGCTGAAGAGGAACTGCATGCAGCCCACTTTGATGCAGCTGCTGTGATGGAGCAATGCAGTACCCTCCCACCCGGCACCGCTGCCCCCTATCAGACTGGAGCTGCTGGCTTTGCAGTTGCAGGGAGACCTGGGACCTCCTTGAGCTTGGCTGCTCATCACACCGGCTGGAGGCATCAGCACGGCTTTAGTGCACACCTCTCCCAGCTGCTTCCTGGACCTGTTACCTTCTGCAGATCCATCACAGTTATGAGTTAGAGGGCATTATGATACCACAAAAGTACTACAGCATTACAAAAAGCAAGATCGGGCAATACTCACTGATGCTGTTTTGCACTTTTGACGCAAGCCCGCTGGGTGACGTGATGTTGGGCTTGTCGGAGAAGTCGCACGAGTACAGCACGTTGTCTACGGTCGTCCCGTGCTCACTGTAGTTCAGAAGCTCATAATGCTTTGTGTTCTGCAAAAGATCCAATTGCGTAAAAAAACAATTATCTCTCTTAATCTAATACATTTATACAATTAAATTAACAAGGCTTCCCGAGTCTTTAATGAGGCATAATTATTGTTCATTATCACAAAAAATTATCTGATTATGGGAATTAACTCACTTCATCGTAGAAGATGCAGGCATGTTTCCCAGAAACATAATTGCAGTGACCATAGTTTGTAAGGCACACATCCATTTCAGCACCTGAAACACAAGACCCATACAAATGCAAAATTCGCACATTCAAAATAATGCACTCTCTCTTTGTTGTTATGGCAAACCATACCTGTTCCTATGTACAGAGTTCTGTAGCACATGTTGACAGCTCCCCCCTTTCCTGTTGAAGGACAAAGTACTGCTCGAGCTTGCACGTCCCTTTTTTGAACTGTAAGAGAGCAAAGAGTTACCACGTTACAACTGAAGAGGCCATTAGCGGAGCTACAGTAAAACAGCACAGCGTGATGAGTAGTCTGAAATGAGCAGGGTCAGCGAGCTGTGCAGGAGCGATATGAGTTAAGTGCCAAGCTCTTACTGTCTGCGTGAGGGGAGGGTTTGGACAGAGTGGCAGTGATGGCAGGAGGGGTCCCGCATTTACTGGACGGCTGATGTGATTTGGGGGAACAGAGCTGCTGGATCCTCTGCCAGGCCAGGAGCCTGATCAGCTCCTCATCCAGCTTGTTTACCTCCACTTCTACAACCCAGAAGAAACCCAGAACAGTTCTTATAGCTTTGTTTCTAGCTTTATTAATATTTTGAATTAGATTCCATTTTTAGTTTTCATGTTAAAATCTTGTTATGTGCTTTTTATTAAGTTGAATTTTTTTTAGTTTCTTAAGTTAGTTTTTTAAGTTAATAATTTTAGTGCTTCTGCTTAAACGTAAGTTTATTGCTAAGGCAACATTCCTAATTTTTGTTTAGGTTTTGCAAATAATATTTATGTCCATATTTTATGTGACTTCAGTGAACAGAAATGTTATATTGCTCCTATTACAGTCAAAGCATCCCAGATATCCCAAATTCCTCACAACCACACTCTGATACCTTAAGCAGACCCTCAACGTACCTCCATCACCCTGAACCGCATTCTTGATGTAGTTATATAAGCTGCCTATAGAAGACGGAAGTGCCAAGCCTTTTCCAGTAGACATCGCATCAGGGCTCACCTTGTTCTCTGAGATAGCAAGAAATAAATGGGTTTATTGTAGGTGACAGCACTGGTTCAGATTTATTCAATAAAAAGACCATTTGCAATTGTTCTGGTGGGTTTGAAGTCACAAATACCTTTAGTCTGAGGTGTCAAGCTGCTGTTGGACCCTGAGGTATTTCCTATAGCTAAGCCATGATGATGGCCAGGAGAATCTGAAGAAAGGTTGGCAGATGAAGGAGTATCTCTCTGCATACAGGAGCTGGGACTACTGATCTCAGTCTTTATGTTTACATGGTTGTTCAGGGCTGGTTCTGAGAGCAGTGGAGTTTGTAGCCTAAAAGGATCCCTGGGATCAAGTGGTGTTTGGGTTTCAGGTATCACACATGTTTGATCCTTACACACAACTGGCCCATTTACTCCAAGACCTTTCTCTGCCGGACCTCCAGCATCACCCTGACAAGGTTTTTCTGTGCAGTTTTTAGGCTGTTCAGGTGTTTGAGAGTGCAGCACAGGGGCCCCTTGGGGGCCAACCAGTTTACCGCTGAGCTGGAGGCTGCCAGCAGGCAGTGCAGTATTCTGACAGCTGAGCTCCTGTGTCTCCAACAAGTCCTGCATCTTAACGTCCGCTGTATCCGTTTGCTCCGAGTCCCGGCGGGATGATGACGACATCTGCTTAGCAGATAAATGTTTCATAATACTGCACTGAAGTGCAATGACGTGCCGAAGCCACTGTGGAAGGAACGAAATGATGAAGCAACCTTTTGCAATCATATATACACTACAAATTTATGTGTGTGCGCGCGCATGTGTGTATATGTATATACTATATCAGAATGTCACCCAAAAACAGTAAGACCAGATTTTCAGTGACGCAATTTACCATTCTGCAAATACACATCTAGTTAACTTATATGCAGTTATAAGTTATATTATCTAATTATAAACCTAAATTTTACTATCAGCAACTTTTTCCCCCCTTTTATATAACTCTCAAAAGCTCTGTACTGTAGTCATTCTCAGTCACTTTTTAGAAAGAGACTGTGTAGACAGAAATCAGTGTTTACCTCCTCTTGTTCCTCTTCACTAGTTAGACGCTGGGCGGGCGAACAATGTTCTTGCATCATAAACCCATTGGCCAGCATATCTCCATTCTGAAGGCCCACTTGATCCATCAGCACAGGGGGGTTTTGGTAGTGACATTTGATGGCATTGGGGACCTATGAACACACATGACAAAGACATTACTCACAGCTGCTGTGTGTTTGCAAAGACACCTCAGGAAAGTTGCTCTATGGGACTCCACCTTCAGAGTCTTCTTCTTGACGTGGCGAGCACCTCTGCGGTTGGGGTGGTGTTGCCGGTGAACCCAGCGCAGGAAGTCCATTTTAACAGCGTGCTGGGACAGCCGGTCTTGGAACTGATCAAAGAGCTGGCAACGTGTGCTGAGGGTCACGTTTTTCTGGTTTAGCTGGAATGGCAGTAAGTTTACATATAGTATAATTTTATTTTATCAACTGAAAGTTGACCAGACAAACAGTTCTATAAAGTGTAGATTAAAAGAAGCTAATATTAGTCAAATGAACAATATGTACAGAAGAAAGACAGAGATCCTCACCACCATGTGCTCTGCATGATTGGGACACATCCATCTCCCGGTGGGCATGGCAGTGAGAGGGGGGTCCAGGCAGTCCATGTGGAAGAGCAATGTGCAGTAATCACACTGGATCAGAGGAGCTACCCTGCAGCTCCTGTGGAGGAAGAACACAGAGAAACCTGATGGACAACAGTGATGACCAACAGACCAGTGATCTGGCAACTCAGGATGCATAACAGTCATGGACAATGTTTTAAATATAGATCGTAGAACTCAGTGTTGCTGTTGTTAAAATGTTTCTGTGTGACTCTTACTTGCCACAGGTGAAGCACACTTTCACTGGCAATGGGACCAGCCCACTGGGATCTAGCTCATGTTGTGGCCTCTTGACATTCTTGCCCATCACCTCCTCCCTCCTTCTGCGCTTACTGCTGCCTGTAGAGTTATTAAAAGCACACACACAATACTTAGTAATTGAACCACTTTATTTTTTTTGTTTTGGTGAACTTCTCAAACATGCACAGTGTGTAAGGTCTCACCCGGCAGTGAAGTGGTGCAGGTAAGTTCAGTGGGCAGCTGGAACTGCGTGGGATTTCTCTCCATGGCGGTGGCGATCAGGAGCTGGAAGGGTTTCTTCAGGTGAGGTGTGGCGCTCTCGGACTCAGAGCCCTGAACCTCCTCTTCCACATCAATCAGATCCTCATCCACATCATTGTGTTCTGATGGTGTGGGCGTGTCGGTGGAAGTGTTGGAGGTGGGTGTTCCCGGACGGCTGCTTGTGCGACGCTCGAGGAGACGGACCTGTGCCACAGCCAGCCTCAGACCTCCGGATGCGGCAGAGGGCAGACCGTCCAGACGCAGCGTGTCCAGCTCCAGCTCTGTTGCAGGGGAGGAGGAATGTTTGGAGAGCTGCCGCTCTAACGTCCCGTTCACCTGCTCCACCTTCTGCTCACGTTTCTGAAAAGCAGAAGTTCTTCACTTAAACAGATGTACGATGCAATTATACTCCTCTAGTTAATAATAAAATGTGTGTTTAACATGTCTTTTGGAGTGCCAAACATCTCAGTAAAAAAAAAAAGCATAATTTAAAAGCGCAAACACAAATTCACCAACCTTTTTGCGCACGCTGCAGCGATGACACATCCAGTCGCCAGGGGGCAGCATTTCTCTGCTCAATGGTGGATTGCTGTGAAACAGCCAGATATTTTATAAACCATTGTGTTTTAAGAAACCTAATACCTCTTTAACACGTTTTATTTTGAAACTTTAACTTCAGAGCTACCTTTTATTAAATATAATGAAAAATATAATGAATTCCAAGGGATGTGCTAGATGCAAGGAAATGGCATCACAGAGAAACTACTTTGATCGCTACCCAAATCAAATAACAAATCTGCAAGTTAAAACAGGCTCAGCCACAGAGATGAGTTATAATATTAAGGTGATCTACATGGAGCAAATAAAAGTTCTGAAAAAAACAAGACACATATGTAAATACAATGCACTTCCTGTTGAAGTATAATTCTGAGGTTCTCCATCAGAGAGTCTCTATAGACTAGCTCTTCATTACACCAGCTGAGAGGCAGCCTGATTCATTTAATGTGATGCACAGGAAAAACATTCCCCTCAGAGGAGAGATAATGGTAGTCTACCTCCTCTTTAGAGCTGAGCACACAACAATAATAGTAAAACCTTTAAGTGAGCGTGCCGAATACATCAGAGAAAACAAACATTAAACAGCCATCCAACGAAATGAGTCTGGAAGCACAGTTAACAAAAACAAACAGAAAAAAATACTAAAGAGAAAGTGGTTTCAAGATGAGATATAATCTAGTTTTCATATGTACGGTCCCAGGAAAAGATTAGCTAGGCAGTAAATGTGGGCTCATGATCAAGATTAACCTTTGCATTCTTAAAGGGAAATGTACAATACTTTTGCTCAAGCTTAAATTTGTCACTGAATACACTGTATAGAATACATCGCAGTGCAGTCAGGAACAGTTTTAAAAGATCTTTTTTAATGCTCTCAGATGTTGAATAAGGAAGTGGGGATGCTTGCATGCATAAAACAACATGCCACGTTTGCAGTCATGCAACCTACAGCGATTCTGTGCAATAAGCTTCTGCAGAACACATGCAACAACAAAAAAAATAAACGTACCAGCACTGCAAGTGAAAGGCTGCTGGACAATGATCACAGCACAGGAGATCTCCTCCTTCACGACAGCTATCACAGGTGTCGTGGTTTGTGGCTCGACCTCCTCTTCTGGTCTCCCTCTCTGGTTTCCGCCTTTTCTCTCCATCCTCAGAGCGTGGAGGAGCCAGCAGCTGCTGAATTTGCTGCAACAGGTTGCAAAACACCATTTGAAGCTTTTACTAGTGTCTGTTTTGGACACTTACTGGTCTCTGTTGTGCCAAAACTAAATATAAAATCAAAATGGTCAATCAACAAGTTGAGTCGTAGCAAGCATTCTGTCATGGATCCAACCATGAGAAGCTGACTGAACTTTCTTCCATGTCACATTAGACAAATTCAGATCACGTAAACAAATGAAAATGGTTCTGCTCAGCTATCTTCAGTAGGAGTGATATATGAAGTTGGTTTTCTAGCCACTTCCACTATCCAGTCAGGCACATTTCTGAGACAGGCTTTGAAAAGGCCCAGCAGAGTTGGCCCCGATTCCAGAACTGTACAAACTCAGCAAAGCGCCTGATTCACATCCTGCAGTTTACATTCATTCTGACACATTCACATCAACTCTTAATTCAACATTTACTCTCTTTAAGTCATATAAACCAGTGCGACACGTCGCACAGCTGAAGGGCAGACAGGCTTACCTCCATTAGGCCCCCAGACGTATCCAAATCGTAGAGGATCTTCGGGGTCTCCATTTTGTCCCACATTCACACCGCCAATGTGCAGCATCAACACACAACCCGTCAGCTCTGCTCTTCCCTGATCCCGTCCACCCGGTGCCTTTATGTCGTATCGCAGGATTTAAAACGACACCGGCGGACAATCTAACAAATGAAGAGCTCGATCTTTAGCTAGCCGGCGGCTATCACCATCAACAAACAAAAGCACACGGGTCGCCGGAGATCTGATCTGAACAAGGATCCGGTGTTGCGCTCAAAGCTACCGATTAAGTGCAAATACCCTTCCCGTTTTGAATGCAGTGTGGTGCAGTGGTAAAGCTTTCTCGTTGAATGCAACAAGGCCTAGCTCTCTAGCCCAGTAGCATCCTCTGCTTCAGCAGCAGCCGCCTGCAGAGATGCGTGTAAAAATCCGCGGCCGTCTGTCCCCATCGCATAGTGACTTACAAAGCGCTTTCCGTCCCCAAGAAACGTTTCTGCAGCTGCCAGGTCCTCATGTGCAGAAACACTCGTTCAGACGACAGCACTGGAGAGCAAAGCTGTTGTTGTGAAAAGCCATTGCTAGTCGCTAGGCTAACTGGCTGCTGGCGTTACGCTCCTCTCTGACTCCACTCAAGCGGGGCTGGAATGAAGTCTGAGCATGCGCACTGAGATGCAACGCAAGATGGCTCCTCCAAGCGGCCGCCTGGCGGAATTGCACACAAGACTCTTCTACAATCCCGCAGGTAGAAGAAAGGATGATGAAAAGTTGGGGGAAAAATTAATTTCCTAAAATGATTTTAAGTGTCTGCCCTCATATTGTCTGTACAAGTCATTTTAACTCATTATTTTAGGCTATTTATTTATATTGAACTGACTTACAATTGACCTTCGTATAACTTTTCTTAAACTATTTTGACGAGTTAATGCAAAATATGTTGGCTTGACATACTGATCACATTTTTACAGAAAAAAGCAAGCAATTTATTACTTAAAACGGTACAGTTTGTTGGAATATCATGTTTAATTGAACGTATGCTTTGACAATGTCATGGAAAATAATTACAGTACAGTACGATAAAGGCAAAAATATATCATCCTGAAATTTGATTATTTCAGATTACAGACTGATTTATGTTGCTCTGAAAATACTGTAAGTACAGAGTTCATTGAGACTGTTGAACTATTCATATGTTAATTGTTGTTTCTTAGGTTCCCAAAACTGATGTTTAATCAGAGACAAAAAACACTGAAACATATACCCACAATACATGTCTGTCATATGACCAATTGTGTTGTTTTGGCAGCTTTTGCTAATTACGTTGAAATACAATTTTTAATCAATACAGACAACATTCAAATGGAGAACAAGTACATAATTGTTTTAAATGATCCATATCATTGATATTAACAGACAGTATTAAATAATTAACAATTATCTATTCTATAATAGATAAACCTCATATATACATACATTGAAGCCATATCTAATACAAATTTTATGTACATAGATATTTATAGGTTAAGAGTGCCCGCTGAAAGAGTACAGACAGTCAGTTGTTGTTTTGTTTCTTAATATTTATAAAACATACAAAAATAAACCGAAACCAAGAAATTAGAGCTGATTGGTCAGCAAAGAAGGGGTAATTTACAAGAACTTCCTGTACATTTAATTTTGCTTTTGGCTTATTTATCCAAAGCTGACATTTAGGGCAGGTAGACACCACTTACCCAACAGTCTTAGTCTGACATGGTACACACAGGCTGGTCAGATTTAAGGATAAAAGCTTAAGACAACCTCAAAAGAAACAGGGAACCACTTTACACTGGATACAGAACAATGTTCCCATGCAGAACACATTTCATAAATCTGGCAGATGTTTTTGAATGTTGAGGCTTTTATAATTTGAAACCTGTTATTTTTATGTGTCAAATAAAAAAAAAATTAATAAGCTGTAACCCATGCATAAGTTGCTGTATTTGACATTTTTTATTATATTTGTTTATTTTTTCCTGCATGGAATCCAGGTGTGCAATGTTAAAATGTCCATCACATTTGCTTCAAATTCCTTGTTAGGCCATAAACAGGGTTTTAATTAATCCATTTTCTTTATTGCTGCCCCTTTAGAGCCTTCAATATTTTGAGTTATCATGGATGTAGAGTAACAAGACTGCAATAACTGATAAAATAAATAAATCTATCAGTTTAGAAAGACATAAATCACTTAAATGACACAACTTTCCCATTTTCGGTCTGTTTTCAATACTTTCTGAATTTGGCTCGATTATGGGTAAAAACTGTACAAGCACTTCTGCTAGGTCATGGCTGTTGAAGCTCTACAAAAATAATATCATGTTGTCCACACTCTTAACTAGTGGAAGTCCTCAGAAGCAAGATGGTATATACAGCAGATGGGACAGGATGAGAAGGTGGGAAAGAAAAGGAATAGTGGCTACACAAGATGTGAGAGGAAATCTTCCACAAGGCAGAGAAAGGTCTCCGGTCCTCCATACTAAATGAGCTTTGTTTTATTTAAATGGAGACTTCATATTCTCTTGTATCCTGCAGACCAAACAAACAAAAACAAACTGAGTATATAAACACACATCATTAGTAAACACAAAAGCACTGTACAAATTTGTGAGGTAGGTTGGGACACTAGCGAATCCAATTGTAGCTGTAACTTATACTGTAAGTTACAGCGTAACTAATACACTGTAACTCAAAGCTGCAATCCAAACTTTTGCCTCTCTACTGCCATGTCTGTTTAAAACATGAAATTGAGGTCACTTTATGTACTTTTCATTACATATGTTGATGTTAAATGAAGCCAAACTGGCATTAACCCAGGAAACTGGGAATTCAATTTATAAATAGTTATTATAAACTTACTGTTGTAAATCGTAAGGAGACCGTTTTGATTTGTCTTCTTTCTGATTTTTTACCCCAAAAAGTTACAGATTTCAGGTTTAAAAGACACTAAAGATGGGGACAGCCTACACTGGTGGTTCAAACCTTCTTGTCATTGTCCATGTGAAGCTATTCCAAATATCAACTCTCCTTACAGCTTTTTTCTTTACAACAGAATTCTAGAGAGAACTTCTGGTGGATGCTTTGTATCGTAGGTCTCTGTACAAACCAAAAATACCATGCAACTAAAAAAATAATAATAAACAATGAAAACATGATGAAAGTTGGATGAAATACTACTATGCAGCCACACTGTTAAAAAATGTGTGATGTCATACAAATGTCATTGTGATGTCATAACAAATGTCACAACATAAAGTCAGTAACTATGATAAGTATTAAAATGCGTTAAAGACAGTCTGAAGGCTTTAGATGTTTATGATAAATAAAGTGCGGATTGAGTTAATAATTCTAGTGTGATCCCTAAAACAAGTTCATACTTGTAATACAATCTAGTTTTACAATACATACAATACAATACTTGTAATACAATGAATAATGAAACTGAATTCTGAAACATGAGAGGTGCTTTGCTTTGGATCAGAGGGATAGGACACATTTATAGTTTTGTAAATGCAAATGACTGTTAGACAGTCACTTATATTTACATCTGAGAGAGCAGCTCATGAGCTTCTGTTGCATCATCTGTACTCACTGAAACGCTTAATGTGAGAACATGGCTTTAGGGCCTTATTGCAGACAGAACACAAACACACACATAACATAAATAAAAAAACACAGACTGGGCACAGAGGCTGTTATCGAGCTGTTTAGAATATACAGGCAGTGAGTGCTGCGGGGACTGTGTTATGACAGAGAGGTCTGGAGAGACACTAGCACAGCATATAAGAGGTGTGAATAACCTGCAGTCTGTTCGGCAGACCTGGCAGGCTGAGGGAAGGAGACTTCATATCAGTTTAGTGCTATTGACAGATGGGCTTTCAGAAATTCTCACCTCATTCTTCAGGGATGCAGAAACAAAGAGAGAAAGAGAAACAGAGCAATGTAAGTGACTGAGCAAGTTAACAGAGGCCAAAAATATGCCTGAATAATTTCTTACCTCTGACCCAGCTAACAATTTTAGATTGTAAGAATGTTTCCCTAACATTTCCAGTAACAAAAACGTTAAAAATGTTATTCTAAATGTTCTAGTAATGTTAAAATGTTTTGTTGTCAAGCTTTTTTGACATTGTACAACGTTATTGCTTGGTTATAAGAACGTTATTTAAACATTTTTAATTCGGTAACATTTCTAAAACATTCCACAAACTATTTAAGTAAAATGTTTAGGAATTATATGGTATATAATTTTTTAAAACAACTTCAACTAACATTACTGCAAGAATGTTTTTGATAACCTTGAGAAAACCTTTGAGATCATTTTTAGAAAATGTTGTGACATTCTGAGAACGTTCCCTGTTAGCTAGGGAGTTAAGGAATAGTTCACCAAAAATGTTTTGTCATCTTTTACCATCCTCAAATTGTTCTATAACTCGTAAAATGTTATTTTTCCTTTAACAAAGCTATTGTATGGCTCAGAAGACTTGTTATACAGCCTACAAGTCATTTGGAGTAATTTTATGGTACTTTTACGTCTTTGTTGGAGCTCAAAAGCTTTGTCACCATTAGCTGTTGCTGTACAAAAAAGAGCTCCAGGAACATTCTTTGTCTTTTTGTAAGGGGTTTAATACAACATGAGGGTGAATAAATGATAACACATATTTAATTTTTGAGTGAACTATCGCTTTAAGCTGAATGTGAATACAGAACAATGAGAGCAGGTGAAGCAGGGCGATGACATGCCACCAGAGTGTGCGGTAATGAGGTTAAATATCTCACTTTCTCTTCTGCGTTCTGCCTCAGCGAAAATAAAAGCCTGTGAACGCTAATGATGAAATGAAGAGATGATGAGGGCGTGGCTCTGTGGGCAAATTCATTTCAACTCCAGAATGGCACTTTACAGCTAATTAGATAACAGAAATGAACCCACAATATGGAAACACAGATGGTGTTTAAAGTGCAGATGTGCAGCAGGGAGACTTTACACCTGAGTACCTCTCACTCCTGCCACTAAAATCACCACAAATGGATGTGATGTGTAAGAAGATTCTATTACCGGTAATGAGGGAGATGCGGATGCATTTATAGAAATTCTCTGGCAGTCGACTGGAGATCAAATGCTGTACTTACTGTAGTCTCATAAACAGGGTTTTCAAAAGCCGACTCTCCTCTGATGTGGTCGTATTGTGGCGATGCTGACATGGACAGGCGGAAAGACTTCCCTGTCACCCTGAGATGAAACATGCATCAGTCATTTCTCATTTTCTTTACTCTGGTCTGAACCAGAGGAGGAATATTTGAAATAATCTGTACAATTGGTTTGATACCTTGTATACAGTGACCCAAAATGCATTTAGACCCCTAAGCAACACACATACAACTGCAGATTTCATATTTTGCAAGACATTTAAAACATCAAAACATGTGGCATCTGCAAATAAATGATGCTGAACCTCTTTCAATGATCATAAATTGTTTTTATTATTACTTATTTAAATAAAGTACTTTTTACCAGCTGGGCCCAGCAATTACTTTGCAAATGTATGAGAAAGTCTTTGTATTTCATAATGCATTAACATTCATGCATTTGAAAGTGTGGCTTAAGTGTCCAAACACATTTTGGGGTCACTATAGCAACGTACCTTGAAAAGTAGAAATATATTGACATGATGATAATAAGGATTATGGCCACTGGGATGAAAATGGAAACCGCCACACTGGCTCCTTCAATACTCAAGTCTGCACTGGCCACTAAAAAGACACAAGTGAGAGTATATACATCAAAGTTTTATTTATCTGGAATGATTGTATGAATATATATAAAATGAAATGACAAGCTCTTACCATCTATCCTGCGTTCATCTATGTACTCCAATGCTGGGAGAAAAGGGAGAGCTTTAAACACATGAGAAAAAGTCACCTGTCACACCAATTATTCAAAACAAACACTTCCTGAAGAGCCACAACATATAAATAACTAAACATCTACTACCAGTAGACTTATAAATTATGTACTGCACAGATCACACACTATGAACTTTGCAATACATGGACTCTACCTTTGCACAGTGGGGGTGGATGGCTCCATTTGGATGGGTGCCCAGGGACACAACGAAGAACAGGGTTACCCTGGAGCTCGTATCCACTTAGACAGGAAAAGCGCACAGTCTTTCCTGCCTGGTACACATTTTTCTCTGAGCTCTGGATACTGTAAGCAGGAGTCCCAGGATTCCTACACGGCTCATATGTGTCAGCTGTATAATACAAATACACAGACACATTCAAGAATATGAGCTGGTCAATTACTCCTAACTTTATATACTCAAATAAAAGTCACTTAAAAAATCAAAATATGATTTTTACATACTTAATACATACTTAACTAAAAAAAAAGACATACGTAAATTACCATAAATTATGATGTCATGATTATATTGTAATGAATCATTATCAACTTTTGTGTGTGCACCTGTATGTTTGTACTCACGGATGCATTTGGGCAGTTTCTCGCTCCATTTGGGGCCGGTAGAGTCACGGTGATAGCAGGAGAGGAGGCTGTTTCCTGACAGTGAGTAACCTTTATTACAGATGTACTGTACGGTGGAGCCCACGATGAGACGCGGCCCCGACATCACTCTGCGACTGTGCTCCACTGTGCCTGGGTCTGGACATGACAAAACTGGCCAAAACAAATATCACACGCTTAATTTCTTATCTTGAATATCATAAAATTTAATTTTATAAATATAAGCTGGAGCCTTCACCCTGTGTTTTAGTTACTGTCAACTAATTACTGGAATTGTATTGTAGTTCTCACTTTCACCTCTGGGTGGCACCAATGAATTAAAGTACAAATATTTGAAGCCAAAGAACAGTGCATGTGGCTTTTTTGTAATGCATAAAGTTTCCAAATTTTAATTAATTAACTTGTTTAATTAATACATTTAGTGGACACTGTTATCCAAAGCAACTGACAGCATTCAGATAAACATATTGGCAGTATTTATGCTTCCTACTATGACTGTGTGTTACTAGAACGTTCCAGCAATACATGATTCATCATCGGTGTATTATGTAATGTACAATATTAAAATATACATAGTCCTAATATGTGATTTATTTATTTCTGCACCTGTTTAAAACACGGCCAAAGATTCATCTGAACACACGTGGTGACAATACAGTCTTACTAAATGTATTATCAGTTCTGCAGTCCATGTCCTTCACCAGTCACATCATTGATGTGGCTCCACAAAATGAGAGTGCCAGCGGCCCACAATGCATTTGGACAGTGTGAGGTGGATGACATTAGAGCCAGTGACTTTGATCTTGGGGCAGCATACAGGCACACAGTAAAGTATAATGAAAAGATTACTACACTCCAGCTTGCCCAGCTGCAAATCCAATTCTCTCCCCAGCAGCAGAGGGGCAGGAAAAGGGGATGGGAGAGGCAAGTGAGTTAATGATGTTTGTGTTGAAGGTGAGAGTTTCGAACCAGGCTAAGGTCCCCACTGCTTCTGGCTGGCCGTTTCTGCTGGAACCCAGGGCCCAGGGTCACAGAGTCTCCTGGCTTCAAGCTACGAATGCCTGCAGATGTCCTGAGAGACTGGCCCAGAAATTACTGCAGCTGTACACACTCACCCAGAGCAAGTCCTGGCAACACAATAGCTAGGTGATGGGATTTAATCTCAAGCGCTGGAGTGATTTTGGCTACCACAAAAGAAAGTTGTGGAGTCCTGATTTCACTTCAATGAAACGCTCACTGCATCAGCTGGATGTTGTGAGGGCTCGTCAGGGGGTATACGGCGAAATGAAAATTCTCGCAAAATCAGTTTGTGAAGATGTCGTCAAGGCGCGAGCAGAGTAAGAGGGAGATACCGAGAGGCTGTGAATTGAAACGGCATCTGCTCCATCCGTGAAGTCACACTCAAAATAAAAATGCATGATTACCCACAAAGCCCTTCTTCACTCCCTGCCTGTTCTTGAATGAGACTGAGTTGAAGAGAAGAACAGATGCACAAATGGAATTCAAAGCTCATCTAGTTTTGGTGTTGAGCATCTTTCTTGATTAACAGACAGTTCATGATGGATTGGAAGTGGGGTGAAATTGGATTTTACAAAGAATGGTTATTGGTCTACGTGTGTTTGTGTGCAGGTTTAGAAGTTTTACCTCTTTCACAGCTGGGAAGATCTCCACTCCAGGTCAGGTCCCACTGGCACATAAGCATTTCAGTGCCAACCAACTCAAAGCCCGGATAACACTGATATGTCACCACTGTGCCATGCACCAAGTCAGGATGAGATGTTGTCTTCCAGCCATTGGAGATCTCTGGAAGCTCTGGACAGGTGTCATTTCGGGGAACCTCTAAAAAAAGACCCAGAGAAACATTGTTCTGTTTAAAGGTTGCATGTTCATAGCCTGGTTGTGTTTCAACTGTTGTTGTCTGTTTTCTAAGATGTTTCTCACTGGGGAAAAAAAATAGAAACAAATGAGGCAAGTGACAAAGTGAGAGTATAGGGTAATAAAATGAATGGCATTACCCAGATAATTACAAGAAATATTTTAAGATTAATTTAGGAAAGCTCTGTGTTTTGACTGCACACTTTTGTATCACTGCAAATCTCAGCACAATGCAAAACATCGGAAACTCTTAGAACCTCGTCTGATTGTATAGAGAAGACAAGTGAGATTAGTCAAACAGACATTTATACAAAGGTATCTGTCTCCATTAAATCTCACACTGCTTTCTGGTAGAAACTATTGAAATACTAAAGAGATTTTAGGTGATTCTCTTTCCTATAAAGAAAGATTAAATTAGTTAAATTCGAAAAAGCAACAGAGAGAGAAAAGAGAAGGAGAACAAAACACAAAACATTCAATAATGCATACAAACAATTTTTTTTGTTTGTCACCATGTCCCCGAATAAACCACAGGTGTTGCACTTAATGACTGATAAATCAAACAGTAGGAATCAGCTCTGCTGTGATTACAAATGTGAAGAGAGGAGAACAGACAGCTGGCAGGCTTTCTGCTGAGGTCCGTTCTTAGTGCGGCAAAGCTGGGGAGGGCACAACACCCGGCAAATGCGGCTAATGAGTACAAACACACAGCATAATTGTTAGTGCCGTCACAGAGCCAAACCTTACCAACCCCCCTTCTGTGTTGTGTGAAGCAAATGCAAAACATTTTATTTCAGTCTGCATTCTATCAGCCTCAGCTTCACTCTATAGAACTCATTATATTTATCTGATCTCCTGTGCTAGTGGCCACCATGGAAAGCTGGTGGAATGACCTTCCCTTCATCCCTGAGAAAAGTGAGCAGGGATTGAACCAGCTGTGTCCCTTTTTCCATAACATTCTCTGTCTCTCTTACTGAGATTTACCCAGCTACCAGGGAACTAAAACATTGCCTAATGTTCTCTAAAAGTTCTCTCAAAGTTACCCAAAAAATCATTTGGCATTGTAACGTTAGTGGATTTTTAAAAAATGTTGCATATCATATATATCCAAAATGTTTTAAAAAGTTACAGAATAAAAAAAAGTCTGAATAACGTTCTCACAGCAAAGCAATAATTTTAATACAACTTCTGAAAAACTGAACGTTTTAAACATTACTGGAAATTTCAAAATACCATTTTTAACATTTTTATTACTTTACGGAAATGATAAAGAAACATTATTACAACCTAAAATTGTTTGCTGGGTAATCTCCTCTGTCTGGTCTAAAATAATGAGTGTGAACATTGTGTGTGTTTTCTCCAGAGTTTTTATGTCTTGCATTACACTGTGGGCTGAGATGGGCGATCCCTGTGGCGTTTCAAATAAATCTCATGAGCAGCTAATTAATGAGCTTCATCCAGCAACATTTCAAAATAATAAGATGGAGGTTAGCACACATGCTTGAAGCTCTTTAAATTACTCTTCCCATAACACACTGTGGGCGGATTCACTAAACAGTTGCTCCGCAATTCTGCATGTAATATTTTAGCACAACAACCTGCGCTTTATTGCCTGAGGACCTGAAATCTAGTTTAATCATGTGCTTTCTATCGTTACGCAAATGTGACCTTAAAGCTATAGATTATTTGGGAATCTAATCTAGGAACACTGACAATTCCCACCTAAAAGGCACAAGAAAGGGTTAAACCGGGCATTACCAAAAAAGTGCACCACAAATCCATTGTTGTAGCCGTAGATGTGGGTCGCAGGGTCTGACTGGAACTGGATGGTGACATCAGCCATCGAGGTGTAGAGTTTGAAGCGAGGACGGGAGCCACTGTACTGACCCAGGATCTTTGCAGTCAGGTCATCTCCATCATAGAATGTCAACAGGTCGTTCTTCCCCATGTGGAGACTGTGAGCAGATGAAACACAACTGGTCAATCCCAGATCAATCTTCTACCACAGAAGTTCAGCTTTTACCTTCTATCAGTACCAGGAGCCCTAAGAGACCTCTGACACCCGTTTCCTTCGACATCTTTTATACTAGTTCTTCTGTTCTGGACTTACTATAACTCTGTTTATCTTTTGTCCCTGCAGCAAACTAATTTCTGCTTTTTAATGTTTACTGCTGTTTTTACCGCTTTTGTGCTTTTTTACTGTTGTGCATTAGACTGCTTCACTTCAATTTTTATTCATAAAGATAAAGAAAATTCTTCCATTTTAGGAACGAAAACATGACACACACACACAACACCAACATTACCTCACAACAATGCTTGCGAGAAATTGATAGGAATTTTTCAGTCCCACATAATCAATGACATTAATCAATGATTTTTTTTTTTTTTTTTTTTTGTATTTTTTTTTTTTATTAAAAAAAAAATTAAAAGGATGGGTGGGTAATAAAAAAAGAGTTTTTTTTTTTTTTTTTTTTTTAATTTTTTTAAAAAACGGCGGGATTTTTAAAAAGGGGGAAAAGGGGGGGGTGGATTAAAAAAAAAAAAAATTAAAAGAAATTATTTTTTTTTTTTTTTTTTTTTTTTTTTTTTTTTTTTTTTTTTTTTTTTTTTTTTTTTTTTTAGGGTTTTTTTTTTTTTTTTTTTTTTTTTTTTTTTTTTTTTTTTTTTTTAAATTTTTTTTTTTTTGGGTTTTTTTTTTTTTTTTTATATTTTTAAAAATTTTTTTTTTTTTTTTTTTTTTTTTTTTTTTATTTTTTTTTTTTTTTTAAATATTAATTTAAATTTTTTTTTTTTTTTTTTTTTTTTTTTTTTTTTTTTTTTTTTTTTTTTTTTTTTTTTAATATTTTTATTTTTTTTTTTTGTTATATATATATATATATATATATATATATATATATATATACATATATATATATATGTAACATTAAATACATTTAACATTTTAACATTTTTGATAACTGAGAAAACTTTTACAGAACCTCAGCCAACATTCTGAGAACGTTCCCTGTTAGCCGGGTTGAGGTATATCACAATGCATGCGTCTCTATGTGACTCTGTTCTGCATGGGTTCTGTAACTCTGGCTGACATCTTCCAGACCCAGACAGTCTGTCCAATGCCTGGTGGAGGGAGAGTATGATTCAGTCAGGCAGGGAGGTGGCATGCACAGTCTATCTTGTCACTAATTAATCACAAGTGGGCAGTAATGGAAGTCATTACTGAGGAGAGGGGAACAATTAATCATCTCTGTTCTGCTGTAGAAAGAGGCAGAGCGGTTACATTCAGGCAAAATGAAGACAGGATGTTTAAATTACGGCCCAGATGCACACATACACACACACGCAGACTCGCATAAGCCCGGAGACAGCAGCTCGCTTGCAATCTGGGCACACCTTGGGTTGCGTACGGATTGGATGTATATTATTCAATTGTCAACAGCGCTGTAATACTGTTTGCCTTTGGCCGCAGGAGACTCTGTGTATCTTCTTATTCTCACAGACACATTTGAACCAGAAGGGCCCCTGACGCAGGAGAGAATAAAACTGTGTCAGTCCTTATTGGATTTGTTGTGATAAAGTTAAACAAGCCTTTGCGTAACCGCACACCATATCTGCCGAGAAAATCAATCATGCTTTCCATTTGCTGGCAGTAATTTCATTTTGTTTAATCACAAAAACAGGCTCAGTTTGATTTGGCCAACAACACAGCTGCCATCGGAATGCATTAAGTCTCATACAGAGCTCACAGACGCATCGTTCTCCGCTAAGCACAATGAGAAAGAAGTGACAAAAGCAGGCTTATTAAAAAAGCAGCAACAAAAAGAGATGTCAATCGAGTTCATGTTTCCATCATTTTAGAGGTGGTTAAAACACATTTATGTTGCCAGAGGCATAGCCCAGAGGTCTATATAGCATTCTGTGTGAAAAACTTCGGCTTGGGTCTTATACTGATTGCACATCCCATTACTCTACCAGCTAACAAACTGAGGTTTTAAGAACATTTCCCCAACAATTCCATTAAGTAACAAAAATGTTTGCTGCAAGAATGTTTTTTATAACGTAGAAAGAACTTTCAGAGAACATTCCCTGTTAACTCGGCTCTGACTTCCTGTCCCCTCTTAAACTGACCTATACTGATTCAAATGTCATGATACATTTATACTGGTTTCAGAGTGAAAAGTGTACAGATGACTTTGATTCTGTTTGGTGGTGAGATAAATGTAAGTATTTTGGGGGGATTTTGTGTCTGGTGTTTCTTTGAAAAAATAATCCAAATGATCCATCATCTGTCAAGGAAACCAAGCCTGTCTGTAATTTACATGGATGACAGGGCATAACTGAGAACAGTTTGTATGCGCCACAGTGAACAGACTCTTAAACTGCACAGAGAAGCGCCCCCACCCTCCCCTTCCACATATATTCATCTACCTGAATGAATGAATGATTGCCCTGCTGGAAAAACCTATTTCTAATCAAATCCCCTGTACTGAGAGCTGGGCACGCTGAACCTGAGGTAACATTCTAACAACAGCTTTGCTTCCAGGGCACAGCCTGGCCTTCAAAGTAAATATGCAGGATGTGCTGGGTGAACACTATACAGAAGTTACACAGATAAGTGTGTATATACTTTTTTGCTGACTCCCGATTGTTATTAGCTTTTAAAGATCACCTTGAAATTTCAAACACAGTATGTTTTCCACCCTGCACTTTAAATCTTTACACATAAAACTATCGTGTTTTTTTTAATGTGTATGACCAAAAATGCAAGTACACTGTAAAAAAAAACATTGCTGCATTAAATTTTTAAAGTTTAATCAACTTGGCTGTTGAAAGTCATTTCAACGTAATTTTAAATCCTGACAAATCCTGACAATAACAAAATTTTTACTAGTTCTTATTAATCACAGCAACTCAAGACCAGTCAAGATTACAAAAAGTTATAATGCAGCCAAATTGATTAAACTTTTAAATTTATGGCGGCAAAGTTATTTTTACAGTATAAGTTCCAAGGGTTCAAATTTTTCCTGCAACCCTTCTATATAAAGGCTTATGCTTAAGTGTATGAAAAATATAAACTGTGCTTATGTGTACATCTTTACAAACTAAAATTTAAAGTTTTTTAGAACTTCACGTTTGGAAAAGCATTAGGAAGCTGAAGGTAACAGAATTCCGTACTACCAACAAGCAGTGAACTTATAGACACCAGC
Organism: Chromobotia macracanthus; assembly: GCA_036877525.1. NCBI lineage: Eukaryota > Metazoa > Chordata > Actinopteri > Cypriniformes > Botiidae > Chromobotia > Chromobotia macracanthus. The sequence goes on along the minus strand of JAZGTH010000080.1, from coordinate 458,951 downwards.
AATGATACGTGTGAGTGATTTAACATGGTATAAAACCCACTGGAGAGCCACAGAAGATCACGCTTTGGCCTTCAGTCCACATCTATTTGTTTAAAATAGACACAGGACAGAAGCAGCAAATTAAAACAGGACTTTCCTGAGATGAAAGTGAATAAACTCCAGTTGCTGTTGCATGAACAGCTCTACGATGTTGGCCCTGGGGCAAGACAGACAAACAGGGAAGACTAAACTTTAATTTGGATTGTCAACATTTTCAGAGACTTATAGAGAATGAGGCTTTCCACAAATAAAGGAGGAAAATGAGTTCTTCTGTTTTTGCACAGTTCTTCTTAATTAGAAAGTTAAATATTGGTCTGGGTTCTGGCTCAGCGCCTAAGGGGATGAAACAGCCTTGATTTATTACCAGCCTGCTAAAGGCTGTGACTCTCTGAGGGACGGTGCACACAAGCACCACACAGAGCCCTGCAGCCCAGCCAGATGCAACCCGATGCCAAAACATGCTGAAAAAACAGAAACTAAGACAATGGGACAGAAAAACAGAGATGGAATGGAAGGACCATGAAGACAACACACATTATAATCAGCTCACGGTCAATTAAGACTATATCTTGTGTAAATGGATTTAAATACTAATGCAACACATGGCATTGTTGGATGTTTAATCACATACTCACAGATTCATGCATGTCACCCAATTCTTATACTTTGCAATGCGTTTTCAATAGTAATTTTTAAGCATATGGATAAAACTTTGCATTGGTCCTGGAAAAAAATTTACATTATATCAAAATTATTACATAATATCACAATAATGTATTTCCAACTAGTAAAATTTCACATTTTTGCCAAATTAATTTCATGTCAAAAACTTATTTTTGAAAGCTCCAGCTTCAAAACCAACTAACAACAAAACCAACAGAGTGGAGCTTCAGTGGTCCGAGATGGTAACATTTTCACAAATATAATTTCGTTTTTTTATAGCCAGTGCCCCTCAGTAGAACCAGTGTTCGTAATATTTTGCTGTAACCAACACTGAAGTCACTCGTAACAGTTTTGCCTGCATGAGTGTTACCGAATGTGACCCAGTGACCGAATCAAGATGACATGAGTCATGTTTAAAATTATGGTCATTCACAAAATGAACGCAGCATTAGGGTTCAAGTTAGTGGCTTGAGCAAGATTCTAATCAACCAATCATTTAATGAGCCAGGAACCGCTTACAAGCCATGCAGAACTCCAGTAGGGGGCAGTAGAGAGCAGATGCAAACAACAGACGGGTAGGAGGATTGGGTCTGTGTGGCTATGTCTATGAACGACTGCGTGCAGGTGTGCCAGCTGTCACCTGTGCACCACTCCTCTCCCCTTCTTCAGCTCACCACCACACGGTACTACAGCATGAGAAACCCTTCCCGCTAAATGATTTTATCAGCCTTCATTACGCCCCACGTTTTCAGGTAATTGGGAGTGTGCTGTACATTGATGAATGATTACAGAGGACCGGGTGCATATTCATTACCGGGCTAAAATGTTCTTACAGCCCTGTAATGAGCCTCCAGCAGAGGACTGGACCCTCGTATTACTGTACCCTGATTCAAGAAGCGCCAAACCATGCAGTGGGATGCCTCCGCAGCAATAAAGACTTGCGCTGGGTCAATGATTGCTTTTAGCATTCATGCATGCATTCATATAAGGCCAGAACCCAGTCTACTTAATAACAATGATTATAGAATTACAAGATGCCGCAGTTCTATTACTATATGTTCCCGCCTACCAGTAAAAAGAGACAATCATTAAACAGTAACATTCTCTGGAGGAGGGACTACGTACCGAGTGTTGCCAGGTACTTGACAGCCTTTGCGCATGCACAGTACCTGTTTTTAGAATTTATTAAACAGAATTAACAAAATTCTTAAACAGAATTTATGGTACAGCTGATGTCAGGTCTGAAATATAGTGTTTTGTTGTGACCACAATATGGTATTTGGTATGACTGAAACAGCTGCCCACAGGTGCTGCAAAAATGGCCGCTGAGTGCAGAGACCTCCTTAAAGGGACTTTGTTAATAATTAAATCAGGTGCCAGATCTCCATAGTTCTATTTCTCTCCTTCTCTGAGCTGAACAGCTGTGCCCACCTCGTTCCTTGCTCATTTTTCTTGTCTATACATCACATTTGATGCGCCTGGTTAATAATGTCCCATATGTCCTCTGATACATTTGGTCATTTGAGGACTATAAGAGTGGTAGTGGAGGATGCATAGTGAACCAGAATCCATCCCATCCACACCTGGGACGATCCACCTCCTTGTCTTTGAACCTCCCTCAGTCTCTACCTAGTATGACATGAGAACCTTATGCAGAGTCATACAGCCTCATCTGCAGCAGCAGCACTTACAGCAGGCAGAGCATCCAGCAATATCTGAATTCTGTTGCCATCTTCCTCCATTACCTCCACCACAAAATAAATGGAAAATTAATAATGTTGACTGCATCTCCTGCGAAACATTCAGGCCATAATTTATTACGCACTCACACAATGTAGCGCTGCAGTTGGGACACTCTGCATGAGAGAGAGAGAAGATATGACAAATGCGAAAGGAGCCGTATGCAAATTAGTGAATCTTAATTAAGGGAGCCAGATTATTAAATGCATGAATAATCTATCTGGGTCTGACACAGCAGGGCATGTTTAGTGACTCACCTGACGAAGCAATCACACTCAACACTTGTTTTCCTGCTCCCATAATTGATTTCACATTCATAAAAACATCCAATAAAATAATTGTTGTTCTGTTTAGTTTATTAACCTTAATTTAACAGTTAGTTCCAGTCTATTTTAACTGGGCAAGAAGGAATTCTGAGAGTGCTGAATTCTGAGATATTTAGCATAACAGCACTGGGACATTTCACTGTGTGTGTGATTTGATGCATTGGCTTCATTCTAAACTAACTTCAACTTTTCATTTCCCACTCAGTTTCAGTGGGAAACTTTAAGAGAATGTTAGCCAACATTCTGAGAACGTTCTCTGTTAGCTGGCCTTTTAACCTGTGAGAGCGAAGCATCATAATCTATCTTATGTCTCCAAGCAGTTTCAGTCTTTAATCCCCGTATGGAACTGCAGAGAAAATAACTCTCTAGCTTGCTGTCTTTCGATCCCTGTGCTGGCACTGTTAGACTATCTGTGATTTTGTAGGGTGTGTGAACTTAGCAGGCCTGATCTGATATGTTCACTACAAACAACAGATACACTTAACCTCTTCCATGACCCACTCAGCAGAGAGTTTGAAGCTCCAATATAAATCTTCAGAACAACATCTTGTCTCTGAGAACTAAGCTGATAGCATGAGCCACAGAGGACCTGCAGTGTGCCACACTTATCACAGTAATTATTGATGCCACAGAGAGAAATGTCAAATTGTTTTGACTTGTTCAGATGAAGTTTTGAGCTGAATAAGTGATTGAGAGTGTGGCGTCAGAGCCTTAAAGTTGGATGTTGTAAGCGATCTCAGAAAAGCCAATCAAGGTTTGTGAATTCTAGGTCACTGCAGTTCAACTGGAATCTCAGAAAATGCCCTGAGCGATGACGGGTGTTTCATTCAGCTGGCGAGAGAGAGGGGAACAGAGCTGAATCGGTCAGCAGGGAGATGATGACGCAAAGAACCAGAGCTTGTGGTGCAATCTTAGCCACATCAAGGACAAACCCAACTCGAGAATATCAGTCCCATGGTGATACATGTTTTGAGTCTGTAAAAACAGTGCTACAGACTAATGGGTGAACAGGGACTACGCAGAAAGGTTTTCTCGAACCCACAGCAGATCTGATCCACACTCTGAGTGAAGAATGCTGCAGATGAATCAGACATGTTCTCCTGGGATGATATATTAAAAGCTCAGCCAGGGCTGCTGGGAAACTGTGAGGAGGATGAACTGGAGGACTTTGGGAAATAGAAATGCATTCAGGTCATTTTCTTATAGCTTGTATATAGAAACTACTCTTTAAATGATATAGAATGTTTAGTTGGACGTACACTTGGATGTCAAGCATGATCCTCTTGTCTTCTTCTACATGGATCCCCCAGATGCAGTCCTGGCCCTTATCATAGGCCTCAGGCCAGTTAGGGGACAACACCACCCCAGCTGAATCTGTGATCTCTCCACTGCATACAGCTGCAATGCAAGCACAGACAGACACATATGAGGTTATGTAAAGAATTACACATACACATACACAGACACACACACAAACAAATGTACCCATCTCATTTCATTACACTCATATTAATCTCATTACACATTCAGTTCGCTTTTAAAGAAGGAAAACTAAATAATGTGTGTAAATACTGAGTTTACATTTGAAGTCAAATATATATGCATAAACAGTATATAAAAGCTAATTTAAAAATCAATTTGAATAAAAGCATCTACTAAATGAATACATGTACATTGTAAAAGCAACTACCTGACTCGATGCAAATCTGCAATAATATTTCATTAATAATAACATTTTATACATTTTATACATTTTACTTTACATATGTAGCAAAGATGTTTCTGTTACAGTGATTTAATGCCCTTCACATTAATATTTGCCTCCTTTAGACAAATATGTTTTAGATTTATATTCTTACAATATTTATGAATTAAGTGATAATTCCTGAAAATTCACACCTTCACACCACATCCTTATCAGTTGACAAAAAAAATGACTGAAATGAAAGGGACATTTAAAATTAAATAAAGAAACTGCAGTTATTTACAGAAGTTATGTAATTCTGTATTCCAAATTGTGACACAGTTGATCCTCAGTGCCAGAACGAAATTCTGTCCAGAATAATAAACAACTTCCTGTTTTCATTTTTCCTCTTTCCACATCAGTACACTGGCTTAACTGGATGTAAGCATATTTTCAAAGCTGTTGTCTTGGCCCTCTGCTGGAGCCAGCACGATTAAATCCTTTCGGGCCTGGCTCTAAGAAGCTGGAGAAATGTACTTGAGCACCAGGTCAGATAAGATGCCACTGTGTGTGTGTGGAATCTGCGCTTTATGAGTGAGGTATTCTCTCACATTCTGTGCTCCTGGTTCCAGGCTCCATGGCTTAATGCTTTTAGTGCTGTTTCGGGTGTGTAACTGTGTCTAAGAGTGCCTAAAACCCATCCAGGTGACACAGGATGTAGTGGATTACATAGAAAAGGCACTGAACGGATGTGAGGTGCTTGTACTGTATCTCCACATGCTGTCTGTAGAGCTCTTCAGCGGTTAACTAATGCAGTGAAATGTGTAGTATGTAATATTGACACCTGTTGACACACCAACACACTCATACAGAGTATACATCTGTGTATGTAGATGTAGCCTACACACATTGTAATGCACGCTGTTTTAGTGCCTGATTCACAAGAAATTATGCAAATACATAGCACACCCACAAAATTAATGCCGAATGCAATTTGCACGTAAAATTTTTCATCTTGCAGGGCTCTGAGTGCTAGGTTGTGGGAGACACAGTAGACAAGCTCAATCCAGCAAACTATGCTGAGACTGCATCCAGGAACCCGAGTCGTTTTGATAATAACACTGCTCTATTTGATTATCTATTTGATTAAGTAACTGCTGCCATAATCAACTGAAAACATCAACAAAAATATTTCTTTGAAATAACATTCTGTTCTTTTTTAGTTTAGTAAATACATCCAAGTGTGTAAACACACACACAGGTGTTGGGTTTTCATGTTTTATGGGCACATTTCATAGACGTAATGGTTTTTATACTGTACCAACTGTATATTCTGTCCCTCACACTGACCATAACATTTTGTCCCCATAACTTAGTGAATACCAGTACACACACACCTCTACAGGCGGGCTCAGTCTCGTTCCACTGCGGGTTGTTGGGATCCATGCACTCGATGATGACGGAGCCCTGCTCCAGAGTGTAGCCTGGGTCACAGGTGAACTCCACGACCGTGCCCATAGCGTAGGTGCTGTCAGTGGTGGTAAAGTTACCATACTTGACAAACGGCTCGTAGCAGTGCCCTGCTGCAAAAGCTGTAAGAAACACATGAAGCACAACATAAATTACCTGCTTTGAGATGCACCATTACCAAACACCTGATTTCAAGAAAGCACAAAGACAACCGGTCCGCTCAGATTAGGCAACAACTGCTTCACGTGATAATCCGTCCGCTGCAAAAGGACGCTGCAAAATCTGAATTTAAAAGCGTTTCGAAACAGCAGTCTAAAGCAATTTGCCTGCTGAATGCGCTGAGCTTCAAACGGCGCTTTTACATTTCAACCAATCACAGTCCTCCTGGACGCAAACCTCAGGTTTCAGTCGTCCTTGGAAGGAGATGGTTAGTTAATCAACCTTAGCCAGACTTGCAAGGCCACTTACAGGCGTAAAGAAAAAGAGACGGACCGACAATATGAATAAATGCGAATGGATAAATCCAAAAAGGGAAACAACGAACCGATTAACAGTTCATGCGTGGCTGAACTGTTATTGGTTGTTGCGCTTGTTTGGAAATGTAAAATGGAGATTAGAGGGGAAGGAGGAGACTTGAGATGAGAATGTTCAGACTGTGAGTCAACACCGGCTTTGAGATCCCTCAGGGTCTGGCCTTATTCAGGCACATGCTAGATTAGGCTACCACCAGAGCCTTACTTTCTGCTCTGCTCTCTGTTTGGTAAACAAAGGTGATTTTGGCAATTACCAATGACCCCCCCCACCAATCCCACCAGACACATTCATTATTTAGCTTGGGCCCATTTTCTACAAGTAAAAAGGAGTTATTTTAATCGTCTGTTCATCATCTCCCACAGAACAACAGTATCAATCATTGTTTAGATGCCTTCAGACGAACGTAAGATTGATATGGAAATATGAATTCCAAATAGGCCATAATTGAATGTGGAATGTGCATTTTCTGTTACTGTCATAAGAGAAACCATGAAAATTAAAACCCGTAAGTGATGCCTTTAATAGTTCTCTCAAAGTTATCAAAATGTTCTTGCAGTAACTTTATTAGAACATTTTTTAACATTTATATTTATAATATATCATATATATCAAAACGTTATTCTTAAGTAGCTAGTGAAACGTTTTAAAAAGTCACTGAATAAAATGTTTAGGTTGAGGTTTAAAACATATCTAAAACTTTCAAATAACAATTTTAATGTTTACCCTACTTAATAGAAACGTTCTTACAAGCTATAATTGTTAGCTGGGACAATGCTGCAATTTGTAGATGCTTATCAGATGCTTAGATCTGGCTCAGGTCAGGTCAAGTCAGAACAAACCTATAACTGTAACTAAAAGCAAAAACTGCAGTGATTAAACACTGCTAATGGTAACATCACTGTATAAAATAGAGAAGACTGAAATTGATCTGAAATTGAATGTATTCATATTCAGTCATAACACTGATAACAGATTCAATTTCAATTTGAAATTCTTTCAGTACACAAGAATTCTGTGCATTTGTGGCAGAGCAATGTGTTCACTAATACACTAAAATTGATAAAAAGGAATCCATTTTATGACGGCACAAAAATGAAAATAGCACTTCACTCAGAAAGATTATTAGAATCTGAGCACCCTGCCTAGTGTGAAATTCAGAGAAGTATCAGACAAGCTGCTTTGTTACAGGTTCCTGTGAAGGCACATTAGTATATTGTAGATAATGTAATCCGATTGTGCCATGCTAAATGAGATTTGACTGATCACACTGGATAATGAGTAGGAGGTCCTGAGATGTGTATGACATCCCTGTGTTAAAATTCACAGATTCACCTGTGCACATTTGCCCGATCTGTCAGGGGGATGGGAATACAGCATTTGTTTAAAAAATGCTCTGTGTTATTTAATTAAAACTTATTGTAATGACCTTGTCGAGTTGCATTTGCATTGTTCGATTTCTTTTTTTTAAAAATGTGAATAAATCTCATTTCAGGGGAGTGTTTAGCAAGGCACAGGGGAGAAAGATCTTCTGTTTGAAGCGAAGCAGCAAGGGTATTGTGCCGGAAGGTACTTCTTTGTCTCGACCAAAAGCCCTGAGGCTCTGTACAGGACGTGTTTTTCAAACAACTTTTGAACTCGGTAACCGTTGCCATGTATAGCCCTGCTCTGAGGAAATACAGTACAGGAAGGATGAAAAAGACATTGGCTGGTAAACGCTGCATTATCATTGCCATAATGTCTCGTGACCCCTTCATAAAAAGCAGGCGGATTGCCGTAAGTTAACCGTAAATGTGATTTTAAATGATGATACTCCCTGTTGTACCAATCATCTGAAGAACTGACCAATCATCTGCCTCCACAGAATCACAGCAGCGCGCTTCAGACTGGCTCACGCAGATGTGAACATGCAGATTTGTGAAGGATCTGTGCAGTAGCCCTCATTATTTGCACCTGAGTTGTTGGTCTGTACCTTCATATCTGATGGCTACCCCTGTGTTGGTGCCAAAGCCATCGGTGGTAAACTCCACAAAAAGATGTCTGGAGGAGCTGACGATCCCCTCGTTCGGCAGGTATTCCACCTCATACGAGTCATAGAGAATAATCGAGTCAATGTGGTTTCCATTTTTGATGAGGAACCTGTGGACGTAAAAGCACATACAGATTTATTGCAGATTTGTTGCTATTCTGCTAAAACAGTAAATATCTCGAAAGTATCTGTTTGGCAGCAGATGTAACACTCCTCGAAACACTCGTACTGTCTTTTGGCAGTTTGCATAATAATTGCCTGATATGATTTTGAAAAGCTGAGCAGCAAGTGACCTCATTAAAAGTCCATTTGTTAGCAAAGCCTGCAGAAAAAGCGGATACAGCTAATAAAAATAACTTAATCCCCCTCCTGAGGCCCTGGAGTGTGCTCTAATCGTTCTCTCTGCCTGCACGAGGGGATTTAATTATTCTAAATTATTTTAAAGGGGAGCAAGTGTCTGATCTCAGAAACTTTCACCCGCACTCTCGCAGCTGTTCGCATCATGCCTTGCTCACAATGCCCGCAAGAACAGCACTGCAAGTGTGACTGCTGAGAGTGAGTTTCTCCAACTGTCTCACTTTCAGCATTAGATGATTAATTAGTGTATACATCCAAACACAGATTGTTGTGGCAGAGTACTGTGTGAGTTTTGCAGCACAGACCTGTCATCGTCCTCGGCGAGGGCCACCTTCTCAAAGTGTACATGAAGCCGTTGGCCCTCAGGGGCCTCTAGCACCCAGTGGCAGGTCAGATTGTTGCTGTAGTTTCCAGGGAAACCAGGGGACACGATGCGACCGAAAGTAGCATTTTTCAGCATTCCACCGCAGGATACTGTGTGAAGTTCAAATGGAAGTAGTCAGATGACAATGAGAGCGAAAAGAAAGTTAGAAGTTGAGTGATCAAAGGAGACATGGAGCTGTTGATATTAAATTTCTCCCACAGTGTAACATGACCACATGAAAAGCAGAGAATATTACATTTAAAAGAAACATATTTCAACACTGTTACTTATTATATAAAGTAACTAATTACAATTGTTTTTATTTTGTATAGTAATGTGTTAAATATCCCCCTAACATAGGTTTTTGTATTTGTCAGAAATAAACAGAATAAAACATAAAAAAGCGTGTTACTTAACCTTGGCTTTTAAGGTGTAAATTTAACAAGTAACATTACTTACCTGGAGAAACAAAAGTAAACACAAATAAGACATTACTGACAGTAGGAATATAAGCCTTTAAAACAAATGTGGATTGGATAGCTCAGGTAATTTAGTATTGGAATTTGATGAGAAATGTTTGAGTATACATTCAGTTCTCTCATTTTTAAGTTAAAGACTTCTGTGTTCAAGCATATCTGAGCACAGTGTAAGACGAGGGTAAGAGCAGAGTAAGTTGAGAAATCTGCTGAAACTCTAGAGAAGACAGAGATTACTGGGGTTCAGGAAAAACATCAACAGGATAAACAAGAGACTTAAGCATACTCCATATTCATGGGAAAAAGACCCAGTAATCTCACGTCTCCTTTAGAGCAGTGTTTTAGCTTCTTAAACTATGCTTAAGAAATCTTCATTTACTCCCAGTTTATCTCCTCTGTGATTTTTCTTTTCTATAGGTAGTTGTCTGTCATAAACACAATAATGTAATTATAGAATAACACAATGGAGACATACAAGTCAGTAACAGCAAACATGTCAAAGACAATTTCAGACTCAGTAACAGATAATAAGAACCTTCAGATCATGGCACAGAAGATGTTTATAGGGAAAGACAGCAAGCGTTAACAGTCTTTGTTAAAGGCAATGGAGAAAAAAAACAGGAAAGAAGAAGAAGGGGGTGGATGGTTTTGGAGCTCAACGGCTAAAGGTTAGCCAGGCGGGTAAAGTGTAATTAAAGTGGACCAAAGCCTGGATCTCTGGCAGCCTGCCCATGCTGATCAGTAATCAGACTCTGATGGTCTGATTTAGCCCTGTATCAGCATGGCACAGACACGCTTCTTAAATGCCACGTTTATGCTATTTCACTGCAAATCAATGCTGAGACTAAGAAACCTTAGGCTCTGTAGGCAGCATCTGGCACCCGCGGGCTATCCAAACCTCCTCAAAATTCACACTGCAGCCGCGCCTCCAAAGCACTAAATGAGATCCTTCATCAAAACAGCCCTCCTTCAGGGAGCTCGGCTTTGTTTGGAATGGCAGATCTTTCTCTGTTTGTCATGCAAGAGGAAAACTTCTCCAGCTCGGGGATTCGGCTTTCCGAAGAGACAAAAAGTCCTTATTTATGCAGAGGAGGTGGGCTTGTCAATCAGGCTGTCAGACCAGGCTGCCTTGAGGGGGTACGGCTGTTAATATTCACTACCTTGTAGCACAAACACTTCTGTTACAAACATTCTACACAAAATCAATTAACTTAAAGGAGAAAGGAGCAGTCACACCGGAAGATTCTCCTGCGTCAAGTTAAATCATACCTGTGTGGACAAAATATTTACACAGGCCTGAGATTTGTTTTCTGCGGGCGCTAAGCAGAATGCATCTGGATGACATGATGACTTGTGGGTGTATGTTTATGTTGAGATTTGGAAAAAACGCAGGATAATTGCTACTGAGCACATTCAGGGCGGATTCACAATGATGCAAATTAGCTAGCGTGAGAATGCCGTGTTTATGACTGACAGACGGCTTGGTAGCAAATTCAACATTTACTGTACCTTGCTTCTACAGTATATGCAAATGCAATAAGGGCCAATTAAAGCTGAAGCTACTATTTTATACACTCGTGTGGACTTGAGATTTACGCGCGCTTCTAAAGATAACCGTGCTGCTTGCTGCCTGCTTCATAATTGAATTTCTGAGGGATGGGGATCAAACCTTGGAGATTTGGTAATTAACTGTCATTTAGTTGATGCTTTGTTACAGTGTGCTCAATACAGGGGCAATTCTCTGGGGTCACACATGATAAGGAGTCTAGCTCAGGGCCAAAATGCTGATCAGGTGGTGTGAACTAGTGTAGACAGACTTTTAAATGACAGGCAGGAAAGAGTCTGGTCCTCTTTGCATACTATTCTGGTCACTAAAACAGGAAGAGACTGCCAGATTGCAATATTTTCAAAATAAAAACAGAGAGATTCGCCCACTTTTTCTTTTTTCCTTCACTTTTTTATTATGCAACCCAGCACACATGAATAAAACTCTTTTTACATTTACATTTATGCATTTGGCAGACGCTTTAATCCAAAGTGACTTACAGCGCATTGAAGCTATACATCTCAGCTGTATGCGTGTTCCCTGGAAATCAAACCCACAACCTTTTGCGCTGCTAACACAATGCTCTACCAGTTACTTCTACCAGAATACCTTTTTTACAGACATATTAGGAGAAAAATGTGCAAACGTTAGAGAATATGCAAACCTGAGTGGAGCTGAGACTCACCGATACAACGAGGCACCTTTCCATTCCAGTAGGGTGTGGTGGCATTGCGGCATGTCAGGGTGGAGGGGCCCTGGATCTGGTATCCACTGAAGCAATAGAAATAGGCCTCTCCTCCCGCATGCAGGCTGGTCACAGAAACATCCCCGTAAGCCGGTCTGTCAGGAAAGTTACAACTCAACAGAAACGCTGGAACAGAGAAGAGAAAAAGAATAAATGATTAGGCCGACAATTAAAACTGCAGCACTGCATAAAACTACCATTAGCTGGTATCTTTACTGACACTGTTGTCTGTTGGGAATCTATGAATATTGCATTATGGGGACTTAAACTTATTTCAGAAAGACTTATTATCTTAACAAATTCCATCTGTCTTTCTTCCACTTAGTTTAATATGGTCTCTGAGGGTCTGTCCCCAATGCATGTCTACTCTCTGTGTCCTCCAGCCCTGCAGACAGAAGTTGAACTTTTCTCTGCCTGTTTTTACTACCTGCTTGGGACAGTGACTTGAGCACAAATAACATTCATTAAATGGCAACTTACATAAGCTTTGGTCATTTGGCTGGGCGATGTTTATTGACCATTTCCTTTCCTGGCTCTCAGTATTAAACCACTGTCAATACTTTCTTAAGCAATGGGCACAAAAGCCTTTTCACTGATTATCACTGCTGGCTGGTGAGTCCTGTTTATTTCGACCTTTCTAAATGCCTGAAGGTCTTCAGCTCAAATTTTACTATTTAGATTTGCAAGCAGTGCAGAGACTTCCTCTACCTATGAAATCAACAAGCACTGTGAATACTGAAACTGAATGAGACATGAAAGTCACAGATCATTTCTTTGAAATGAAATAGGTCAAAATTTAAGGCTGCAGAGAATTTCAACTGAAAGTCATGCTCAAAATGGCTTCTGCATATGTACAGGCTTTGATAAGCAAGTGACCATCTTTTCCTTTCTCACAAAAGTCCAAGTTACGCCACATACGCCCGCTGAACTGTTTTCTTGGCATCATTTTTTTCTCCTCCACATTCAGAGAATGTTTTTGCAATTTATGACAAAAATTTCAGGGCTCATTTCTCAATATGGTTCTGGCAGCCTTATTGTTAGCTGTGGAAATTCAGAGCTGCGTGTGGGTGTTGATATTGTCAAGAATGACAAAACTGAGCCTGAGGCCAGAAAATATGCACAGGGCAATACATTATAACCTTTGACCTAGCTCAGATCCATGTCACTTCTCTAGTTGACTGGCAACAGACTAAACACAGAGCTATCCCAGCTAACAAGGAACGTTCTTCGAATTTTGCCTAACGTTCCCTAAAAGTTCTTTCAAAGTTATTAAAAAACATTCTTGCAGTAACAGTAGTACAACTTTTATAACGTTATATATCACATAGTGTATATCAAAGATCTTAAGTAGTCAGTGGAACGTTTTAAAAATGTTGCAGAATTAAAAAATGTTTGAATAATGTTCTTACAACCAAGCCATAATATTAATACAGGATCTAAAAAACTGTTCCTAAAACTTTCAAAATAACCTTTTTAAAGTTTTTATTACATAATGGAAATGTTCTTATAACCTAAAATTGTTAGCTCGGATACAGAGCCAGCACCGGGCTTTAGCTCAGTCCCCCTAAAAATGTTGCGATTTGCTTCATGAACCGTGCATGATTTGTGATCGCCTCAGTCCCCTTTCAATTTAATATAAAAACAGCGTATCTTTATATTTTCATTTGAAATTTTAAATTTCAATATAATTTCAATATTGCAATACATGTGGCATTAAATACCGTCACAGAAATGATTAAAAACACACATTATTAGTTTTATTGTTATACCCTCACTGGGGGCTGAGCCCCACTAAAATGAAAACCCTCAAATTGCCCCTGGGTAAAAGTGTCAAGTATTACACCACCAACACCATAATCATGATGGTATCCTTTCCCAAAAGAAATGTTATCTCACATTAGCGACCATACAGCCCATTGTGAACTAGCTTTTTCTGAAATATTACAGCAATTTTTCAGGTGTCAGGCATTAATTAAACTGTGCTGCCTTTTCCAGTGACCTCCAGTATTGCTTCCATAGCTCAGATTCCCCTTATCTGATCCTAAACCAATAGCAACAGTGAATTACAGTCTTGTTTCATGAAAGAATCACTACGCTCTGGTCTGTGATCCTGCGGTGCTCTTTAGTGAGGCAGAGGGCCTTGTCAAACAGAATTAATGTTTTTGTTTAAGTTTTTTCCTCTGTTGGCTCAGGTTGGATTCCTGTGTCTAAGAAAGCCACAGTTTGATAAATCACTGCAATTGTTTTTCTTCACTGAGCAAAGAGGAGGTGCGTAATGGGGTGCAGCACCTCAACAATAATATGAGAGAGTGAACGGAGGGTGTACCAAGCGACTGGCATCCACAGCCCCATTAAAGCAATTTAAAAACACCCTAATTCCAAACTCGTGCTTAGTGTATTTTGCAGTAGGGTACTTAATTAACTTTTTGACACACCTGTTAGCGAAGCGTGAATTGGAAAAGTATTAGCAGCCATGAAACTGCATTTTTTATTATCTGAAATAAAAATACATATTTTGTCGCTTTATGAGGTTATTTAGTCTCATATACAAGATCACACGGTAAAACTGCACCTGTCAGAAAAATAGATGATATTACTGCAATATATTCGTTTTGGTGGTTTATTATGGTGAATAGTACACATACATGTTGCCACATGCAGCTCTATAACCAAACATGTCACTTAAAGGGACAGCTCATCTGAAAAAAAAATCTAATCATTCACTCACTCTTTTATTGTTCTTAAATAAGACTTTATTTTGTGAAAAACAAAAAGCAAAATGTTAGGGACTGACAGTCTCTAACATTTTGCTTTTTGTGTTCCACAGATGAAAAAATTATACAGCTTTGAAAAAATATAAGGGTGTGTAAATGATGACTGATATTTTCATTTGTGGGTGAACTATCGCTTTAACACCAGCATCAGTCAGACTATTCATTTACAGTTCCTCATACAGTTACCAGCCCCTGGAGTTTGAGCTAGTGTTATGTTATCTGGCATTCAATTTGGACCTTGCAGTTTCTGATGAGTCAGTATTGCATCCTCTCTCTCTTATAGCCTGAAAACAGATCATTTTAAGTCTCAGTAATTATGCCCTGTTCATAAGTGCTGCCATCTAGCCTGACTTCCTTTCACACTGCCGCACATGTGAGAGCTCCCCCATGGCGTCAGGGCCTGTGGAGAGGGTCTCGGCCCCTGATGACTGTCTAATCTCCTCTCACTGACTCAATGAGCCGGCACACGGTGGGGGCCTCCATTCTCTCCGCCATCTATTTTATTTATGGTTTATTAGCGCTGTTTCAGCACAGCGGGCCCGAGCGACAGCATCGCCGGGTTGTTATGGCATTATTACCCCTCTGCTTCTATTTCAATTAGACTAATACTGAGGGTTCACCAGAGGCCAGTTTTATGTGGTGCTGCCCGGACGCTATTAAATCACATGCTTGCGAGTCGCCTTGTGGTACGCAGACCGTAAAGCCCAACTGCTGTAATGCAACCTGAAGCTGGCTGCGCGGCAGAACGCATAGTGTCCATTAGCTGGCAACCACTTAGACGGCAACACATGCAGTGCTAATATGCTTCATTAGGTGCTCGGGCGGCCTGTACATGGACATGGTGGGGCAGAGGTGACTATGCCAGGCTATCATGGTTTAGTTGATTAGAAATGCTTAAAAACACGTCCACAAAGTCCACGAGTTACACAGTATTAAATGCAGTATCATTACAGCAGAGATAAGTGATCCAAAAACAAACTGTAATCTACTAAAAGACAAACATACATGAACATCTCAGTTTTCCATTCACATACATCATTTGCCTACTGAAAAATTCTGAAGACTCTGAGTCAGGCACTTGATTAGGCACCTGTGGCTCAATGCATCTTTAGCTGTAAACCTACAAAAATATTAGGAATATGTAATGTGCTATTAAATTCTCCAGATGTTATCAAAGCAGGCCACAGAAAGCTGAAGAAAAGAGAAGGTCTACAGCATTCCCAAGCTGGATCAATACACAGAATGGCTATTAGCAATATCAAGAGACGTTGTCTATGGCAACATAAGAGAAGAATCACTGCATAAGCATTGTTGTTGACTACCACTCACAATACAGGACACCTCAGAGAACTAGCAAATTGGCTTCAGGGGTCCTCAGCAGCAGGACACACATGGATTTTTGAAGAACTAAAAATGATTCTTATTATTCTGAAGCTTAATACAAAAAACTCTTCAACTTATAAGTCAATTTATTAATGACTTATGAGACATTTGCATGGCTTTATTTGTTTATTTTTAACTTCACCTACCATCTGCTTCATACTTCAAACCGAAGAATGCAATGTTAACACTCCTCCATCAACACAACATAAGGCTTTAAAGACATTTTGCTGCTAACTGAACCCTTTGTGTGAGAGTAATTGCCACATAATAGATTTCATACTTCTCCCAGATTCCTTCAGGTAAGCTGACACAGGTGTGCTCGGCGAGGTGGTTCCTGCTGAGTGAACATTTGCTATCTTTATACTGGGCCCTGTGTGCTGTCTGATGAGACCTCAGTGACTGGCTGTGTGTCAGGCTGCTCTGACAGCATGTCAAGAGGTAGTGGGGCAGTTCTATGTCCATGAACGCCTGGACTTCTACTCGTACAGGTTTCACGGTCTATATAACTGCAGAACTTCACTGATAAGCGGCGCTTCATCTCTGATTCTGAGGGTGAAGTGTCTGTGTGTGTATATTGTCACATGACACACACATACAAGCCACTTCTAAGTCAAGCAGTTTTCTCAGTAGCGTTATATAGTATAGAACACTATAGAACACTGATAGTACACTAAGTGAAATGAGCACACTATTAAATCAGCTGTGTATTGCATAAACTAATAATAAAGAGATCCTCTTTCACAAGCCCTTATTTATGAAGTACAGGGAGGGATTCAGGCAAAGCTCATCATGTGTTATTGAAGCTGATTACATGTGAGGGGCTCAGTGTGTGAGCACACAGACGCATGGGAAATCTCAATCAATTTAAGACCAGATTCTACATCACCTCTTATTAACCTGTGTTAAGTGGTGGGGGCAAAGGAACGTCTTGAGATCTTGAAGGAGGCAAAGGACATACTGGGATTTACCAGCCAGAACCTATGAGAATTATATACTGTCGCCCAACAACAAAACTCTGCTATGAAATTAACAAGTTTTAAATGTGGTATTTTAGTGTAAAAAATCTAGAAACCCACCCCCATACCCTTTTAAGCATGCATGGCGATAGCAATAGTTACCAAAAAACATTGAATTAAGATCCACATCTTATGTTCAGTCTACTGCACTAATCATTTTCTATTACATGACTTCCTGTTCAGTTTTAAAGGTACAGCGAGATCACAGGTGTCAGCAAACAAAACAGCGAGAAGTATAGAAGCACAGAAGTAGAAAGCAGAGATATTACCGGCAAAGAAAAATCTGCCTCGTTTCCATGGAAATAAAAACCAACCCACACCTTTTTTTATTTGCATTGACACCTCGAGTGACAAAATATAGAGACAGTAAAAATCCTTTGCTTCATTAAACGTACCACTCGCTGTCAGACTGTCTCTTTTATGGAAGTGTTGGAGTATAATTCATGTCATCTAAATGTCTTACACCAGCACGCCCCCGAAACTCAGCGCTGGAGTGTATAATTTCATAAAAGCAAACAGACAGTCGGTGGCAGAGTGCATCGAGAGGGTCAATAAATGACAAAACAATGGCGTGTCAAAGCACGACCGAATGGCACGGAGGGAGAGTCATTAACTGGTCGAACTGAGCAACTTTGAGAGTTTAACATCCTGTGGCCCTTCAAACAATAAATGACTTCAAATAGTAGTGGATATAACAGCCTGATTTGATTTAGGGTCTTTCATTAACACAAGCTTGCTGAATGAGTCCAGTCTTCTCACATATGCTAGACTGCTGTTTGAAGATAGACTTTAGGAGACATTTCCAGCACGTTAGATAACACGTTACTGAATTTAAAAAAATTAATAACTTTCGTATAATCAAGCAACAATGTTAATACATTGTCTAAAAAAACTTTTTCTAGAACATTCAAATAACATTTATGTTACTTAATGAAAATGATAGGGTAATGTTTTTGTGCTGGTAGGGGACTGGTTCATTCACATTGACAACGACTTGATTGCTGGAGATCACAAGGTCATTACTAGGCGTTTCCAAACACATAATGCTCTCATTCTATTGGGCTGCATAACTCACATTGACAATTAAAAGACATTTGTGCATTTAGAAGATACTTTTATCTAAAGTGACTTACAATGCATTTAGGCTATACATTTTATCAGTGCACGCATTCCCTGCATATCGAACCCAGTGCCACGCTTTATTGTAGAACAACGGTTCTACAATAAAGCTCTAACAAGCTTTACAAAACAGATCCCAGATATGATTTACCATGTCCACAAAAAAGATGATGACAAAGATGATGTTTTCTTTCTGTCTACAATTCACAATTTACAGTAGGTAAAGCAATTGCATATAAATTGCACCAATTGCATTATGTATTATCACCATCACAAACAAGATAAACATCATCATCTTCATCATCATATAATGCAAATGCCCCTTTACTGCTGTCGTATATTTACATGTATACATGTATTTGGCTGATGCTTTTATCCGAAGCAGGTACACATCTTGCAGTGGTCTAGGTTTCACTGTGATTATTGTTAATGCAGAAACAGGGATATTCTAGCCATGGCACAATTGTTTAGGATCATTCTTTAAGACCAGCTGCAGTAAAGCGTTTCCTTTTCTGCGTTTATTTATCTGCTACCCTAAACATTCAGGCTTTTATTATAGGTAGATGCTCTGTATCCTAAAGTCTTCATTTATTCAGAGCATAAGCAATACCATCTCTTATAATTACTGTGTCTTAATGAACATCGTTTGATACTTAATGGACAGTTGAGCAGGTGGTCCGTTATATCAATCAATTACACATGCATGCCCCGCCCACCCCCTAAAAAAACTTCAATTTAATTTCAGCTGCCGCTGTTGGATTTCACAGTGCATATCACGCCCATTAAGTGGAAATGAAAGCGCAGCTATCTGTCTGTACTACATAATTGAAAGTAGGGAAAACTCGAACTAATCACCTCTTAATAATTATCTGATAAATAATTACCAATAACATCCTGGACACATTAATTTAGTTAGTGCTCCTGCAAATTTGTGATTAAGACAATGGCTTTATTAATTTTTAATTAAAAGGATTTAATAAAATGTACCCTGGGCTTAATCTACCCAAATGTTGCCAGAGGTTTATAATAGCATCCCAGCTTAATAAATTTAGCTCCAGACATAGAGTGTTTTAAAAAATCTAGAATTTAACAGGCCACAATTTCACACATCTCGAATATAGAACCACAATATGACAATAATTGTTCAATTGCATTTGCTCATTGTACCATTCCATTTTCAAACCAATAATTACAAGCTGCTCACTACACAGCAAATGATATAATTTTACGCTACAAAAGTCTTAAAGTGATGCATACACACACACACACACACAAACACAAACGTCTCCGATGACAAGTGCCATTTTGTCCAGAGAAGATTCTGCTGCTCCTTGTTGTGGGCTGTAGTTTTTTAAAGTGGCACATTGACAGCTTCTCTGCAGAGAGTGCCCAGAATGTTCTCAGAACATTGGCTAATGTTCTCTAAAAGTTCTCTCAAAATTATCTAAGTTCTTGCAGCAATGTTAGTAAACCTTTTTTTAACATTGTATATAATTATAAACTTTATTCTCAAGTTGTCAGCAGTACATTTTAACAATGGTACAGAATTTAAAAAAGTTTGAATATCATTCTTATAACCAGACAGTAACGTTAATACAAAGTCTAAAAAACTGGACGTTTTAAATGTTCCCAGAACTTTCAAAATAACACTTTTATTACTAACAGTATCACTGACAGTACTCTGCAGATTGTGTCCTGAGAGATTTGCAAAAGATTCTGGGGGCCACGTGTGTCACTTGGAGAGCCAGGAGATATTGACAGCATCCCAGAATCCCTTTCTGCGTCTGACAGGTCATCACAGCAGTCATGTGCTTTCAGTCAAAACCATTTTAATAGCACCACTCACATTCACTCCCTTCTTACATTTCTGTCTGTCTGTGTCAGACCTTCACACTCCAGCTATAGATTATCTACACATTGGCTGCTGCACCCACTGATGTGAAAGCATCATTCTCAGTATGTAGCAAACAAAATTGAACAGATTTCTGTCTTTTTTTTGGAGGCCTATTGTATTTGGGATGAGGACAGACTACAAAAGGCAGCCTTTTCATACAATAAGTAAACAACCATGACAGAATGATTGTTTTGTAAATAGCGGTGCATGGTGATGTTTGAAATCCAATGGATTATTTCAAGCCGTGGATCAATCCTCACAAAAGTGTTTCAGGGAGGCAATTACACGGAATCAGAAGTGAACTTCGGAGCCGTACATGTGCTCATTGAGATAGGATTCACATATTAAACCGGATGTCAAACTTTGTTCACAGCTGAAGGGAATTTGCCGAGCAGAGGTTTGCTAACTCGGATATGAATAAAAAGATCTCTGAGGTTCTCTGTGTACGTCTACTAAAAAACATGACTGGATATATAAGAAATGAACAAAATTTGAAAAATGCAACCGAATGCACAACGCACCCGACAGCAGCAAATATGAATGCGTGTGCATACTCGCATCGGTCTGCGCCCGAGCACATGAAAAGTCTGATGTTTTCTCCCTCCCACTGGCACACAGAGACATCACGCTCCATTGTTAAACCATCTGCACTGACATGCACCCTGTGTCACAGCCAATCATTAATGTAATTACTGGGGTTTTGCATCATTACTGTTATTCACGATTCTGAAGTAGAAGGGAACGGCTTTTAGTGGAAGAAGGGAACAATGGCAATCGTAACCCAGACAACCTCAGTGACTTCACTGCTTTTAAATCTGCCTCTCAATGACTGTCGTCGCATTTCGCGGTGTGACTGAGGAGGATGTGGAGTGCCCAATAAAGAACAGGCCGTTGTTTATTGGGCACTCCACACATTAGAGCAAACCACATCTAATCATGAGGCAACAGAAAAGCTTTATATTGACAACAGCTTGATTTTTACATTGTAAATTTTTCAATTCCATTTCATTACTGTAGCTCTTTTCGCTATGTGCATTGTAGCAAAGCAGCAGAATAGATGAAAAAATATCTTAATACAAAATAAGATAAAATATTTCATCACCACAGTGCTGCAATGGGTGGTCGCTAAGGTGTTTGGATGATTGCTAAGTGGTCGTTTATTGGTCTCTTAGATATTTTTTCACACATATGACTTGGACACCTCCGTACTTTTTTTGCCTGTTTTATCATCTACCCCATGAAAATCTTAAAGCTGCAATCTGTAATTTTTTGGGGTTAAAAATCAATTATTCATTAAGTACTGTATATGACAAATCAGTGTTCAAAACTGTCAATTTGAGCTGTCGGGTCTGATTTCTGGGGAAATGTCAATTTTGTCAGCTTTTGTCAGCTTTTTTTTTTTTACTTCAACATACATAATGACATAAGTAACCTACAAGTAACAGCAGACCTCTTCCCAACAAACTGCATAAATTAAAATATGATTCAAGTCCACAGCACAAACACTGCAGGGTTCGTTACATGACAAATTTGACCCTCAGGTGTTTGTTCATATTTAAACTCAACGTACAAGCAAAAACAGTAATGCTTTTGCTTCCGGTCCTTTATTCTAGGCCATTGTGTGTCTACACCACTGCCTGTTACTGATAAGAAATGGAATATGGAAACTGTTAGACACACTCCATTTCGATGCTTAAAGTCACTCTTATTTAATAATTGCAAATCATTGTCTGTATGAGCGTACAGATCTGTTCTCTATCACCCAGGCGTCGCGACGCGCTTCTCAAATTGGCTGCGAAGATTCTGTCCGTGTTGTTTCTCATTTCTGTGTAATAAAGCACACAGTGTGCCATACTTCGCGTGCACACTTTGTTACATTCAGATCGTTCTTATTAGATCGCACTTGAGGCGTGAGAGCTCTTCAGATTTGATTGTAGTGGAGGCGTTTGCTGTGATCGTTGCATTTCTTGTGCAAGCTTATTCAACAACAGTGATGAAGAACACAATATTTCCAGACTCTCAAGGACGTACGGATATTGAGAGCTTTGGCCATTGAACTGTGCGGACAGATGTGGTCAGCATTACATTTAGACTTAAACGCTTCTAAAATAGGCACTTTTCTGATATTAACTAACCTGAAAAGACATGCCAACCTCATTATCTGCTGCTGTCAGGGACGGAGAGATAGAAACATTCTGCCAAAGGGTCTAATTAAATTCTCTTTTCTATACTGCATAGCTGAACCTTTTGAGCTAAGAAAAGTCAGTCTGTGCGTAAGCAAGCTTTTATTTATTGGTATGCTATGGCTGATGAGTGGGTTGACAGACTCAGGGTTGCGACCAAGCAAGCAAACAAACGGCAGCCTTAGAGGAATCCTATTGAAACAGTAAGATCTACAGAGAGATGCTCCATACCAATATGAAAACCATATGGTGGTCAGATGCCTTCAGTGCGCTTGAGGAGAAGAATCATGGGATTGGTTTTATTGCTTGTGCACTTGACATGTGCTTTAATACATCCAAAATAACATGCATGTCAAGAGCTTTGAATTGCGATATCTTTAGAAATTCAATACAACCTAATAAAAAAGCGCAGATGTTCTCAGGTGAGCACTGCAGAGCCTCATACATTTCTTAGTTTTGCCAGACTCATGAAATGTGTTGGATCAGAGAAAGGACTGGCTCCATACTCTCGAGAGGTGTGGGATGAGACGTAGGGTTCTACCTTTAGTGTCCTTAGCTCTGGAACATCACAGTCGCTGTTTCAGAAAAGATGAGGAAGGCTTATAAATAAATGGAGAGAGGGCTGGAGATATGCTACTGCCACACCAACATCTTGTGGATGATTTAGAACTTGTCAACACACTCACACACTAGATCTCTCTTGGTCCCCATAAACCTTCTACCAGCCAACAGTCACCATCTGTGCAGCCTAGATGTTACCACCACAGTGCATGAACAGCATGTGGTTCAAAATAGCATGCTACATACAGTACAGACACTTTTGAATTATGGGTATATGCTGCTATTTATGATTATGCTGCTAACCGTAACTACAGTATGAGACTACAGTGAAGGTTATATCAATATATATTGATCATCATCACTAGTACGAAAAGTTTAGTACCAGTTTAGTGGCTGAAACCAGACAGGAATCAGATTTTGTTAATACCAGGAAGTGTCTGTTATGCAAATACTGAAACCTCTGCTATAGTTTGAACACTGGCTTTGGGTTAGAAAACAGCTGCCAAAAAGTGTCCGGGCAAGACCGTTATCATCACAATCATCATCAAGCGGTTACTCAGTGGAATTCATATCCATTTATACCCTAATTCCACTGATCAGCCTCCAAGAATGGCTGGCAAGCAGAACTGAGCCACTGAACAAATGCTCAGAGCTACACACCCTGTCCTGCCACTGAAAAGCTGTTTGCATTAAATTACAGCACTCATGACCGTGCCGTCAACTGTAGGCTGTAGATAAACCTTTAAAGTCAACGAGAAATCAAAAGTGACCCTGTTTATTCATTGGTCATACAAGTTCCTGGTTTTATTATCAATGACAATAATTTCAATAAATGTTTTTGTTCAAAACATGGAACCTTTGAAACAACTTTTAATGATAACTCTCAAAGGGGGTTCCTATTGATGGTGATTAAATTGCTGAAGGTCTCTATATACACTGATATGGTGTTTGTTGTTCTTTTTGTCTTGCTTTATCTTTTTTCTCAGATTCCCTAAGAGAAACTTACAGAAGAGGGAGCCTGAGAAAAGATAAAGACAAAGACAGAAAAACCAAAAGAATAACGAGGAAATCTGTCATAAATCCACTGCAGATGTGAGCATGAGGGCGGTTTTGTCTTTTACTGTTGGCCGTCTCACAGCAGGAGAGCACAAAAATTAATGTAGCAGAAATGAGACGGCCTCAAGCCGAGGTGAAGCTGGCATAAAGGTGAAATACAGCCTGGGCCGCACAGCTGCTTAAACCGACCTGACACCTCAGCCGCTGAATGCTGTGACACCACTAAATGTCAAATCTCTTTTACTGAATCTCTGCTTGTCAGAGACCCTGATCCAACCAGACATTTATCACGGAGAAGGGCAATATTTGTTCTGAGCTTCAGACCTACAAATCAGAACAGAAACACATGACACAACTCTCTAATCAGGTGAGACGAGTGTTGTACAGAGTCACAGCTGAAGATGAGGTGATAAAGGTGCTTATATAACAGAACAGAAAAAAATGACTGCCGTTACAGAAGGGTGAAGTCTTTGTGTCCCCTGAAATGTCTCCTATTCAACTAACACTGATTTCTTTGGGACCCAGCGTGGCACCATCTTTCTCTGTCAACCCACTGACTCTTAAAATGTTAAAACAATTTCCCACAGAGAAGCGGAGGAAGAGTGCTTGCCTCTTAATTGTGAAGCCTTTTCACAAGAAAATCTCCTTCGCTGTATTTCTTATTCCATGAATGGCTCTATTTTCATCTATCAGTCTCGATGGCCTCAGTCGCACTCATGGCATTGTTCTCTCTTAAAGTTGTGCTTTGAAATGACCCGTCAAGACTCCTCTTATGGCACCGGTTTAGGTCATATATTTTTTGGGCGTGACTCCGTGATTAGAGGGCAGTATTCATTAGCCTGTCAACCTCTCAAAAGAGGAAGCCCATTATGAGGAAATTAATTAGCATTTCTCTAGAAGACGGCGCATTGCATCTATAATCAGATCTGTCTCGCCCGCCACGCCCGTCTAATGAGAATGTTTTCACTTTCTCCACGCCAGACAAGGTGAACCCGGCGATCAAAGAGAATGGAATATCAAAGCTCCCATATCTTCCAGGATTGGAACATTCTACAACAGGGAATGAAGAAATATCTGAGTTCAAACTGTGAATGTTTTGAAGGAAAAAAATATGCAATAATTACTGGATTTCACTTTACAGCCATTGACGGTATTCCAACTCACGTGTAAAATGGTTAAGCTCACCCAGGGATCTGTTACAGCTGGCTCTAGTGCTCTCCTGTGCACTATAAACTGCAGGAGCAGAAATAAATCCTTTGGGGATAATTTGGTATTCAGGGTCTCAGCCTGGTGCCACACAGACAAGCAGGGTCAACAGGAAGTGTAGATGAATCAAGGCAGGGAACATCTAAATACATAAACTGACCACATTTCGATCTATCATAGAAATCCAGTCTGTCAGCACACAACAGTTTACAGGGCCTTCTGAGAGACCTTGCTGTCAAATAACATCCAAGTACGACTAGCATATAATATTGTATCATAAAATGCCTTGATTTAGAGGTCACAGCCGTGTAGCCAATAATAACCTTTTACTATCCTGAGAACGCAAGCACATCTGATCTGTCATGGACAAGTACAGGAGTCTGTACATGATACACAGGATATCCATGATAACTTATTAGTACAGGATAACTTATTCATGAAGCTGAGCATGAATAAATTATTAAATAACACCAAGTTAATTCAAACAAATTCATTTCTAATCATAATGTTAAATATTCAAAATATTTAAAAAATATATCAAATATTTACAATTCAATTTAAACTTCCAAATCTACCACACACCCGACACTGATGTCTTACACTGTACATCACATATGTGTCAATATACAGTCAATACAAACTATTTCTTTATCAAAACAGTGAAAGATCATATTAAAACGCAACCAGATGAGCACAACCCACTTAATATTAATGAGCTAACTGTACGGAGAACTCGCATCACCAGCCTGAAGTGCTGAGTACACAAGCGGTGAGAAGAGCTAAGTTACACCTCCCTAAAACGTAGAGAACAGTGCAGAGTAAAGAAAAAAGAGTAAAATAAGAGAGGGTTTCTTTGAGGATGTGTGTCAGCGGGTGAGAATGTGTATCTCGGCAGGTGATCCCTCACCCTGCAGGGTTAATCTCCTCTGGGAGGGGCAAGCAGCAGGGTGAGAAATATTACAGAGGTTTCCTCTGCCGTCACCGTGCACAGCCGCCTGTCACACACGGCTAGACTCAGACCAGATCAGCTGAGTTTATCACAGCTCAGCTACACATCTGATTAACATTACCATAAAAATGTAATCATAATAATTATGATTTGTTCACATTTGTGTGAAAGTGGCCATATTTCAAATGCATTTCAATATATTAGCTTTTGCATTAGCTTGTACAAAATATTATTCCTCTATCACAAGTGAGAATGAACCAACTCGACGGCTCCTTTTGACTCCTCCCCCTGAACAACTCCCCTCGACTCCTTTCCCAATCGCAGCCCCTTATTCTTCATTTGAGGTGAGACGTTTGCCATTTCAAACAATACTTGCTTTTGATATGGCAAGAAATATAAATATCTGAGCATTAGATTACCCTTATTCACACTGTGTGTGTAAACACACAAGCTACTGCAGTCATGCAACATGGATAGCATTTACTACATTGCTGTGTGAGAGCAAAATGTGTGACATCATCTTGTGACATTTAAGTGGTGGGACGAAACCAGTGCAGCGAAGGGGGTTATTACCTGTTGAAAGGCCAGTCAGACCCCACAGCCTCTATTTCTGACTCCACTCCATCAGTCCTGCCTTGCTTATGTTTAACCTTTATCCAGACTTGAAAGTGGGCGGCAAGGGCGGGCTACGCCATCCTTTTATTGTGATGTGAATTATTGAGAGGTCTAAATCTTTAATGTGTGTGCCTCTGATGGAGGTGCTCATTTAGAGAATCTATCAGCTGTCAAACTGCACAGCCTACTGCCAGTCTGAATGTTGAGACAGCACGGATGTCTTCTGTTAGACTTGTACAGCAGGTGGAGTATAGAGCAGTCTTGATCTATAGACATATTAAAATGATCAGAGGTTGATGTGCTACAAAACCTACTGTAAGGTTTATAATGCAGAAGGTTTATTTTATTTTTTCCGGGTTTTCTTTCAATTACATCAGAACACCAACAAGTGTTCCCCAAACAGTTCAGGGAAAATAAGTGTAGAATATACCCCCCACATTTCCTTCTTCTCCGCTGAATTAAATCTCGACAATCTGTACAATTCCGTGTGCTTTCAAATTCTCAGGATAGCACGAATGCTAGCAGTCAATATATTTAAACAAAAATATCACAGAAGTAGCATTTCTCCACTGCAGTTGTAGCATTTTTCTCAAAACTAAAGAGAAGAAGTTTGTACTGATTGCAGAAAATCAAGTGAACTGTCATTACATCTCACAGCTTATATGGGAACATTTTCTCTGTAACTTGTTCTCTCTACAGTGTGTTGCAATATGCAGTTACAGTACAGCAGAATCTCTGCTCATTCCGGTACCTCTTTCCTTGCCAAGACAAGTGTAAACCCAGTGGCAAAATTAGCTGCTCTTGCGTGTGCACATGTAACCAGTCTAACAGCTGGAGCACATTAAATTGAACCGGAAACGGAGGAGCAGGGCTTTCTGAGTAAAGTAATTGGAAGTTTTGTAAAAGAAACAGAAAGCCATTATAAATGATGCTCTGTCTGGCCCCAGTGAATGATTGGCCATGAGTCTAATAGGGAAATATAAGGCTTCCAATCTGGACCATTAGGAAGACAAAATATCATTGATTACCCCCCATAACCTAAAAAAAACAGATATACAGACAGTGGGGGGGGTGCAGTGTAAATGGCTTTCATATTCACCTGGCATATATTTTAAGGACCAGCAAAAACGCTATTACTGCAAACCTGCCACAGTTCATTAGCTCACAGAAACAAAACAAATTCGTCTGCATACAATCGTTTATCATTGCGTTGCCCCACGCAAAAAAGCAGAAATAACGTTGGCATGCGGGGCGGGACGCATCTGAGCTCTAACCTTTCTTGTAATGCCAATCTCCTTTTGATGACTCTGTTAAAAGACTATTAGCAGAGAATTATCCGAGTCATTTTCTGATGTAATTATGTGGCCTATTGACAGCAGCTGTCATTTTCAGGCTAACATGAGCATATTATGTTGACATGAGATAACAAGGAGTGTTTCCCCTTCAGTGCACAGAGTGTCTCTCCTAATGGAAAACAATGACTGAGAGCTCCCTACTCCCTGACTCCTAATCGTTCGTACCAATCTAATCAGTAAGTGTATACTATAAACAGGTTTGTCTAAAGCACCGGCTCCGTGCCAGCCTAAGATGCTGGCATAAGTGCAATGAGTAACAAGAGAATTAACATGTTTAGAGGTTGTTGTGTAGGACGGCTCACCTTGGTAACGCAGCAGCAAGGAGCCGGGCTGAGGCCGTCGGCTGCGGAACTGGATGGAGATTTGGTTGCTCCAGCTGCGTACCACCAGACCTTTCAATAAGATGGACTCGTTAGCCAGCACTGATGGCTCCCGGGCACCCAGGTCTTCAAATCTGACCATGTCTCCTTCAGCCAGGCTTGCGTTCATCACCTTGATGTTTCAGAGAGATGGGTAGAAAAGAAACAAAGGAGGACATTGTTAAATGGACACCATGAAATAAAAATAAAAGGTGGTGGCTTTTAGTTTAATGGGTTGCACTTTATTTTGATAGTCAAATTTAGACATTCTACTAAATACAAGTAATGTTGCCACTACATGTCAGCTAACCCTCAATAATGTACAACTACATGACAACTAACTCTAATTAGAGTATTAGTAGACTGTTAGATCAGGGTTATAGGTAGGGTTAATGTTAGTAGAATATGTTATCAGTATGTTGTCAAGTATCAGCAGATATTCAGCAGACTGGACTAGTCTAATACTCTAATGATTGTCACGTAGTTCCAAAGTTACTTATAGTTTGTATAATGTCTAAAGTGGACTACTGAAATGAATTGTTACCATTTAATGTGTTACATATATGCATTTCTATCTTACAGTAAACAGATAAAAAAATGTTGATGACTCATCATGCACTGCTCAGAATTCTGTCCAATCAAATGCTCTCTAATGTGAAAACGTTCCTATTTAAAGCCTATTGGCTGTTCAAAAAAGCCTGTCAAGTGATTTCATGCAAGAGTCAGAGGACAGGAAAGTCACAAGAAAAAGTTTGGACAATACCCAAGTGCGCAATACAAACCAGAAGAACAGACTGACGTGTTTTTTGAATATTCTGAGTGAGGTGACATTCTGCCACAACGACTGCACTCATAACAGTGTTGGCCTGTCTGTCTGCCAAGCTCCATGGTAATTGCACCACGGACAATCTCCTGTCTGTTGAGGCCAGCGTGCATATCCTAACCTGTCAGTAATAGAAAGCCACAGCTACCCATTACTTCTTCTTCCGCCTGTTTTCCCCTTTAGTCAACACAAGCAACAACCGCATGAACCAATACCCAATACAGCAGCGTGGGAGGAAGTCGTGACATGGACCAGAGTAAAACAGTGGGTGTCTAAAGAATAATTACAGCTGTGCTAAATGGAAAAGTCAGATCTGTTCAACTTGCGTATCGTTCTGAAATAGTGCCATGCCATTGTGGCTGATCTGGGATCAACTGGGATGTGCCCCGCCATTCCACTCAGGTAATGAAAGTCTCTATAATCAGATGCAAGCAAATGAGTCTGACCTAATGAAGGACCCTGCCTAGATACAGGTTAATGAGGCACTGCCCTGTCATGTACGCATCACCCTCAATCTAGACGAACATAACTCCTTTAGACAGCAAGACAAGTCCGACCCTCAGCACAAAAAGAAGGTGCCATCTGTAGTTTACAATCAGGAAAGAATTTTTTTAAAAGCACAACAGCAGCTACCAATTTAAATCTGTCCGTGGCAGATGATGGGTTCAGATTTAAATAGGGGCTGTTGGAAAGCAAGCTTAGATCAAACTCAAGGTCCATAAGTGCTGTGAAATCAACAGGTGACAACCTGAGGATGTGCGCCTCAGTAATAAATTCATGCTTAATAAAGCCAGAGCTGCAGTGTGCTGAAGCAGTCTATAAAACAAAAGTGCATTACAAAGTAATCACATTACACTAAAAGCCCTTGGATAATAAAATGTTTCCAGAATATTGCTCGCCATAATCCAATTTGGGTTGGCTACAGGCCCGACCGCCTACCCCACACATGTAATCCCTCACATAAACATGACTGTCAGTCAAACGCAGAGCTTGTTATGTAAACGCGTGACTGTGGAGTCATTCTAGGTCAGTGTTGATTAAAATATTTGCTGCTTTTAACACAGAACACAACAGACAGGTTTAGAATAAAGGGAAATTACAACAATTATCTCTGAATTCCTGGCTTGCCCAGAGGGCCCATATGTTACAGAATGGAAAAGAGGAAGCCTGGTGTTAAATACTGTAAACACACACACACAAAAAAAACCTTAAAGGGACAGTACACACAAAGATACAGATATTTGTATAAGGAACAGACTGAAATGTAAAGGGAAGGCGATTTTTCCAGAAAAAATGTGTTATGCTGATTGACGTTGATTCACTAAGTGATCTAAATATATTATATATTTCTTCTGTGGAAGGCGCACCATAAAATGTTCGTCCAATCATTGGATTCGGCCTGAATGCAATGATAGGATGTCTTACTTGACTGTCAAAGTGCGTTCATGTGTTGGATGAGGCGTGGGATCTTGGATGGGGGTGGGATCTTATGCTTTTAAAGCTAGCTTGCTATTGCTAACATCTCTAAAATTTCTTACCCTACCTTTAAGCAGTTAACTTACAATTTTTCTTTGCAACCTAGTGCTCAAATTTCTTTTGCACATCTTGCAATAGACAGATGTCTGTTTATAGCTGATGTAACTAAAGCCTATTCGGTAATGAAAACAAACAAAATGCCACACAATGTATTTTTCAGAAGGAACTTCAGTCGTCATTCCTGTAAATAAACAAACTACAAGACGAGTGTACAGAACAAGATTAAGCCCTCAGAGATGGAATTGAGACTGCATTTAACTGCAGCATGTATGCAACCTAATAGAGGTACTCACATACAGCGACTGTATCAGCACTCTAAGGGCAGACGGATGCTTAATTAATCTGGAGATACATGCTGAGTCACATTAACAGAGAATTAACAAAAAACCCTCCAGCTATTAAAGAGTTTAAAAAAGAACTCCAGCTCTCGACTCCACCTTTTGCACGGTGCTGAATCTGATTTCTTGCATACATCAATTAAAAAAACAAAATAAAAAAGTTCAGGCGATGCCTCACTATAATGTAGCTTCATTTATATGTAAAATAAATGTAATATAATTTATATAAATCATTTTAACTTTTAGATCTAAGTAAAAGTTGGAAAAAAACAAGCAGACCTGAGTCATGAGAGACGGAAGAGTCATGCTGGACACGGTGTATAAAGATCTACTAGACTCATGATAACCAGCCAGCCTGAACCCCGGGCTGTAAAAATCACCTCTAAACCCTTAAATCTCTCTCACACACACATGCACGTGCACACACGCAAAAAAATACCTGATAGATGTTTACAGACTGTCAAATATTGAAACTACTCTAAAGCATTTCAATGTGAAAAGAAAATCCCACCAGAATAAACTAACTTACTTTGTACAGAACAAATCACAGAGTGCATTCAGTGTAAAGACTTCTAACAGTAGCAGCAGAACATTCCACAGTGAGGAAGTTTTGTAAACATGGAAAGTCTCAGTACAGTGTGTCTGACATTTAGTGGTACTGTATGCACATCACTGCTTATGTGGGTCACTCACGCCTCAAGCTCCCTCAACATGAAGGACATCAGATGACAATCATGATGTGATATAAAGTGGTCACCAACTGTGCTTTCTCTCTCTTTCTCTCTCTCCCTCTCTGTCTCTCATAGACAGTCAAGTTAGTATTATTATTAACTAGGGCTGTCAATCGATTGAAATCGATCAGCATGATTAGCTGTATTCATTTTTCATTGAGTTTTTTATTTCTCATTATTTAATATTAATAACAATCACATTAAATCAACAGACCTAATATTATGGCTTTAACGATTATTAAAACAGGCTTTGAAATCACATTTACACATTTCGCAGATGCTTTTATCCAAAGTGCCTTACAGCACATTCAAGTTAAACATATTCTTAGTACTCCTTGGGAACTGAACCCACAACCTCTTGCATTGCTAACGCAATGCTCTACCACTGAGCCACAGAAGAACAAATGACCTCACATAGACTGTTTGGATTTGATTGATGTGCTTATGTATTTAGTTCACTTAACGAATTCTCAAGGAGCTTCTCTCTTATGCAAATCTAAGTCGAAATGTAAAAGCTGAAATTCCCTCCCTTCATTGTGTAAGAATGGACAAACCTCAAAAGCCCTCTGCAGTGAAAGTCTTTCTCATTGCCTGTCTCTTTCTGTTCATCCAATCCCAGGACTCCAATTCTCTAGGATAACAGGAAGGAAGAAAATCTCCCCTAATTAGCAGAGTCCATTCCTCAGGAGCTGTGAGACCGAGCAAACAGTGGAGAGGAAGGTGTCCATGTCAATAACACGGCTATAGTCAGACTGCTAATTAAAGCCTGCAATTAAGAGTAAACATGAAATGATGTACCATTCTTACACAACTTACACACAAGTATAGATCTGGGCCATAGGTATGGATAGATTAAATCAGAGGAAGATGAGCCGAGAGAGTCACCCTGCTCGCACAGATAGATCAGGGGTTGGTACTATATTTAGGAGCGCCTCAAGTGTGGAAGAGGAGAGATGTAAAGACCCATCTGTGCCATCTGGAGGGGCCATACCTAGGCAATCCATCTGACAGCCGTGTGAATATCCGCAGATGGAGTTTGTCTCTGACGGGCCTTTTCTCTCTCACCTCTCCTCCTCACATATCACTGAAGGAAGACAAGCCTCGAACAGCACATGTAACAATTGTACCGCATGTACCATTGTAGACGTGTCCTCTACACATAATTTACCTGACCTTCTTTCATACAGCACTGTACTGGTCCAGAAACCAGAGCCAGTCATGAAATTAACACTTGCTGACGATGAGAGACTTTTGTCACGCCATACAAAGACGACATTCATTATTTTCCATTTTGTTTAAGCGCTTCAGTAATCCATGATAAGTAGGCAATGTGAATACTGATATTCTTCATGGGATCTTCACAGCCCCAGTCGACCAAAAAAGGACAGGCTGAGGGGAAGGAAACGGTCATGAATATCAGCTAAACACGAGAGCACTGAACGAGAAATACCCTCATTATCTTTAAGAAAGAAATATCACAAATGAGCAGTGATGTGCACTCAGGCCCTACAGAGAAAAGGGGGACATAAATGGGAACAGAAAAGTTATTTAAAAGTTGTGAAATGTTCTTGCCACATTTTTAATAAAAACCATGCAATACAATACAGTAATATGCAACTTCATATTACAGTAGACTACCTCAGATGGCTTTGCCTTGTTTCTACTGATTTGCAGACAGTGTAAAAGTGGTCTGTGGTAGCCAGTCAGAAAGTGACTAATGGTCTAAAAGGAGTAAATGGACTGCACACCACCTCAGATATCTCTTTAACATCTCACCTTTTCTTTTAGACAGTTATAAGACTTTTACTAAGGTCATCTGCTTCTCATATTTTTCTCCTATTCTCACATGCGTCTCCCCCATAGTTTTATAATCTCATACTGTGTTGGAATTTTCCAAGATAAGTCTGCAATCTGAAAAATAAGTTTGCAGTATCAAAAAAAGTAAAAAAGTAATCTAGTATCATAAAAGTATCTAGTATCAAAAATAAAAATACAATAATGTTTTTATTAATGTTTTTCATCAAATTCTTCACCAAATTACCTGTTTCCCATTTATGTTTCCATTTTTATTTCTACCAAAGAATTTTAAGGGAAAAAACTGAGACAAATTGATACCTAAAAGAAATATAACTGAGAGTTTGCCTAAGTGTCCCAAGCAATATAAAGACCAACCTCAGAGCAACAATATTTTTATTAGAAAATTACTACAATCATTAAAACGTGTAGACTCCACTATCATCACATTGTTATGCAAACAGCCAATACTGCACAGAAAATTTGACATTCCCTAATGTGGTTCTCCTCAATTAACATGGAAAATAAATCTGTACTATATATGGACCATAATAGCCATCCACTGTGTTGCCTGTCCAGCCCTTCCAGTCTGCATCTCTGCATGTGTGTAATATGAGCAACACGCACTTACGCCATGGACTGTGTCAGCATCCAATTACCCTGCTGTTGTTCTCAACACGCGGGAGGAACAAAGAGTCACGGGGGGGGCGCAGTGCCGGCCTCCCCACCGACGGCACATTCACAGACTCTCTGCGTCTGCGCTTATCTCGTTTTAACATTCACCTCAGCCAGTTTCTTTTTCATTATCACTACAATCCCTCCACACGCCGCACCAGAAATTGGTTTTATGCGATGTGGCTGAATAACGACAGGGAAATTGCAGAGGATGGCAAATCTTGACAACATGAAAACAAGGGCAGGGTTATGAAAAAGAAAAAAACGATTATCCATAAAGTATAAATAAGGGTGGATGAGGGGTGAATGGTCTATTATGAAAGCTGAATAACGATTTTTTTGGAAACAGAAAGATGAAGGGGAGTTAATTTGGATACAGTATTGAGCAACATTAAAGATAGCACTGAAGATCTTTTCAATTAGTGAGTGAAGAAGTTTCTAAACCCAGCATTGAAGTCGTCTCCAGAGATGTTACTCAGCAAGAAAAGTACCTCATGCAGCAATTTTTCTTTTATTTGAAAATATTTTCCCTCTAAAGTTTCCCTGAAGATTAATCATCCTCTTATCGTTTTGCCCTCAGTGTTTCATTTATTCAAAACAACGGCACTGTGTTTTGAGTTGAGCTGTATAAACAAGGGCAGAATTTTATTTGTACCTCTTTTACTTTCTGTTCATGCCTGCGCTGTCCATCAGTTCACCATAAAAGAAAGAAAAGTTATATAATCTTAATATTATGGCATTCTTTTACATTTACATTTATGCATTTGACAGATGCTTTTATTCAAAAAGACTTACAATACATTCAAGCTATACATTTTATCAGTACACATGCTCCCTCGGAATCGAACCCACAACCTTTGTGCTGCTAACACAATGCTCTACCAACTGAACTACAAGAACATTTCATTGTTCATTCAAAAATGATTTCCTAACAATAATTAAAGATTCTTTTTGAAACCATTTCAAAACCATCAGAAACTGTATTGAACACACAAGTGACTACAATACGTTTTATATAATCGGGCACTCCTCCTTTGTTTATACAATCTGCAAGATAAATGGTCAGAGCTTCCCACAAAGACAAGTAAAAGCTGACATTTCACTGAAATATTGATTCTCTTTCTCCATTAAATTTGTCTGCCTGAGCAAAAAGGGAACATTTATAATCGTGACATGGGCGGTACAGCTGGGAACAGTCATCGGTTCTTCTCAGAAGAATTTGAGGAGAAATTTGAGGAGAAAATTTTCATGTGCTGTCTGAAAAACAAATCTGTCATTCCATTTGATTGAGGTGACCAGTTACTATCATACTGTTAAGATAATTGATTATGTATTTGTGTGTGTGTGTGTGAGTAATGATTAAGTCAGCACAGAATTTACAAAGAAGTCTACAAAATTCCCAGAATTCAAACATATGGCATTTGCAAAACTGTACACATTAAACATCCTTGCATGACTTCTTTCCCTTTAATTATAAGAGCAATTTTAATGAAAAAACATTACACAAAAGATTTACATTTTATATTATATATAAATTTGGTTATAAATAGCTGGGCTCTGTTTAATATATTTTAGCATTAGAAATGTAAAAAGGTACAAAAATTTAGTGTTGGTCTAATATAGACTAAAGCAAATGTTTGGTCTGGGCTTTCTAACACAGATGTGAAAAGAATGATGATGCAGACAGAGGAAAGACAATGAGAAATACCTGCTGAGATCACTGTGATCCTCTCCAACAAAACAGAATAACATCCAACAAATTACACATTGATCCCCCCAATCTGCCATGACAATCTGCACTAAACTTCACTAGAATGAAATCAATTCACTGTTGTACCTAATCCAAGAAAAACAATCGACAAGCTGTGCAAAATCACCAACCGAGAAACAATTCTTAAAACAGTCATTCATAAAGCAATCAATCAACAATCTTACACTGCCATTAAAATCTGAGAAGCCACAGATCCAAACTTTAATTATTCAGAACAATAACTTTTCAACAATGCACAGCTAGATAGACAGACACTTTAATTCTGTTTATTTGTATAATACTGTGTATATTGCACCAAAGATACTTTTATTCTGTTTGTGTGTATATTGCACTGAAGATACTTTTATTCAGTATATCTGTATAATTCTCTGTGTATTGCACTAATTTAACTGAATTTTGGCCTAATGTCTGCCAGTTATTTGCCTTTAAATAATATACAATAAAGCACTTAGTCAGTAACAAATGTAATTTACATGACATTCACATCAGCCTTCACTGAAGTCCTCAAATTTATACAGACATCTAAAGCCCATTAATCTCCACTGCATCCCTCCCCAATTCCTTTCTATTAATCAAGAGTTTCTTTTCGTAAAATGGATTGAATAATGAACTGATGTCCCATTTCCTCTGTTCAGTCTTACTTCTCTTTTCTTTCCCTCTGATTTTTCTCTCACTAAGCAATTCAATACCTCGAGTGAAGATGCCTAGATGTGCATTTTAAAGGGTGCAGAAAATTGAGGCTGAAATCTTCCAAAAGGTGACCTCTGGGGACCGGGGGCGAGCCGGGGGAGAGAGGGGTGAGCTCTCGCAACAGAATAAATCAAAGCGAGCTGTGAGGAGCTGCAGAGAGCTGATAGCTGACCTGCCGAGGCCAAATCACCACAAAATAACCCACATACACACAGACGCAAACACACTCACACCTGAAAAGCTTCTTAAGTACAGCGCTGCACTCTCAACATCTGAAAAGCCCTGCCTCAGCCGT
Source organism: Chromobotia macracanthus (assembly GCA_036877525.1). Lineage (NCBI taxonomy): Eukaryota > Metazoa > Chordata > Actinopteri > Cypriniformes > Botiidae > Chromobotia > Chromobotia macracanthus. Next base: position 421,858 of record JAZGTH010000080.1, on the reverse strand, counting down.
ACCAGACAAACTTCAAATCCCTTGCAACAATAACACGCTACAAAAGAGGCCTGCAGGAGAGGCTGCGGGCCTGATGATGAGTAATGGACTCCCTCATCTCTCTCTACATGTTATTGTTATAGCTGTCTCTCTCCCTCTCCGCCACTCTCTCACTTTCTGTTTATATTTTATTACTTTTGCTATATCTATATATTTTTTCTCACTCTTTCTTAAGATCATGCCAGTTCAAATTAAGGGGCACATACAGTACATTTATTAGTCTAATATATATATTTATATATATATATTTTAAAATTTAAACAGCTTTTTTGGGATGGTAAGAAAGATGTTTAATATTGTCAGAGCATATATGCATGCATATGGTAATGCAATGGCTCTATTTATAAACCATATAAGACAGACAGATGGACAGACAGACAGACAAATATTATTTATTAAACACTGGAATTTAACAGAATTTCTGGAGAATATCACTATTCTCTGCAGACAGGCTTGTATTTGGTCCATCAGCAGGGACTTGCAGGGGAAGGTGGTGCCATGGCCCAGTGGCACAAGGTGAAGCTGGTGTGGAGCAGAGCCAGAACTCACAGCTGCTTCATGGGCTGCACAGATTAGAGCCATTTAATGAAAGTAGATCTGAGCCAGTCGCTGTGCTGATATGACAGACGCCCGATGTCCCCTGCCAACTCATCCCTATAAATCTATCATCAAACAGCAGACAAGTGGGTCAGCGGTGAGTGTGCCGACTGCCATGAGAAGCTGCAATCCAGTGAACCCTTCAGAGCTGGGTGTGAGATGTATGTACCGTGCCTTTAAGAGACTTCAAGAACTATCAGTTCTTATTTAGGAATGCAGGCAAAATAGCAGATAAGATCATATCACTCTCACCAACACCAAAGTTTATTCAAAACCAATGTATTCAGTAAACATGCTTTATAAATAGCAATGTTCGTTTAAATGTGTTTCGGCTGCTGTTCACACAACTGTTTCTCCGATTTAATGGGTCTTTCAATATAATTAATGCTATGTCAAACAGCACGCTGATGAAGTGCGGAGTAAAAACATTTCACTCTTTTCCTCACCTCATTGCTTGCTTTGTGCTACTTGTGTGAAGATTCATTAAACAATCAAATGAGGCTTTTGGATTTCACATTTGTACTATTTAATGTATTCATCAATCAAAGAATCAGAAATCTGCTAAGGCTTAAACTCAACTGCTTTGGAGAAAATCCAGGACACGAGCAAGACGAAGCTCTCTCTAATGTCTCTCCTGCACGCTTTTATACTAAAGCAAAGTGGGCTGGACAGTAGCGATCTCTCTTTGAGCGAAAACAGCACTGAAACGGTGTCAAAACAGATTACGCGCGGGAGAACTCGCCCTTGGTGGGCAGCGACCTTCAGGAAAGGCGGGTGAGATGGGCCTGATGTTCAGGAGAACAACGAGCACGTAAAAGCCTCAGGGCTCAGACAGGAAAGGTGGAAGACTGCAGCCATCACCGTCATTCTTCATTTTTCGCACCATCTCACAGGTGTGCTGGAGAAATGCCTAGCGCTTCACAAGCTCTATTTAGTGGATCTCCATGTTTCATATCTCCCGTGTGAAGTTATCATAATTTGTTAATTGCTTTCCTCTCAATTGCAATTGCAAAGCATTACAAAAGCAGCAAAAGTACAACAAAAGTGTGGCCACAGAGGCGGCATTGATTAAATGTGGTGTATGTCAAAGCGGGCAAGAGAGATGGAAACATATAGGAGAGACAGAGAGAGACAAAAAGAGACACAGTGAGGTTTGACTGAGCATAAGAGTTCCATTAGAAGGTCCCTCAGAATTTCTAGTAGGTTAAAAGAGATCATTCATAGGGTGGAATACAGATCAGACACAAGAACATCTTTGAATGACAGTGAGAACAGTTCTGAGATCTGTGTGCAGGGGCCGGTCCCCGAGAACACTGTCTACCTACGTCACCTTTGCAAGGATTCTGTCCATGATTTTGAAGTGGAGTCTCTTCTCAATCTCTTTATTCTTGGCCCTTTACTTTACTGGAGAAACCCAGCCAGCTTGTTCTCACTTCAGAAAAATTAATGCCAGTTTCACTGCTTGAATCATGAAGTTGGTGATGATGGAAGTGTACGAGCATGGTTGAGTCTTCCTTATGGTCAATACAGAGGCCAAAATGCAAGACATTTTCCAATTAATCAGCCAGCTCCACAATTTTAATTCTCCATATGCAGCCATTTTACGTTTATTGACAGGTGTGTGCCCATCAAATCCTATAATGCCCATTCAATCACATTCTCTTTAGATTTGTTCCAAGTTTCAAGACCCTCCCATTCAATTGAATGCATTTCCAGTTTCCAATACAACACAATCCACCAAGCCAGAGAGGTTTTAAAAGGCATTTGAGAGAATTTGCTGGAAGGCGGAGTGGCTCACGACTGCCTGACTTTCATTCCATGGCCCTTTTCATTCTCCGCATGGAGGCGTACACTGAACGAGAGTGACGATAAAATGAGACAAACAAGATGGCTGCAGCTAAAATGGTATCCAAAGGCCCTGGCTGGGGGGGCCAGGAGGGAAAACAGCATTTTGATTGGTTGAGGAAAGAGTTAAAACAAACAAAATCCTGTAATAAAGAGCACAATAGAGCTGAGAGGAAACGTGACCAAAAAAACGTGGATCATGGGGGTTCTGTTAACAAGAAAAAACATTCTAAATTGATATCGAAGCAGCAAAGATACAAGACGAGAGTGACCCTGTGTAATGAGGAATCATCACAAATCTGTCTGTCACTGTCTGTTCCCATCTATTAACAAAAACACATCGGGACACATGCTGGATACCATGGAAACAAGAGCACAGGTCTGCAGGAAATAAAACGTGCCAAAAGAAAGTGAATATGCAAAAAATAATGTGGAGGACAGCGTTTTAAGACAGCAAGATAAAAAGGGCAAACAAAAACAAAATGAATTTATCAGCAATCACATCACAACTAACAGAATAGATCTAAGCACGGGCAGCACTAGGTTGCATTTCCACAGCTTAATGCCCAAATTGTTTTTGTAGAGCTCCAATTTTTTGTTATGCATATTTTTATATGTCCAATTTATATAATGTTAAAATATTTCAAACTATTAGGACAATCACAGTCACACCTGCAACTCATGATAAAGTCTTATACCAAAACAAAACTTCTTGTGTGTTTAATGTTACATGGTAAAGAGCATCAAAATGGTATGTTAGCATCACTAACAACACTAACCAATTGTGCAAAATTGTGAATTGAGCTTGTGACTTTCGATTCATCTTCTGTGTGCAGTAAATATTTGCTCTTGGTGTGAACCAATCTTAACCTGCATTCTCTGAACACCAGTGAATACCATAAAATAAAGTTGCTGAGTTTCCATCGAAAGCCCTCTGAAGTCCTGCAGAGAAGTGCAGATAAAGCAGACTGCATTTGCTGAACACCTCAGTAAGGCACAGCAAAAAACGCACCATCCTCCATCTCCATGTTCCTCAGATATCTGTTTTGAGAGTGACACAGCCAATCCTTCAAAGAGAAATTGAATGTTAGCGGTACAACAGCGAAGCGCGTTGTCAGGACAAACACAATTAGTCAAGAACAGAACTGCACGGCGGTGCACTAACGCTCGTTTGGGATAAAGCCACAGGGACGATAAAATAAACGCCGCCGCTGCAGGACGGTGTGCCCACGTGAATAGGCACGACTGACTTTCACACTCTCGATCTGTAATTAATTCTGATGGACGCTGATAAATTAACTCACTCGGGTGCTCCTGCATTCTAATGCAGGAATCGTATTGTGCAATAGACGCCCTGCATTAATCAAGGGCAATGGAAGATGACATTGGTGTAAACATTCAAGGGTGTGTTGCGGATGGAATGCATGCTGTTACATGCACGTAATTAACAGAGTGCATTACATTCGTCATGTTCATCATTAGAGTTCATTGGGGAACATGGTGTCTTTTACTGGCTGCAATAAAATGAAAAAGATTGCAATTGCATTTGTTACTTTGTCTTTTTGCTGTGTAATTCTACATTGAAATGACAAGAAAAAAGCAAAAGGAGAAATGTCTCTGTAGTTACTGCCCATCTCATTAACGTTGTAATCATTTAATTCAGTTAATCACAGGAAAATGTATCATATATGTTAACCAATAAACCTATATGTCATAAATGTACTGCAATGTATTATAATGTTTTACAGTAATAAAAGTGTGATGACAATACAATTATTATTGTTTTAGCCAATATGAATAAATTAAATGCAGTACAGCAAATAGTACCATGGTGTATAAATGCTGCTCTTTTTATAAATATTGTACTGTAATTTTACAATATCTCATAATTCATGTATTATTGCAATACAGTAATTAAAATATTTTTTAGTACAAAAATATTTTATTTTCTTGTTAATAAAATATTTTTATGTCTTATTATTTCATTATTCTTATTAAATATGACAGGCATGGCAGGTTTTGTGAGATTCACACACTCAGAAAATGAAACCTTTATTTCAAGGATCGAATCGCTGAAACAAAGTTTTTATTCAAAAGTTTTTATAGTAATTATTTGAGATTATTTGCAAACATTTGTAACATGCCTAAGATTTATGAATGACACAAGCACACACAAAGTCACAAAAGCATCTGCTTTATATTATTATTATTCAGTATCTTGTTCTCCTTCATGAAAACAGTCCCGGCTGCTCTGAGGGAACAGGAAAAAATAAGCCGCCTTGTTATAACCTCATTTCTCTGCTGAACTACGCTGTTCAAAATTTAAATGAGTTTAACGCAAATCTCTCCTGCCTGGTTAAGGTCTTTACTTTATGTGTTAAATCTACAAAAGATTAAGCCCCCCTACAGGGGATAATTTTACTGGAAATAATATTGGAGAGGAAGTCCTCTACAAAACAAAGGGGTCTGATTTCTGCATATCCATACATTGTTTCGATCTGGGCATGTGTGGTGTCCTATACAGGTAGCATCACAAACTCTGTCAGCATAGAGGACAGAGCTCACAAAAACAAGACAGGTTATTAATAAAGCTTGACCATTAGCCCTCTAGTTATAAGTGAGATGTGGGCAGATGAAATTGTACTGTCTGAGGTTATTGATCCATTCTGTTGAAGAGAATGATACTTCAGACACTGTTGTGTGAGGTGACTTTGCTCAAAGTTGTGAAACTTAATGAGAGTTATATTATGATATTTACTTATATATGTAGATTTTGGAACAAACCCAAAACATAACTTAACTACAATAGATCTCCCTAACTCTGAAAAATTCCAAAGATTCATTAAAAAGGGAATTTTTAAGCAAAAAGACATAGCATCAGTTCTGACCCTTAGCAATTATGAGCGTCTATTTCATACAACGCCAAAAGAAATGCATATACTAAATGCACATTAATTAGCAAGGAAGACACTTTACAGGTGAGAAAAATCCCTGCTCACAGACCTCTGGGTGTTTAACTTCCCAGGTTGACAAATGCCCTCAGATCAATCTCAGCTATCAGCTCAGACAGGCTGGAGAGTGAACTATATTTTATTGAACTGTACACAGGACCTGCTTAATCCTGAGCAGTTGTGAGTATCGACCTTCAGTCAATATCCATGCGCCACCCATGGGTCTAAAGATGACTTATGGCTCTCTCGCACTCCAGTGGACATCTGCTTGAGTTTTGACCCTCTCGTATCTCATGGTGCTGTTTACGCAACCGATGCATATTGCCACATCAACCTACGGAGTGCATTAACGCGCTGAGCTTTCAAACACCCGGGCATGTACGCAGGTCAGTCTCTCTGGACTTGTGATGCATTATCACCAGTCTGATGAGTCAGCATGAAGTGAAGATTGAGTCGAGCAGAGTAAAAAAGACTTAATCGTTTGGGCAGCCCAGAAATGCTAACTGAGATATCTCAAGCAGTCGGCCAAAGAGCCGAGCATGAATAATACAAAAGCCGAAATCTACAAACCGTGAAACGAATAATGGCATCCATTTTAATGCCAGCAGCTCAATTGCTCAAGAAATGGCTAGCACGTGGTTGACAGTATTTGAACAGCTACTTCAAAGGCCTGAAAACAACTGACAGAAAAACTATAGCTGAGAGAGACATACAAAATGCACTACAGTAAATTCTCTCAGGATCTAGCACAGTCTTTAATGAGAGCCGATGGCGTGCAGCCCCCCTTACATGGCCCCCATGGCTTTTTAAGGATTAATATTACAGTCAAAATGCAGAGCATCTTTCAATTGCCTATCAATGTCATGAACAAATATGTTATCTGATGTATGGTTCAAAGATAACATTAAAGCAAACTTTGTTTTCGCATTAGCTACCAAGGACAAATCTCGTACATCCGTTTCTTAGTTCGGAGAGATGGATGCTCACTTGTCATTTATTTTACCTCATCATTTAGGTGATATGACATCTAGGACACACAATTCAAGAGAGGAAAGGAAGTAAAAGAGAAAAGACCTACAACGAGTTAGCAAGATGTTTTTCAAGCGACAGCTAGACAAATGCAGGGAACTGCAATTTTGGCTAACTGACCAAAGTTTAGGATCAAACAAGGTATAGAACAGCTCTAGGAGGGCTTGTGCTCTAAAGAACTTCACGATTCAGACTCATTGAATTCCCAATGTACCACCTTGCTCTCCTAATAACCTGGTAATTGTTTACAAGCAGTGATAATACTTAGAGTCATGGCAACTGTCATGGCTGAATGGACTGAAGTGATCTCCAAGCACCAGGCTGCCATTAAACATACTCTGTCCAAAACAGAATTAAGTATGAGGGTGAGCTATTCTTTTGGCTCCGTCCTAATAGACAAGATGTGCCTTGCTTGCGGGCAACATCAGTGTAAAGATCATTACACTAAACTAAATGTTCATGCAGTAACACTTGAGGATCTGAAAATGAAGGCACTTAGGAGACTCACTCTACTTTTTATGTTTGTCACAATTTAGAGGCATTTGGATATACTGCAGGACTGAAACTGAAAACGTATACCCAGCAGGAAACATTCTCAGAACGTTGGTGTTCTTTGAAGGTTCTCTCCAAGTAAATTCAAAAACGTTGTTGCAGTAACATTAGTAGAACCTTTTTAATGTTATATATCATTTATATAAATTTTTTTTAAATGTTACATAATTTTAAAAAAGCTTGAAGCAAAAAAATGCGTTAACAAAGTAGAGAACATTTTCAACTGTTTTGTTACTTAACAGACAACCTAAAAGTGTTAGCTGGGTATTTGGGTCAAATAAGTTCAAACTCATTTTCAATCAGGAAATGGATCCTCAAAAGGACGTTTAGGAGTGTAAACACAGTTTTCAGTAACACATAGAGCCCTACAGCTACTGCATCATCTCAAATGACTCATCTCCATTACACAAAGAGACTTCAGCAGGATGTTCCACTCAGGGGAGATGGAGACTAAAGTTCAGTCTCTGGATATTAAAGGAATATTGAGGCATGACCTGAACTCCCTCCCCTGGGACTGATGAGAGTTTAGCCATTTGGCCTGGATCAGCAGGTCGGACCTGTCCAGGTGATGATCTTCTGCCCATGCAGAGCCCTTAACACGCAAGGTCTGCCACATCCCAACAGCTGTAATAGCTGATTCCCAGAGGAATAGAGCAGGTGAAGGCCACAGCTCCATGGCATGAAAACAGCACAACAGACATTGTATCAAGAAGCTCTTTATTTACTAAAGATTTAATGATTAAAAGGTTTACATGCAGTTTAACCTTCCTGAAGATCTGGGGGGAGGGTATAGAGATTTCCCATCTAACACAGAACATTTTCTAAAAGGTCTCTCAACGTTTTTACAACCTAAAATTGTTAGCTGGGTAAGGTCTCAAAGTCTAAGATCTTCAAAGGGTTTTGCAAATGGATTGTATGGTCTTTATAGCTAATTCTAAATCAGAGGAATGCTCAGACATTTAAAGTTTCTAAAACACTTCTGTTGAACACATTTGGCCACGTGACCACAGTAAATGCAAAGCAGGCCGTGACGTTGCCCAAGTATTTCTGTCTATCAGCAGAAGAATGAGGCAGCGTTAATTAAGTTAAGAGATGCCTGAAAGACAGTTTAACAGCAGCGCATTAAAAGATACCGAAAACAAACAAAAGAGCGGACAGATAATCCATAAGCAATTAATTAGGGGAGGGACATGTGGCTTCTGTGCATATCAGTCACGCTGAAGAATTGCTGAAAAAGAGAGAGATATTTATACACTGTCCCAGGTTAACAAGACTGTACAAGGAGAGGAGAAATGAGATGAGACACAGATCCTCCCCCACTCACAGTCCTTCTCATTCTCCTGGTTTAAAGGCCACAGCGGTATGGCTGACAGTGATTTGGTATGCACAATCTTTACTATTCAAGATATATTAGCCAAGCCATCTGGAAGGCCAGAGATGTAATGGCTATTGTATATTTTATGAAAGGAGTCTGCAGTTAATCATATGGATGAAGGTGATTCTTGGGAGAGCACATACCATGGCTGTGTTCCAAAACTCTGCTGACTTGCTGACTAGTGTCTATATAGGCAGATACTTTGTAATGGCAGCGATTTTTACTCAACCGCAGTATCTTATCTGCATCAGATCGCTGTCTGCACCCCCACTGGTTGTTGAGGTTGGCATCGAATTGCATCACTAATCATTTGCAAACAGTTGCTTACATCTTCAACATTGCTAAGAATCACTGCCACTCATGTCATAAGAAAAAATCATGACATCTGGTCACTTTGTTAAAACAAAACATAAAAGAACCCACAAACATTGGGTGAAATAGTTCATTTTCAAGCACACACAATAAAATAGTGATATTATAAATTGCTATTTCCCTCAACTTTGTCATCCATATTGATTTAAATATTTTCAATGCTGCCTTAGACAAAACAAGGTATGTTTTAATCCAGCCTAATTTTGCTGCCTACAGTAAATTTGGAACAACCATGTCTGGAGTGCAAAAATTCTCTGTCTGGGCAGCTCACTAGGGTTTGAAACAGAGCCATTGATACAAGAATAGATAAATCCATTGGTAGCTATTTATGTATAAGATTTCCAAACAAATCTTGTGATCCGTGAAAAAACCAACCAGCATGAATTCAGTCATAAAAGTCCGAAACAAGGGTCATTCTCGCAAACTATTCAGTTAGAGATTAGGATGGGACGAATGACAGACATGAAGAGTGATCAGGAAACCTCTTTGAAAGCAGGAATCATTTTTACCATTAGCATCACTAATGTTTAAAGTTAAACACTTTAGCTTTAATACATAAAAGACCAGAAAGAGTATTAGCACAGTAATTTAGTTCATTTTCAATAACTCAGTTGTTTGGGTCAATAGCAGCAACTGCATGACATTCATTTACCTGAATTTCAACCCCGTAGCCCATGTAGACGGTCACGGTGTATGTGCAATCCACATTTGTATTGTACCAGCTGCCGGCCTGCTGTGGTGTCTCTATGTAACCCCCCGGTGCTGTGAAATTGGTGCTGCATGGAGCTGCATAACGAGAGAGAGAGAGAGAGAGAGAAAAGAGAGAGAGAGAGAGAGAGAGAGAGAGAGAGAGTAGCATCAGTTGAAGCAAGCCTTTTGTATTCTCTCCATCTCACTTCACTGCATTCTGTCCCATTGTTAATTGTTTTTCAAGGTTTTCTCATTTTCTGTCTGAATCAACAGGGTCAGTTCTCCTGGCCTGCTGTGTAGGCGCAGGAGGACAACGCCAGTCAAATGGCAAGTGAGGGAGTATTTTTCTGGCAGCCTTAAGGTCTTTCTGCTCTGCTGGCTCCTTTATGTCCCAGCAGAGCTAGGCACTGCTGGTCATAAGATATGTTCTCTGCAGAACTTGTGTACTCACTCCATATATAATCATATGCTTAGTTATTTTGGAAGACTAGATTATTCCCTTTATCTGTTATTTCAGTAACATCCACATGCACAAGCAGAGCAGAAAAATGTGTGGAAAGAACTCGCTATTAAACTTCAGCTTCTGTTTTGTTTTGTGAGATTTCAGCTGACCCTGAAAACAGTGTTTAATTATTAACCCTTACAGAAGAGAGACATGAATTTCACATGTGGAAAAATACATGTGATCGCACATGAAAAGCATGTTGCCACGTTTCACATGTGACTCCATGAGTTTCCCATGGGAATCTACATAGGATTGCAAAGGAAAAATTGAGATTACAAAAAAATTAATAGTTATCTTTTACTTCAATAAATATGACAACTTCACACAGAAATTACAGAAATTACAATGTTAGGTATAGTGGTGTCTGAACATGCTCAGTTTATCCTCTAATGCTGAAGAAATCCAGCCATGCTCATTACTGCTGTTTGCAGTGCTTGTTACTTTACTGAGTAATGCGTTCTCATTAAATTATGGAATGTATTTGGAATGTGGAAATGCTGCAAAGAACTATTTACACATATTTTGTGTGCATTTGCTATTTGGACCTTATTTTTTTTAAACCTTATTATGTATTTCTGCATGTTGCTTTTAAACACTGCATAAAAATTTCCATTAAGTGGAGTTTTCACTTAACTTTGCAAACTTCTGTGAAAATATTCAGTTTGCTGTTGTAAAGCTATTAAAAGAAACACTATGAGCTTCACAGTGTTACTTGCCGCTTTTTTATGGCAGAAAAAAAATCTGCAATACGTCTTTGCAATAAATGTGTTTTGATTAAAACATGGTAACTTGTGGAGTTATAAATATCATTTAGAAATCATAGATGTTTTAACCCTAATTACTACTTTTGTGAACTTTCTTTATAAACAGTTTGGTCTGTGCAGTAACTGTTAGGGTGATTAGTGTTTTTGTTCGGTGAACTTGGGCCCTGTTTAATTAAAGTCATTTCTCATACAATGAATGCACTACAACAAGAGTAGATTTTGTTATATTGCATAATATTAGGAAGAAGAAAATGTGCTCAAGAGTTGAATCACTGCTTTACCATTAACACCCTAGCTACTAAAGTTAATTTCAAAAGGGCCATGGACCTACCCAGCTAACAGGGAACATTCTCATAACGTTTGCTAATGTTCTATATATAGTATAGTATAGAATATATATACTATATATATAGTATTTATATATAGTATAGTATAGTATAGTATATATATACTACTATTATAAATAGAAGTTTTCTCAAAGTTACCAAAAATGTTCTTGCAGTAACATTATATATTATATAGTTCTTGCAGTTTTTTAACATTATATATCACATACATAAAACAAAATTTACAGAACTAAAAATGCTTGAATAACATTCATAACCAATAATTAACATGAAAACAATGTCCAAAAACAGGAACCTTTTTTACATTCCTAGAACTTTCAAAATAACACTTTTAACATGGTTTGTTACATAATGGAGATATTAGAGAAATGCTCTTACAATCTAAAATTGTTCGCTGACAACATTTAGAGCTGGTTCAACATTTTACAGTTCTTAATTATGCACCACAAAGGTACCAAGTATATCGGTGTCTATAAATGAAAATAATACCGCTCATGTAAATGATACCTTGTGTTGGCATGGTTGTAATAACCGTTGTTGTGATTATCGTAGAGGTGGTCATCTCGTCATCCAAATCCCCAGACACTGACAATGCTGCTGCAGTGACATCACTTCCTGAAGCATCATGTTTCACCTTCATCTGTGGCATCTTTTCTTTGTCTTTTTTCACCTGGATGTCTGCATCCCTGGCCCTGATGTTGGAGGACATACTGTCATCCCCTGCATCTAAATGTTTGTTTTTGGAAGGGGATATAGATGTGTGTGTGTCTGTGGTGGTCAAGGTCACATGAGGATCTTCTGATCTTCTCCTCTGTGTTTCTGCTAAAGGTCCATGCTGGATGCTGGATGTGTACGGCTGGCTGACAGCTGCAGTTGGGGCCAATGTGGTGGGTCTGAAGGCTGCTACATCCGAAAACGGAGGAGCCTCCTCATGTGGGACCAGCTGAGTGGATGGACCTCTGTGATGATGGGATCTAGAAGATGGCATTGTGGGATGGTGAGACGGCCCTCCACTGTCCTGAAAATACTGCTCGTGGCTTTGGCGTGGTGGGTCGTAAGGCGGGTAGGGCTTAAAAGGCGGGTGGTGGTCGAGGCTACTAAAAGGGGGGGCTGTGGTGAACAGGGGCAGGTCTCTCTCATGGTCCTGTGTAGTATGATATGACCCATCCTCTGCTTCCAGCTGACCTCCTCTTTGGGTGACTGCTAACCTCCCATCCATAAACGAACCTGTAGACATTTAATCAGAGATGAAGATGGTGAACAGACAATGAACAATTAGTTTGAACAGTGTGGTTAAAAAAACAATTATATATATTATCATGTGCTATACTGTGTAAAAACTGAAGCAAACGGTGTTGTCTTAATGCAAATTGTTTATATTAAAATACAGTAGCAGCACACATAAAACGCAGTACTATACATAAAGCGCATAATTATCAATGTCATTTAAGGGTCACAATAACCAGTCACGTTTAAATTAAGAATGGTCAATGATCAGTTTTTATCTCAAATTTTCATCCCATCGGCCACAAATTGTTATTCAAAGCAAGCAGAGCTCATTTTAAACTGTGCAGTCAGTTCAGAACTACAACAGCCCCCATGTTCAAACAGCTTTAGACCTTTGAAAATATTTAAAAGCCACTCGCACTCCCTTGTGTAAATACCATACTGTTCCCAAACCACCTATTCTTTTCTATACTACAAGAGAACTGCGTGGATTATAAGAGCACGGAAACAATTTCAACAATTGCAAAGCATTCCAACTGTAAGGTTCTAACATATTAACAAGATGGAAAAGTATTCACTCAATGGATTATGATTGGATACTCTTTGAAAATACTGTGCAGCAGTAAAAAAAATAAACTCCCTCTCCCTAATTGTTCATTTGAATACTCTCTCCCCTCCCCTCGCCAATTAGTGAGTCCAAGCCTTTATCCGTCGGCATGTTGTAATGACTGGATTTGGGAAATGTAGCGAGGAATGTATTTCCTCCACCTGCACCTGGTGAGATGTAATCAGCCGGCCTTCAGGAAGCTGCTGCGTGCCGGGGAAAGTTTTGATTTCACTACGTTTCATTTCCACCCTAATAGCTCTCTCAGTGTTTCTCGAATTACTAATAACAATCTGCTTCCAACAATGGAGCTTGACATATCAGATGCGTGAATGTTTCGGGAGCCGGTCTTTCAGAATGTTCCCACACCCCTAACAAGAGTTAAGAGCCCCCAACACCCATGAAAAGAAAACTTTGAATGTGGAGAGCTGCATTCTGTTACACTAGTTCTGAACACTGTAGTTCCATTGGTAAAGAAGTGTTTGCAGTGCAAAGGTTGTGGGTTCGATTCCCAGGGCACATGTACCGATAAATTGTATAGCTTGAATGCACTGTAATTTGCTTTGGAGCGTCTGCCAAAAATGGATAAATGTTAATGTACACTGAGTTAAAAAAAGTTCTGTTTGTCTGTTTTTTTATGTTTTTTACCATAACGTAATTGTTTTTACATTTTTTATCAGTTCTACAACCAAACAAGGTCCCAGTCCTGTTATACAAGCTACTGGAATGGTTCAATTTTACATGCTAAGAAGGATTGTATCCTCTCATTTTGATCCTTTTTTGACTTTTGAAGCAAAATGCATGTGTGCTGTTCAACCCCTGCTTCCCTTCCAACAGAAGAAAGGAAAATCAAGACATAATTCAAACACCAGAGAGGATGACATCTCAAACTGAATGGAACTGACGGGCTATTTTTTCCCTGTATCCTGTGAAGTGTCAGAAGCAAAGATATACATCGCTTCGCTGGGAGGTGATGTGTGTTTTATGAGAGATTGACTTCTCTCTGTGGGTAAAATCACACAGACATCTAACGCACCAGTCAGATCTATGCAAATAAGACAAAGCACAGGGCAGGAAGTCCATATTCCTATCTATTTACAATGTAGCCTTTTATAGACTAATCCAAAAAGCTTTTAGTCTGTGAACAGAAGCAAAGTGTGCGTCTCAGCCTTATGCTTTATAAATCATTTCTTAGCAGTAACCTTACAGGAGCAATTCTGAAATAACAAATGTCAAATTTCAAGGTTGCTAAATTAGATTCAATGTAATGAATCTTTTTCATTGGTGTGAATAGCGTGGAAAAATCAGATGCCAGTGAAAGGTTGTATCTTGGGATTTTCTTCCTTTGAAAACGGCTTCAGAAGTGAGAAACACTGTGACTCTCCCGATTCATAAGTATGCATGTCAGCTATCGTGGGAATTTTGTGTTGGAAAAGCAAGATCCAAAATGCTTCCAAGGGGAAAGTCCCATCCATCCCCTGTACTTCATATACAACCCCAACAATTCAGCGTTCAGACTCTTCCAAATATGAACTCCAGGCAAGACTAAACAGACTGAGCAGTCAGAGGTTTCAAGTTGAGCGTCTGATGGCTGCGTTTGATTTGCACCATTAGTGTTGGTGGAGTATAAACAGAATCTCTCAGCCCGACTTCACTGTCTGTTCAAAGGGTTCCTTAGTGCTGTGCTCTTCAGTGGCTGGATTTGACTTTTAAATGACCATGCGTCTGCTTTAGAAGCTTTTACACAAGCCAGCGGGGGAGTGTGGGCTTTGTTTTACCCTCTTCTGCATTTTCTCTTAACTTGCAAATAGGTACGTTCACTGAACTCTGTCTTTTATGGGCAATGCTAAAACTAACTGCAGATAACAACTGGAAAGTGAAGTGGTGCTTCACTCGAAATGAAGGTAAAAGAACGACCTCTGACATCCCATCTTCAAAACAGCAGATCTTTTAGCAGTCATTATTTAGCAGATGTTTTTACATAAAGCATCTAATATTAAGACAGACGCAATCCAGCGTTATTGTTGCCTCTAAGACCTCTTTATAAGTTTCTAAATGAGTTGAGATGTAACAATTAGTAAACAGATAATGTAATAATTTGATTTAAACATGGTAAAATGAAACTATTAAACTTTATTAACAGCCTAAAGCATAATCAAATTACACAAAATATTTAATACATAAATGAAAACAAACTTAAAGTCACCACAAAATCAAAATTATTTTTCACATTTTTTTGTTTCTCTTTTATTTATGTCAGAACACTTGAAGTAAAATCAGTTACAACTTCTGGATCACATGGACATTAACAGCTAGAAGATAAAAATTCTGCAAAGCATTCTGGGGAATATTCTGTGTGGGCCTGACAATCACCCATGGTTCATTATTCTGGCTACCAGCTTTAATCTTAAGCCACTACATCAGGCTATATAACATTCATGTAGCCCCGTCCCAATATATGACCATGCGACAGATGACTGAGCTCAAATACACAAGTCTCAGCCAAAAGAGTGTTTATGAAGTCTGTCTGTTTATTGCAGGTGTACAGGACAGATGAAAGATTGTCTGTCAGATTATTGCAGGTCTACAGGGCAGAAGAAATAGGGCACTACAGAAATTTTTGTGTTCTGCATACATACTAATACACTTCCTCTAAGATCAAATAGAATCTCCATTTCAGCCACTGCAAAACCCTTCGAGACACAGAAAGAAATTGCTTTATCTCCAAGAGCTTGTATGTCAGCAACATGATTGGAGGAGGGAGTGTTTCACTTTGACAGCAAAGGTTGACGGGCAGCAAACCGACACTTTTCTATGTCTGTCCACATAGCACTCAGCAAAAACTCAATTTTTTCCAGGCACTGTTTGCATTGATGAAGATATTTCTGTCACCTTGAAATGATGTTTCTTTGACCTAGCGCCAAATGAGTTTTGATAACTGCTAACAAAGGAGAGAATATCTGGGTATCGTGTTTAGGAGAAAGAGAGTGACAGCAGAGTTTCGCTTCATTCAGAACTGAACTGAAAATGTCAATGCCAGTTCTGGATTTGGAAGTGAATTTGAATTAAGGTTGCAAACAGAATGCAGAATTCTGATTTAAATGTAATGAAATTCAAAGCAATGTCATTGCCATTTTGCAAGTTCTAGGAATATTCAAAACGTTTTTTTAGACATTGTATTAACATTATTCCTTTTTATAAGAACGTAATTCAAACATTTTAATTCTGTTTTTTTTTAAAACATTCCACTAACAAGAAATATAAAACTTTTTGATAACTTTGAGAGAATTTTTAGAGAATGTAAGCCAACGTTCTGAGAACATTCCCTGTTATCCGGGATTACATTTATTTGTCGTGTGATTTGGAACTCAGGTGGGAATTTCTTTGAATTGCCATTCAGTAAATTTCTCTTCCTGTCATTCCAATTCCATTTCCAATATAACATCCTGTAAGGCGTGGCCAGCTCAATTCAAATTCCAGCTTATGAGAAGAAAGGCTGCCAGTCCTCATAACTGGAATTCTGTTCAATCCTGACTGACAGATGGTGAGAAAGCAGATGGAAAGAGAGAAAATACATCAGCTACAAAAAATAGAGAAAACTGTGTATAAAAAAGGACAAAGACTGCAAGGCACAGCTCTCCCTCCCCATTGTGTACAGCATCAATAATGCACCAGGGAAACAAAATACAAATGCAGCACCTCCCTTACAGCTATACGTCTGCTTCAGCTCCCCACATCTCTCCACGAGGACCCCTGCTCTGTGAAAACCTCTGGGAAGGAGCACAAACGTACTGCCAACTCAAAATTATGAGAAAGAAAACTAGAGTGAGAAGCAAAACAAGTCAAACTGAACTTCTGCCAAAGGAAGTTACTTTAGAAAAGTCTTGTCTTCATTTAGAGCCTGACACTCATACTTGTGACATCATTCATAAGACACTCTTCAAAGTTGTTTAGATGCTTCATTAGTTTACTTCAAATGATGGAAAGAAGTAATCACAGAGTTTAATGCTCAAGGAGTTTTAATGACATGAAAGACAGATGACACGTGTGGAAATGAAGCTTTCTCTCGCTCCATTCATTCAGCGCTCAGCTGCAATTTCTCTTTCCTTTCCATTAACACACTCCATCCATCTCCTCTCATCCTCTCTCTTCCTCTATCATGCTCCACCTCTTTCTTTCAGCCGATGTCAGGAGTCAAAACTGAGAGACACACAGGCTGTCTGTGAGAGATGGAGAACCGCCTTAAGAGCCGCTTTGATGTTTATCATTGAGCTTTTCAAAGACTGTAACTAAAAATGGGCTTATCTTGAACAAACCCCAGAATTCTAAATAAACGGAACTGATTACACTTCTGAGCGGCGGCTTTCAGTGGAGGAAGGGTTTGCTGGAGAGCCTTGAAAACCCTGTTTGTTCCAGCATTTTCTCTAATGAAAAAATAAAGAATGGACAGTTAGAGAGTTGGTTTTTAAACTCCTTTTAAACACCTATATTGCATACAGATATATATATATATATATCTATATATATATATATATATCTGTATATATATATATATATATATATATATATCTGTATATATATATATATATATATATATATATATATATATATATATATATATCTGTATATATATATCTATATATATTAGTTTACTTAATTTGCTTACTTCAAGTGCCCACAAGCACTTGAGGCATCCAACGACTGCTCAGACAAATACAAGAAAATTTTACGATACGTAAAGGAATAGTTTACCTAAAAATGAAAATTCTGTCATTGTTTGCTCATCGTTCCAAATGTGTGTGCTGTTATTTCTTTAAATAGAATAACAAGGTAGGAACTTTTACTTAGCTCTTGCTATAGCATTGATAGTTCACAGAGACCACACCTGTCAACTGCTGTTGTATAGCAAGAGCTGCAAAACAATTCTGCTGTTAAAATTCTTACTTGTGTATTCCAATAAATAACAGCAAATGACATGAGGGAGAGTAAATATTTGCAAGACTTCTGATTAAAATTTGAGTAACTGTCTCAGTTCCAAGTACAAACAACATCTACATACATGCGCTTAAATACAGATAACACACACACAACTCCCCCTATACCAGAGGGAACTTGAGAAAATGTCATTCCATTTATGACGAGGCCTTTCAGGGAGCACGAGGGAAATTAAAGAGAGAAGTGAGATGAGGTGGCTACATCGCCCCCTAAATTGATTTTCTTTGATTCGTGTCTTCCCCACTCACAGCTCACCACTTACACTTCACACACACACAAGCCTTCATAATTAATCTATTTGGATAGCAGAGAGCCGGCCATGTGCTGCTCACAGACTCCAATTATATGGAGAGAGAGAGAGAGAGAGAGGGCGAGAGAAGAGAAAGAGAGAAAGAGCTGAGAAAGAGAGAACTATGAGAGGCTGAGGGCCGAGTAATCGTTTCCACAACCTTTAGTTCTTACTGTGCGGTCATCATACATAAACTGCATGATTAAATCTATTTTCACACACAAACCTCTATCTAAATGGAGACATTCCATAGACTTGTATTGTTTTTATACACAGCTAGTTATGAACAACATACCTAACCCACACTCTAACCCTAACCCTAGCAGTCTTTCTGCATTTTTTACAATTTTTAAAAAACTTTATTTAACATGTTTTTAAAGGGTTTACAAATCGGAACGTCTACTAAAAGTACTTAAAGGTATAGTTCGTCCTTGGAACATAAAAGGAAGTTGTAACATAAATGTTTGCGACTGACAGCTTTAGTCACCATTAACATTGTTTTTAACAACATTAGGTTGGTGAGCAAATTAATTTTTAATTTCCTAGTCTAAAGTAACAGTGAATATTGTTGATGTAAATTGCTCACTGTCAGAATGCAAAGTGCTATTGAAAATTATGCCATAATGAATCCCAAAATTAATAGTCAGTCGTTTCAGCACACCTGTGTGTACTTCACACTGGACTTGAAATGAAAATAAAATGTCATCATTACTGTGTTTTCATGCTTAATCTTTACTGTACTCAAGTACTTGTGTCACTAACTGGTAACTATAAAATTGTAGAGCCAAATCCCTGTAAGGGACTATCCACAAACTATCAACATTGTGCTGCTGAGTGAGACACTTAACACTTGTGCTTGGGTTCAAAGGATTTACACCACGAGTTGTTTCACACACAACTCAAATTTCAAACAGATAAGTCACGATTCCTTGCATATAATTAATCTCTTAAAGCAAAGCCTAAAGGTGCTAAAATGTTTTTACATAAAACCATCATTTGCATGATAATCCAAAACAAACATGACAACAGAAACACCATGGATACAACACATAACATATCTACATTCTCAAGCAACTCCAGCAAAGGATGCATCTAGAAACGTGCGCACAAAATACACACAAGCAGAGACGTTTCAAACTACTAAAGTAAATAATGACGATGAGAAACGTTTTTTTCAGCGTGACACCAGCCTGACAAATCCTGCAGTATTTTTCTGACACATTCCAACACCCTTCATTATCTTCAACCCCGTCACACATAATTCAAAGGCCCTTTGAAACTTCAAGCCGGGAGAGAAAGCATTCTCTTTCAGTCCTGTTCTGTCACAACAGAGAGCAATCCAAGTTACTAGCAGATGCATGCTGAGTTAGTTTGACATCTTTCACAACTCATCAGAGATAACAAAGGCAATTTGCAATACCTGGGAAACGCAAAGAGGGTGCACAGTCTCCCAGCAGAAATAAAGCATAACAATAAAGTAATCTGTGCAGTAAAAGGTTCAGGAAAACATACTGTTGGATACATTCTACCAGGCCTGATTTTAACTGGATGATACAGTACACTAAGACCGGTGGGTGAGAAACAGCTTTCAGTCTATCAACAGCATTTCTGAGACTCGGTTGGGTGTGTTATGTTTGCTTCTGTCAGAGTTGTGATTGCTCCAATAGTTTACATCAGATTGCTTCACAATTGTGATGAAACAAGCGGTTATTTTAAGCTTCCCATCTCTGCCTTGAGAAAGACCTATTGTGAATCGGAGAACAGGATAAAGTGTTTGTGGGCTGAGTGTTGGAGTAATGGTGATTGCCGCAGCACTCCAGTAACTTTAAATGTATCTTAATGGCTCCAGTCGTGGCAATCTAATAACAACTTAAAAAACAAACAATTCTTCCCTCGGCTCTGTGAAAATCTAATAATGTGCTAATTGCTTGATGCAGTGTTTTAACGCACATGGGGTTGAAATGCAGCCAGTCTATTTGATTTTGCTGCTGTTTGAATTAATGCATTTTTTTATTAATGTAATATAGATATAGGTTGACAAGCTGGTCTGTCTAAAGCTCCTATAATATCATTACACTGTCTATACTTCTATGTAGCCACATTACAATTTGTTTATCTAACTGTATCGGAGCCCCAGAACAGCGTCAGAGCCCGTCCCCTTTCCTCTCAGATATAAATCTACACATTTCTTAGCTCTCAAAACTCTCCTGCTGTATGTTGTCATCCATGATTTAGAATCACAAACAACACTGAACAGACAACCACTCTTTATACCCTCACCTTATCTGTCACTCCCTTGTGACATCACAAGGCATCTGAAGGTTCACCTGGTTACATCTGAGGCTAAAGGCTGCGTCACCAGATCCAGCACTGCAGCGGGGTCCCTGCAGCCCCACACTCATCCTTTATTCCATTTTGCACACTGTAGTGGAAAGGTCATTCCCAAATCTCCATAATGACCAGAGACAAAGAACAAGCAGGCGGATCAATGCAAGGACACCTGCTATCAGTGGCTGCTTATCGACCGGCAGCCGAGAGCAGCCAGTGATGCACTCAGGCAGGCATCACCTACTCTGTCCCAGCGGAGAAATAACGAGAGCAAGAGAGAGAGAGATTTACAGCCCTACTCCAGCCAATGGATCGATCGCCTTCTCTTTACTGTGTTTAAAGGCAGTCAACACACCAGTTTTGTTGAGTTTGTACAGAGTTGTGGTATAATGTGACAAACAGTGTTAAGTTGGGATGCATGATTTGGATATTTTTGAAAGGCCGATATAAATTCTGACACTTTGGTGTCATGTACCCAGCTGACAATGTTGGGTTGTAGTAACATTTATGCAACGTTTCCATTAAGTAACAAAAACATTAAAAATGTTATTTTGGAGGTTTAAGGAAAGCTATATTAACATTATTGCATTTTTATGATTCTGTAACATTTTTAACATTCCACAACTTAAGAATAATGTTTTTGATATACAATATATAACGTTAAAAAATTAACTAATGTTACTGCAAGAACATTTTTTTGATAACTTTAGGAGAACTTTTAAAGAAGTCAATTTTCTAAGAACGTTCCCTATTAGCTGGGTAGTCATATATTTGAACTGCTGTCATCAGATTCATATTTTACATCGAATCTGCTAGATGGCCATGTACAGACAAACATTACAAGACAGACACATAAATAGGACAAACATGCATAAAAATATTCTAACAGGACATTTTTTTATTACAGCTCTTATTTTTGCATGACAGATATTTGACAGCAGCTCATAGCAGGTTTCTCTTTACAAAAATATTATTGTGTGCCTTTCACTGCTCAGTCTGTTTCTTTAATTTTCTATGACATGAGGTGCAGTTCTGAAAAATCGTCAGTGCTTGTGCATGGTGCAAAAAAAACCCCGGCTGCTATTTGTGCAAGCACAGGAAGACGGTTTTATTGACACATCAATATTCAAGAAGACACAAGGTATGCATCCGTTTGTGGGATGATGGGTCTACACCTGTGTTTATTGCTTATATTTTCCAAAGCCTTGTGGAATTTGAAGTAGATGCTCGGTGCTAACATTTTTTCAAAGTGTATTGTAAAGCATGCAAGTGACTTATGCAAAAGTGACTTAAGACGCTGTAGTAACAAATGCTTTGACTCTCACCAATTCTAGTGAACAGACACATCATAGGAAGCTTCATTGAACTAATAACACTAGTCACCAATGCCAAATTAAAATACATGTATCAAGCATCATTTTGAGGTACAAGACCTCAATATGTCACAAGACCTCAATGTTTTTGTACACAGCAGTGTTGAACATATCACTGTAAAAATTTGACGGGCTGCATAAATTGGGAAAAAAACAAGCTGTCAGAGAGTTTGAGAGAAGCTTGCTGACCTGATAATACCGAAAAGCAGAAGTGTCCTCACAACAGCATGTTCATGCACAAACCAAAGCCAACAATCCATCTCCAGCTTACAAGACAAACCACTGAGATGAGGCTTAGAAGGAGAGAGATTCCAGACTGACTTACTAACATAATGCAGCTGGATACTGTTGGGGCCAGACTGGGAAAAAACACAGAAAACTGAATGCACTCTGCTCGTGGATCATTCCAACAGGAAGCCCTCTGGAGGCTACCGGGTTGACCTAGAAGAACTGATCTTGGAACTGTGGGAACTAAAAAAATGGATGATCAGTACAACATGTCATTGCATAGTACAGCCTACACAAACCATGACAGTATCATAAATTTGTCAAATATATTTACTTCTGTATTTACATATTACTATTTATTAGTGTATGTATTTTACACTATGTATTTCATTAGTACATCTGTTTCTTTCCTGATAAATAAGTCTGTTTTAATTTCAGTAAATAATTCTCAAGGTGGGTTAATTTTCCTTGTTCCTTTAGCTCAACTGATGGAACACTATGCTTTCGACACCAGGGTCATGGGTTCAATTTCCAAGGAATGCATAAATTAATAAAATATATAATCAAATGCACTGTAATTTGCTTTGGATAAACAAGTTATGTCAATGTAAATTTATGAACGTTAATTTATGCACACTAAGTCTTGGCTACTCGCTTTTGGATTTAAAACGTCCTATGCTAAATAATGCTGTTTAAAAATCAAGATGCCCTATTTACGCTGGTTGACCAGTAAAAAAAAAGTGAGACCTGAAACAATAAACAAAACAGCAAAACATTGATTAATGTCTCCCTAGGTTCCAATTAGCATCACCCTTCTCCAATAAAAATCACTTTCCTTACCTTCATTCACTCAGTTTGTGCAGCTCCTTCTACACCCAAGAGAATTTTGTTCCAATTTATTTAGACCACTCCTGGAATACAGGTCTTTTGTGTTCCTGTTTAGAAACTGCCTTTTGTTTGGATGCAGAAAACATTCACCCTTGAGCGACAGATTACCAGTGCTGGCTCTTTGTGTGGATGTACAAAGCCAGAGCAATTAAAGCTCTTCTTTCTTTTTAACAAGCTTTAATCCAGACATGCTTTCCTTTCATCTTTCTCTGCTTGTGCCAGCAAGACTGAGAGCCGCTCCCCTATGCTTTACATACAGTACAGTGCCGACCGGCAGCCACTGTTCTTACTGTAGCTCCTAAATCCATGTCATCTCTGTGCTATACTGAAGTGCATTAACACAGGTATCTGACGCCATAAAGTTTTAGCACAGGAAGGTGAAACTGCTATGGTTATTACTTATTTTATGGTCTATGTTATGGATTCTGCTAGCATGGGGTATTCCCTGAGCACTTCATAAAAAGGGAATTTTCAGGACAAATCCAGGGCAATGGTAACTTACTGTGTTGCACAGGCAATTTCAAGTGTGTTTTGCTACTTCCTAATCAATTAACCACTTTTTAATTTGCTGAATGATTTGACGTGGCAATTTTTCATAATTGCACGACAGAATTCCTAATGATCATAAGCATAATCAACAGAAATATTCAACAATAAACAAACAAAATAAATAAATCATAGAAATTAGATACTTTTAGGCAGCAATAAATTAAATGGGGAGCAAATGGAAACTCTTGCTTTCACAGCACCGACACCAATGGTCTTCACAATGCTTTTGAGAAATGCAACTCTATATGTTTCAGTAATTATAAAACAGAACCCTACAAAAGGACACTTCATCAGGCTTTTAGGGTCCAGGTATGATGCACATTAATTAATTACTGTGAGTAATTACAAAACTTCTTTGTATAATATCTCAATATATATAATATTGTACATTATCTCAGTAGCTCAATATCTCCTGTAATACTACATACTGTATCTACATATTAGTTTTGTTTTATTTTAGAGAATGTAGCTTTAAAATACCATCTGGTGTTAAAGATTATAACTAGGGGTTAACAATCTCCACATTCGTGCCCAGTGGGTTTCCACAAAACACAAGCAGCATATCAATGGAGTGTTGAACACTTTGTGACGGAAAACAGGCTAATCAGCCTCTTCAGGCGATACACAGGAGGAGACGTTGAATGACATTAGACTCTAATTTTCAGTTGTCATTATCTCATTACTCGGAGAAGGCAAAACAGAAAAACAAGATCCAATTTCTCCTCAATCCAGGATCAGGAATGCAGCATTATCTTCTCTCCCACTTTCTTTGGACTATGTTCCACTTTGTGTCTTATTCCTTAACCACATGCTCTTCAGCTGAACCAGGTGATAAATGCACTAAAATAGTGCTGCATAGTGAGTATTTTAAAAAAAAAAGTAATTGCCGTTCTTTTTTTATTAGACAGCAGACAGCAAACAGAAATAATAACAGATATATATATATATATATATATATATATATAAAGTATATGTAGTGAGAGGTTTGATTTCTGTCTCCAGTTAAGAGAAAGCTACAATGCATAGCATCTGCTACATGATATAATAATAAATCTTCTCTCCCTCACCTGTTGTTCAAAGGTTTTTGGATTTTGCCAGGTAGCTAGTCTGTGCCACCTGACGCCATGTTGTCTCAGTCAACACGCTCATTTCCCTTCATTAACAGCTGTTAAAACAGCACTTTATGCTCGGTGCCATCACGCTCCTCCATCCGACTCACTAGCCCGGCTCTTCTGGGACCGCAAAATAACTGCATCCTAATGGTTCCAATGTGCTCGTATCACATGACCTTTTGTTAATGCCAGAAAACCGCCTCCTAAATGCACATTAGCATGATGCAAGTCCTCGCCACTGCTACCCTTCATAGCCTGCCAAATCTCCATCCCTCTGGAATAGCTTTCACTGCTGTCGCTAATGTAGATGTCCTACTAAAAATCATCCTCGCATGCTGGGTGCTAAAAACATAGCAATACAACAGCAGGGTCCCTGCCTCCATTTTAAGATGAAATCTATAGTTAGCCTGCTAATTCATGCTTAATTATAATAAGGCGATAACCAGAGACATTATGAGGGGAGAAGAGGGTTAGTGGAAGAAATCGTAACTCTAAATATGACTGTTAAAGATCCAATTGGCTTTTTGGATACCGGTCCCTTAATACTCAATATGGTGATGGTAGAACTGTAAGTCCAGCCAATTATAGAGTAAACAGTTTGCTTCTCTATTACTTCTGTACCTTAGGTTACCCAGCTAACAATTTTAGGTTGTAAAAACGTTTTCCTACTGTTTACATTAAGTAACGAAAACGTTATTTTGAAAGTTCTAGGAATATTCAAAACGTTCAGTTTTTTAATACTGTTGCTTGTTTTTAAGAATGTTATTCAAACATATTCATTTAATTCTGTAACATTGTTTATAACATCCCACTAACAATTTAACAATAATGTTTTTTGATAAGTATTATATATAATGTTAAACTAACTAAACTACTGTCAACTAATGATATTGCAAGAAAATTTAAGGGAACTTTTGGGGAACTTTTGGAGAACATTCTGAGAACGTTTCGTGTTAGCCGGGTAGCTGTACCAGTCTGAAAATGCCCCTTTTTGTATTATTTGGGAAAAAAAATCTCAATTTATGATGCCACTGAGATTTTGATCTTTCCCCATTTAAGTACACTGGTATGACTAAAAATACATGTCAAGAGAAATGACCTGCTTTACCCCTACAGTACAATATTGGTAAGTCAGCACAGCTCTGGTTTAAAAAAAACCTACTAGCTTTCACAAACCTAAAAGAATAGCACAGTTCTGTTTGGCTGGGTTGCATATATTCATCGGACTCAATAGTCAGAGCTAGATCATTGTGTCTTCCTCTCTTCTTCATTTGTGTCACAGGCCGATGGCCAGGCCATAGAGATCAGCCATCCACCTCACGGGTATCTCTGTCTTTCTCTCTGCTTAATTCATTAGCACTGTAAAAGTTAATGAGTTTATTCAGAGAGGGCTGCCAAAACAGCATTTATGTTTTAATCAGGATTAACAGTGGCATGGGCTCTTGCACTGATTTTTTATTAATCGGTCTCTTTACACTTCATTACTCTCTCCCTGGCTTCCTCTAAGAAGCTTCCCCTGAACCCACAACAGACATATTTGTTAGAGGGCTCGCTAGGACACAGAGCTTTACACTTTTTAAGCCTGTTATGTAAAGAACAATGAATCTCTCTGGGACAATAGTTCACCTGATGTTTTCTCATTGTTTTAGAAACATAACCCAATTCAATTGTGTTTAAAGCATGGGTCAAATGTAATAGCCAGGACCACACAGAACCTGCAAAACTATCACAGAGTTGAAAGAGCTGACAGAGTTTTACATGTTCTGGCCCTTTCCGTGTTGATTTATTAACTAGGGTCAATTTAATTATGCATTTAGCTACCAATGAGAGTGTAGTACTACACAGCTTTGTTTAATAGATTTTACCACATAAATCAATGCTGATAATGCACAAAAAAGCCAACAGATTCTGCATGGTATTACCCCATTAAAACGATTCAGTGTGATAAAACACCATAAAAGTAGATTTTAGTGATTTATGAAGACAATTACCAAAAACTAGCCATACCATTTGAAAAAGACAGAAGTTTCTACATCGTAATTGCCTAGGCATGAAACAGAGCAAGGATATGACTAAATATTGAACATTGGCTGATCTTCTCTCACAGTTTTATTTAGTAGAAGTTTTTAATGTTAAATATCATAGCAAAAATTTTACTCTTAAGTTGTTAGTGGAATGTTTTAAAAACTTTAAAGAATTAAATAATGTTTGAAAAACGCTCTTATAACAAAGCAATAACGTTAAAATCTTATATAGTGGAAATTTTAAATGTTCCTAGAACTTTTAAAAGAACATTTTTAATGTTTTTGTTATTTAATGGAAACCTTAGAGAAACATTCCTACAGCCTAAAATTGTAAGCTGGTAAGAGAACCTGCAAAAGTAGATCTACGCAAACCGAATGCAATATGAACCGTAAGATGAACCTCAAGTGTGTGAGTGGACTGCCTTGTTTATTTTCTGATATCCATCCTCTCACATCTCCTCTTCAGTGCAGACAAGGATTCTGTCAGCAGGGCCCAAATAAAAATGAGTCTTATCCTCTGTTTGAAAGCTCATTATGACAGGGTATGCCCAGTCACTTTAACACTGATAAACATGTTAGCCTGCGCTTCTAGCGCCGCTAAAACGCAGCCAAACAGACAGCAGATGGAAATTGTCAGTGAAGGTGTGAGATGCTGGAGGTAACCACAGCACAATGCCTGTCAAAATGACTACACACATCACATATCACGCTACACAAGCTCTCTCACTCTTCTCTCACGCAATCACAAACACAACGCTAAGAGACAGAAATACACGCACTGTCAATTTGCAAGGGAAATTATCCGATGGTTATTTAATGTTATTGTAATGGTTTGTTTTTAGAGCAGTCGTGTTAAGCCGCTTGACGTTTTCATGTCTCCTGAAAGAGCAATTCTGTGGTAAATAACATCTGAGGTAATGTGCTGTGAAAAGACTTTTTGGAGCATTAAAATCACATCATCATCACTGCACAAATAGCATGTGTTTTTTACCAAAATGTCTAGGTTCTTTGTATAAGCTTACACCGGGCTGCTAACTTGCTAAAAATAAATAAGGATTTGCTGAAGCAGGGCTTTTTTTCAGGCACAGGGAATTAACATCATGCTTGAACATATAGTATACAGGCGCTTTCAGAAAAGCACAATGTACAGTAATAGGACCAACCATTCAGGCCACTCATCATTGCTGCAGTGTTGTGAACAGCCAGTCAGTCACAACACATAATCTCAGACAAAAGATAATCAAGAGAACTCTGGGGAAGGAGGTATATGATACATTATAACCTCATAATTATATTACATTATATGTGTTTTTAATGGCTTTGAAACATTTATTCTACATTTGAGAGTGGATTAATCATTAACTGTGGGAAACAGGCTTTTTCCAGAAAGTTAAGAGACGTTAAGACGCTGTTTTGGGGCAGAAGTAAGTGAGGGAATCTCTGGGTGAATAAAAAAGGAAAGAAAAGTGGGAGTAAACAAACAGAAACACTTTCAAGTGTGATCACAGAACTCCTGACAACTTTTCGAAAACTTCAGCCGCCAACAAACCTGAATTTCGACATGGGATTTGGAATGAGCTCTCTCATATGCATACAAACAAAGGAGCTTTATTTCCACAAAGCACAAAGCTCTGAAAATCTCTCAGGCTTTTGAATCTCTTGGAGATCATTGGTTCCTTATGAAGTGAACTTCAGCTGTTTATCATGGTGGCTTGTGTTTATAGAAGTGATAATGATAATGTATTCAGATTAATGGAGATGAGTATTGGAGGACTTTAGGATTTCGAGCTCCTCAGCAGAAAACGCTCCTCCTATGACAGGCCAGATAAATGAACTGTATACTGAAGCTGTGTGGTCAAACTTATACTGCATTACACATAATGTCTTGGATATCACATAATGATATTGTGTGCATATAGTATACATCTGAAGGATGTATACCATAATAGTTTTATTAATAATATAATAATTAATTCTAAGTAGCTTTTATTTTTTACATTTTTAGTTTTCATGTTAATTTTAGTTAATTTTTGATACCTTTTATTAGTTTTATTTTTAGTTTTAATATTGCTATTTAGGTGTATTTTATTTCAGCTTTAGTTTTAATCATAGAGAGCAATCATTTTAATTTTTAATAATAAATTAGCAATTTTGACTTGGCCTACAGTTGTTTTATTTCAGCTTCATTTCAGTTCTCAGAAATTTTAGTTTTAGTTTTCATTTTAGCTAACGATAATAACCATGACTTGTACACGTTTAAAAAAAATCCTGAATCATGGTGAACATGGTGCTAGCAACGCCAAGGTCATGGGTTTGATTCCTATGGAACTCATATACTCATATACAATAAATTGGCAGGCACATCCACATTCATTAAAATAAATGCACTGTAATTCGTGTCGGATAAAAGCATCTGCCAAATCCATAAATCGAAATAAATTTAGTCAAAACTGCAAAATTATCTACCAAATGACATGCTTCAGTCATGCTACAAAATCTGACACTATATAGGAGTTCAGTGCTGATGTTCTGTCTGTGACAGAGTCAGTGGATGAACACTGGGCCCTGCATAAATACCAGCACAGCCTGTCTGCCACTATTCCATTCTGTCAGCTTCAATACCAGCTCCCCTTATCACTGCTCAGCAGAGAGACATCTCATAATGACAGAGACCCATCACTGGGTTTACATGCCTCAATAAATGGACAGAGCTGGCAGGATGTGGCAAGACCACTGGGCTGGGTCCACGATGAACTACATACATACGGAAAGCCAAAATGGCCTGTGCAAAGCTAGAAAACAGGCCACCTCAGGACTGGCTCTGAGGGAGATGTTGCCTGAGCTACAAATTGGATCCTGACAGGCCACATTCCTGTTAAATGAAGAAATATTGAGGTAGGAGAATGGAGATGCAGCAGTGGCTGGCAGCTTCATGGAAGATCAAGCAGTCACGGCTCCACCCACTCGCAGGCCCGCCCTTTTGCATCAGGATGGTTGATCAGTTTGCTTAAATTTGCTGCGCTATAAACAAACACAAGATCATCATCTCAGAGCGGTATTAGATCCCAGATACATACAGATTCTGCATTTTAAATGATTTGCCTGGTTGAAACACATGTTTAATGTTCATATGCGTGTGGATATCATAAAAAAGTCTTTAAAAGCAGATTGATGTGTGTAATTTTTTTGTGTTAAAACCCTCACTCCTATTTCAGCTAAATGTGCAGAGTAAGCCGTTTGTAGCATGATTTCCCCAAAGATTGAAAACACTGTGGCTCTGAGATGCTAAAAAAATTACCCAACATACAGAAGCAGTGGGTGTGATTACCTGTTTTCTGAACAATAGCAGGTAGGGTTTGAGGAAACCTGCTACAAAACAGTCATTATTCTTCCAATTCTATTTGGTGCTGCTATAGTGACACAGAAAGTACACACTTCACCTCTGAATAATATGTACAATTCATGCTGTTTGTTATATCAAAAAATGCGTCAGTCAACGGTACACAATGCACCAGAGCAGCACTGTAACATTGAAGGGTTTTACACCAGACAAGAACAGCAGAACACAACCTTCTTAAGTAAGTGCATGGAATGGATTCTCCACAAGTGAGTGCAGAAAAAATTCAATATCGGCTTCTGCACCCTGTCCGTCCATCTTCGCATACACCGTGGTGTGATAGCACAAGAGTCATTAATTTCCCAGAAAGAGTGGGAGATGAGAGCAGGAGAGAGTCGCCATCATTCCTCTCCTCACCTGCTCCCCGCGCAAAGCAACCTCTCCCGACTGGCCCAGGCTCAGGAGATAACATCTCTGTGTCACAGAAAGCAATTTCTCCCTGCCATTAGGGGATAAAATGGAGGCTTTTGGTGAGGCAGGGAAAGCTGGAGTGTGTATGTGCTTTGTGTTTGTCTTCGGTGGGCCGAGAAGGAGGCGTGAGGAGAGCTTGCGCAGATGAACCACTTTAGTTTGGCCTAGATGAAGAGCTAAACTCAGGTTGTAGAAGTTTGAAACTGAATGCCAGGCAGAGCCTGTCAATGATATACAGGTGAATTTTACACCATTCTTTAAGGCACAATGGAACAATCATGCAATTGTGGCGAAATGGGTGTAAAGTAAAGTATCCATTCACATAAACACATCAATTGTCTGTTTATACGAATAAACATTGCTAAATAAGATAACCAACACTTCTGACTAAACAACATAAACGTCTCCCATAGTTTAGTTTTTTTAAGGCTCACGGCTGTGTAATTTGCTCCTACGCTGAAAGACCACCTGGATTTAAGTGCTGCTGTTATAAAGGAGTACAAAACTGCACTCAGCATTGTAATTTTCAAGGTCCAACAACAGGCTGAAGAAGGAAAATGAGTGTAAGACTCTGTACTGTGTAAACAGTGTAAACTGAATCAAATTTAAAAAAAAAAAAAAACAGACATCCATTTCCCAAATTGTATGGATCATACAAGGAAACTGAAAATAAACAACAGTACAAAAACACACACAATATAGTAACAAGATCAATACAGGGAAAAATCTGAGGAAACTGCTGTGTGTGAAGGCACGTTTAAACAGCTTTCACTACTGAAGGTGCAGCTGATGCGGCCGTGTGTCATGTGACAGCCTGCCTTCAAAAAACTGACAGCCGGGATAATGAAAATTTACTGCTGCAGGCAGAGGTGAGATAAAGCTGCAGATGGGTCTCTGCATTCCAACAGTAGAAATCAAAGAGGAGTGACATATCAACATGAGCACAAATATGTGTTTTGGGGTCACTTCCAGGAAACAGCACCATCTGTGCCAAAACATTTTAGGAGAAGTCTGTGTATTTTATATGAAAAAATACCTTAGAAAAAATGTACACACCAATAGCAAATTTAAAGAAGTATAATTTAGTACTTTTTTTATATCCCATTAAAATGCAATGTTTATTTTAAGTTTAACTCTACATAACACACAATCAAGAAAAGCTATCAAACAATGTTTGTTTTGTATTTATTGTATTTATATTTACATTCCACGTATAGTTTTCTGATTATTTTATCAGTAGTAAATCGTTTGGACAAATGAAGCACGCACTGGCACTGATTGCTAAAAGTTCCCTTCTAAAAAAGTTAAACCTATAGGAATGTATGTATCCTATATGAATATAAATATGGAACATAACATATTAATGGCCTAAAACTACAAATGTTTCTTAGATGCGTAATTGAAATGCAGAAAGACACTTTACATTATATAGTAAGCAATACAATCATCCTCTTTCCAGCCTCTTCATACATGAGTAGTCACACAGAGAGGCAGAGAGATGTGTTAGCACTCTGTGTCCACCTTACAGGGGTGGCAGGTGTGAAATCTGTGTGTGCAGCGGAGTGGAAGGAAAGAAATATCAGCCAGATGTCAAGTGAAATGACAGAGTCAGTCTACAGTCTTTAAATATAAGCAGAACAACAACCTCTGACCTTGAGGAAGTATCCGGAATACAAGAAAGAGGGAGAGAGAGAGAGAGGGATAGAAAGAAAGAAAGAAAAAAGGAAAGAAAGAAAAAAAAAAAGAAAGAAAGAAAGAAAGATGCTTCTTTTGTTTTCCTCTGTCACAGTTTTGATTTCTCTTGATTTCCCAAGTGGAAGTTTAATCAGTACAGTGTGAGGAAAGTAAAATTGACCATGGGAATAATGTAATAAACCCCCCTTCCTGCACAGCACAATGCTGATAGCACTTTTATGGAAGGCTGGTGATTAGAAGTGAAAAAAATAAATGCAGTACGAAACAGGAAATTATTCCATTAATGTGATTAAACTTCTCGCTCAAAGTTTGCCATGCCTCAGAAATATCAGCGACAAACAATAGCCGAGAGTGCACAAAGCTTCAGGCAAGTATTTCCACTTGTATCTTCAGCATGACCACATCTGTTATCAGTGTGCATTCACATTCCTCTCAAAACTAAAGGCCTATTCACACCAAGACCAAACATTGTCACACACAAGACTTTGAATTGATTCCCACAAACCTATTCACATTCAGCAACTAATATTGTTCTGGTTTATTTTATTATCATCTTTGTACCAGGGAACCGGTGGTTTCAGCATTCCTAGACTGAAGGTGGCCGAGCTTTGCACCTTATGATTTATTAAAAAGTATTTTGATTGAAGCACTTCATATCTTTACTCTTTAATGCTGTCCTGAATCGGTAGATCAGACAGGAGCCACAGCGCTGACAGGGGCCTATCGATGCACTGTTCCACCACTGAGATGTAATTGTGTCATGTGGCAGGCAGCCATAGTTTATCTGACAGACAGACGTGTGGGACAAGTGACACCTGTGAGGAGAGAGACCCCGTTTCCCAGAGACATCTAGATAACCGAGACAAGCCGGACTGATTCAATCTCTGAGTTCTTCTATCCTCCAGACGTCTGCACACCTATGGGTGGCAAGACACCTGCTGACGAGGGAGCTCTGAGCTACAAGGAAACTTTTCCCTACATGCTGCAGTTGAAAACATCACTACTGAGATCCCAGCTAACAATTGTATGTTTCCCAAACATTTCCATTAAGAAACAAAAACATTAAAAATGTTTTTTGAATGTTCTAGGATTTTTTTAATGTTCAAAACATCCAGTTCTAAAAGTCCAGAACATTATTCAAACTTTAATTCTGTAACGTTTTAAAAATGTTCCACCAACAACTTAGGACTAATGTTTTTGATATATATAATATTAAAAAAGTTCTACTAACTTTACCGCAAAAACTTTTTGATAACTTTGAGAGAACTTTACAGAATGTTAGCCAATGTTTTGAGAACGTTTCCTGTTAGCTGGGATATGCCCCATCTGATTTGAAATGTCAGAACAACAATATACTGTAGGCTGCTTAATTTGGCCAAGGTTTAATTTGTCTCCTGGCTTTGGCAGCATGCCACTCATCTTTATGGATTTTCTTTGGACTCGCTGGTAATTTGACACAAATGAAACTCCAGGGAAAATTTCTCAAATAAGTCAGTCGCAAAAACCAAACGTCTCTGGTGACATTCACTAAAGGGCCTCACCTGGATGTAATCCAAATGTCATCAGAAAGGGATCGAAGGTTTGTATGCTTGTACCGCAGCATGCATGGTCACCAGGGAGGAGACACAGCGATTCAGACTCTCACATTTAAAAGTGAAGCTTCAGAACAGATCCGTGTTCTGCCAGCAGCAAACACATTGTACAAACATGAAACATATTCATTCTGTTCCTCTGACTGCAGTTAGTCAAGATAAGGATGTGTTTTACAAATTCAAACAGTCTCTCTGGAAAAAAACAGAAAAGAAAACTTCCACTAACAGGTTTTCTCAACCTCTCGATAAACGCACTGAACCATTAATGTTTGCTACAAATGACAAGAGTAATAAGAAGATTTTGTTTTTTAATGAAAATGCTGGGGTTTTCTATCTACAAGTAATTATGCTATTATGGGAAGAAATGAAACTGAAGTACTGTTTGAGGACATTTCTTTACTGAAACACATTGTAACTCAAGGTATGACAGTAATTCTCCTTAAACAGTGAATAAAATGGTTTGTGGAAATTAAAAGTACTTGTAAGTTTGGAAGTTCTCTGGGTATATAAGGATGCTGCATGAAATGATGAGTTTTAATATATTAATTTACATTGGATTCAGCTTATACACTTTAATGCAATTACTGCAGCTAATCTATGCAGAAATCTAATTCAGTGTTTCTGTAGCTCAACTGAGAAAGCATGGTGCGAGCAACACAAAGGATGTTGGTTAGTTCTAGACTAATAAAATGTACAGCTTGAATGCAATATAAGTCACTTTGAAAGTGCAAAATGAGTAAAAGTAAATTTCATTTGTATTCATGACTTAATTATAATTTAATAACTGATCTTGATATATAAATAGACATACAGACAGATGAAGCAGTAAACTAGAGATTACGTGAGCACAAACACTTCTCACACACAGATAGAAGCCTATTTCACAGGGAAGATTACGCGTCACCTCGGGTTTGCGCATGTGCCCTTACCCACGGCCTCAATTAAAAGCGACGGAGGGGAAACTCTCCACGGGATCGTTACAAACACCACGGATGGAGCCGGAGAAGGCGGCAGAATAAATAAATGGAGGAAAGGGGTGATGGAGGGGGCCGGAGCGCTGACAGTAAGTGATGTGTGGTTTACTCTCTAGAAGCAGCAGGGAGAAGAAATCACTTCGCAGGAAATAATAAACATGATCTGCAGCCCCCAGTGGCACTTCTGCAGCTGGCCTCTCCTTCTCGCCAATACAAATGTCAAGATGTCCAGGTAGGGGAGGTTATTCCCAGAATAGGAGCACATGGGCCTCACCTCCACATTTTATTACTGCCTGCAAACTTAACCCTTACGACTGCTTCACACGGGTTTTGTTCGCAACAGGTGAGTGTTGCAACACTGTAAGCGCATCAACAGATTTTACACAGAATGAAATTTCACAATATCTCTGAACCGCAGCTTTATGGCTCTTTGCAGGCTGTGGGTTACCACTATGAGGGTGTTCCTTGAAACCGTTTACATGTATGCATTCGACAGACACTTTATATAAAATGCCTTTATAAAATTGGCATTCAGGCTTTACGTTTTGTCGGTATGTGCATGTATGATGTTATCGAACCAGCGACCTTGTCAGTGTACCACGGCCTACAATCGGCCCTTAAGAAAGCCACACTGTATTGAAAGGCTAATTTATTTACATGTAGTTTCTATGCTTTTTCAATCAACAATCAAGTCTCTCCCTTACTACTCTACTACTGCGATTCTCTGCAGTGCTGCAATGCTTTCGCAGTATAAACACTGTATCCATTTATTACAAATAACTGGACACTTGCACACAGCAAGATTGTACATGTTGTGCATTGTAGACCAAAGCAAATGTTGCAGCCACACACAGCCACATACAACTACAAGTGCTGTGGCCATAACCACACACACATCCTCACACACCTATAACTACTACAGCCACAATCACACATGGCCACATCCCCATACAACAACATCTGCTGTGACTACACTCACACACACACATACATCCCCATACAACTAAAACACACACACCCTCATATACCCACAACTGCTGCAGCCAAAAATCACCCACACACAATTAAGTATGCATGCGACTATTCTTTCACAGTAACTAAACTGCAGTAACAATAAAATACAGACACTATTGCACTCTACTAGTTTTGCACAGATTTGCTGTAATATGATCATAAATTCTAAATGTTATACACTGATAAGCTTAAATATAGTGCTCATTACAATAATGATCATTCTCAGTGGAAGAGTTCTATTTTCATATCTTCAAGTCATTAACAGCCAATATACAACGTACTGTGATAATAATTCTAAATCATTAACTGTTATCCTCACAGTGTGTTGTTCATTGGATGTTAATGATACAAATTTCTAGATGAAAACTTGCTTAAACACAAAACCGCTGTGTTTTTTACACTCCAGTTTCTTGTAAAAAACAACTCTTTTAAAAAATGACAAGCTCCTGTGGCTGCAGTTTTGGCCACATTCAGGTCATGTTGTTTACCCTTTTGGAAAAAGCAATAATTTGATTAACATGCTGTGATCCCAAGAAAACAAACATAGTTACAAATTCATGTAGTTATTTTGATTAGCTTTAATCTGTAATTACCCAGATCCACCCCATGGCATTTAGCTTTTATGCAATTTTTTTTTTCTATGGACTGATGGGACCTTTGCAGTTTTGTGGCGTCACAGGTGCACAGCCTCAATTTTCTCTTATTATATACACATCTTCTTATACTATATAAAGCCCTTCTACATCTTCTGACAGCTACACAAGCCATGAGATGCCCAGCATGGTAAACCCTTCTTCCTGTATGTGCATTTTGCAGTGGATTTTAAAACTGTAATATTCTAACATTTGTACTTGAATGTACTTGAATATTATGAATGTAACTCATAGTTACATTCATAATATTTCAACAGAAGATGGTGAAAGACAGAGAGAGACTGTCAAGGACGGACAAAGAAAAGCAGAACCTTGTGTGAGACAATCAGACACACTGGCTAAATCCTTTCTTTTCAGAGTAAGTCTTTTCCTGTTAGAGGGAACTAGCATGTTTATCATGTGTTCAGGGGAGTTTCATTTCCAGTTAGGAGATTAAATTGTTGTTGCACATTCAGAGCTGTCCTCAGCTGTCAGTGTTAGCCGTGAGCTGCCATCTGAAGGTGAGGCAGTGATTTGTGGTTTAAGGGAAGTAATTTTATAGAGGGGGCAAAATGGGATTCTTTAGAAAGGAACAAGCCAGGAATGTTGAGGCTCAGGGCCTCCTAGCAAACATTTGATTAGTTTTGCCCTTGATGTGTTGTAATACACACACCAGCTCTTCAGTACTGGAGCTAAACAAGCTACAAAACTAATCAACTAACTAAACAACTAAACAACTAAACGCTTATGTATCGAGGATTTTTTTTTCAATTATTCGTCAGCATGTTTAAAGGTAGTAACTCCCTGCTTCCTGCTAAATAATCAATATACAGCATATTTGAACCTCACTATTGTATGGATGTCCAAGGTAGAAATGGCATTATGATTGTGCAAAATGCAATAACAATCTTTTTCAACAACAACAGCATGTTGATCTTGGAATTATAGGTTAGTCTGACATTCATATATATAAAAAAAAACGTACATTAAAATGCTCTTACAAAAGCATGTGTGGAAGTTGTGATTCAAAAGAATCTGTAATGAAGCTAAAAATTCACCCACCTGTGTCCGTAGGCAGTCATGAAACGAAAGAGAGAAAGAGAGAAAGAGAGAGATTTCATTAGTTTCCTGAATACTGGTTTAAGTAAAAAAAACAGAATTAGGTTTTATATTCAAACAAAGAAAAAGGTGCTTAATCCACCCTAAGACTATAAGTGTGATGCTCATATCACAGTTGCAAAGCAGCAAGAGACCTGATGTATATTTAACTCCCCCATAAATCATCTCATATTGTGGATTCAAGCACAATTACTATCATTTGCGATGCGGAGAGACTTGACATGCTGAGCCACCGAGGTACAAAGAGCAAAGCTCAACTGAATCAGCCAGGAGGTGCGCCTGGTCTGTGTTTTTTATTGTGTCTGGCACGCTGTTGTAAAGAGTGCCATCTTCAAGTGAAGAACTTTAACACGCGCATGAAAAATGCATGGGTGCGAGCTCCCTCCTTTGATTCAAGCCTTTTGAAAAGAGATCGCTAGAGAAATGCTCTATGCCTCTAGGCCTGGAAGTTTTTCTCATGTCTGCATAATCTGCTTGGATTGCATACGCCTCTATTGTATAAACAAATGTTTATTTGTGCATAAGGGTGGGCTAGAGGGACTTTAGCAGCCTTGGAGGTTCTGCACATTATCTAAAGCTCTAGATAAGGGTAATAGAGTGAATAGATAGGATTGCCACATGAGTATTTAAGATGGGAAACAACGATCCTATGTTTCCTCTCCTTTAATTTTTAATCAGTGGTTTATTATTTATTATACAACAGCCGGTTCTCCAATCTGATTGGACATTCTGAGAGTGTTAATATTAAAATTAAAATTAGCGTAACAGCACTGGGGTGCTTCACTGTCAGTATCACTCCACTCGTCTGGGTTCACAGTGTTCCAGCCAGGCTGTCAGTCTGTGCGTTGCTTGGCAACATGCTTGATACTGCTTTGGCTTCATTTTGAACTATTTTCATTAGTGGAGCAAAAAACAGACCAAATAAACTAGGCATATTGTATCTTAAAGGTACGGTACTCTGTATTAACTTCTTGTTTTTTAGAACTACAGTATAAAAGGATTTAAAAACTGTTATAGTGTATAAAAGAGTTTATGTCTGTTGTTTACCACCAACCTTGGGCAAGCAGATGCTTCATAAGCCAAATCAATCTACCACAAGCCTAATTTTTTACAACATAAATTTTTATATGAATCAAAATTCTTTTTGGAAAATACGGCAAACAAAGTGAAGCAGTGACATTTCAAAGTGCAAGATGAAACCAGAAAGCATGTGATAAGGCCCATGTGGGGCATCCAATTGTGATGCTCAAGGAAGTCCAGATGTGTTAAGCTTGTAGCAAATGAAAGTAACTGAACTGATAAGCAGATCGATTCTCCAGATACACTGACCGCAGATGCCCTTGAGTGATGTGATTTGATAACCAACGCAACGGATTGGAAGGTTCCTGATGAAAATAACTCTGCCACACTGAGTCAGTCTGAAAGCAAACAAGCAATGATACAAGCGGGAGCTGTTTCGATGACAAAGAGCAGGATTGTGTGTTCCAATAATAATTACTTAAAATACTTTATTATTTAAACTTTTAGTGTCAGCCAGTTTTTGTTTGGCATCACTACAGAACAAACATTACATCTGCTAGGTGTTATTCTTTGTCTGCTCTGAGTAATACACTTAAGGGATTGTGTAGGACCCAACTCAATGTGTAGCAGAAAAATAACAGCTCGAAGAAAACAATTGTGTTGTTTCCCACCTCTGACATGTGTAAAAACATACAGCGGGGTCTATAATAATCTCTGACTGTCCAAAATGGCTAAATTAGCTACTAAAGTTAACAAGTCTCTGTAATGTAGGCAGACAATAATTTAGTAATTCAATGATAGCGTAATGACTGGCTGAAACTTCCCTCTACACTGCTTCCATTTCCTGTAACTAGAACTGCAGGTACATTAAAACAAAGCTTGTAAAGTGTTGTGTGAGGACATCCACAATACAATAACAAAACCCTGTGACATTTCAGCTGATGAAAATGAATAGAGGTTAATAAATAAGCTTGAAGATGACAACTTATATATTGCACATAATGGCTTACCTTGAAATAAGCTACCTGCAGGTTTATAAACCATATAAAAAACGATCGACAACCAGATAATATACAATCGACCTTTTATTTTCTTTTTCATGAATTACATGAATTTGGAGATTTAATTCTGATGTCTATGCAGTCTGCCTGAGCTTCTTCTGAAAAAATAATACAGAAATACAGAACAAATACAGAACAATTGCCCAAATACAGAACAATGGCAGTCCAATCTCAGTTTGTTTACCCAGAGATCAAAACAGAATTTGTGAGG
Organism: Chromobotia macracanthus; assembly: GCA_036877525.1. Taxonomy (NCBI): domain Eukaryota; kingdom Metazoa; phylum Chordata; class Actinopteri; order Cypriniformes; family Botiidae; genus Chromobotia; species Chromobotia macracanthus. The sequence goes on along the minus strand of JAZGTH010000080.1, from coordinate 382,049 downwards.
ACATGACTGGTGCTACACCTTCTTTGGCCATTTTTCCCCATCCAATGATTTTAATTTCTTCTTACAGATTTGTAAACAGATTCCCCTCTTGTTGGCTTGAGGCAATTATCTCTTGTATTAACCCACGACCCAGCAAAGGCTTAGACACAGCTGTGTGCGTCTAGAGGCAAGAAGCCGTTACAAGAAGCGAAATTAATTAACATGTAGTTGCTCTGCCATTCCTGCATTGATGTCACTGAGGCTTCACATCACTGCGAATTCAAGTCATTACAAACTGCTATTAAATTATAAATTAATAAAGAAAAATTGTCTCACTCTTAATGCTAATGGATATCTAATTTTTCACAGCTACGAAGAGCTATGTGATTCTGATTGGTGAATTGTTTCATTCTGCAGTCACATATTTTTGTATAACGACCGCTAGACTGCATATCTGACCGTTATCCCCGTAACCATATCCACATAATGTACAGTTATTCAGTCATAATCACAAAATAAACACTTGGGATGATCCAAGTCTTAGCTAACAGGGAACGTTTTCAAAACATTGGCTAAGCTTCTCTAAAAGTTATCAAAGTTATCAAAAACATTCTTGCTGTAACGCTAGCAGAATGTTTTTCAATGTTATATATCATATTTCAAAAAAACTTTATTTTTATTCAAAAATGTTTGAATAATGTTCCTATAACCAAGCAATAAACAACCTCTAAAAAATGTCCGTTTTGAATATTCCTAGACCTTTTAAAAATAACATTTTAAACATTACTTAATGGAAAAGTTGGGGAAACATTTTTAAAACCTAAAATTGTTAGCTGACTGAACAAGACTGACTGAACTGAAGTTTCATGAATACCGCCTTTTTACTTCAGAGTTAAATATATAAATATATAGTAGATATATCTCATATATCTCATAATATTCTCTATTTTTTTGCTTCCACTCCAGTGCTGCATTGGCTCTAAACGTCCTTGTCTCCTGAGTCCATCAAAGAATATACATCAAAATGTGGAAGCAAAAATTTGGTGATAGTGTCCCTCCAACAGGATGTCCCTGAGGTTCTGCAGGAGGCATTACAGTGAGTAACGGCCCAGCTCATTCTAAAATGTCTTATTTATCACTATTCAAACCATCCCATGAGATGGCTTCATTTACTCAAGCTAACCTTCACTATCCCAGCATTTGGGATGGGCTGCAAATTCCCGTTTTCCTGAGTGGAACCAACACACAGGGGTCAATTTATCTTTGTTATGATTCTGTGACATAAGAAAGCCTTGAGAAAGCCTCAGTTGTTTACGCCCGGCTGTTTGCACCCACAGACCATCCATTCACTGACACAAATATGACCTTTTCCCCCAGACCTGCTGGGGGGTATTTTACCACATTTTACCAGCCAGAGAAGAAAGCCTAATGTTATATGTAGAAGGGTATATATGTGTGAAATCAAAGATCTGATGCCCTGTCAGAATGTCAACCTGATGTACATAAAGAAAATAGACCAAAATATCAGGCACAAATGTAATCTGATTCGCTCCAAAAGAATCTGTTTTTTCAGCCTGGATTTCAGACTTTTATGTTTTGACTGCTAATTTCAGCTGAAATATGGCTGCATTTGTATTAAACCACCACCATCAACCAATTTTTTGAAGTGTTTACAAACCAACTGACTGTCAGGGTAAGTACTTGAGGCAATAAGAGGTTATACGATCACTTATTCTAGGAACATACATTGTTCAGTGTTTTGGAAATAACATTAGTCAGAGACCTTGCCTACATAAGGTTATTGCCATGCCCAGATGAAATCTGAAACTTTTTTCAGTATTGCCAGTGCTGATTTTTAGAGAACCTTATTTATATATAGTAATATGTTAAATGGAACTAAGAGTACCAGACAGCTATTGGTAGCTGAGCACATGGAGGGGTGAGGGATGAGTAGAACCAAACGATGAATGTTCCCATTCTGTGGAAATCCGTAAAGCTGCTCATATAGGAGTTTTTCAGACTCTGTGTGGGCCCAGTTTCTCACAATATTAACTCAGTTAATATTGTTTCTCAGCTTATCAGAGAGCTATCCGAAAATGATGCATTATTTTGTCAAAAGCTTTCAAATGAAAGGAGGCTGACCTAAGGCAGTTTCCTCTGGTTGTTTATAAATATACAGAGACGTGCGCCTGAAAGCAGGCATCAATAAAGTAACACTTTTTTGACAGTTTTGGGCATTTTTTCACACCCCCTTAATTTTGTGGCAAGTTTAATAATGGCATCAAAACTGTCACAATATTTTTGTTTTAAAGGTAAAGCTCTGAATCCCTCAGAAACTGACTTGTTTGAATAATTTTTAGATGTGACTATGATAATTTTACACAAAAATTAACACACCAAAAACTGTAAAACCAACTGGAATTTCTAAACAAACTGTTTTTAAACAGATGTCTGCACACTTTGGCAATTAATGAGCCAAACAGAGAGTCCTGTCCCAAACTCACACCATTGGTTAAGACAACCTTGCTGTGTCAGTCTGCTCAAACAAATAACGTTTTAAAAGATCCACAAAACTGTAATGTCTATTCTTCTCAGGAACCTACAAATGGCTTACAGTCATCTCTACATATTAAACTGGAAAAGGAAAAATTGTATTATTTATTCAATCAAAAACAATTACCTGCTTCAGCTTTAATGCTGAAAGACACGGTAAAAAGTGAGAAACTTAATTATTTTTTGTTATACCCCAACAGCTTTACATTTTGGTCCGGTGACTTCTCTCTTTCACTGAACACCATAATCCTGTGAGACTGAGGCAGTGCAGAGGCATCTACGGGCCTGTCAAGGCCTCACCACGGTAACGCGCATCATATCCAGTGAAGTTTGTGAGTGGGATCAGTGATGCTGGCTGAGATAATGTATGAAGTCGCACTGTGATTGATGACAGCGTGCTAATCTGCTTGTGAGATAGAGAGCCGGTTGCCTTCCTGAACCCCCTTTGTTTGAGAATCACAGCCATTATCTCTGTGTTGAAGGGTTATTGCATCACAGGACAGAACCCACAAACACCATCATGTCAGAATCTGTACAGAGATTGAAAGGTTGATTATGTTAATTTCTCTAAACTCTTCTTGTGTTGGGTTCTTGTGTTGATATTTTTTCTCTTCTTTTGTCAATAGGTAAAGGTTTACTTTAGTACTGATGTTCAGTAGGGAAGGTTTTTACACAAAGCCCACAATGAAATGTCCGTCAATTGTATTGACCTTGTCTTTGTGCGCACTGCAGTGTGAGAAAATGTGATCGATTAGATACTTCAGAATTCTTTTAGTGAATATTTCTAAATTTCCTAACACCCCAAGTAAGATCAATGCTCTTTTATCGGCTAAAAATACCACCCAGTTCTGATATTCCTGTGATCTTTCTGAAATAAACGAGACGTCCTCGAAAGAAAGAATTTCAGTCTGAGCTCTTCCTCACTTTATTTGCATCTGACACACAAAGATGTCACACTGTTGGCTTTGATTATCCACATCTCCTTCCACCATCGCACCTCCCCAGCTAACAGAAACGTTCTCAGAACATTGACTAATGTCCTTTAAAAGTTCTCTCAAAGTTATCAAAAACTGTTCTTAACATTTTCAGAATGTTAATTAGTAACATTAATAGAATGTTTTTAATGTACTACATCTCACATATATCACACATCAAAAATGTTATACTTAAGTTGTTAGTGGAATGATTTAAAAAGTTTTAAATGGTTCAGTTTTAAATAACGTTCATATAACCAAGCAATAATGTTAATACAGTGTCTAAAAAACTGTACATTTTGAACATCTCTGGAACATTTAGAATGACATTTGTAACGCTTTTGTTACTTAATGGAAACATTAGAGAACCGTTCGAACAACCTACAATTAGTAGCTGGGTCTGACCTTGTGCTGTCCACTTTCTGCATAAACAACCAGCCTTCTGAAGCGTAGTGCCGCCTACATCTCCATGAGCATCAAGGAGAATTCTGCCAGTGAAAAATGATGCTCCTATCTGCACTTGACACTGAATGCTTGTTCACTCTGAAAGGTGAGCAAATTGCTTCCGTTCTTCAGGTGCAGATCTGAGGGTTTGTAAATGAGATGATGGATAATTTGAGCATAATATCTGTCATCATGCACTCATGTCTGTCATTTACTAATCCTCACATTGTTTCAAACCAGGAGATATATTACACAGAAGCCAAGCAGCTTTCATACATACAATGAAAGATGATGGGGACCAGAGGAAGCCTAGTGGAAAATTTTATCACTCAGAGTCCGCTCCTTTAAAACCTGGAAGACTTAGTTTCTTTTGCTAAATAACTTGACATAAGAAAGAGTCAGACAGGTCCGAAACGACATGAGGGTGAGTGCATTATGACAGACCTTTAATGTTTGAGTGAATTATCCCTTTAAATGTAATTCACCTCCAATCTCAACATCTCACACCTTCTAATATCTACTGTAGCTTGAGCCACAGCAGAAGTGAATTCTTCCCTGCAGGTCCTATTCCACCCAGCAACACAATCTCAGACAGCACTCCATTACCCAGGCAACAATTTTAGCTTGTTAGAATGTTTTCCTTATGTTCCATTAGTAACAAAATGCACAAGTAACAAAAATGTTAAAAATGTTAGTTTAAAAGTTCAAGAAATGTTCAAAACGTCCATATGTATTAGACATCGTATTGAATTGCTATTGACATTATAAGAACAGTACTCAAACATTTTTTTAATTCTGTAACTATTTTAAAATGTTCCACTAACCACTTAATATTAACATTTTTGATATATGATATATAACGTTTTAACATCTAAAAAAATCTACTAACGTTACTGCAAGAATGCTTTTTGATAACTTTGACAAAGCTTTTAGAGAACGCTAGACGATGTTCTGCAAATGTTCCTTGTTAACTGGGTATGCCTTACTTTAATGTCTTTACATCTTGGATAACACAGAGGGAAAAGAATTGTAGGATAAGTGTTTTATCCCTGGCGTGCAGTTGTACCAACAGATATCCACAAATAGTCATGAGATCTATTCAGCTGCAAATTCAGTGGTGACAGCTGAAAAACTGGGATATTTTATAGAAGAGTTTATCATGTGCCGTTATCAAAACGTCTTTATTCTGTCTTCCCCACTTTGTTATAAATTTATGCTAAAAGACACAGTACACAGGGAAAAGGCACAGATCTGGCTGCTTTCCTTATCTATATTGGAAAACCATTAAGAGCCTTCATGCTAGTAAATTCCAGATCAAGATAAAACAACTCAAAGATTAAGCAGTTTGGTCTGAAGAAGCTAAGTGACCTAATTACCTCTAATATACCAGCAGATCAAAGAGGTTTCTCAAGCAGACTGATTGTTCTTTAGGTTCCTAAAGGAAACCAAACACTGTTGTCTAAAGACGAAGCAGCACAGGTAACTTACCCTGTTTTCTTAAAGGCGCATGTCAGATAAAGCAGTTTTCTATAGAGTGTCAGATCAGGTTTAAAACTCGCTGTGAGTCTCTATAGAGGGAGAAAATTCACACTCTTTCAACACCCTCACAACAGTCTTTCTGGCTTTCGGCTCCTAATTCAGGCTGCTACCGGATTTGCTTTCAAAACTGATGAACACACAAAAGTATCAAGCCAAGATAAAACTGAGAAGTTTGGGAAAAGGCTGGAGGGTGTTGCGTGAAATAGAGGGGGCAGGAAGACTGATGTACAATTCATTTGTTCTTCTAATCTGTATGGTTCAAAGCTTTCAGTGCTGGCTACACCTCAGCTCCTTGTCTCCTCAAAACCCCCTACACTTCCACTCATTATGTCAATTATCCCAGCCAACAGGGAACATTTTCAGAACATTGGCTAACATTCTACAAAAGTTCTTCCAAAGTTATCAAAAAAGCTCTTGCAGGAATGTTAGTAGAACACCTTTAAGGTTATATATCATATCAAAAATGTTATTTTTAAATTGTTATTGGAACATTTTTTAAAACACTACAGAACTAAAAATGTTTGAATATTGTTCTTAAAACCAAGCAATAATGTTCATACTATGTCTAAAAACTCTCAAAATTATATTTTAAACATTTTTTGTAACTTAATGGATCTGTTAGGGAAACATTCTTACAACCTAAAATTGTAAGCTGTGATCACCCAGCCTGGAAGCAAGAAAATAATCTGTTTTAGTAAATCTTGCATTTAGACTGAAATATAGCCAGTTTATTTATGCCACACATAGCCCTTTACCTCAATGTAATTGGCTTTTCTCAAAAGGCTGAGGTCAACAGGCAGTTTGATACAGCTTTCCATATAACAAGATGTGAGGCTTCTGCCACGAGGCTGGGTCCATGACACTAATGTGAAGACAATACAGTTCATTAACATGTTACTTAAGAGAGCAAAGAATACAAAGCACAACATTAACCCCTAATACTCTAAGGTCTTATTTTCTCAGTTCAGGAATTTGAACTGAAATTTCTGTTCCTGTCAAAGCAGCATTCAATTCACAGCAAGTTACATTGGTTGGCGTATCTGTACAGGTCTCAGTCATCTTACTGAAGACTTGAAGGACCCGAGTCTAAACAGAGCAGAACAGAGTTAGAAAAATGTTTTGTCTCAGGAAACATAGGTGGCTTAATCGGATTTTACAGATATCCTCACATGGTACAAACTACAAATCTTCTCCATGCCCCTGCAGCAAGACCCAAATGATAATGACTAGATGGGAGAAAAACTCCAACTGCTTTCAAAGGCCTGCCACAGCTGTGCCCAAACAGATGCCTAGATCGAAAGCTAACTTTCAGTTCTATATTTTATGCCAACAGTACACTCATTATGAGTTATTACAAGCGTGTACATTTTAGAACAACAGCATAATTCATAATCATTGATCCCAGGAGGCTACAGAGGGAAAAACTTTCCACACAAGAAAAAAATATTGATTCATCATTCAGTGAACTTCAGAGTGAAGTCACTCATTGAACTATAATCAAAATGTGTAATATTATAACACTGGGAGATTTGTTTTCTGGTTTTATAATGACTCATTTTTTTACAATTGTTATTTCAGAGTCTCAGCTTTTTCGCAGAAACACACATCTATGGTTAGTCACCAAATAAGCAGACTAATGCTTTATTCTTAGCATGGCCAATATGTAGCTGTTTAGATGATTGGAATTCTCTGTTTGTGCTACGCTGAGCAATAACTTGTTGGGTGTCTCTGCTTGGCTATGCTAATTAAAGCATTAAAGCATGACTTCAGGATATCCGCTCCAGCGGAGTCTCATCTCATTATGTATATAGAGTCCAACAGGGTTCTGCTTCCTCCCTGGTATGTTTACCTAACATGTCTAAAAATGGTATCACAGTTAACAATTTCATGTTGTAAGAACATTTCCATTAAGAAACTAAAATGTTAAAAATGTTATTTTGAAAGTTCTAGAAACGTTCAAAGCGTCCAATTTTTTAGACATTGTAAAAATGTTTAGGTTATAGGAATGCCATTCATACATTTCTTAATTGTGTAACTTTTGTGTAAAAACATTCCTTAGGAATAACATTTTAAATATATGACATTAAAAATAGCTCTTCTAATGTTACTAAAAGAATGTTTTTGATAACCATAAAATGTTTGGAGAATGTTAGCCAGTGTTCTGAGAATGTTCCCTGTGAGCTGGAATGGAGCTCTGGTTGTACACTTCTCCCTGATAGATGGGGCTCACGTGGCCCCTTGACATCTCTACTCCTCAGTGGGATTAGTGGAGAGGCATTAGTCCCCAGGATGGGCTCAAATGGCCTGCTTCTGCAGCTGAATCCTGTTGACATTTCAATGCTGCTACCCCTTCTCCATCCAAGCCCTGGGAGCCCTGGCCCTTTTATAGGAAAATTATTAATCATTATGTTCTAGCCTGTCAATGGCACCGGCTGTAGTTGGGGGGCCTCCATTCAGCTGCCATTTGCTTCCCCCCCACTGTAATACCCATCCATTTCGTTTTCCAGAGGTGATTTTTGTCATTATTCACCACAAGCGATACCAGAGAGGCAGATTAGAAGTGGGGCTGCTGAAAGATACGCTTAATAGAGGCAGATTTCTCAATCGGCTTTGCTGGTCGGGGGGTAAGATGACTTACTCATATCGTCAGCCCTTGCTGATGATTAAATTCAGAGGATGGGAAAAGTGACTGAGTGTAAAGATGCATTAGACAGCAGATGCGGGTGTTAAAATGCGCATGGGTACGGATCTGTGATGATTCATCACTGAGAGTGGATTCATTTTAGCAAAGCTTCATCTTGAGACATTAAGCATCCATCATTCAAGTCTCTGTTGGACTTTTCTCACTTCCATGATTTGAAAGCATCACTCTTTGTCCTGGGCAGGTGTCTCAAAGCTGCATAATTATTAAGGCTGTTTTTGGTCCAATTGCTTGGTTTGTGTTTGATTTCACCCACTCCCCCTCAGGTGTCCTTTCTGTGTGTTTTTGCCGCTGATAACTTGCTCATTGCCATGACTACCATCATAAGCATTGGCAGCAGCTTTTTATTAATATGGAATTCAGAAATTTAGTTTCATATTAGTATTTTCGTATTCATAATTTTGAACAATCTCATACCATAATTTATGTGCTGATAATTGCTGTGCACATGTATGGCACCTCTAAGTAGCATAAACACTACTATAGTAAGTGCTTCTATAAAGCTTTCACACATTGTTTACTTGAAATAATGTGTGAAAAGCTCTATACACATTTACGTCACTTTAATAATTCACGTTAATAAATAAGTATACTTCTCGTTAGATTTACCACCCTAAAGATGCTCCTGTCTGTCTGCCGCAGCTGTAAGAGAAAGAATTTATCAAAGACGAGCAGCAATGAGAAGTGCACTAGACTTTAATAACTGTGTGATTGGATGCATGTAGATTAAAAATATGACACCAAAACATTTCACACCTATTACAAATCGCACCAGCACATTTTCAAACAGCTTTGGCTGTGATTTTTGGTGCAGTGTTTTTTTAAAACAAACAAACTAACGAACTTTTTTGACGTCAAACAGACCCGGGTTCGAACCAAAGTGCCAAAGTGCTCTAAAATACCTCTGGTGAAATTCAGTGGAGCTATCATACTTTAAACCATTAAGTTAAGTCTTCTTGTTCACTCTGCTGGGCAATGATTTCCCCTAATTAAACAACCTCTGGAGCTGTCCATGGCTCTCTGGGGAGGCCAGCCCTTTCTGGCTCACACGGATGCATAAAACACAAATCTTCTAAACTTTATGAATACGGCTAAGTCATTTCCTTATGTCCCTAAGGGCTATTAGGATTTAGCTCAACTTATTTCCCTCACAGTCTCATTCAGCTTCTAAATAATCCAGCAGGAAATACATCCCATGGCCCTCATGACTACACAAATGGGAGCGTATGGTGTCTGTGACAATGTTCCAGAAATGTGAGAACATGATCAGATATTGGCCTCTGTGGAGACTATTAAAATCCCCATACAAAGATTATGGGGATTTTAGGACACAGGAAGTTCATGTTTAAACAGTGATACAGCTTCCTCTAATCAAGTATGGGCCAGTCTATACATCATTCCTCAGGGCATTTCGACAGCTCAGCTCAACCACGCTTGGAAATCTCACCACACCCCCTCCAAAGACCCTATCAAACTCAAAAACCCTATCAAAAGCAGCTGTCAGGGCCTGTTTCAGAGGGCAATCAAAACAACTGACCTTGAGTCAGCAACTCCGACTAATGCACAAAGAGAGCGGCAAGACAAGATTCCCCTCTCATAAAACTCCTCTCAAGGTCTGTAGCAGACAGCCCTCTGCATACAGGCCTTCGCCAAATCAATAAAATCTTTGTTTGTCTGCACCTGGAGGTTTTGATTAATTTTGTGAAACAGAGTTCCACTCTTCATAAGTACGAACAATATCCTTGATCATGTTCTCGTACTGGTAAATGTTGTAACATCTACTGTACATAATTTCTCTTTTAATTCACATACAATAAGTGAATCATGGTGCCTGGAAACTGGAGCTATTTTTCAGAATGAGTAATCTAGGAAAATGACTAAAAGTAATAATTTTTTACTGACTAAAAATACTTTCCATTATATTTTTATTTCAGATTGTTACTGGTTGGTAATTTTAACATTCAGCAAACATTAGTGAGGTAAGTTATTTTCAACCATTTGTAAAGGAGAAAGTGTCATAGGAAAAGAGAACCAATTACTCCATCAGGCTATTCAAAATCCCAAGTTTTTGGAGGAAGAACAGTGAAACATCCATATCAGAACCGACGCCATCTGGAAATTTTTTTACTAACTGATAAATCTACTTCGGTTCATTTGAGTTGATTTCGAAGCAGCAGGGCTGGGACAGCAAACTGATGCCGCAAAATTTGGACAATTTTCACATATCAAAAGATCTTAGAATTTAAATCCAATTCAAATTACTGTCTCAGTAATTGCTCTTCCACGGTACCCACAGCGTGCAGAAGATTTTAATTGCCTGTGGAGAAAGCAAAACAGGGCTCCATTCCTCACTCAGTTCATGCGTAAGTCGCAGCTTGCAGCCACTCGTGTATCACCATGATGGAAACAAATGCTGTTGCATGCCGTTCGCATCATCAGCGCAAATTGGAACCCCCCCCTGCAGTTATTAATGAAATCCACCATAAATATGTCACATTACTTATGCTTAACATGTCATCATCAGGATGTTGCTGATGAAGAATGCGCTGCTCCTCGTGAAATGAGCTCCTTAAGATTGCTTGAGACTGAGTGTTGAAATGCAATTACATTTGTTGTGACTCACTTAGCTTTTTCACAGTATAATGACTTCTGTGAAACTGCAATTAGACATAATCTCTCAGAAGCTATCCAGATTGACCCTCTGTGCTGTTTCAAAACTCAGGCCTTTCCTATAATGTCAAAACTACAACATTTATTTTATTTACAGCGTAGCAATGTGGACGCTTCAGCGCAAATACAATATAGGCCTTACAAAACAGACATGCTTTACTCTTAACATAGCCAATAAGTAGCTGAAAAAATAAAGCAATGCTTTTCACAATCACTATGATAAATCATTATTAGTATCTCTAAATATTTGCAAATAAAACCCTTGCTGAGCCCAGCTCAATTTTTCTCCAATCCCTTAATCTCTGTGGATATATTTATCAAGCAGCCGTTTCTCTTCACCAAGCACACGCATGCTTTTATAAGTGCTTCCTTTCATCTTTGTAGCGAATGCCTAGACAAAAGCAGACAAAAGTCTCCACTCCCCATTGTAGGCACAATGCTGTCACTGTGGTGTGGGTGGCACGCTACACTCTACTGTAAGTGTGCCAGATCCCTGCAATAAAATCCAATTATAAACCTGTGTGTATGTGTATGCACACGTATATGAGTGTCTTTAACACAGATGTGTCTTTGATGCCAGAAACACGTCTCGGTGGGACGTGGCTCACTGAAGGCATTTTGATAAACGGCCTGTACTGTGGGCATCCGTATCTCTGCGGGGGACTCAGGGGACCGTCTCTGTCTCGAGGGGTGTGTAGAGACATATGCGTGGAGGGATGGAGAAAAGGAGGGTGGTGTCTCTGCTGCACCATACCACGCCTTCCCCTTGATTACAGCGGTAAGAGAGAACCTGCAGTGTGTGGGAGGAGTGAATCAGTCTCATATTCAGCAGGAAGAATCTCATTTGCAAATTCAAGTGTAATGTGCCACTTCTCATGTAAAAGGCACTTTTACGTGTGTGTCTCTCATCACATGATCTAGTCTCTCACTTGCTACGCCAGCACAAAAACTCAAAATCTCAGCATAGATTACATAGAACTGAGAACATAGAATTGTTATGTTCTGAATGCTATTACCATACTACACCTACCACTACAATTACCATGCTACTCCTGTATGTTTACTGTTCATAGTAGGCAAAATTTTTGCTTAGATTTCCATTGTGCGATATGTGCGGCAGAATTAAACATGCAATGTGACGGTCATGTGACAAGATCGCATTGCAATGGGGGAGAGAGAGAGAGAGAGGAAAAGTGAGAAACAATGAGAGAGATAGGAAACAAAATAAAGAAAGTGAGAGAGAGAGAACTGAATGTGTCTGATTACCTGTGTCTGTCATGACATGTCCACCGCAGAAATCAATAATTTGCTTTGTCATAGTATTGTTTCATTGGTTCCTGTGGTGGAGTAATACAAAACAGTACAATGTCCCAGTGCTGTTCTGGTCATCCTCTATTTTAGCATTTGTAACACCTCTCATCCAATCAGATTCAAGGACCGGAATAAAATGTACTGCAAAGGGCAGTATTCAGTATTCATCTACTGTTCCATTCTGAACATAGTCAATAGAGACGTGACTTCCGATGTGTAGACATGTAGACATATGGTGTCTCAAGAACTGGATTAGCATACTTTCATGTTAATGACTGATGCCAACCAGAAGGCCTCTAACATTCCCGACACTGAATTAACATTCCTGTCACTGGGATTCAGTTCTACAGCACCATGTTAATGGACAAGGCTCATTTTAGTAACCACTAACAACATTAAACTGTCAATACATAAGTGAAGATTAAATTAGCATATGTTGTACCATTATTACAAAGCTCATTAATGAGCTGAAATACTTTTACTGTCCACGCAAACACGCAAAGCCTCATATATTCTCCTGTAAAGTACAAACAACAATATACAGCATGGATGTCAATGGCAACTTTTATTCTCCTCTCCATTTATAAATCACGCTGTTCTGAGCTATATTAAGCAGCAGGCAAAGACAAATGCTCCTTTCTTACTTAAAAGGACAAAACCACTGTCAACCATCATACTTCATACTGTGAGGACACGCACGCTCAATAAAACCCCATTTTTGTGCAAACCTAAAAAAACAGTCTGTTTACTGGGTCTACTTGCACTGTATTACATCACCATTTATATTACAAGACTCATAGAATTAATTGAATCAAGTAAACACACTGAGAAAGAAAACCAAAAAAAAACTCCAAATAAGTAAGCAATCTTTTTCTGTGGTCAGCAAGAGTAAAGTGGCCAGTTTTTCATTGACCATTAATTGAATTATAAAAGCAATTTTATCTCCATCTCTCTCATTTCCTCTGAAAAGGTTTCCCTATTATAGATAAAGTGCCAGGTAAAAGCCCAGCCTTCTTGTTTGCAAAGACGGGCACCTTGACTTCAATCAGCCCCAGACTGCTGCCCCTCTCAGTGATAAAGGGGTTATTTGACAGTTTTAACATTCTTCTCTAAACGCGCCCTGAGCTGAACGGCACACTGAACACTAAACCAAACAGGAGAAAAAGGCCGTATAAACATATTATGCCAGGAGGTGATGCTACATTAAGCTGCTACATTAGCACAATCGTGCTGTGCTGTCATCTCTTCGCTATGCTCGGTGATCAACAGCAATGATTCTGCCAAAAAAGATTATGTATGTCCTCCTTATTTGTCCTCAAGTGTGTGTTTTAGCCAAATTTAGCAAATACTCCTGAGAGAGCAGTCAACACAGTCCATTCAGCCGGAGCAGATTGAATTGGCTCTAGGAAGGTATTGTCCAAAATTATAGCATCGGTTTTAATCTTGCTTACATGCAATCAGAGTGGAAGTTTCCTGAACCAGTGGTGTAGTCTGCCATGCTACACAGACATACGCCATATGCCCACAAACATATCCCATATGCCCAATATAATGTGTCTATTTTTTCATATTTACAATCAATAAACAGTGTGCATTGTTAAACAGTTATATTTGCAGTTACAGGTTCATTTATTTTTCAGGTTATTTACACTGAATCCGCAGTGGCACAGAAACACTAACCGCACAAATGCTTGACAAACATCCATGAACCAGTCAAAATAATTTACAAATTCATCTGAATTAAACATTAGAGTCTGTTATGGACTGATCTGTCATCAGACAGCTGATTTAATCTGTTGAATTTTAAATATTTAAAACCGTCCATCTTTCTGCAGGCAGAAAATCTATTTATGTACCTGCTACCTCCCTTCTTGTTTTCATTTATAAATGAGAAACTCATTTATAAAATGAGAAATGTCATTCTCATTGTTTGTGCTGAAAATGGGGGGCCAGAACAGGTTAGATTTGTGTTAAACAGACAGAATGAGAATTGTAAAATTCACCAGTAAAATTAAATAATTAGAAACTGGGTAAATATCTTTTCAAATGTGTGTTTTAGTATCACAAACTAAAATCCATAAGGTCTCCTAGTGAAACGGAAAATATCTAAATGTCTCATTCTTGAATCAGGACTTAAGAAGCGTTGACAGTAATGTGTGGGCATGCAGAATAATGACTGTTTAATTATATATTGTACTGACAGTGTTGTAAGTTCATAAGTCTAAACAGAATAATGCTGTATAATTACATCCCTGTTCATTACTTACAGTTTGAGTGTCTTCACTTACTTTAATTTAAATCAATCCACTTACAGCAATTTGGTTATTTTGTCATTTTAACAGCATCTCACATAATTGGATAAATGACTTAAATCTTCCTATATATAATGACTAGATTATATAAAGGCAGAACAGAAATATTTTTACAGATATAATTCAATGTCACCGGCAAGTTGTATTATCAGATATTACCAAGCCCTTTAACTCTTTATTATATGGTTTAATTAAGCAATTATATTAATGATATGCTTTATTGTAAACACACTCACAGCTGTACATAATCGCTGCAATGTAAAGCTACAGGTACACAAGGTTAGGGTCATTTAAGAATACAATTCACCAAAATTAGCATTTCATATATGCTAATTTTGGTGAATTGTTCCACTGCAGCACATGAATAATATATATATAATATATAATATATATTATATATTACATATATACACACACACACACCACATTACAGGATCATATTATTATAACTTTCCATTTCATCTGTAGCATTTAAAGGTATGATAGCAATACCAACTTAGCTTTGAAAGCATAAGATCCCGCCCTCCATTCAGAGCGATCCTCAAAGCAACGCCTCCTCCAATAGTGTGTGGAGGTATGCAAAAACATATTGACAGAGTAGGACATTTAGGCCAAGTAGGACATTTAGGCCAAATGCAATGATTGGACAAACATTTTACAGTCCTGTGCCTTCCTGAGAAAATATATAAAAAGTAGAAATATATTTATAGTACTTTATGTAGTGATTGCTATCAGGATGTCAAGAGACTTTGAACCAGCATAAAAATGTTTCTGATAAAGATCACCTATCTTGCCTTTAAAGGTTTGTTGTTCAGTTTTCTTACAAAACGAGTCTGTTTTAGTGCTGACAAATGTTTAGTAACTCACCTATGGGCCCACACCACGACTGAGGGGTCTTAAGTCAATGGCGAGATATTTATTTTTTATAGTACACAAGTGACCGACCTTAAATGAGGTCCCAGTAAACCGGCAGTGTCACTGGAAGGCCGTGAGGGGGCAGCCTGCAGATGGCTGACAACACTTCCTCAGAACGCTTGGAGGAATGTTGAGCACTGGCTGATTGCTGCCGTTGACAATCTCTGCACCTCAGGATCTGTCAGCTGTCCCATATATTCAGTGCCATCTCCTCACACCTTATACATTAAATTGTAGCCATAAGTGCTTCCATGATCTAAAGTAAATAATTCAGGCGGCTCTGACACTGGGGAATAGGGATTCTGAGAGGTCCAGTGGACAAGCCTGAAGATGCAATGAAATCAAAATTAGAATTTTGTGATTTTTAGTCCGTATTTATTAGCTTTAAAGGCAGCTGTATGCTAGTCTATTCCTCAAAGTTGACAAAATTTACTTTTAACAGAAATATGGATTTAAATATTTCCTTTGGGAAGAAGGACCATACATACTGATGACTCATCTTGCACTACACAAATTTTTGTCCAATCGAATGTTGTCTTGAGGATGAAGTGAACCCAAAACCTTAAAATACTTTTGTGACAACAGGCTACCAAATACACATTTTCTTTAAAAAGCCTAAATCACAAATGATTATCACACATATACAGAAATGGAAAAGATTAACAAATAAACAGCCGTGTTGTTTTTCTCTTTTTTTAACTGAAGGCACTGTAACATCATTCAAAATCAATGCATATTGTTCCACATTATTCCAGTCCAATTTAACCCCAGGCTGTGACAAAATGCCAGTTCGGTAGTTAGGAAAAAGGGACCCAATATGTCCTGCCCGCACTTTCTGCTTCAACATAAATAAGTCATGGTCGTTTATATAACTTTATGGGGTCTTAAGTGCAACCCATCTTTCGGTCCTGATGCACAGATGACACAATGATGGCATATGATCTCGCATCAGTGCTGTGGGTAGGGCCCCAGTTCAAAGGGTTGGGTTCTAAAATACAGTCATTTCTATGTCAGTCTCTTTGCCCACCTATAGACCATCTTCCCCTTTCCATTCCCCCAATGCACAGCTGCTCTGAAACCAGACGCTTTGATCTAACGGCCAACTTGATCTTTCCACACTAAGGCCAGCATGGCAAATGGAAATCAAGAGCCAGCTTTACCTTGAAAGTCATCGAGCCTGCACAGAAGTCTGTGAGACCATAAGCAAAGCCCTATTCACTTTCATAGGACCTGATCTCCATCTTGGGAGCCTTTCCTCCAGCTAGTTTGAGCTGTAATCCAAAGATCTAAAGATCTAAATCTCAACGGATAATCAGTATCAGATGACAATCTTGTTCTTGGGGTCACAAGTAATAACCTGGATTTAAAAGTAAATATTCTGACAGCTTCAGGGAGCTTGTGTTGACACTCTGTTGATCACATTAAGCTACCTCCACTCTAAAAATCACTCAGTTGAATATAAAACAAGAGAGCCTAGAACCGGACAAATTGTACGAAATAGAGCAAAGCACAACAAAGCTACAGCAAACGATGTCTGAGTGCTTATCAGACCTCATGAAAGAAAACATTACGGCCGACTACCAGCCCTCCATTTTCTTGTTAGGTGAAACAGATGAAAAGAAAAAGGCGAGTTGCATTTTCACACAAATTACATTGTAATGGGTATTTGATGGTACTGTTTGTCCCCCCCACAAGACTGCGTATTCCCTGAGCCCTCCACTCCCATGCAGCACGCAGCCAATGTGGCGTGAAATGCAGGCTAATTGCCGTTTTGATGCAAGTGTGTAAAAACAGCCATTATTCCGCTCGGTCCTCCCTTTAGCACTGAACTGAGGGTTAAATGTGCTGCGTGCTGGATGACAAGAAATGTAGCATGACATACAAAGACAACTTGGCCTTCAAACCTTAGATGAACCAGCAGTATTGAAAAACATTTTCTTTCAGAAAAACGCAAGTATGGAATGCATTTCTGCATCATAATATTTTTATATTATATTTTTACACAGCGTTTTATATAACACGCACATTTATGATGTCATATCAATCATTCTTAACGCATCAGCGCAAAAGCACCATATTTTATTGCACTCTGCAATCGATAGAAAGAATGCTTATGTAGAACCAGTACTCTCCAACATCTCATTTCCAGACAGGTTTACGTGCATTTTTACTATAATAAATACAGTTTACACACACCGCGGGCCTCATTCGTGAAAAACGAGTAGGGCAAATTTCTCCGTAAATCGATCGTAAAACCATTCTTTGAAAATTACCACATTCAATTCAGGGCAACAATTTACGTTAAAATGGATCCATGAACAATTTATACAGAAACTTGTTCTGCTCGTGTTATATGAAAAAGATGCTATGATCATTTTTTTGCAAGCGGCTTCAAACAAACACACGCGTACACACAAACTTGCGTGCGCATTCTGAGCACCAGAGCAACTTCAAAAGTGCCCACATAAAGAGAGTTTGTTATAAAGAGAGTGAATGCTTATGTTCAAGCTTCAACATCTGAACATCTTGCAGACACTAACAGATAATAGAAATCTAGAAACCACAATCTGTATAAACACACTTTATTTTCACAGATATCGCTGATGGATAATGCTTATTTTTATGCGGCATACTAAAAAGCATGCCGCATAAAAAGCAAATGAATTTCATATGCAGGATGAAGAAATCCACATTGCATCAGCACTCTTATAGTTGCATGCGCTCCCATGTCCAATTTGCAAATATTTCTATGCCAGCCCTTGACAAAATACCTGTTCTTTGCTTTTCATATGGAGCGCTCTGGGGACATGTATTTATAGGCCCATTGCAGACAGGTTATTCACGGTTGTTTTCATGTAAAAAAAACTCCTGCCTCTGCATTTCACACCTATGAAGACATCAACTGTTTTCCTTATGCCCTTACTTATGTTTACAGTGGCTGCCATTAGAGTAATGAAGTCAGATGATAAAGCCCATAAGATGGATTCTGCAATCAGCCACTGAAAAGACCAAATAGTTGATGTTGTTTAAGAGCTCAGGAGAAACCTTGTGGGCTTGTGTTCATAGAGGCCACGTACACACTGCAGCTAAATACAGGTGTTTTCAATCCTGTTCTGTTCACACAAGAATTTGGTTTCTCAAAATATTCAGGTAGTGAAAACAGCATTTACAATCTGTGCAGAGTGTGCACAACCAAACTCTAAATCTAGTTGTTAATAACTATCTTGCAGTGAGATACAATAAGAACAAAAATTAAACTCACTACTTAATTTAACTATTGGTAAATATGATTTTCACTTCTATACTTGTACTATACTTGTGTGTAGACGGCAAAGTGCTTTAAAGTTCAAGCAAGGATGTCTTTGAATGGGTATGCAGCATGTATTGCGTAAATTCTTTCTTCTGCAGCAGCCCTTGACATTATCTTGTCTTTTTTTTAAATTAAAAGCTTCTAGTAATTGCTAAAATAATGGAGTTAGCGCTCACTGGGTCCCAGGTTAACTTTCTCTTCATGTCCAGCAGTTACGGCTCTCTGACACATCAATGGAATTAACAGTCGCTCTGTTTCAGCTTAAAGGTCAGACGCGGGCGCGAGACCTGAGAAACTGCTGATAGCACAGAGGCATTATTCCAGCAGCTACAGTTCACAGAAACTCAAGATTTCCCAGGCAATAACACAGGCCTTCCAGTTCATTAGTTTCATCATGCCATTTTCATTGTTCTATTATGATAACGTTCTCGCTCTGAAACTCGGACATCACTGAATTTGACTCTCATAAACCCTCCCCGCTCCAAATGCAATATTTGTAACATCAGCTTGCTGGTTCCAAACAGTTCTTTATGCTCTCCTGGGCTGTGTTTCCTCCGACTGCATCTTATTCTTCATTTACAATTGGGCAACAGCCTAAGGTGAGAGGGTCTGATTTATTAAAACATAAAATACCCTGGACACTGTCTGGCTAACTGCTATACATACTAACCTGCAATGTTTGGAGCTTCTTGACATCATACCTTAATTCTGCACAAAGCCATTAATTTAAATGACGTTATGAGGACAGCATTAGCAAAGCTGAGTAAGCCTTGCCTGCCTTCTGTTTCATTATGAAGTGCTTTTAGAGTTAAAAAAGAGAAAGAGAAGGGTGCGCCGATGTATTAAAGTCTCAACCTAGCTTAAACCCACAAGCTATTTTTAATAAATGTGATTTATCTACAGCCTAAAACTTCTGTGTTAGACATACCTACTTGTCCGTTGTTAGAACACACAGTGTGCATTACAGCAGGGGTAGACCTTCTTGGAACTGGACCGCTGTCCAGATGAGATAAAGCACGGCTTGGCAAAGACACTCTAATCCTCATCACTGGCAGCTGTTAGCCTTCAGAAAATTAACTGCTTCACAGACTTGAGAAACACAAGCTTGCTCGCACCAGCGTCAGCGTAAATCCACGTTTGAGAGAAAGCTACAATATGAAACCCAACAAAGTTTTGCACACAAGGTCAGCAGCTCGCTCTGGTATTCCCCCCATGCGCTGTGATAATCTTCCACTCTGATGAGGTCAGGGGGTGAAATGGTTGCGAAGAGTGCACAGGCTGGGTTATAGGAGGAACCAATACTGCCTGGACTACACAGGCTTAAAAGCAGTAAAGGCTAGGCCAGAGGCAAGGGAACTGCTAATACCACTCCAAATTGTCTGCTGCTTCAGATGAGAGGTGATGAGGTCAAGAGAGAAGAGGTGTTAAGCTGAGGAGCTATAGAAAAAAGACAGACAGACAGAAAAACATAAAGAAAGAAGAAAAGAAAGACTAACACATAGACAGATAAAATAGATAGATTTATCCCAAAAATTAACACTGATGCTTGTATTCTGTCTTGCTCAGTCCAAAAAATGAGCTCAACCAGTGGCAAGACTTTGGGCACGGCTGCCGGTATTAAACTGATTAGCATAAGCAAAGGCAAACACATTATAAAGGAAGAGGCACAGAGATTGCAGTAAAATTACAGTGAACACTGGCATCACATTTACAAGGAACGGCTGGAGATCCTAAACTTGACAGGTGTGCTCAGCCCTTACTACACAAGTTAGCTCTTACTGTCATGCTCCAAATAAATTAGTAAGACACTCCGGATATGCTTGTTTAAGCGAACAGGCTGAGGGGGGGTGAAGACATCTGAAAAGATGCATAACGTGCATTGATCAATTGTAAAATGACTTAGCATTTTCATAATCACTTGTAGCGGAGAATTAAAACACACAAAGTGAACGCAGACAAAAAAGCTAATATATAAATCATGATTCTCTGAAGAATAGAAACTAAAGAGCAGACAAAGCTCAGAAGAGGATGTACCGTGTTTGAACGTCTTTTTATTTACTTGTACTGTCAACGCTGCGGGATTAAGCCAAGCTGAGAAGATTTGTACTCACACTGTCTGAGAGGATCTCACGGAGGGCAAGAAAATGAGAGAGGGAGAAAGCATGAGAGCGAGCGGCAAGTGTGAGGGTGAAAGCAGGAGAGAGAGTGTGAGGGTTAGGGGAGAGAGTGGGGCAGGGAGACAGAAAAAGAGAGAGAGCCCAATACACAGCTGTGTCTTCTGTCTTCACCTAAAGCTCCCTGCAGAAAAACAAGACGCTGCTGGGCCAGAGCCAAAAGCAGCTCAGCAGGTATTGTACACTTCATCAAGCTCACTTATCTCTCATGAGCACATCCATTCTCCACAGATTTGACAAAGAACCAGGCTGAACTTTATAATGAATTCTGAATAATGCATTTGTTATGCGAGGCAACTTTACAATGTAGCTCCACTATATAATTCCCAAGCGCTAGTCCGAAACGGCGTACAGTATCTTATAAATAAACAGACAGGTGCCCACATACTGTATGAACATGAAAAATGCCAACAGTGGAGAGATGCCAACAGTAAGTGACAACAAAAAGAGAGAGAGAGCAACCAAAAAAGAAGTGCCAGTTATCTGGTAATAGGATTTGTAAGAATGGCAGTTTTGACAAACGTAGGAGGTTGTTAATTAAATGTGAACAGCTGAAGTCATTTTTTCACCAACAAATCTCTCCATGAAGTAAAACATGTAAGTGCTTTATAATTACAGTAAGCTACTATAAATCTAAACCTAAGTGTGAGTTGTCTGAGGGCGAGCACTACTGTGGGACATTTTTCAGGTCATCTCACGCTCTATGACTGTGTCTTTAATCTGCCCCATACACAGTGGAATAAGGATGATTGTATAGAAAGATGAACTGTTACAAAGCAGCCTTAGAAACATACTCAGCACTTTCTTTTTTCTCTTCTGACCTTCTATGTTTGAGGCACTGCTTCATTCTCCTCCATAAGATTGCTCTTGGCCTTTCACAAATTGATTAAAACCTGCCCACTCAAGAAGGGCAGTCTGGCAGTCTCTGCCTTATAATATTGAACAGTGTGATAGAATTCTATAATTTAATTAGGATTCGTGCATCATTTTTCTGCTTTTCGTTATAATGCATTTAACAGCTGTTAAATTGTATTTAAAGTCTTTTTTATTACCATGCTCAAGGAGACATCTAAAAGCTACACGAAGCATACGTGCAAAAGTGGTTTCTACCAGTGTACATTTTTTACATTTTCAGATTTTTTTACATAATGACCTTTTAAAAATTGCTATGCAATAATTTCATACAAGGTTTATTCTGTTTTCCATGCTCCTTTCGCCGTTGACATAGAATGAAAAAGTGGTTTATTCAGAAAATGTGCCCTAACTAGAAACTAAAATGACAAGCAAATCTCTAGTTCCCTGTATTTTTCTATGCCAGGAACACATTAAGCAACAGAACAAAGTTTTTTCATAGTCTTCATGATTCTTTTTAGCGAGAAGAGTTCTGGGCCAGCAAGCAAATCTTGACAGGAAAGGGGTCACATCATTTTCTCCATCCCATTCTATCTGATTGAAAGCCATATGCTCCCGACCATCTCAACATCTCTCTGGGTGAAAGACAAGCTTTGTTTGTCCTCTCGCAGGTACAAGGACAGAGCGCACCGGGGAAACGTTGCACACAGGCAAATGCATACGTATTCAAAGACAAAACACTCAGTGACAGCTTCTGAGTGCTTTTAAACACAGCCAAGCCCACTCAGCTTCACCACTGCAGAGCGGCAGGTGAGCGTGCAGAGACTGCGCGCCTGCAAGGACAGTGCAGAAAGCAAAAGGTGTGAAATATTTAGAGGCAAGCACCGTTTTATACTTGCTTCCTCAGAGTCATTCTTTTGAGCGCAGGCAGAAGGTTCTGAACTTATGTTGTGCTGTTTTACAGAAGGTTATGCTATGGGGGTGTTCTGTTAGATTTTTACCTCAGGAAAACTATATATTATATTTTTACACTATCATAATGCAGCATATTAGAACTGTTGGTTAGCAAACAGCAAATCTATTCGAAACATATTGTACCTGTATTCAATGGCATTGAAGTAACCAACCTCAAAATACAGTTACATTTTAACTGTTTGACATATAACCCCAGTTTGGACACTCATGACCACTCTGTCCCTAATATTTTCTATATATTTCCTATAATATTTCCAGCTGAACTGTGTAAATGAATACTGTCTCTTTCATAGCCTCCCTGTTTCTCACATGTGGTGCTGCTTTATTCCTGGTCTTGCTGATTTCAGCTCTGGTTCAATCTCAAATTAATCCTCAGATCCAGCCATACTGACATCACGCCATAATGGCCTGTTCCTCTCCTGAGCCACAGAGCTTTACAAAACCACTGAAGAATTTCATTCTCTCCTCTCATTAAAGCAGCTAAAAAAAGAATGAATGACTGTGAGGGAATATCTGAAAAAAAAAAAAGATTTACCCAGCTAACAGGGAATGTTCTCAGAACACTGGCTAACATTCTTTAGAAGTTGTCTCAAATGATCAAAAACATTCTTGCAGCAACGTTAGTGGAACGTCTTTTAACATTACATATCAACTTAAAACGTTTGCTTGTTTCTAGAACTTTTCAAATAACGTTTTTGTTACACGATTGAAATGCAAGGGAAACGTTCTTATAAACTAAAACTGTTAGCTGGGTAAATGGTATAGTATGGTACAGTGGTATAGTACAGTACAGAGTTCAGAATACTACACTCATGTTGGTAGATAAAAGTATTCTCAAAATAGCCAAAATGTTTCACGAACAAACATACAAGGATCTGCAGATGTGCAGGGAATGATGGACTTTCCGAATTCTGCGGAAATCTTCTGAGCTTTCTGTGTAATTCTGTGGGCACAAATTGTGTAATGACGAATTGTAATGGCCAATTTAATACTCTGTGAATGGACTCGACATGACTTTAAACAGTCCAGATCGGCAGACAGGACATTTACTGAACCACATCTGCCAGAACAAACCCTTGAGACAGCCATAAAGCTAACTGCGCCGATAATCCCAACCACTAAACCGAAAAGACTTTAAAAAAATCATCCCGTACACTGTTCACTTGACAGAACTACAGCCCGCGGCATCAACCCCTCCTCCCTTTCCTGACTGCTTAAGCCCGTGTGAGGGGAGCAGGGTTGTACTAGATTGGGTTTGGCGGAGGTCGTGGTGGAGATGGCTAAGGGTTGACAACGGCCATGTTGTTTAATGAAGGTTCTACTGGGGCAGGCCTGGGGGGTCTGAAGTGAGCTGGCCAATTTCCCTGTGAGCTGAACTGCTCACCCTGCATTTCCACAGCGCACCTGGGGTCAGCTCCAAGCCTTCTGTACTCCCAGCCTACAATGGGGTTACGAACTCAGCTCTCCACATCTGTAAACTCAAATCACACATATTACTCCCCTCCGATCTAAGAATATTCATCAAGCCCTTTGTGCCGTAATGATTTCTCCATTTTCGCTACACTGTGCTGTCAAAGTGAGCAATATTTAAGATGACGTATGGGAAAGCCGTACCCAACAGTAATAGGATTAAAAAAACACAACACAACAGCGAGGCGCTCCAGACACGAGCCGTACTTGTTCATGCATTGAATATCTTGGGCATCTTGTTAATGTTAATATGAAAATGTCTAGCTCTGATGCAGCGTCATGATGTGGAAGGAAGGCAGAAAGGAACGAGGCAAAGAATTGTGGGGGATGGAGGGGCATAACACACAGTGCTCTACATACTGCCTTCATACCCAGAACGTCTTCCTTTATTTAACTCATGAGTGATGGCATGTCAGTCAAAATACATAGCACTACTGGAATACGACTGATTTATTTAGACACAGGGATGTGTCAGTCAACATGGAAACTGTCTTCCTTTTGTTTATGCAAAAATACATGAGGTTTTGTGCACCAGCAAAATAAGCAAAGGGATGCTGTAGAATGGCACATGATTTTCAGCTGGCTTGAGTGCACTGTAATGTACGCCAATATATACAGAAATATAGAATAGTCTCCATACAACATGTCTGGGGCATGTTTCACCCCAAACGTATTTAAATTTTAGCTGTATTTTTACAGCATTAGTTTAATGATTACAGCATTAGTTTAATGATTAGTTTAATGAAATTTAAATTTAATGATCATAAAAAGCTAAAAAATTTTTTTTTTTTTTTTTTTTTTTTAAAAAAAAAAAAAAAAAAAAAAAAAAAAAAAAAAATAAAAAAAAAGAAAAAAAAGACAAAAAAAAAAAAAAAAAAAAAAAAAAAAAAAAAAAAAAAAAATTTTTTTAAATTTTTTTTTTAATTTTTTATTTTTTCAATTTTTTTTTTTTTTTTTTTACAAACCTCCGAAGCAGACCAAACAAATCCCCAAAACAGGCGAACTCTCAAAAACAACATAACAAAAACTACTGCTCTCACCTCTCATTCTGCACAGTCTTTCTCTATGTTATTTTTTAATAGTGGCATTTTTAATAATGCCTCTCTGTATTTTTGTGTCAGGGTGGCATGTTGCGTAAAAAGATGCCTCACAGATTTTATTAAGAGCTATGTCCCCAGAACTAAGTGGATCACTTTCATTGCTGTCACTCTGATACATTGCACACTGTTCAACATTATTTCATTAGAAAGTACAAACCAAAGGGCAAATAGATGCTAACCCTGCTGTTCAACTTATTCCCCCATAATTCCATCACAAACATGTATATTTAGAAACCCAACCATTCATATAACCTCTGGACTCTAATACCTGGACTCTGTATATCGATTCTTATTTAAAACAACCTTCCAGGTACAGTATAATCTGATCAGCCTTAGAACTGCGCTATACTCACACAGTACACAAGAGCTGTTTCTGAGTCTATCAATATGCAGCATCTACCCGGCTAACTCTACACTGAACTTCCCAAAGGCTAAACAGCAAAGATTTCTGTGGAACATGAAAGGCCCCCACAGAAGGGCAACTACACCCATAGGAAATACCACCACAGCCCGCTGTTCCCCATCTAGGCATTAATTACACCTTCACCAAGACAAAAATGACAAATAAACTGGCAAATAATGTTATGAAGTATTAATGTAGTGATAAGTGTCAACGCCACTTCATCATATGGCTGTCCCCAATGCCATTTTACTATTTCTCAACAACTAAAATAGTACAAAAACAAATGTCTTGGTAACTTTGGGTTTGAACAGCGGAGAGAAAACATTGATTAAAGCAGCTGGCAGGTTTTCAAACCGTAAGTCATTACATGTGAGATCAAAATCCACAGCTGCTGGCCACTAACACAATGACATGTGAACAGCAAAGGATGACACAGGTAATCAATGTGACCATCACTGGTCTCCCTTCATTCACTAACAGCCTATAGGAGCTGTGATGTGTACACTGCTCTCTGGATCTGTCAGAATGAAACAAAAGCGTCGGCCATTTTGGTTTCTTTCTCTGTGACAATGAAAGGGTTGTCTTGCTTTCCCTGAATACTGGAGGACTTGATTTTAATGCCATTATTATGGCCAACTCACTTTACATATTCTCGTTCTATTTATTTTAGCATGAGAAAGCTGAAAGCTTTAGTAAATTATGGAATGGTTATGGAATGGTTAAACTGTGAAAAGAGCACACCTACTTTTTAAACTGTCTTGGTTACAGAAGAGTTTTTCTTATTTTTCCTAGAAGAGAATCATTAAAGAATTATAAGATATGAACAAAAAACAAAAGGTCCTTATTAAAGATTTCCACGATATTTCCAAGATACAAAGCAAAAAAAGAAAACCTGACAAAAAGACATGCCTACAAGACTATGTACTTAGCATCTTTAATAAATTACAGTCCCATGATGCATTGTGCATGACAATCAAATTAAAGACCCACTAACGGGGTCCATAAGCATAATCAGTTCCCTATCTTCACTTCCTGCTAGAAGTTCATAAGACTGACTTCAGGATCCCAACGTTCCTTTCGAATATCATGCACAGAGGAAGCAG
This sequence comes from Chromobotia macracanthus, assembly GCA_036877525.1. NCBI lineage: Eukaryota > Metazoa > Chordata > Actinopteri > Cypriniformes > Botiidae > Chromobotia > Chromobotia macracanthus. Next base: position 355,264 of record JAZGTH010000080.1, on the reverse strand, counting down.
AAAAAGAGCCGCAATGAACAGCTGCATTTAAATGCAACGATCAATTAATGAATACGTTCTCCAAAGCAAAAAGGGCCCTAATCAGGGTTTGCCATGCTGCAGCTGGCTGTGCAATGCCGCACATTTACTGTATTCCAGTCTGGCATCTGCTCCTTCACTGCCTGCCGAGTTAATGTGCCCTCAGTAAGGGGGCAAATAATGCCATTCACATGTCTCACATTTTCTGCTATCTCCTACATAGAACAATGCATTTCCACCAAAAACTTCTGTCTCCTGCAAACAAAAGCCAAGTTTGGCTCTAATCATTACAATCACAACTGGCAGTTGGAATGCTGTGACCGGCCTGTTAGCGCTTTTGTGCCACACTGCTTCCTGCTCAGCAGGAGAAAAAACTGTGAAAATTGTCAGATTAAAGCCATTTGCAACATCTGTCCCGGCTCTCTTTACTTAAAAACTTAGCTTTATTCAGTTACTTCAATACCTTTAAATCTACAACGTAAGTATAAAAACAAATATAGGTTATAGTTCTGGTGCAATTAAAGGTAGGGTAGGCAACTTCGGAGAGACTAGCAACAGCAATCTAGTATTAAAAGCATAAGCTCCCACCCTCCGTTCAGAGCAAGCCACGCCTCCTCCAATAGTTTGCGGAGGTATGCAAATACAGACAAGCAAGAACATCCTATCATTGCATTTGGACCAAATGCAATGATTGGACAAACATTTCATAGTCCTGCGCCTTCCTCAAAATATGTATTATTATAAAAATATATTTAAACAACTTAGTGATTGCTGTCAGGATTTGCAAAGACTTTCAACCAGCATAACAAAAATGTTTCTGGAAAAAAACAACCTTCCCTGCCTTTAATATTAAAACAGTACGTCAGGGCATTTGTCTTACTTTAGCATCTCATTTGGACCTTCCAAATCCATCTATTTAGCTTTCTGTGCAACATGGCATCGTTTCTGACAACAAAGTAAAAGAAAATAATGAGTAGAGTTATTCACAGTGACCGAGTCCCGCGCGTACACCGTGGATTTGCATGATTCATCTTGATTATGGCAATGTTTGGGACTTTTAAGGGCCTGAAATGGGGTTTAGTTCATTATCCAGAGCTCCACAGGACGAGATCTCCCCACTGCACAATCCGCATCAGGACACTCATTACGCTGTCTGAAGAAACGGACTCTACGTTATATACAAACAAAAACAGACTTTGCGAGGTATTACATTTAGCAGGTTTTAAAAGGTAGCGATGCAGATGAACCATCTTTTCACATTGATTCAGACAGGGACAAAGTAATCATTAAAACTGGAGTGGACACAGTTAAAAAACCTCACCATTTGATCACTGTTTGACGACCTAAGTAAAAGTGACTATTTGTCAGATATGGTAGCCCATACCCAAAATGTGACCTCTGCGCAATGGGCAGCACGCTACTGTGCCCGGGGAGCAATTGGGGATGAGGGTACTTCAGTTGCTACCTGCCAGTGCTGGAATTGAACCAGCAACCTTCTGATTACAAGCCCAACTCACTAACTTACTAACAGTAGGCCACAATTGCCCCAATAAACTTCAAGGTTAAACAAAAGCATAGGCCAAAAGCAAAGGATTTTCTTAGCAGTGAGCTAAACAAATGTGCAAGCAGTAAATAATAATCCTATTATCAAAATTCTGCCTGTCAGCAAATCAGTTAGGAGGAAGGTCACATGACATAATTAATATTCATGACCTGATCTGTGAAGTGAGCTGTTGATAAAAACTGAATTTCCTGAGGAAGTTAAGACAAGGTCAGACTGTTGTAAGCTGTAATCAGTAACTTTAAGGCCTTTTGCCTTTTACCACCATCTCTGTTTGAACTATAAAATTGCTGGGGTTTTTTTACAATATGTTGAAGTCAACTGAAGCCAGACTGACATTTCCCAGGAAGTCCAACCCAACCATTCAAATTATAAATCATTATTATAAACTTAACATTGTGAAATGGAGGAAGGTGAGGAGGCCGTTTTAAACATGGATCTATGTACTTGTTCAATAACTATTTTTGCATATTTTCAACTAAAAAAAAAAAGTAACAGATTGCAGCTTTAAATGTTAAAAATAATTAAACAATTAAATGCTAGAGTGACTGACATTTCTATTACAGATTTTAAGCAAGTGCACACTTACACGTTATGAGTTACCATAAATGAATATGTATAAATAATTATATGGCACATTCAGGTATGTGATTCCTATACATGTAATGGACTTGGGAACACTGGCCATTCACATGCAAGTGAAGAAAGGTTTTGCCTGTGATCTAATAACTTGCTTTAACTTGACAGGCATTTTGTTCTGCTGCTGCATTGGTGATGGTGTTCAATATTTTGCGCCCTGAAGCACATCTTGTTACCACCTTTAAATCATTCTGCTTGTGTGGGGCCTGTGAGAGCAAGGGCACATATCCATTTGAATATCCTTAAGCACTGGGGGTGCATGTTAGACACAATCCCTGGCAAGCCATCAATCAGTCTTTTATGGAGAATGAGGAACTTTATGGTAAATGCTAGATGTGATGGGAGGGAAATTACTCTGCCATCGCCCATGCTAGTTTAATTCAAATCCCTCCTCCCTCCTTCATGCTCCCTCGAGTAAGATGCAACAAATAATATATCATTTATGCTGCACAGATGATCCAACATTTTGAAATCTCGATGAAAGACAACTTATGGAGATTTGTGTCTGTGCTTTCTAGTAGACGTCTCCTGAAGTTATAATTTGATTGAGTAGATCAACACCTCACTGCTATTCTTTCCAGGATCTGGCAACCACAACACTGTCCACATAAATACACTGCGTGACATGAGACATTGTGCTCCAAGCTTTGATATGGAGAAACGTTCCAAGCGTTACTCTGGTGATTACCTGCCATCTCCCTGGCTGCTGCGCCCTGCTGGGGAACGTTCTAGATGAAGTAGCTTCTAGATGGAAGCTGGCACTTCAAACGCCAGAAAGGGACTGGAAGGTTGTCTAAGGTTTAATTGCGGCAGAGAGCCTGCGGTTCGGCATGCGTCGCAAACGCCAGGCCCAATTAACCGGGTGTACGCAGTCGGCCGGTCCATGAGGAACAAGAAGTAGCTGATTCACCGTTGGCTCTCCTTTGACTAATGGATCGATACAGAGATAGAGGTGATGACGGGTCTCAGAGACTGGTGGAGAGGTTGGTGACCACGACAACATGCAAAAAACACCATCTCACGCCAACAACATAAGAAATGATCACTGTTTCACTATGCTACTGCATGCACGTTGTACCAGCGCACATCAGCGCGAATAAATACAGTGATGAGGCAAGGTGAGGTGAAGCCGAGGTCTGGGTCAATCTCACAGATAGCAGAGTCAATGAAGAGAGCAGCGGTCTCTCTATCCCCTCCTAAAACACGGTTAACACTGAGGCTATTTCACACAGCCCACACCTGCATGTCTGCAGCTGTATTAACAGGTTAAAGCATTCACACACTGCACTGGTGCTGCTTCACTAAAGTGGAGTTTTGGCACCAAGCCTATTTTTACTGCTCATCCCATGCTTAACTTAAAAACTCATTGAAAAAAGCACTAAAATCTTTTGTAATACAAGACATGAATATTAGTATTGAATAATATTACTGTGAAGCAACATAAAATAGCAAAATGCTACACTTTTTTTTTTTTTAATTATTTCTGGCTTGACACAACTTTCACATATAGCACTTTCTATTCTGTACACCTCACTGCATCCAGACAATTTTGTAGTTAAACCCCCATATTTGACTGCCCCCCATGCATAAATTTATCAGGATCACTAATCAAAGCTGTCATCATTTTCCCAAAAATCATTTTACAATTCTTGGTGGATATTAAACTAAATACACTATATAGTCACTTGAATATACCAGAAGGCACAGCTTTGTTGCACATCAAAAACACTGTCAGTGTCAGTACAATGCCAGCCTGCTGTTATAGTGGCATTTCTGTTTTGCTTGTGTGGACAGGGTGGGATTAAAAATTAAAAACATTAAAAACATTATGGGTCACCGCTATAAGCTAATTGATTTGCAGTGAATATCCACCAACTTTCTTTCTTCCCCTCTGAGCACTTGTGCGAGCAAGTGGGCTGAAAGCTCTTACTGCGAAGCCTCATGAGTTACGCGTTAATAGCGTGCTAATGTCCCGCAGCCCACTTACAGGAGTCACCGATGTCGTCTGGCTTACTTATGTGGAACCCTAGCTGTGCATCTTAGATGACAAGAGAAATCTAAATGTTAAAAAGGCTCTTTATAGCCTTAATGACATTGATATGAGTAGGTGCAGATGAGGAGACAGCCAATCAAAACCTGCCCTGCTGGAGAACTACATAATCATGTGACGACAGGAGCTTTCAGTTCAAACACCTACAGCTGGAGCTTTAAAGCTGCAATCTGTAACTTTGTGGTTATAATAAAATCATAAAATCAGTCATGTAGCAAGTACATGACAGATCGGTGTCACACAATTGCCTTGCATTTAAGTTTATAATATTGATTTGTAATTTGAGAGGTCAGGCCCAATTTTACGGAAAATCTATATTTATATTGCATGTCTGGGTACTGTAGATGCATGTTTGTGGCTTTTTCTTCCAGCAGTTGTATTGAATTTAAACTTGTCATCCACATTAAGAAAATTATTCCACAAGTACTCTGCAATTTTATGTTTCAAACAGAAACGGCAGTAGAGAGTCAAAAGTTATAGATTGCAGCTTTAAAAGCTCCAGCAATGGGAGTGGAGTTCAAATAAAGTCTGAGGGGGCAAGCAGGTGTTTAGCGCATCAGACGGGCTCTCGTGTGAGATGGGGATAGAGTGAAAAGGCATATATACACACAGCAAAACAGAAAAGGGCTTGTGAAGAGAACTAACACAACCTGAGAGAAGCGGTGCTATGGAAAAAACAATTGGGATGCACACTTCACAGGGCTGTGGAAACATCAGGCATGCCCCAGAGAATGTTTTGGCACAGAGAGAAAGAGAGAAAGAGAGAGTGAACGTTACAGCTTTACCATCTCTGCACCTGGGAACTGTCAAAGCCTGATTCACAACTTCTGTCCTAAAGGAGGGGCAGAGGCACAGACACAATAACACTCATTTTTAAACAAGCGCTCTGAAAAGGTGGGCTGAAGAAGGTCTGCCTGCACTAAATAGCTCTGATGAGAGTCTAAAGTGCGCTGCAATAGGTTAATCACTGGTAATCAAAAAACAGGTGTTGAATATTCTCAGCTCCTCCACACAATCATCAGAACTCAAAGCATGCGGTTTAATTAATAGTAATGTCCTCTTTCTCAAGTTTTTTCCCTTTCTGTTTATTTTGTTTTTCTCCTCACTTTTTTTCAAAAGCCATGAAGCAAAACTGATTGCATCGGAACACCAAGAGCAAATTGCTTTTCCTCGGGAGGGAGACAGGCAGAGGTGGAGGAGGGGGTGAAAGAGAGGGAGTTTGTCGTTTATCGGCAGCTCAAAACATTTGGGGCTCTTCAGCTGGGTTTGGAACAGCAGTAAAGACATACTTTACGTTCGGGTCTGAACACACTCAAAGGTCACTTCTCCTCAAACAGAGTGTTGAAATACTGGATGTTACACCAACTGAAGCCTCTGAATGTGTTTGCAATTTATATCAGACAGCCATTTCTGTATAACATCAGTGTTTTACTCGCCTATCAAATCCTAACATGATATCTCACAAGCTATTTAAAGTTAAAGTATGTGCTTGTGTTTAAATTATGAAAAGAATCTGTCCTGTTTTACCAATAATACATACCAGTCCTAGTTAATCTATACAAATTAAATCCCTGCAGCCTTGACACATGCTAGTGTGGTGTGTGTGTGTGTGTGTGTGTGTTCAAGGGAAAGTGGGAGAGGGGAGGTTGTTTGCGAATTCAGTTGGCTCCGGTGAGTCTCTGGATTTATTTAATAAGAGGTTTAATCTATAAAACATGCTCTCATCGTCAATTCCTGCCCATTCATTTTCTGCAGAAGGACATGCCTGAATTAAATTGTGGCTCATAATATGCCTCCTAGAATACTTTAGAATGCGATTTTAAAAACAGGGCCGGCTGAGTTATGGAGGGGCAGGACATGCACATAAAGCAACATTACACTGGGCACTCCTGCCACAGGCAGTGATTAAAACAGACCATAAAGAAAAACATATATACACTCCGGGTTAAAGGATAAGATTGCCACGGCAATGTCTCCCATTTTTATTAGGGCTAAAGGAGGAAACAGCAAAAATGGGCAAAAACATCATTCCTTTCTAAATAATTTAAGATGCGTTAGTGTGTGTGTGTGTGTTGTTGCTCAACAAAACAGCATGGAAAGTAATTGGAGGAGGATATAAGCTATGACATATCCAGGTCAAGAGCAAACATAAAGGCTAGACTGCAACTGGCAAAGGATTTTAAAAAAATAGGAGTTTTATAATTAGACACTCACTGGGCTACCGCATGCCCTCACATCATCCATATATAGCCTAATCATGTTGTTTCCGTCTCATCTCTAGATCTTAACTCTGTGCTTTTCCATCTTTACCATCTGGCCTCTGGATGCCTGACAAAGTCATTGATCATCTCGATTACACAGATGTTCAAATACGGCAGCCGTGGAGGAACTTCAAATGATCTTGAAGCATCATAGTAAGAGTGGGTCAATGCAGAGCACAAAGAGTGTGACTTATTTTTAGTTACAGCAAGATTTCAGAGTATGTGTGTGTGTGTGTGGGGGTGTTATTTAACCATATATTGGGGACAAAGTTGTACACTAAAGTCAGCAAAAACTTAAAGGGTTTTTAAAACTTAGGGTTTGCAACATATCTGAGCAAACCCTTTCAGCAAAACACTATATACAGTCAAAGGTCTTTAATTGTAAAAATGCTGAAAGTTTTCTGTTAGAGTAAGAGTGTGGGTTAGGTTAAACTGTTTATAACTCGCTGTGTATAAAAACAAAAGAACTCTATGACATATCCCCATTTAGATTGATAAGTAAACGTGTGTGTGTGTACAAATGTAAGAGCCTGAGAGTTCCAGTTGTGCTGATGTTGGTAGGTGTGGGGAGCCACCCTGGAAGCGCCCAGATTTCTCCCTGCAGTGCCGTCTGCTGAATGGCGTCCCAGTGGACCATTCATCAGCATTACTGAAGCGTCAGGCCTGCCAGTGTGGCTCTGGGAGGCCATCCAGCCCAACAGCCAACTCATTTATCAGGTCTGTAATAAAGACTAGGAGAGCAAAGGCCCCGTAGCCCCGGCAAAACTGCAACTGAGCGGCTGTGTGCGTGGGGGTCACGGGGTCAAGCTGACAATCACTTCCTGCCTACATCCTTCTTCTCCGGCATAGCCTAGCTCGACACACTGAAGGAAAGAGGCCACTGATGAACTGCTGATTGAGTGATATTACTTGATACTAAAAGACAGGGTGCTACGCTGATGGCTTCTCAGAGCTGGTTAAGCTGGAGTGGGTGGAAGTGGGGCTGCACCCTCCCCTGGTGCTTCAGGTAATGGAGTCAAGCTGTGGAACTCACCCTCTTTAAGAGCTGATCTCAGCTGGGTTGAATGGCACAGTGGTAAAGTCAAGCCATCACTGACACTCTCAGTAGAGAACTGAGATGTCTGGCTGTACACACTGGCTGAGCAGAGACAGATGCTTAGACAACAGGGCTGTTTTACTGACTCTCCTCTGAGGCCAGTTCCTAATATACTCTATTTATTTTAAGGATGGGTCACAATGGTCCGATAGTCAACTAGTCAACCAACAACTGAGTAGATATAGTATATATACAGTACTGTGCCATATGCAGTTATTTGTATGCAGTATTGGGGGCAGTTGTGGCCTACTTGTTAGTGAGTCAGGCTTCAGAAGGTTGCTGGTCCGATTCCAGTTCAGGCTTCTAGCAAGTGAAGTGCCCTTCAGCAAGGCACCTAACCCCCGATTGCTCCCCGGGCGCAGCAGTGCTGCCCACTGCTCGGGGTGTGTGTTTCTGACTTGTAGTTTATGTTCATTTCTCACCAGTGATGGGTTAAATGCAGAGGTCACATTTTGTATATCTATATGTTTTTTGACATAAGCCCAAACATATACAGGGCTTACCTAATAAGTCAACTAACCGACATATATACCACAGTCTTGCTTGTAAACATTCTTACTAATGCACTGCTATACTGTCCAAAATGCATATTACTTCACCAGCATGTTGCATGTGTGCACACAGTAACTATATTTACATCTGTTTCTATCACCCAGTCAAACTGACCTGTTGACCTTGCACTGTTTCTTGCATAGCCCATCATCCATTTGTGGGTGGTGGGCCCTGCTTTAAGCATTCTGTTTATGCTCAGGCTGGAAAAATGAAGCTGTGCATTAGTCAGAGTGCTGTCCAAGGTAAAGAACCATTGAGAATGCAGCCCTTGAACCTCGTCACACACGTACTGAAGGTGAGTGATAAGAACACACTGACTGATACACCTCTCAAAGCAAAAGGTCAGAGTTCTATTCATCAATACTGTACATAACCAATAATCAATAAATCAATACAGCACAAGATGCAATTAGTAAAGACAGACCGGACGTATCTGAGACAAGGGAAAATGAAAAAGCTCTGCTTCATTCAACCAGTCTTAATTATGAGGGGCAATTTAAATGCTGTGAGATAAAATGATGAAGGATTTCACATTTGCAAATGAAAGATTTTTCCCAAATTAGAAAAAAAGGGGCTTGCGAAATGACTGCGACGCAGGCAGCGCAGCAGTTGACATGTAAAAGTGTAAAGATTCTGTTTTTAAAGGAAGTGCATCAAGACTGCAAAACTGTTTAGTGAAAATTATTAATGTAAAAAAGTGTAAAAAGGGGCCATGCGGATTAATAAAAATTACACTGACTGACATACACACCTCATACAAAATTCTAAACAGATATTTTAACAGAAAATGTCACTTAATGCAACATTTACAACAGAAAATTGTAGAGAGAGCTGTGCATCTCACATATGCATACTGTAGTATGTGAGATACACTAGTAGAGATGGCAAACAACACTGGATATATTAGGGAGAGTTTTTAAGAAAAGGCAAAAAAATGATGGGAATTGCCAGACACAAACTAAAAGCAAACATTTAGCATTACATTTTTATTTAATATTAATGGCCTGATTAGTAAGACAGTTTTAAATCAATGTTTTAAAAAGCATGCAGATTATCAGGTCTAATTTGTGCTATTATAATCCGAAACATTAATACAAATTGTAGAACACAAATGTAAAGACTAAAGTCGAAATCTCAAGAGCATGAGTGTTACACTCTCCTCAGAAAAATGACAAACACCAGAAAAGAACAGAGTAAAACTGTACTAAAGAAACTTTATCCTGAAAAAGCTGTGGTTTTTAAAACCTATTTAGCTGGAACACGGCTGAAGTTTACACAAGATTAAAATCATGCCAGTAATGTTTGTGCTTTAATGCTTAACATTTCAATTCAGTAAGTAATTTCCTTTAACTTCTATAAAATAAAATAGTAGTTAAATAGACTGTTTTACTTAAACCTGTACAGAATTTTCTTGGTCACATATAAAGCAAGTAAAAGATAAACTCTATGCAACTTTAATAACAAAATGTGTATACTTTTCACTTATCAGCTGTGAAATACTAAAGTGAAAGTCTGTACTCATATCACACTGGTTTCAAAATCTAAAATGTAAACCTGTTGAACATTCAAGTTTTCACCTCATTAGACGAGCTGAATAATTTTGCGAGTAAATCTGCACTCAGAGATCCAGAATGTGATCTTACTTTACATCTCAGAAGGAACTTCTAGTTATTACATAAAAAATAAATAATAAAGATCTAGAAAGATACTTTATCCACTGCAAAATCCACTGCTTTAAGTAAATATATCATAGGGTGAAGTTACAGGACATTCATTCACGGTTTTTGCTCTCCATTCTCTGCGCGCTTTACCACAATTCATCCGACGACTTTTGTGACTTAGGAGTCCATCTGTGGTGCCATACGCGTAAACATTTCTGCACCTATAAAACCCAAGTACTTATGAAACATCTTATAAATAACCTCCCCGACACAACCTCATGTTTCTCAGATCCGAGTGTTGTCCTTCAACAAATGTACAACCAATGCACGATGTAAGAAACGGGTGTCGGGCTCACGTCGGGGTCCGTGGAGATGCGCGCACCCTCTTCCTCTATTCCCGTGAACTATTTCCAAATGGCACAATTATAATATAAATGCTTACCTTGCCCAAACGCCCTCGCCACACCGCCACATACGACCAGAACCAGAACGATCATGCTCGCTTTGTAATTTCTGGTCGAGTTCATGGTTACGGAAACGGGGTCCTTTGTCGGAACACGGTATGTCCTTGTATTAAAACACTTTGAGTGATTAAAGAGAAGCAGGACGCACACGACACGACGTGGAGATGCGGATCGGATTTGTAATTGTGGACGGAGGAGCGGCAGAGACTGAAATTGTCTCGCAGCACCTCTCAGACTGAGCCGTGCCGTTTCAGTACCGCGGACAGCTCCTAGCGTCCGCAACCGGAACAACTTCGCAAAGTTTGTACCGTACATAATCTAATAGTGCCCTATAGATGACACGAAAGAGTGTTGACATATTATGCCCTCGATTATGTGAATTGAGTGTTTAATTGTGATTTAATTTTGAACTGCCTTTTGAGACAAATGGGGACGTCGTATACCTTGCCGTGCAGTATTAAGGCGGTGCATTACTGAAACAGGTTACTTGCATCTAAATAGTGTGCATATTTGAGATCCTATTCTGGTTATGTTTTATTTAATACCACAAAATGTTGTACCAGTTATTTTATGGTTTATGCACTTTTAAAATGTAAATAATTGTTTTCAATATGGCCATTTAAAAGCCCATCTATTTGGTCCAGTCTACAACTAGTGGTTAAGTACAGTTTTGGTATTGCTTTAATATCTTCTTCATCGCATTGTAACTTATTTGAGTCATTGTACAGCACACTGGACAGCTGTTATTTTGTATTGCGCTATAATTTTAAGTAAATTGAGACCGAGACATGGCGTCTTTATACAAAATGTATAAAACATTTTTATTGCTTTGTTGCGTTCTTTGTCTCCCTCTGGAATGTAATTTCAGTGAATAATAATTTCTAATTATGTGCAAACCGCCTCCACCTATGAACAAGAAAAGGTAAAAATGAAAATTGGAAAATGTGTCTCTCCAAAAAAATAAGCCACACAATGACCTGCTCGTCAGTTTCCAGTATTTGCATTCCACATGGAACTAAACAGTAAGGAAAAGAGCAACACTTATGAAATATACATGACAAATGTCAGAGGACTGTGTGGCAATAATACAGAAATGTTAAGTGATGCCGCAGAGCTTAGAAGTTATGTACGTTAGCCACCAAATGTTAATGCAGTCCTCATCTTCAGGCCATTAGGAATTATGGGAAGCCATCATCACCTTTTCATTCTCCTTATATTTCCCTCAGAGCCTGCTTACGTTTATGTGGAAATGTTCTCTCGCTCTCTCCGTAATAATTACTATTTCAAGCTCAGTGGTGAATGCAAAACTGGTAATTATAATTTCATGCTGCAAAAGTAAGAATGCTCAATTTACGACCTGTTTAGACATAAACATAACAAGGAAAAAATAATTGACGTCCTGATTGCAGCTGTTCGCTCTTAACAAGTTACGCTGTTGCTTGTCTGTTCAAATGCATATGTTTCACAAGAACAGGGTTATTCCCCTGGAGCTCAACTGGGCCTGGAGTTCACTGAAGCATTAAGACTGCTTATGCCTACGAGCCAGTACCCTGAGGTTAAATGTTCTTGCTAAGAGCTGCGTGTCAGCACTTAAACCAACAATCAGTTAAACCCAGAAACAAACAGTACAGAACTGCTGCAGCAAATCACAGCTGGTCAAAGCATTACTGATGAAAACAGAGATTGTTAGTACAAGAGAACATAAATAATCACACCACGACACTTAATGTTCGCACATCTAAACCACTAATAAAAATGTCTAAATCATTTTATCAGAGTGGTAATATAAATTTTACTGGTAAGAAACTCTGGCACACACTACAGAAATAAATGAATTAAATATTGAGATTTTATAATAATGCATGAAAATTAATATCAAGATCATCAAAAGGACATATTTCTGGACTTTCACACACAGAAGGAAGTTAAAGAAAAGGTCCAGCTTTATGAGTGGTGGACACTATGAGGGGAGCATCAAAGAGGCCTTGAGATTTGTATTTGGCTGCAAGCTTTCAGCAGGGTTCGTATAGAACAAAGTTACTGATCAAATGTGCACCTAATGTGGAAGCGTGTGACTTATTTAGCACAAGTGTTAGTGTTGAATTCTTCAGATGTACAGTAATTGGCTTTGCCTGCTGTTAGCAAGAGGCTAATGACAAGAAACGCTTCAGACGACTCCTGTATTCCAGGGCCTCATTCATGCCACTTCAGAGGAAATCTGCTTCTCTGCTAACTTGTTTTCTACTAAAAAGCACGTCTGCTTCAAAGGAGGCAACTTTGATTGTGTGAGTGTAATTTATTTTTAATAGCTGGGTCACTCGTTTCATGCTACAAAACAATATTTCCATTCTTTCACTTTTTGAGATTATGGCCAAACAAATTGGAGAGTTCAGGGTTTAAGCAAGTATAATAAGAGTCCTTTCTACACCACTGAGTCAACTCAGATAGGATGTGGGCCTCATTTCCTGCCTGCTCATAGCCTGCCAATCAAGCTGTCATTCAGCGGCACAGTCTGACAGAAGTTTAAACACCTCCCTCTGTTTGCAATAGCGACAGGCCAACACAAAAGCAAAGCAACCTGGCTGATAATTCACTTATGAACATTAAATGTTTAAAATAATAATGTGAGAAATCTCAATCAAGTTAGTTTGAAAACATCTTGAGAGCTACTCTGTCACAGCCTTCTTTCTAGTCTCGTTCGTGTTCAACAAAGCTCGTCTCAACACGCCTGAAAAACAAAACCTCCATCGTCCTTTTATCAGCTGGGCTGAGAAAGGCAATAACACACTTTCTGCTCGAGCCATAATGAAATCTGTGTTTCTGATCTCTCCACAATAATTGAGAACAGAGTTTCTAACTGTCAAGACACCGCAGCTCTCTCAACATCTGTGCTATACGATCTCATCACCGTCAGACGTCCTTATTCACCCGAGCAATCAGCTCTCATCAAGCTTCGCCACTCCATCTCTTTCAGTTGAGTTTCTCCCAACACAAAGCTTTCTGAATAATTTAAAACGTGAAATACACAAAAGACAATCGTCTTCAAATTCTTTCACTTTCCTCTCATGCATAAAGCAGAGATTTGTTTCTCGCAGCCTTGGTGTGAAGTTGCATTTTTGCAGCCCTTGTTTTCGTAGGACCCAGTGTGCATACCGCAAACTGCGCAGATAGCATGCTTGTTCTTGATGAGGTAATTCCGTGTGCACAAGCCATCTGGCAAAGCAAAAAAAGAACAAATACAAACAACACCCTCACAGACCTAGTTTCACAAATTGTATTGCATCACACAGTATGCTTTTTGTATTTACTTTCATTTTTTCATGCCCTAAGTAAAAGGCTTTCCTGTCATGGTTTATGACATGCCTGAATAAATATGCATTCTGTAAACTGCATTTATTGTCCTATGAATCCTGAGGCAAAAGGAATGACTCTTGTCTAAAACATTTGGAAATAATAATCCCAGTGGCTACTAAAGCAATATCACACAACTCAAGCGGCCACTCATGAGGCCAGCAGGTGATCGCAGCAATCTTAAACATGACCATAGTAGCACCATTGTGAGTGTGATATTGCTTTTATATAACAATTCAACACACAATGAAACTGTATATTTTAGAAATAAGTTTAACATAAAAATATTTAAGGGTCCAAAAACCCTTTTGTTGAGCTATTTACTTTTTACTATTTTACTGTAGTACCTGTTCACTATTTACAGCAGGATTTAGGATATGCTGATGCATATCCTAAATGAAAATGCATCCAAGACTTCATTCATCATTTGAAATAACACTGTACCTTAAATCCTATGCCATTTACATTTACGCATTTGGCAAACGCTTTTATCCAAAGTGACTTACAATGCATTCATATTAAACATTTGATCAGTATGTGTGTTCCGTGGGAATCGAACCCACAAGCTTTGCGCTGCTAACACAATGCTCTACTGGTTGTGCTAAAGAAACACTGTAGCTCAAGAAAATAAAGAAAACTTTTGTTGGACCTATGGTTACCTAAACCATGAAAAAAGAAGGACATATTGGAAATGTACAGTATGGTTGAATCTCTTTATCTGACTCCATGATCAGCAGTGTTATTAAAAGTACATACAAAGCTCTTTAATGTACTGTAAGGTTTTGAACACTTCTAATAGACAGTACTAAATGAGTGCAGTGTCACTCAAATTGCAATAAACTATAGGACATAAACAACAAAATAATGCTAACATACACAAAAGCCTCAAGGCCTCTAAACCACCTCAGTGCCCTTAACTAACTGTTCATTGCTGTGCTATCAGATAGTTCTGTTGCTTCCTGTCCCAGAGTGCTTTGCGCAGTGAAGTGCGGCCATGTCAGAGCAGACAGAGTCTTGACTAGCCACCACAGCTCAGATACTCTTTGAAGCCAGAGTTCAGGCTACAAACAGCCCACAGACCTAGCGGCCATTCAACCCCATTGGACAGGGATCTGTCAAGCAGTCTGCCTGCGTGCCTGGCCTCACACATAAATGCAGGGGCAAGCATAAAGCTTCTAGCTAGGGGGGAAATGACAGCCCTGCACCATGGCCACATCTGTCCTGAAGAAAAATTGTCACACTTGGCATTTTTGTTTTCTGAGTGGCTTAAAAAAGACCAAACAAAACAGTGAGTACAACATTAAACATAAGCTGGTTTTAGTACAATAACACACTTGTTTCACAGAGGTCCTATATGTTGATACATGAATTCCTAAATTTGCTTCGCCAAGCAGAAAGTCACAAAGACTACTCAAATAAAATTGTCTACTACATAAAACCCCTTTTAAAGACTTCCTACAACAGAGCCAACCCTGCTTCTGAAGAGCTTCTGTATCATACTGCTGCTTCAACACACCTGCCTGTAATTTCTAAGTTATCCTAAACACCATGACAAACTGGTTTAGACTGTGTTTGATTACGTCTGAAGTTAAATTCTACATAAAGGTTGGGATAACTACCCCTGGCCTAAAACAACATCAGACAGATATTCAGTTTATTAAAATCACAGTTTATTAAAACTAGAGTATAATAAATTCAGACTAAAACCCCTGTGGCTCCAATAAGACAAGGCAGCATATGAACTACATGACTGTATTTCTCAAACCCAGTGCACTCACAGGATACAGTATTGAACTGTCAGAAGACTATATTTTGCTTTTCTTTTCAGTCCTTGGTTATTCCAGTAGTACATCTGTGAGTAGATAGTGACCCTAAGCTTCTTACACTACAGTTGGCCACACACTTAGATACATAAACCTCACATCAACAGTTAAAGGACAACACTAAGCAGAGCAGATAGGAGTGCTCCAGGGTAAAGGGACCTGCTCTTCCTCAGCTCAGTGCAATGGCATGGTCATGTTACACAGGAGGCGGAGCTTCAGACCACCCTCATGAGCAGCCTTGAACCCTTGGAGTCAATCAATACTGGACCTCCTGAGTCATCTGAAGAGGCTACGACAAACCTGACTGTTCAACGCCTAGGAATGGTTCTAACAGTGAAACAGTCACACAAGCACAGCCAATCAGAAGATATCTGATGTTTTATATACAGCTATGAGGGGTGGGGTTACGTAGCGCAGCGCTGCAGAAATGGGGGGGTTCCTCAGCGCAATACCATAGAAAGAAAACCAATCACACTGATAATGCATTAAGAAGCTCTAAGCAGTAAGACCTCTTAACTTAATGTTAATGTTAGTCCGGAAAACTTCATGCCTTCTGGAAGAAACTAACAGTAGTCTGAACTAATGCTTATGGACCTTCAGTCATGTCTCAGTTTGACCCCCTCTGTGTCTCAACTCCTGCTATCCTCTGTGAGTGCAGCAGTGTGAGCGGTAGGGATTTTACTCCTGAGATGCTTCTAAACGGTGCATGGAGAGCATCCCTGTATCTAAATAATTGAAGACACTCAAGCATTTCATTTAGGATTTGGCAGCACACTGTGAAGGATTCCACTGCCTGCACTTCACCTCACGTATAAATATACAGTAAGTGTATATATATTTACACGTGTATATGTGTGTGTATATACACACACAAACATATACACATATATACACACATATATACACTATCAGTCAAAGGTTTAGTCTCACTTGACTAAAACATTTTCATGCTCTTAAAAACCTGATCTGCATTAAAGTTTCAAAACTTTACTTCTGAGTCTGAAACATATTCATTTCTTTCATTACAAAACTAAAATATATTGATAAAATGTATTTGAAACAGAGACTTGAATAATGAAAGGCAGCCAACAAGAGCCTTCAAAAAAGCACCTCAGGGTGATACTTTGGAAGACTGGTTGATATAATGCCAAGAGGATATTTTTCCTAATTCTATGCCCAGGCTGGTCACTTTGAAGATGCTAAAATATAACACAAATATGTTTTATTTATTTTGGAGAGAATGTCTCTCCTTTAAGATTCAAGGTAATCCTATTCTCCTCGGGTGATCCCTGACACAACATTTTCTCACAGAACAGCCATTTCAGTTGGCACCAATGAGGCCAGAAAGAGATTAAATAGTTTAATCCGACACCAATTCATACACAGCACACAGTCAGATGAAGTCATTAGCTCCGCGTTAACAGCAGGAAAGCCAATTACAAACGGCTGCCCGAGCCGAGAGCAGCGTTACCTCTCACGACTACGATCTACCACACGAGAGCTCCAAATTCAATTCTGTTTATTCTCCGCAAGGAACCTGGAAAACCTGAAGAACCCACACTAATGCAAAGGCTAGTAAGACACACTTTATGCATTATTTATAGGTCTTAAGTTATTCATTAGACAAAACCGGGCACAATCCCATTCCATAGGCGTGGAAAACCATGAATATTAACAAGGAAGACTTGATATTTAAACATGGCGTGGATTAAATCGGTGGAAGTAAATGCCAAGTGAATAGCACAGTGTGTTAGATACAGAGCGCCTGGGTTTGCTACATGCCTGTTATTATTCTAAAGTATGACTTTTCCATTGGAAAATTGGCACTTCACTTTCTTTCTTTTGGTTATTGTAAGACTTTAATAATAAGAAAATACTAATAAATTAGGGTTAGGGTATTTTATTTTATTTTAAATAAAATTATAAATAAGAAATATGCAGACCTACACTCAATATTGCAATTCCCCAAAGTCAAAGATTAACAATAGGCCCGATATATAACCATTTTAGTCAAGCCATTGTTGAAAAAAATAACCTCATAGCCTTAGCTATGAGTGTCATTTAACAGACTTTATATTTACGCATTTGGCAGACATGTTTATCCAGACTAAATCTGCATTCAGGATATACATGTTATCAGTATGTGTGTTCACTGGGAATCAAACCCACAACATTTGCACCGCTAATGCAATGCTAGACCAGTTGCATTAAAGGAACATTATTTGTTGTTTCTTAGTTAATTTCTTAGGTCATTTAACTAAAACACAAATGTGAGCTACAACCCAGAGCTATTTAGTTCTGGTTAATAAACCATTTTCCTGTCCCTGAGTGGAAATCGCTCTGCCTTTACCACAAAGGTAAGAACGGTACAGTACGGTACCAGTACGGTATATTCTCTGATGAGTCTGCATATCAAGAAGCAATGTGACAGCACTTTTATCCCTCAGGCAGTAAAACCAGGCAGCATGGTTTTCTTCACTTAAACAGACGTTGAGACATGGTGATGTTCATGAGATTATCCTTACACTGCAGTTTAAATGCTGCTGTACAGCCAGGCAGTAAACCCTAAAAATGCTTAAGAGGCTTGCGATACATCATGTCAGAGAAAGACTGTACGTGCCCGTACCACAGAGGGCCTTTCAGGAAATAAACATTCACTGCCTGCAGATGGTGGTTCTGAGGTCCCAGCAAGGGTCTGGATCATAAAGAACACGAGGCACCATTTTATTTCACTAGCTGTGTTTCTGCCCAGCTGTGTGCTCAGTCAGCGAGCTTTACAGTCACAGATGTAATTATACAGCAGCTTAGCAGCTCGAACAATGAAACAGCCTGTTCACTATTTACAGCCTCCCGACCCCCACTCATAAAATAATACGCCAAAATCAATACGCTTCCAGATACGTCCCGGAAGGCCGATACATCTCAGCAATGGAGCACAAATCCAGCTTAACAAGATGCAGAGGAAAAGAGGGGTTAATTGGGATGTTGGAGCCATCCTTCAAAAGCTGGAGAGTGAACAGTATGAAGATGAATGAGGGGAGCCTTGATCATACACAGACAATATTAAAACACAATAACTCTCTGTCAGATGTAAGTCATGCTGCCACGAGCTGCCAGTTAAGCTGGACCAAACCTAATTATGCAGGCTAAATAAATACTTCCAAATTAAATCTGGTTTGTACTGTATAAATTAATCATTGCATACTGCATTAATCATTGCATTACTTTTTATAAAGGTGGATGAAAACTGTAAAAACTGTTAGCATTACTATTTGTGATTTACTATCGCAATGGCAGGAAGCATGCGACCTGCATGTTACAATTATTACTTGCCTGGCCCAATTTTTTTTAAATCAATCACGTGACGTAAATGTTACGTGACTATAACAGGTTCAAACAGGATCTCTATTAAAATCAATATACTATAGAAAAGCTGCTTTTGCTGAACCTGACTGCATACAATAGTGAAAATCACAAAACACATTTCCAGAATGTCTGTAGGGAAGATCAGACTACATCTGTTCATGACAGGCCTCAGCAGCGGGGGGGACAGGACCATCTGACCCTCTCCAAACCAGACCATCCACAGGACCCATCTGCTCAGCCTGCTCACAGTGCCACACACACAGAGGAACCCAGCCACGACCCTGACAGACACAACACGGCCTCTTGTCCTCAGCCTGGTCTCATATTTATCTGCTACAGTCTCAAACATTTATGCCTCATGGGTCATACCTGCAGGAAGGTTTCATCTTACCTGTAAAGCATGGGGTGTGTGGGGTAGTGGGCTGGTAACCGGAAGGTTGCTGGTTCAAACCGTGTAAAGAACAAGCTCCACTATGCTCACTAAGTTCAATGTCACTCTTCTGTTCTCATCCACAAGTTTTCTCTCCCTTTCATCTGTGTGTTAGAGGAAATATTATATAAACAAATATTCACTGTACCATGTTGTAGCCAATTAGGGTTTTTTTTTTTTTCATGAACAAGCATTGAAAAACTCATTTTTGTTCCACAAACTTGCTCTAAATCAGCCACAGCAAAACTTGAATGACTTATAATTCACTTCAGTTATTAAGTTCATTATATAAAATGATATAATTAACACCATTTTGTGATTAAAAACAACGCAATGCATACCGTACTAAGAAATGGGGTAGAGAGTGCTCGTTATTTTACCTTTAATGTAAAGTCGCCTACGTCACTAGATGACGCAATGTGCTAATTAGCATATCCGTGACGTCATATTTGCGTCTATATGACGTCGGTTTTGCTCCCAAACCTTTTTGTTTTTTAATATAGCCGAAATCTCAGTAAAGTGTAAACATGTAAAACAACTCAGCGCACAGCCTCCGTTTGGGTAACAAACCACAAAAAGATGTTCCGTTTCCAGTCAGGGATGAATATCATTGTGTCCAAAAGTCGCTAGATTTGTCCAACAAGGCGATTTAAAGTCGCTTATTTGGCAACAGTTTGGGGTGTGAGTACGATGTCAAGCCCAAAATCCGGACGACATCGGAAACGTCAAAACGTCGTAATGTGCGCAAAACACGCAGTACGATACGCAATGTTATTTAGTTATGTTGACTTCAGCTGGCTTGTTTTAATAGACTTGCCGAAACTCCCCTAGTATGACTTTTAGAAAAGTTACGATTAACAATTAATGCTATTATAATTATAATATTTATATGACAATATAATTGACAACGTCCGTTTTTATGTCCGTGTTATAAAAAATGTGTTAAAAATATGCCCACAGTTCGTCCTAATCTTTTACGCAATAACACGTTCGGGATCTGATTGGCTGCCACTTATTTTATTTTTTCTATCGTACATTTCAAACGGACGTCACTACATTACGTCATTGTCAAACGTTTGCCTTTATTTATTAAAAACGTGTCAATAAATACGATAAAAAAAAAATACGATTTTACACAAGAAGCCTCCTCATCGAGTTGATCCGGGTTACACAACCGTAACCAGAGAACTTTGAACTAAGATGGAAAGTAGGTCACGACAACTTCACCGCTTTATAGTAGCATAAGGATCCAAGGAGGGAATAAAACTAAAGCTGGAAAATGTCAAGCGAAGTGTACGACTGTATCGTGATCGGAGCAGGCATTCAGGGTTCATGCACAGCGTATCATCTAGCCAAAAACAAAGAGAAAACATTACTGCTGGAGCAGGTCGGTAGCAGGACATTTGCACATTAACTGCTCACTGTCTCTATAAGTATTTTACGTTGTCATTATGTATTCGTATTGCTTCCTTGTGATTTTCTATCACTGCTGCTATTCGGCATGTAATAAAAGGGAATGAGGAGCGGGCGAGTTATGTTTTGTTTAATGGTATTACTTTAAACCTAAAAGGCTGCATGAAAACAGACCAAAAAAATAGGTCAGTACCATTAAAACCGTATGTTTTTATTTCTCCCCAGTTTGTTTTGCCCCACTCCAGAGGAAGCTCTCATGGCCAGACCAGGATCATACGGAGAGCCTATGAGGAAGACTTCTACACACAGATGATGCAGGAGAGCTATGAGCTCTGGGCCCAGCTTGAGAAGGAGGCAGGCGTTCAGCTATACAGGTGAGTGTGTGAAAGAGAAAGAGGATTATGAAATATTCCTCCCCATTGCAGGAAATCCAGTCTTTGCATGCAGACACTGTGTTGTAGCACTTATGATTTCCTTCGTTATAAGTTTAAAGGAGCATTCTAGTCTACAAATCATCCACAGACTGCGAGGAGCCCTTGTTTTTACAGATTTGGAGAGGTTGTAATGGATCACAAGTGGTTCAAGCCCACTCAGCCTTGATGCAGAATCACACAGTCCTCTTCTTTTTCTCTCCGGTATCCATCTCAGCCCTCTGACAGATGGGTCCTGATGAGAAGCCACCTGTGCCCCTGAGACGCCCGGGCAGGGAGTGAAAAATGTGTGGATAGTTTTGAAGAATGATGCATGTATTCTCTTTCCTGTCTTAAGAAGAGATTGTCCTTAATTAGTACCAGGAATGGGTCCGGCCCTGCTGTGATCAAGGGCACTGACACGTGTCCCCAATCAGACACACACACAGTCATAAAAATCTCTGATGAATGACTTGGACCTGTGAACTGGTTCTGTCCATGCATCATTATGGCTGTCAGATGGACTGGACCTTGGAAAAAAGTTTTCACCAAAAGCAGCATAACTATCTATCACACACACACACACTGCTGATTTAAAGACCATGTTCCCAACCTCTCATCCATAGTGCCATAATTCCCCACATTAAGACACCTGCACCGCAAGCAGCTGCCACCATACAGACAGCAATTCACACAATTTACACATACTCAGTCTCAATGCCTTTGCAAAAACACTTACACTTAAATCAGGGCACAGTTCTTGGTTGTAAATTAACCTTTTCTCACACAGCTGATCCATGTTCCCAGCGAACAGACAATGTTCTCAGAACATTAGCCATTAAGTTAAAAGTTCCCTCTGTAAAAGTTCTCTCAAAGTTATCAAAAAACGTTCTTGCAGTAACATTAGTAGCAAGTTATAAATTAACATATAACTTATACATCAGAAATGTTATTCGTAAGTTGTTAGTGGAATGTTTTAAAAATACTGCAGATTAAAAATATGTTTGAATAACATTCATATAACAAAGTAATAAGGATAATACAAATGTCTAAAAAGTGGACGTTTTGAATGTTCCTAAAAGTTTTCGTCACTTTCAAAACATTTTTACAATCTAAAATTGTTAGCTGGGTTAAAACTCACCTTATAAATTTCTCCTGCAGACGCACAGGCCTGCTGGTTATGGGTCCGGAAAGCAGTAATAGTTTCACACAGCTGAAGGCCACAATGCAAAAGAACAAATGTCCAACAGTGTTTCTGGAGAGGAATGAGTTCAGCCAGCATATTCCTAATGTGAATCTGACTGAGGGAAATGCAGCCCTTGTGGACACCACAGCTGGAGTCCTGTATGCAGACAGATCTCTCAGAGCTATACAGGTGAGTAGATCCTTTAGAATGAAGCACTTAATGCTGTTTTAATTGATCATTTTATATAAATAATTATGTAGACATTGTAACTAATATTTTGTAAATACACATTTTTTATTACATACAGACAAAGCAAGAAGAGATTTTACACACTTTAACATTTAGGCATTTAGCAGATGCTTTTATCCAAAGCGACTTACAAGGTGAGGAAAACAATGAAGCAATAAATCGTAGGGAGGCAATAACATCAGCTGTACATAGTTAAACTTTTTACCGAGAATACAACATTTCAGTGCTTAAGAGGCAATACCTGTTGGAAGAGAGGAGAAAAACAAAGGTTAGTAGTTTTTTTTGTTTTTTTCATACTTGTGTCAGGTATTCATGGAAGAGGCAGGTTTTTTGCTGTATTGTGAATGTAGTGAGAGATGTAGCAGACCGAACAGAGTTTGGGAGATTATTTCACCAGGAAGGGATAGTGAAGATGAACCTGCAAGCAAGTGATAGCATGCCCCTTGAAGAGGGTAACACAAAACTGTTCTTTTGTAAGTCCTCAGTCAAGCTTGTTATAATAATTGAATCTTTCTTTTCCAGTCTTTGAACAGCAGCATACAGTACAATCTCTTACTGTGTGAAACTTCTCAGTGTCACAAAGGGTTTGAGTTATGTTCTTTATGTAACTACACTGTACTCTCTGCTTTTTATTTAAAGCACTTGAAGATAAGATATGGCTGCAGACTAGCTTGTTAAAGCCTCCTTACACCCTATCTAGGGAATATGGCCCTACGCTTTTGTACACAATGTCTTTCCTGACTCAATAAGCTCTGTGTACAGCTGTTACAGAATGCAGTCATATGCTCCCTGTTTGCGCTCACTAAAAACATATTCACTGTTTGTTGCCTGAATCTGAACAGTTTTAACTGATCCCTGCTGACATCTGTCCAAGTCAAACTCAGCCCTGTTTGATTGTAACCCGGTTTCCCTCACTGTTCTGATTAGGGTTTTGTGGCTTTATTTTTTCAGGAGCTTTATCAGAGTAATGGGGGTGTGGTAAAGGATGGGGAGAAAGTGATTGACATTAAGCCTGGTGCTGTGGTCAGTGTAACAACCGGGTCTGGAGTGTATAGAGGGCGGAGCCTGGTGATCACAGCGGGTCCCTGGGCCAACACACTACTGGCATGTGCAGGATTAGAACTCCCACTGAAGGTAACAAACTTGTAGAAATATTTGTTTGCTTAACAAATCTTTCTCTCTTTCTTTCTTTCTCTCTTCCTCCCTTTCTTTCTTGTTTTTTCTTTTTTTTCTCTCATGTCTGAATTAATAAATCTTTTACCAGTGAAATGTCTGGGATTGGAAAGCAGTTTCTGGAAAGTGGAAACATATGAATATAACAGAGAATATTGTCTGTAGGCCATAGTTTGTGAAACACACACAGCAGCATATAGATTGATCTGGATTACAGGCCTGGACAGAATGAAAAGCAAGTCATTGGTGAATGTAAACAAACCCTATACTCACCTTCCAGGCCTATAAACAGCTCCCAGCTTCAGACCACAGAGAGCTTATATGCGTCATACGCCACGAGAGAAGTGATGGAAAAAGTATTCTGTGTTAGTTAAAGTTAGAATTGGACCTAGAATTGGAATTGCATTTTTCAGGATAGCATGGGCTTGAAATTCTGCGCTTGGGTGACCACTGCAATATATGAGCAATAAATTTGTGCACTAGTGAATTTTTATGGTCTCTGAATAAGAAGGCAGGCTGGACAATTTATTAAAGTTACAACTACCAATTTCTTACTCTTTATTAAATTTACTTGTGACGAGAGTCAATGGATATATTAATTTTTATTAATTGCTTTCTCCTGTGCTGTTGTTTAACTTCAATTTGAAAAACTTGCAGTTGGAAACAATGTTACGTCTAATCTTTGAAGTAAAAAGCACCAGGGTTTTAGTTTTCGTCTCTCTCGTTGTTTCTTTCTGGCAGGTTGTAAAGATTAATGTATGCTACTGGAAGGAGAAGATTCCAGGCACCTACAGTGTCGACCATAAGTTCCCCTGTTTAATGCAACTGGAACCAAAAGAGGCGGAATACGACATTTACGGCCTCCCGTCCAATGAGTATCCAGGACTAATGAAAGTAAGTGACAGGAGAGTTATTAAAAAAAATTTGGTTAGAGCCGTAGTATAGCGGTTAAGTCATTTGATCACATTGAGCCTTGGTGCTCACATGGGCAATGCAAGTTCGAGTCTGGCTCACTTAATTTCCAGAACATGTTCTCAGTTCTTTGTCTTCTTTTGAAAGGTCAGACATATAAAAACAAGTTATACATACACCTATTTGGTTTTACATGGTGTTACAACAATACTATGTCTATTTTTTATTTGATTGGCATTTGTCCATGGCAACAATAGATATAGCTTATTCTAGATACAAGAGACCATTATCTTAATGACATATCCAGCCAACATCTCAGAGACTCTGTGTCATTATGGTTTTCCTTTTTGTTGATTAATGTACAATTCCTTTATATAGAGACACACCATAACATCTCCAACTCTGAGCTTTGAGAGCTCAAGTACATTAGACATAAGCTCAAACAGGAGAGATTCTATAGATCTCTGAATGAATACAAGATTTTTTTAGTAGCACTCTCCTCTGTTCTGTGTTCTCCTGGTGCTAATGGCTCGCTTTCAGAGCGTGGCGCAGCCCAGCAGGGATCTTCAGTCTCATCACACTTAGCAAGTCTGAATGGGCGAGCACAGATGGCTGTGTCATGTTAGATGCATTATGTCTGCTTCAGTCACAGGAGCCCAGCTTCACCACACATAGCTGCCATTTCCCTGATGGCTCATAGATCTGTCATGTATCAGAGGTCAGTTTTTTAATAAATCATGGTGTGCATGCATGTGTCTGAGCAGGTGTGTTACCACATGGGCAGTGAGACCGAACCGGATGAGAGAGATAAACAGACGGATAGAGGGGACATTGATATACTCTCGCGATACATCACCCGCTGTTTTCCTGGACTGGTGCCAGTTCCTGCTGTAGTGGAGAGCTGCATGTACACCGTGAGTGGTTTCATTGCTCATCTTCAGGTGCTGTCACAGGTTAAGATCTGCCACTGTGTGTCCTGGACCAGACTTTCCTTGAATCTCTCTCACTTGAAGAGGGGGCTAATTGATATTTGAATGCAGGTGTCATATATTCTGATAATTTGATTGCAAAATCTTGAATTTAAGAAAGTGCTTATTATTCATGAGTTGGAATTTCATTTGTCACACCCCACAGGGATATTGTTTAAGGCGCCCTTTAAAACAGGTTTTCATTTTGTCTTACAGCATCATAGTCTTTGTAAACTAAGAAACCAGAAATTATTAAAAAAAATACTAGGAAGTACAAAACAGATCAGTGTTAAAAATAGTCTCCCTACCTTACACCGATTGGCATAGGTAAAGTTATAATAATGTATTTGAGCTGTTGGGTCTGATTTTGTGGTAAATATCAGTTTCACTTAATTTGTCTGCATGGTTGTATCACAACCATAAACAGAAAGAAGAAGACTATATATAGAAGGAAGACTATATATAGAAGACTATATATAGAAGACTATATATAGAAGACTATATATAGAAGACTATATGCCACTATATCGCATTTGTGGGTGCTGAGGATTATGCAGCCTTTGTGGTTTGTTCTTATAGCAGCTGTTTAGAATTTAAACTTTATAAAAAAGATTTTTTTACACAAATTTACATTTACGCATTTGGCAGATGCTTTTAT
The DNA here is from genome assembly GCA_036877525.1 of Chromobotia macracanthus. NCBI lineage: Eukaryota > Metazoa > Chordata > Actinopteri > Cypriniformes > Botiidae > Chromobotia > Chromobotia macracanthus. Next base: position 329,023 of record JAZGTH010000080.1, on the reverse strand, counting down.
CAAAGCAACCTAAAGTACATTCAACGTTTACTTTAGCAGTACATGTGTTTCCTAGGAATCAAACCCACAACATTTATGTTGCTAATGCAATGCTCTGCCAGTTGAGCTACAGGAACACAAATAACTGTTTCAAACAGAGATGGTGATCTTAAAATAAACATTGACAGATAGTCAGTTCTCACAGAGGGTGTTTTGAGTTACTGCATAAACCTCTGCATGAACAGATATAATACAAACAGCTTACGTATACAAGGTCTACTTACCGGTCTACTTACCTGAGTCTTGAAAAGTCACAGTGATGGTGCAATGCAACCTAAATCCTTTATAAACAGCCCTTGACTAAACCCCTCACTGTCCTGTCAGGAGATCTGCAGGTCACATCCCAGACTGCTGGTGAGCATGCAGAAATAAAGCTCTGTAATAAAGACAGAAGCCATATTAAACAGTTACCTATAGCATGCTGCATAGAGCTGTCTGCTTAGATACCATCTACAGAAGAATGTCTCAGTCAGCCTTCCACAGTATTGATTATTTTCAACCTTCAAAAGAAAAAAGACATAATTCCAGCCATGTACAAGAGGCTTCAAATGCTTTTTCAGGGCTTTTAAAAGAATCATTTTGGTTGAATAGGTCTCTGTCTGGAGTAGTTAGATTATGATTATGCTTTGATAATGCAATGAAAGCATTTTAGAAGCAAAACATTTGAACATTTACAAAACATTAAAATAAATGTTTATCATCCCTTAATAACTTTGTCAATTAGTAGTATTTAGTAGCAAAATTCAAGCATCTCTTAGCTTATCACTTAAATAGCTTTTGAATTTTTAAACTCAGTCCAAACACGGCACATAATTTTGTGTTTCAGAGTATGAAAATGTCCAAATATTTGCAGGAATAATTACACTTGTGAACAATTTTCAGCTTCAATCATCATTCTTCACAGGTCACACCAGACCATCACTTCGTCCTTGATTGCCACCCAACCCACAGCAACATCATCATCGGAGCTGGATTCTCAGGTCAGTATGGACAGACACTATTGAACCCTATACACACACTCATCCATTCCCAGACCTTTAAAACATACCCCCACACAGTCACACCAGCTCAAAAAGCGTAAAAACAGAGCTGGGTGCTGCTGAAGGACAGAATGTAAAGTCCCCAGTGTGAGCGCCTTTTATTCTATAATTAAAAGTCGCTGCTGGGTCCCTGTGTGCTCTCGAACCCACCTCTCAGGGGTCCAGAAGGCTCACCTGGCATTTATTCCATCTGCTCCCATCACCTCCTCTTTAGAGTAATTATGGGGCTAATTAAATTCCAACGGTAATCGCTTCAGAGAGGCGGTAGTTAGCGGCGCGGGCCGAGGAGGCTAGCGTTTCATGGGACGAAATACACAGAGCGGTTTTGTGACATCATCACACAGCCATTTATCTTGTGATGTATTGTATTTCAGGTTTAAGGAGCAGCTCTGGAGATGTCACAGGAAGCATTGTGTGGCTGCTTCGCTATAGCAGCGCCGTCCCAATGCTCTGACACGTTGCTCGCTAATGATTTATGACATGTATTCTTCTACCTTAATAATACATTACAACTTTGATAGGAGCAGAGGAATTCTCACTATTAACCTCTCCCTACCTTTTCCCTTTTATTGTCTGCGGTGATGACAACGTTTCACATTCCTGCAGCTAAAGGGTGCAAATTGGATCCATTTCGGGTGGCAAATATATAAACCGCCACAGTAGACAGGAAGGTCCCCCTATTCCAATCAGGATGTGTCTCAAGCCAAGCCCAGAGCACAAGGCCCTGTGGTTACCATGGATACCCAGTCACATCAGTGGGGTTTAAGGCAGAACAAAAGACCCCCCTCACACACATCTGGTGGTCAAAGCCAGACTCACTCACAGCCCCGGCCTTTAAGACTTCAAACGACTGCCCAACCCACAAAACCAAAGAGCCAAGAGTGTTGGAGAAGAATGTAATGCATTTTAAACACTTTACCCAGCTAAAGATCTCTCTTAAAGGGACAGTTCACCTTTAAAAATTCGATCATCATTTATTCACCCTCATGTTGAGTCATTTGGTCTACCTTCTTTTTCGCATTCGGTAGAATAAAGAAAATCATACAGGTTTGAAACAACATTAGGATGAGTAAATAATGATAAAATTATCATTGATGAATGAACTGGTCCTTTAACACACACACACACACGCTGTTCTGATGTTCTGATTCTGTTCCACACTCTTCAGTGAGAGAGATATATTCTTCATATTCAGCATTTGGCGAAAACCAACCCAGGAAATTAATGTTCTGTGACGGCGGGTGTGATTGTGCCATGATTTCTCTCCATGCTCTCTCATGCAAACGCTTTCTGAATCACACAGCATATAATGGCTATTTATAGAGGCCCGTTGTTATTTCTCCCAAAAAGTGAAGTTCTTTCACCCTGATGTATTGAATGAATGTAAACTCCATCCTGTGATAATTCACCTCATTGTAAATGTGATTTTCCTTTCTCTGCAGGTCATGGCTTCAAGTTTGGTCCTGTAGTGGGGAAGGTGCTCTCGCAGCTAGCCATGGGGCAGGTTCCCTCTCATGACCTGTCGCCATTCACCATCCAGCGTTTTCGGTCCAACATCAAAACTTCTCTTTAAGTCCAGACCTGAAAATAACTACATCCTTTAATTCATTAAATAGATGCCTGGTAACAGTGCTAATTCATTGACCAAGAACGCAGTAAGAAAGCAGGACACACTTTTGTGTTCTTTTTCAGCTGTCTAGATAAATGTGTTAGTTGATGAAGAAATATAAACATTTATGGCAAAATCATATTAATATGCTACCACAGTCTCTTAAAATGGAGGAAAATGCAATAAGGGAACAACATTTCGTTGTCATTTCCTTAAAACTTTGATAGTTAACAGGAAAGATAATGCCTTTGGTTGTTCATTCTGATACAGGATCATTTTAAAAACTTCTTTCATTTTTTTAAATGTAATATTTAATGTTTAAAAAAAATAAAACACCTGAATAGAAGTTTTTTGTAGTGTATTAAAACGATCCTTTTAATTGAAATGATTTATAAATTTTGAATAAAAAATGAATATGAACAAAAAATGCATATTCATATTTTTCATATTATGTTTCCATTTGTTTGACATGCATCACTCACATATTCCCAACGACTGAACTTATCCCTAACCTGGGGCAACCAGAATAAAGTCACCAAATAATTTCTGTGATCCTGTGGTATAGACACTTTCTAATATCAGCTGATAAACATCCTGAAAAATGTTTATCGCTGTATCCTTTTAATTTGCCTAGAGTATTACTAAAAATGTCAGCCCCCACCCATGTGACCATCACATGTATTGTGATTAATAACCATTTTTAAATTGCTGTCTTCACCATTAAGGTTTGTATCAGAAGCTTGCTGACAAGGCGTTCTCATTTATCTAATGTTCTAGACGCCGAGTGCCAAATGCCTTCAAGAGGTTCAGAGAAGAATGACAAATCAATAACCTCTAATGCTGATCAAGAGTAACTTCTGCAGAGACGCTGCTGTGTTTCAGCATCTGCTACACTGACAAGGGAGCCATTAGGCTCCCGGAATGACTTTGCAACAGTACCGTCTGATATCGCCTGATTGTGAACGCATTCATTTGTGGCCGGCAGCATTTAAATTAAAGCGCACACTTGTCCGTTTTGTATGATTTTATGCATTACTCCTCCCTGCCTCTTTGGAAAAGCGTCTTGATCTTGCTGGAAAAACAAGCATATTGTTAAAAAGACATCAAGCATTTTTGTCTTGTAAAAGTCAGCTTAATTTGTTTTCTTGCTGCTCTGACCCATTTTCCACAGTTAACGTGTTAATCACTAATCGGGTGGCCTTTAACATTAGTCACCCACCAGCACTATTGGAAGAAATTATACAATGTGACAACACCTTACCAGGGCTCATTCATTTTCCTGGCTAGAAGTAAATGGTATTAGTGTATTGCTGGCCGCATTAAAATGCCATCAAACATGCAGAAGCTAATATTTACCTCCCCTGATGAGAGGCTGGAGAGGGAACCTGATGTGCTGGAGCTTTTTAACAAACACATTAGGAGCTATTGTAAGCTGTGTTTTGGAGGCAGGGAAGCAAAGAGGGGTCTAATGAATGCAGCTTCTGGCCTCTTTACTGGCTCTCATATGCATAGAAAGCTGAGCCAAGGGTCATTTCCATGGCTTCAGACTGCAGAGGTGAGGTTTTACATGAAGTCAAAAAAAGCTTTTCAGCAAGAGATAAAGGACTGGCTTAATGATTGGGAGAGAATCAGGCCATGCAATGGTAAGTGGGGTCTGAAACAAAGCAGGTGCTAAGAGCCTTAAGGAGGACAGTTATAAAAGAAAAGAATAGATTAGAAAAGAATAGAAAACAAAAGTGATGTCACATCTTTTACTTACTTTTCTTTGTACTTCTGGCACTAGTATAGCAACATTCAGACAAGTATTTCTATTCATAATAATTCAGTAAAATGCCCTTCACCTTTTCTTGGATATAAATCTGAATTTAGCTGCTCTGAAATAGTTTGCCCCAAAACAGCAATTCTGTCATTACTCACCCTCATGTTGTTCCAAATGCTCTTTCACTGGAGCACAAAAGTAGATTTTTATTTATTTGATGAATCACAGTGCGGCTCCAACCACACAGTTAATGGTGACTATTAATGCAGTGCTCATGGTATTCTCGGCAAGTTTCTGGCAAAAAGCGAACAAAACATCAAACACAAAAGGTAGCTGGTAGAACGCTTGATCAACAAAATAAAAGCACCAATGTGATTAGAGCCAAAACTGCACTGGTTCTCCTGTGTGGAGTAACTGAATGTGAAGCGCTTACCTTAATAAAAAAGATGTTTGTTAAGGAAGCCACGGGCTATTTTTATTATTAATAGAGAATGTGAAAAATTGATTTAAAACAAACTTCTGATGCCAATACCAAGCATGGTTTTTCATCAACTGTCAATTGAAGATTTCCTAGAAGAGAACGAGAGATGCAGGCAGCCGTAATCCATTCAAATCTCAAAGATATAAAAGACTGATAGATTGCTGTAGCATTTTTCTCTCTCTTTCTGTTCATATTTCTAAAATATTGCCTCGTCCCTGTTTTGGAAAATGGTCTTCTTGAAGGTGACAGAGTTTTAAGTTGACAACCAGCCAGTCGAGCAAAAGCTCTTATTGATAGCAGAGAGACAAGGGTCTGGTTGCTATGGCGAGGAATGATGTTTACTGCCCTGTGTAGAGGTCTGGGCTGATTGGACATGTAGTTTATTTAAGCAGAGACTGGACTGTAGACATGCTTGAAGATGCATATGTTATATATGCAGATATTGTATTTGAGCAACAAATGAAATATTTGTGGAAGTGTTGTGCTGTGTTATGAATATTCTCACGTATTCTCACGAGTGGACAGATTCAGGTATACTGAGGTTAACTAACAATGCCATATTCAACTTCAGCTAAGATGCTAATGAGCAAAAGTTTTTTGGCATTCAAGAATGTAACACTCCCACACTTTAGTGAGAAAAAATATTTTAGATCTAAGTTTGGCTACAATGTACACAGGGTTTCTAGAAAAAAATGCTAATTGCTTTTAAGAAAGTGTGGAAAACTATTTTGAAGTTAATATGAGAACATCATGCGCTTAATAAAAAGGACGGTGGTGCTATGAGACATTATCAAATGGTAAAACCATGATACCATGGTATTACCATGATACTTTTTTGTAATTGTAGTTTCTTTACTCACATTACCAAATTACCAATTTTAGTTACAAAACACAAAATTACACTTTTATGAATAGACAAAAAACCCAGAGCAATGTTTCATCTGTTTCTCTCCGTCATTCTCTGTAGACGGCACTGTGTCTTACATCCTGGATTTTTTTCATTTTTCCACCTGAAAGTACCGAACAAATGATGTTTACGGCTCAAACAGCCCATTCATTTTAAATCTCTGACCCTGCACCTGCTGTGCTGCTTCAAATTGAGTCTCACGAGCTTTAATGGTTTTTTGGAGCTTTTGTGAGTTAATTTCCACATATGAGTGTGTAATAAAAAGGAGGTCGAGCTTGCCTGACCCCTGCCAGTCAAACCTCAAGGTTTATCTAACGCCGCACACCCTGCCTCAGGAAGCAGCCATTAATTAGTGGCCGTCTACCAAAAACACTCGCTCCTTTAGACTTCAAGAGTACAGCAAATACTTCCTCCCAGAGGTAATCATCCTGCAGCACTCCAACACCTGCCTAAACCCCACCGGAGCTCTTTGCAGGAAGACATACTGAGGGTCAAGGGCCAGGATTCGTTCCAGCAGGGGGATCAGAGAACATGGCAACGCAGACGATGATGACAGTACCAGCAAAGATCAATATCCAGGGTTATAACAGAGCAGCAGAGCCGAGCAGCATATGGGACCCTTGGGTTTTTTTTTTTTGACAATTTGCACAATTTGAATTGTATGAATTGTGAATTGTACTGGAATGTAATACTAAAAAGCAGTGAATTACACTCTAAAAAAAATGTAAGTAAAAATAAAAATGTGATATTTAGCTAACTGTTAAAATTAATAACTGCTCAAATATATTTAACAAGACAACATGTACTTTTACAGTACAATTATAAAATAGTTTTTTTATTACTAAGTATAAATTAAAAACAGTAAAAAAACAGTAAAAGACCATTCCCAGAAGTCCATTTGTGACTTATGGCTTTTGTTCTTTGATAGAGATCTTGTGATCTTATGTGTAAAATCATATAAATATTTTTTGGGCCCCAGCCCATTAAAAGCTCTTTATGGATATGGATATGGATGCCAGATCTTTGGTTTGTGCTCTAAAATTGGTTTAAAATCTTCAAACACTGACCCCTGTGAGCCAGGTAACACCCATCATTCTGATACCAATTTAGTTCCAACAGGATGTGGACAACCTGCTGGTTTCCCGGTCCCTCAGATCGCCTCTGTTTCCGGGCAACACCAGCACACGCTGACTGATGACCGTAAGCATCAGTCAGTCAGGCAGGAAGGATGCTGTCATCAGAGATTTGGGAGAGAGGTTAGATATGTCAGCTCCATTTGGTAGGGTAATGTGTTTGGTGTCACTGTTTCGGTGGAGGAACGCTGAGGGTATCAAATGGCTTTGTAGCCTTTCCTTGTCACATGTTCTCTGGGAAGAGGCACCCTTCCTCATCCTTTCTCACCCTGTGTCTGTACCTCCAACTCTCTCAAAACACACTGAACTTTGCAAGGAGATAATGGCCACCATGAATATTACATAACCCTGATCAGTGGATATTACTATCCAGACCCCTGAGGTGCAAGATCATTACAGCTCTAAAAACCGCAACTGCAGGTTATTTGCTGAGGGTATTGTAAAATAGACAGTCTGATCTCGGATTGGATAAGCTTTGTATAAAGGCTTTGTGAGACACACATACACACATATAGCCACACACCTGTGGCCACAGCACAATTCAATTCAATGTTAATGAGCCAAGCTGCTAACATTGCTTAGCAAAAGTTAGATTACTTAACTCATGAACCAGATCAGTGAATGAATCATTGATTCTGGGAGGTTCATTTCAATTAAAAGGATTGATTGTGTTTGAATCACTTTGTGATCTGGTCACAGCAGTTCTTTGGTTACCAGCTCACTGGAAGGGACAAAATTTCAGAATATAGCGCTCATAAGTAATACTTAAACAGCAATGGTCACTATTAACGGTCACTGTATGGAAAAGACCTGAAGATTCTTTCAAACATCTTGATTTTTGTTGTTCCACAGGGGCAGGAAGGTTATACAGATTTGGAATGACACAATGGCAAGTAAATAATATTAGAACTTTATTTCTGTGCTGAGCAATTTTTTCCGAAATCCTGAACGTTTGTTAATGACTATTCTCCAGCCTTTTGGTCTTAAAAGAGGCAGAATTTGACCTAGAAACAAGAATGTGCATCACGCAGCCTATCTCTCACTATTACACACGCACACACACACAGAATTATCCTCAGCTGCAGTCACAAAGCTCTGCTTGCATGCCATAATTGGAACACACACATGAAGCAGTGCCCCAGGACCGCTGCAGGGTGTGGAGCTCTTTGACTTCACGTTCATGAAGCCTGTGGGTTCTGAGTGGGAAGTGACTGACAGCCGCTGTTTGTTACAGGATACAAAGAGTAAAAACTGGGGTATAATTGGTAGTGTTGCCACCGCAGCCATCTTTAAACTTGCTTAATCTCGTTGTTAAATAAAAAGACACTCAAGTTGTTAATTACTAGCTACAACTTGTAACTTGGCCAATAAATTAGCATTACTTCTTCATAAACTTTGTAATTATTGTTATTGGACAGCAAATTGAAATTCATTTTAAAGGATTTAGCTTTTCTGAAGGCCCCTAGATGAAAACAACTTTAGTTTGTAGTCACAGTAGTTACATTTGCCACTCAAAAACTGGGAAAATGTATGACTTTCGCAGACCTGGAAATACCAGACTTGTGTGTGTTCCATGAAAAATGTAATTTTTATAATATTGTCAGATATAAGTCATTCCATACACTCAGAGCCCATACATTCCTGTGATACTCATCTGTTAACATCTAGTTTTCAAAGAAGTTACTGCATTACAATTACAATGTCACTTGAACAAATATGTCAGACTTTGTAAAAAAGTTCCTTTCCAAAATAAACTAACTGAAATTAACTTTCAAAATACCAGTAATCCCTTCAGTTACAACCTATGAAGTTTTAACAACGCTGCATTAATTGTACATGAAAGTCACAATTATTTTTGCAAAATTCAAAAGAAAATGTTTTTGAAATATGTGCGTCTTAAACACACTGTTCAGATAACGTGAAGCGAGTGGCATTTCATTTTAAATTCAATTTATCTGCACAGCAGGTTTGTCTACTACAAAATTCAGAGACAGTCATGTGAAGAGACACCAACTTCAAATTACAGAGTGAAACATCATTCTAAAAGAATTCAACATCACAAGGTCATAATATTGTATTAATTTAAAAACTGCTGTCCATTATAAAACGTCAAACCTTCCACCTGCATTGATCTTAGATCTGAGACTCTTGAGAGAAAGCATGACATGTGTAAGTGTAATGTGGGATGCAGATGTCCATTAAAAGGCACATTCAGGGCAGCAATTATTTCTTGTATAGGAAATGGTGATATAGGTCATAATTGAACCATTAACCCTATTTTTGGTACCAGAATTGTGGGCTATGATAGTTTTTACTTGTAATTAAGGTAAAATGATGGTTTATTTGCAGAGGATAGAATAATGCTGATTTCACTGATTCCAATGGAATTTCAATGGAAGCCTCAAGCTCTGCTGTGTCTGGTAAGCCACATTCCCTATTGTTAGCTCATGGAATTACTGCAAAGCTTCCTGTTGTGCAATAGAACATCCAGTCAGGAATAGCCTTTTGAATGTAAAACATAAGTGGGGCTTTTCTACTCTGTCATTTGCTCACACATTGTTTAAATAAAACATGATATTGAAGACTCTTTCAGGTGTATTCACCTGACATTTGAGAAATATAGTGACACAAATAGTCTGTTTGTTGCTCTTACAAAGAGGAAGAACACTGCAGGTGTTACAGATTTTTTTCAATGAAAACATTTGTGAAAGTATATGCTGTGGAGAGAAAAAAAAAGTTTAAAGCTGCTATGTGACTTCAATGTGTCAAGTCTATTTATTAGTAAATAAGTCACAATTTTTTTCTGTACTTGCAAACATTGCTGATTGTTTAAATGGTTTGACATAGTAATATTGCCTCAACCACAAGTGTGAAGTTGGGGTGGGAATACCTGTCTGGTTGGGAAGTGTGGTAATTTTGGGAATTCCCTTGGTTTCCAGCACAAAAAAACCACAATGCAGTTTTAGGGGAAAATGGTATGCAGAACATACCAAACTTTATAAAAGACAGCATTGTTTCTTCTGTAAATGTGTTTGGTATAAATTAAAAATAAATAAATGTGTTATGAAATAAATTGAAGCAGGTCTAAAACAATCACCATCATTTATTTACAATATATTAAGCTGTAATGCAAAATTATTACTCATATCAAGTGGTCATTTATTTAATAAAGAAAATAAACGAACTATTCTGAAAGCTAAAATGAATCATACAGATATTTATATATTCTTATATTAATGTGTACAGCCAGCAAATGTTATGTATCTTGTAGCCATGTATTTCAATTAGCCAGAAACACACTCACTTTCCATATTAAAATCAATATTGACTGCATAGAAAAGAGGTTAAAGTTATTCGCAGACCTTTGCAGAGATTTTATAAAACCCTGTAAAAAAAACGTGCGTCTCCCTTTAAAATCAAAGAGAAGCAATGAGACGTTCATCCCTGTACTGTGGGAGGGGATGGTTTGTTTTGGCAGCTTCACTCAATCCATCAACGCTAGTTCATAAATACAACAATGAAAACAAACAACAAAAACAGGCAACAATGGAAATCGGAGGGTGCTCGTTCATTCTGGTTCAAGTGAACCTCTAACTACTGAGTTTCAATGTTAAAAGGCCAAAAAATACTGATGACTCCAATGTGACCACATGCTCTGAAAAAGCAAGATTTCACAGTATCAGTTCTGTCTCCATATTTACACTGTTGGTTGTATCACACCAGCGCAAAGCAAATGTCAATTGTTTGTTTTTCAGAATAATCAGAATTAGATGATAAATTACAATGCCCCACATACCCAAAACAACAGTGTAAAATAAAATGCTGATCACATACAACAAGAGTTACAGGAAGCACTTCAATTCAATCAAAACATAATACAAGGCATATTATGAAAAAAGCTTCAAGATCCCAGGGCTGAATTCAGCAAAATGCAGCATTTTACTCATATCATTGACCTGAAAACTTTTATCTCCAGATAAAACATCAAGAAGTCAACAGTGAGAGGAGAAATAGGGGCTATTTTCACTGGAAAGGCATCGCAGACTGTTTTCCTCGCCCTCTATCTGAAAGCACATAGACTTACACACAAGCCCACAGGTTTAGAAAGTGTGTGAAAGCGTGTGTGTACAGTTGGAAAGAAGAAGAGAAGACAGTTGCAGGGGAGGTGGGCACAAACCAGTGGCACATTTCTTAACTTCACCCTTAAAGTCAAGAACGAAAAGCTAATCTACTCTTGTACCCAAAACAAAGCTTTTTTTTGGTAAAACATGTTTTCTTTCTTTTTTCCTCTTGGTTTTTTTTAACCTAATACAACCGAAAAGCCTTGTTTCTTTGGCTCAGCCTTGACCATGAAAATGGCTGTAGCACGTTCCCCCAAGCAATGCTCATTACTAAATCTTGACCGGAGTAAGAATTGCACTGCAAAAAGAGGAATATCGTCAAAAGTACAAGCACACAAACAGAGCTGTGATGCATTAGGCTGTACAACCCCTTTAAAGTTTGACACACAAAGCGCATATAACAGGGATGTGACAATAATACTAATAATAACACAAGTCAATAAAAATGAGGGCTTTATTTTTGCAGACTGCAGGAGTGCAGCAGGGTGGCTGAGAATGTGTGATTGCGGCGTATCCCATCATGCACCTCTCTTGCTGACATCAGCTCTGGATCTGAGTGTGAGAGAGAGGCTGACACTAAGAATTCAAATATGAATGTGTGTGCACGGGGTGGTTACGCGGTGGTCTCGGACAGCTTGTTCTCGCCGTCGCTGTCTTTCAGGTAGCTTCTGCGTTTGTAACGGGAGCGGTAGCCGCTTCGGCCCGTGCTCCCCTCCTCTTTTTCTTCTTCCTCCTCTTCGTCTGATCTGTCAAGGCAGAAGCGTCTACGGCTGGAGAGGCAAGTAGAAAAGCTTTGATTAGGATGAGGTGTGTGAGAGAGGAACCAAAGAGAAAGATCTCTGAAGGAAGATCTGTTTGGGTTATCAAACTGCAGAATGTGAGGTGACAATATTTAACAGCCTTCATATTCAGTATCATCTCTGCCGATGCATTAACATGTAGTCAAACAAGTCACATGCAAATCACACTTGCACAGACAGGGCGCAGTCGACTGAAACAACACCTCATTATCTAGCTGTTAGTGCATTGTACAAACAACAAACAGCAAATTGATAAGGTTACAAGTGTGATAATAAAATAAAAGAAATAACAATTCAGAGTAATAATAACTAATGATATCGATAGCAATGAGATGTTGACTGTATCAGATTAACAGAATTACTTGGGCTTTTCAATGGCCATAACTGTGGATTTATATTAATATTTGATATATTTTTTTATTTTGTGCTTAAATCAGGATTGGATTTTCTTAAATGTCTGCACGTTTACATACATTTCACTGGTGCTGAAATTACTGCTGTGACAAGCACAGATTTTTATAAGAATAGAGAGTTAAATTCCATATTCCCCTAAAGATAAAAAGTTCAAACTGTCTATTAAAACTCTGCTGAACAAATATATGCTCAGTAAAACAACTTCAGAACATTCTTGAAGGCTACTCATGATCTTATCAGTAAATTAACATATAAATGAACTGTGTACTGTAATTATATTAGAGCAAATGGAGTAGAGAATGTATTAATACATCTTTCACCTCAAAAGTTAATGTAAACTTTTCACATCACTCTTATCATTTAAGTCTTATCATTATATTGTCATAACAATACAAACTTTCCATTTTTTATGGCCAGTAGTGCTAATCGATTTTCTCTTAAAATGTTCGTGATCAGAGCAAGAAAAATCCAAAATGACTTTTTTGAGGTAATACACAGTGACTCATCAGAAATCACATGCACTGATGAGTAACTGCCCTCTACAAAAGGATCTATTCTAAATCAAAAATATGAACAAAAACTTTATGCATTCATTAAACATGTTTGTGAAAGAACAAACTGGTTAGAAAACCTAAAGCAGAGTGAAGTGATGGAAAAATGCAATGAAAGATTTCAGAAGGTACAGAAGTACTTCATTACTGTGAGGATTAGTCCACTATCATGCTTCTAACATTGTTTCACTCCAAACCAAGAATCACCTACTGCCATCTTTAGTCACTGTCAGGCCTGTACAGGTATTTCATCATAACATTGTCTACTCTCTTCTTCCTTTTCTTCTCCTGTTTTTTAGACAGCGGTGGACCTTCTTCAGAGGGGCCTTCGAGCTCTTGCTCACCCTCGGAGTCTGAGGCCGGTTTGCCAGGGGCTTTCTTGATGCTGCTAGAGCTTCTGTAGGAAATTGTGGAAGCTCCTGAACTGTCTGACTCAGTGCTGGACTCAGACTCTGATGATGATGATGATGATGAGGAGGAGGATGAAGATTCTTTCTTAGATTTCTTCTTAGACTTCTTGCCCTTTTTCTTGGAGTTCTTCTTCTTGTGACCATCATCAGAGCTGTCGGATTCAGAGCTATGGCTCTTGCTCTTCTTCTTTTTCTTCTTATCCTTGCTCTTTTTGCTGCTGCGGCTGCTGCGGCTGCTGCGTGTACTGAGACTGCTGCTGGAACGCATGAACTCCACAGCTGATGCAGAACGCCGCAGGCTGGAGGCACGCCCGCTGTCTCTGCCTGTCCTGGAGTTGACGCTTTTCCGTCCGTCCTCTTCCTCTGCTTGCTTGTCCCTCTCTGCCTCTGAATCTTCCAAGCTGGTGCGCTTGAACTTGATTGGTTTGAAGCTCAACACTTCATTGATGGCAGCCTCCAGGTCAGGGTCCAGGTAGTTGCGGTGACTGACCGGCCTGACGTCAGAGACATCGGGTGGGCTGGAGTCGGTGGTTCGGGCTTGTGGGGGCATGGAGAAGCTGCGGCCGGAGGTAGAGTGGGGGCTGTAAGCACTTGAACGAGCTTCACTGAAAGCTACGCTGTGGCAGTCATCGTCCACATCAAATTCGCTCAGGCGACAGCTGCGTGAAAGGGACATGCGGGATTCGGCGCAGCTCATGCTGCCTGGGCTGCGGTGGCTCAGGCTGGGGCTGACAGCTGAACCGTACTCACTCTGACGGTCATCCAGACGAGACATGCTACGACGCCGACTCAACGGACTAATACGACTCACGCTAGAAATAGCATCGTCATCCAGGTCCAATGCAGAGTGGCGGGTGGAAATGCGGCTTGGGGCTACAGAGGAGACAACTGACTCCCTGTCAAACTCAGTCCAACGGCTGTCCAGACCCTTCCTGGCCCAATTGGCAGCCTCCGAGTACACCTGAGAGATAACAGAACTCCGATCATCAAGATCTTCTCCTGCCTTCCTCCAGGAGCCGACTGAGTAGGAGTCATCCTCGGTTTCCTGCTTGCCTTTGTTCTTGCGGAAGGAGGAGAGGTCCTGGGAGTCGGATTGTTCTTTCAGAGTGTTGAGGAGAGAATTCTCATCTCCCTTGCCTCCTATGGAGTCCTTCATGTTGAAGCGCTTCCTGTAGCTAAGGGAACTCATAACAGACACAGGCCTGCTGGGTTCTAACTCTTTACCTTTAATATTGTCTTTCCATTCTTTACCTTCATCCCACTCCTTTCCTTTTCCGTCAACATTTACAGCATATCTGGAGGAATGAGGGCGGATAGGGAATGTGTGCGGAACAAAAAGATAAACAGATGGAGAAGAGGAAAGAAAAGGACAGAGATGGAAACGAAAAATGAGAAAATACATAAATAGAAACTTAAAAGATGATTGACACCCGAGGTGAGAAATAATAGCAAAGGTTTATCTAAGCAGACAGAGCAGATTTTAGATGAATAGTCTAATGTGACAGCACAGAATACAAGGCACTTATAAAGAAAAGTAGAAAATGTGCTGGACTCTAACGCTTTGTGATTTAAAATCAATAGTTAATTCATATCCCCAGGTATCTATGTATAAATGTAGACAAAAAGACCCTTTTAGGCAGAAATCTTTTTGCTAATTGTGTGAAGACAGCTACTGACATAGTCTTGTCTAACTATAATTCCCCATACAGAATGATTTATAGGCAGAATTGATTATAAAAAATAGAAAGCATGAGCTGAAGCCAACTAAGAGTACACCTTGTGATTAAAAGAACTCAAAGGTCTCAGAGTTTCTTAAAAGGTGCGAAAAGCTCAGGAGACAAACTTAAATCTTCTGGTAAAAGAATATCACAGGGAAAATCGAAAGTGCCTGCCATGGAAAGATCTATTTGTCTCAGTAAGAAAAGCCAGATAGGCATGCCAACTGGCGAATGGGCATATCTATTAATCTGCCTGTGAGACGACTGCCTTAAACAGAAGTTTCTGTTTTCAAACCAAAGACAACTGGGGAAATAAGGTAGAGACAGGGATGTCACTTAGCACTAGCTAATTCTATTGCCCAGACACCTTGTTACTGTTTACCCTTTTGGGTTGGGGTGAACCATTCTGTAACGCAACACAGAGGAATGAGGTTGCGGTACTGACCTTGAGCTCTTCAAGCTACCATCATCTGACAGGTTCTTGGCAGAGCCTTTGTTTTTAGACAGCCATGACTTCACCCCATCAACACGATCCTCAACCTCAGAATCTGTATCAGAGGCGCCATCGCTGTGTGGAAGAAAGAGACGGAAGGTCAACACAGGGAAGTAAATGGAATCTGTATATAAATACTATTAGCTGAGAAACAGAGGAGGAACACAAGGTTTTGCACTGTAGACGCAACTGCACAGAAGCATGCATCCAATTACTGGAAACCTGGAAAAAGCCAAGATGTTAGTAAGTCAGACTGATGGTCCAGCAGTATCCTGCAGCTAGCTGGCTCTGTATAAGGTGTGAGGCATCCAAAAGGGTGAGGTCAGTACAACTCAAAGCCAAACCAGATAAAATGAGCATTGAGAAGAGACTGTGGCTCACGCAATCTGTTGCGATTTAGTTAGGACTGTCCACTTAACACATTCATTTGGTATGATTAATTCTTATAAAAAAAATTTTTTCTAAAAACAATACTTTCCTACTAATGCAGTAAATCAAGCAGGGGAATGATATGAACGATATGGAAATAAATCAAATCAAATATTACATAATATATAAATATATTAAACATTTATAATGTTCATTCAATGCTATGGTCTGCCAATTCTGAATCAAAGCTAGAGGCTCTTAGCAAATACTGATATATGCAATTCATTGTGATTTATTATTTATTACAGTAATATAAGAGTCAAATAAATTTGAGTAAATAAAAGAGTTAAGCCATAATTTCATAATACAAATGCTGTTATGTATAGCTATATAAACAGGCCTGTAAATCATTTTCAAACAAAGGCAGATTCTACAGCAGAGACTTCAGGTTAATTTAACATTAGACTACCCTGCTATAAGGCAGCCTAAAGGAACAGGAAATTGCAGAGCTATAATTAATTTGACTCAGCGTGTTAATAGCATGAATCTCTGGATACAAATGCATCAGTGTGGAGGTGTTGCGCTGCCAATAAGAATGAGTAAACACAGACAGATAGTTCCCGGGAGCGGATGCATTACCACCCCACACGGAAAAGCAGCAATATGAATCCCAGACCTGTTTGCTCATTTCCCTGGACCAGATAAACCCATTGGATTTATGTTTGGCTGGATATGCAAGTTAATGCTTCCCTGCCTCCTTAGATTAGTCTTAACCCTCACTTATCGCAAGGCACACCAACTATGAATTGGGGAGTTTATGTCTTCTCCCATGCACAAAACAGGATTTTCTGATGGCTGATGGTGAAATGTATGTTTTTAAAATGTTTTTAAAAAAATGGTTTCAATTGAAAATTAATTGCTTTTCACGCTTGAGGTTGTTAACCCAATGTCAAACCCAGGGTTAATGCAATCCTGAGTTATACTATACTATACTAACCTGGATCAGTAATTAATCCTGGGTAGTCAAGTTTCAAGATTTGCATATTAGGTTAATAACACTAATTAAAAATACAGCAGGTGACAACCATGCAACTGGTGCAATCCTGGTGGCTTACATCTTTTGGCTTACAGCACTAAACTCTCCAATTAACCCCAAATACTGAATTAATGTCAATGTTTGGCATTTTCAACTTCTTCCCTGTGAATGTTGGAACTACACACAGTATGTTAACATTGCTGCGACTGTACAATGTGATTATTTAATTAGGTCAACACTGAGGCAGTTTCTGATTGGTTGTCTGTTGCTAAACAATTCTGCATTGGGCACTGTATTGCTTCATACTATATTACTTTGGCACTGCAAAACAGGGTCAGCCCTGCAAAAAGCTTAACTAACCCTGCTATCTATAGCTTGATATAGATGAATTGATATAGATGATTGATATATGAATCTATAGCTTCATAATGCGTTACTCACCTAGGGTTAAAAGCAGCTTTAATCTGGGGTTTAAAAAGATGTTAACCCAGGGTTAAACGCAGTGTGAAAAGCTAATAAGAGTCAAACACCCCCAGTAAAATGATACAATATACTGTGGCTCATTATCCCAGTCACAAAGAGAAGGTTAACTTTAAAGTAGCAGCTGCTTTTCTCTGACAGGGTTCCGGTCCGCTTAGCTTTCCGTTTGTGGTATTATGCATATGAGAACATTATATATTCATGGACCCACAAGATAGCACAGATGTCACTAAACACTAACCGTACGCTCACAGTCAGGGTGCTGGAGAGGGTTTAAATTAAAAGATCTGATACACTTGAACAAATACACTTGGGACAAAAGAATTTGGTGTCAAATCCTAAAAAACGAACAGCTTCTGTAGCACCCTCAAGTTTCCTGTGCTGTCAGAATGTGTATTTCTTCAAGAGCCCTCTCGACTCTTGTGTAAGCCCTAGTGCCTGGAGGTAAAGCAAGGTGAGAACGTTGTGTAAATAAGCCTGAGCTTTGCTAGCTGGTCTATCGTTAAACAGTGAGACAGCAGGGTCTTTGTAATAAAGCGCTAATGCAAAATGTCACACACAATTTATGTCCTTGACCATATACCATTAGTTAAGCTGCACCTAAGCCCAGGGGACCAAACAAACAACACGGTGAGAGAGAGGAGACATTAATTGTCTGTGACAACGTGCCTCCATTGGTTGTACATCTCTGTTAAAGGCTATTACATTTATCATTAACACCTACATAACTCTCAAGCCCTCTATTTTCCTCTCCACTCGCTGTCTCTTTATGCTTTACTTTCTCTCTCCCTGCTCTTGTCTCAGCCCTGACTGTTAAACACAGTGCATTTGGTTGTTTATATAAAGCAGAGAGGAAAACAAAGCTGTAAATTTACAGCACTTATTTAAAGTAACAGTTCCCCCAAAAATGAGAATTCAGCCATTCTAGACTCGACGATTGTCAGAGAATATTGTTTTGATTTGTTTCTCATATAAAGTTCTCGTAAATGAGTTATTCCTTTACGGTAAATTTCAGACAAACTCAGTAATTGAGTAAATAAACACAACTTGAGGAGGAGGATGTTCAGATGAATACGGATGAGATGTACATCTACTCTCAATATTTCTGTTCTCAGTGCATGTTCACAAGCACCTTTAGCTGGTAATTAAGACACTGAACTTTTCTATTGCTAATTAAGCAGGAAATATTTTAATTCTCTGTAAATACTAACAATTATTCATGTTGTTGATTAAACATTTAAACAGCGTCATGGAATTAGCATGCAATGGCAAATGTGATGCTCCTGATTATAGCTTTTTCAAAATATCTATTCGTTTTAACTGCTATTTGTTAATGTCTTATGTACCTCCCTCATCTGTTCTGGGAAAATCAGAATAACAGGTTTTCCATTAATGCTTGTATTTAGCAAACAAATCCTTTAGAGACAGTCTAATTCAGAATAATGAAACATAAACTCCCAAATTAAACGACTGGACCAGAAAGGACAAGGCCTTCTATTAACTATTCTAAAAAAACATTTCTGCCACAGCATATTCATCTAAATCTGACCGGTAATGCACAAACTATCCAGTGGCTTTTAATACTTTCTCACATGATGTAATAAGTGGTGCTTAGAGCTTAAGGGGTTTAAAACTGGAGAATGTTCTAAGTGGTGTACAGAGCGAGCCGAGAACTATTGACAGGGAAATGCAGTGGCTGAGTGCCCAGGGCTGGTGGTTCATTGCAGGCTTTGCCAGACGAGTTGGGGGGCTTTTTGTTGGACATTTGAGGGTTATTCATTATTTAGCCCTTATGGCTGAAAGATTGATGAGCAACACGCCTTCATCTCTTGCCTTAAGAGTCTCCTACGTCCTAAGAACAGGAGTGTGAACTATTCAAGAGAAAGAAAGAAAGAAATAAAAAAGAAATAAAGAAAGAAAGACAATAAAGGATAAGGGAAACAAGTAAGAAGAAAAGGACGCAAGGAAGGAAGGAAGGAAGGAATGAAGGAATGAAGCTGAGGAAGGAAGGAAAGAATGAATGAAGGAAGGAAGGAAGGAAGAATGAATGACGGAAGGAAGGAACCCTTTGTAGATGCTTGTACATGGGCCCTGTAGCATCCAGCAAGTCTACAGATGGCCCCCAGGTCTCTGGCTCTAGAGTTACACAGCTTGGCCCTGCAGACAAGTATCACTCAGAATGGCACTCACCTACCACTGAATGCTAATCCCACAGGTGAAGCAGGAGCTGAGTTCAGTGTTATAAAGCAGGGTTATGTTTGGGGGCAATGCCTCTGGAGAGAGTAACTCAATGGGAACATGCTTGGCTTGGAAAAGCATGCAGTCTGCGGCATATATTATATATGTGACATCATGCACAAAAAGGAAAAACCTTGTTTGTAATGTTAGTTGTCACGCCTAGAAGTATGATGCAGTATAAACAATACACCTATGTGTTGGCTTCAAATACAGATTTATAATACAGAATATTTACTATTTTCTATTGACTGTATTATATACTGCATCATCTTCTTGTTCGGGCAAAGGAAAATCAAAACCATGTTAAAAAGTTCAAACTCAAGTTTCTCACGTTTTATTCTTTCGTTTCTGATACTTAGTCACCATGTCTTGTAGACTGCAAGTGGAATAAAACAAACACAAAATATAAGCACAAAAAAGTGAGTTTCAAAATGAAAACTAAAAAACAATGGCTGAAGGACAAGAACAAGATGTCATGATCCTGAAAGCATAGATGTTAAAAAAACATTACAACTGAATATTTATCAAGGCTGGTGTGCAAGGCTAGTGCGTATTGCTCAAGATGTTTACCAAAAACGCTGACCTTCTACTGACTTCTGCTCTTCAGCCCGTATTCAAAGTCTAGAGAGCTGTGCTATTTACTGTTATTAGAATGACTTGAATTCTTCTATGCACATAAACAGTCAAATGAACTCGGTGGAGGTCACTGAGAGTGTGAGAGTTGTGGAATGAGGCTGAATGGAGTTGACTTCCTCTAACTGATGAGGCTGGATGCGTAAAAAAGACGCTCGGAATTATGTGCGGCAGTTTTTGAGACATAAATATTTAAGATAGTGTGAATAAGAGATGACTGAGACGGAGGCTCGCTCACTGATTACAGTCTATGAAAGCTCAGAGAATAGCACATTCATCCAAACTGTGTCGTCTCTCATCTCGTTTACTCTCTATTTCTTCTTTTTTTCCCTCACCATCTCTTTTTATACCTGCTTATATACACTGATGTGATGTGTTCTCCTGAAGTCTATGTGAAAAGAGAGAGAGAGACCTCAAAGCAACAAATGTTACCTGTTGATGAGGTCTTCATTGTCGTCACTTTCCATCTCATCCTCGATAGCAGCCTGGAGGTCTCCGATCCTCTTGAACGCAAGCTTGAGGTCCGCCTGGAGACTCTGATTGGCTGCTTCCAAACTTTCAATATCCATTTCCTAAAGTGCCAAAATCACTTTCATTGCTAAAGGGGTACGCATAGAGTGAATTTGGATAGAAAAATACACTAGATGGCCACATAGACCAATTCATTAACTTCAGAACAATTGGCACTAATAGGAAGTTGATCATCTCAAACAGCTTTCATTCTGAAGGTTTTAGACAAGATGTTGAAACAAGGCTTGAGGGATTTTAAAGACAAGAACATCAGTGAGGTCATGGGTTATGGAGCCTGACTTGCAGTTGGTGTTCAAATTCATCCCAAAGAGGCTCAGTGGGTTTTAGGTTTGGGATTTGTGTTTTTCCACACTAGAATAAGTAAACTATTCATTATGTACTTCACTTTGTGTACAGGGCACTGACAAACTCCAAACTGAAGCACAGATCTTTACAACATCATGGCATGTGAAACTATTAAAGCATGAGCAGCCCATTTTTCCTTTCTGTTGAGGTATTTCCTAACTGAAAGCCACAAAACACCAGTTTTACTGGGTCTTAAGGAAATGTCTTGACTGGGATCAAGGGCCTAGACAAGCACATGAATTATAAATGAGGGGCCCAATACATTTAGCCATGAGATGTATGCAACACTCTACTTTCATCACATGCTTAAGACACTTCAGAAATCAGTGGAGCAGAAGATCAGGTCCCTCACCAGCTCGTGTTTCTTGCGGCTCGCCTCTGATTCCTTTTTGGCCAACTCAGCCATCTCTTCCTTGATGTCTCTGATCTGCCTCAGCAGACGTTTGTTCTGCTCTTTCTCCCGATTCTCACTGGCACTGCGTTGATCTCGTTCCTCAGTTAACTTCTCAAGGTTCTCCTTCAGCCTCGCTACTAGACCCTGTGGAATTGAAAAATATACCAGTTTTTATTCACTTAACACAGATATGCAGCAAAAACTTAAACAAATACACAAATCACCTTTTAAGAAGCCTAACAGAACGAAATAAACTATTTACCCTAACTAATATACTTGATCAGACAACTGTGACCCATCCCTTGTTATTCTATACCACATTCTCAGTTAAGGTGTTGAAATATGCGGGATTGTGAAACTATCCATAAGGTGTGAACCTCTAAATAACTTCCAAGGCAACTTTTGTGTAATTTTTACACCTAAGGTGGGCTGTGCTGGGTTTTTAAATAAAAAAAACAGAAATAACTTCATATTAGGAAAACACAGATTTGATGGAAGGACACCATCAGAATGGCCAGGTCTGCACTGAGCTACATGTCCATCAATTTAGTAATAACACTCTCAAAGCGCTTTTGTTGTCGGATTCTGCTGTGGGCACAGCAGACATTTGCAGTTTGTGCAGATTGCCCATTGTAATTCTGCAGGTGAGCTCATGAAGTGTCCAACAGAGATGAATGATGACCAGAACTGTCACTTCAGCAGCAAAACAAAAAAAAAACATCAAATCAAGCAAAACAAACATTAAAACAGTGTGCATTACAGAACAGAACTTATTTTAATTATATAAGCGGCGTACAATGAAAAACAGTTGATTTGTTGCCTACAGCAACATAAAATATAATCAAACCTGAAATGAAATGTACATATTCATTCTAAAATTGACACTAACAGTGTCAATTTAAAATAAAAGGTGAAAAAACAAATAATCCAGGTTTAATTTGTACTGTGAAAGTTTGTGCTTAAGGGTAGCATCCCAAAATAATAATGAAAATCAAAAGGGGTTTTTTGTATGTTTGTTGATGGGGAAATTCTGAGAGCAATAATTCATCTGAATTAGAGATTGGATGCTAAAATTGCATTACATTGTATCAGTAAATGTACACAGCTCTAACATGGGGGGTATTATCTTATCTTACTTTTTCAATTTTGATGGGTTTCTTCATAGAACACTCCTAGCACAAGGTTAGAGGTCTATAAAAAGACCAAGACCTTATACAATAGAGAAGGTGGACCAATACAGAGAGGCCTTGTGGGTGTGTAGATTAATTTCACTCATATCCGACCCTTCGATGCCCAAGCACTGACCCCTCAACCCCTCCAGTGCTCTGCCTGCACAGCCCACATGCACACACATCCTGCCAACTCGCCTCCAAGCGTTTGGCCTGTGTCTTCTCAAACTCCAGCTTGGTCTCCAGCTCACGGATCTTGGCCTCCTGGCGGCTAACCAGAGACTTCTCCACCATAGACTGCTCTTGGAACTCCAATTGACTCTGCAGAGCAGTGAGCTTCCAAAAACACACATATACAGAGTTAGAATTCACACACATACACACACACAGAGGAAAAACAAGTCATCGGTATTCCATGGATATCTCAACATGAAGGTCAGAATTTAACTGTTATCTGCAGAGCTTTGGCTCAAAGCCCCTCTCCGCCACAGGAATCTTGTGTGGGCTCTACCTGCTTTATTAGTCTTTAAACCAGTGTTGCCACTTTACATCGACCACTAAGTCAAGCCCAGTTGAGAGCGGAATAGAGATTGTTACTTACTCAATTACACAGGAGTCAAATCCATTATTCAAAGCCCATCTCCCTGCCTCTGAATTTCCACATATAGCCTCACTTGTTTCAAAGAGGGAAAAAATTCTGTGCTGAGAATAATGATTTTCATTGTATACACTGGTGGCCAGATATATTTGTCTCTATAGAAAAAAACTGCCAAACTTTGAGTTTAATGACAAAAACACAGACTGCTTAATATGGTGTGGATAAAAAATGGATAGTGAATCCAATTTTTGTTGCAGATAAAATCTTTGATTTTGAACTACAGTGAATAAATTGAGCAACAACAGTATCAGTCATGAGCAGTGCTGAGAGGGGCAGGGTCAATACTGAGTGGGCGGAGACTGACTGTGATCCTACAAGTCAAAAGCTTAAGGGGCGGAGCCAGATTGTGAGCTTTAATTAAATAACTTAGAAAGGTGGAGTCTGATCTTGTTCTTGTGAAAGTCAAGTATGTACACAGCAGGAGTCTCCAGACTAGAGCTGTTCAGTCTGTAAGATAGAACTCTCCTGAATCCTGACCTTATATAATTAATTGCTGTATAAATATGCCAAACTACTAAATAAACCAGCAAGATAACAGGAGCACTTAGCAAAGAACTGATGCTCGCAGGAGATAAACCACACTTTAATTATTTAAACCACCTAGGATGTACCCTGAGACTGAAAGCAAATGTTGGTTTTGAAGATATGCATTTGTGTGTGGATGCCAGGTGTCCTCTCCACAGCGTGAACTTACCTTCTCCTGAACGTCCTGCTTCTCCTTCATGGCCTCTTCCAGCTGGGCCTGCAGGTCAGTGATCTGGGCCAGGTTCTGTGAGGACTACACAAAAACACACATCACAGTCTGTCTCCCACACACGCAACACTAACCCACACAAACAAAACTACCTGAAACTACCACTTAATCATAAGAATAAAGAATGAACGTAAAGAATGTACTGTATATGTTGAATGTACTTCACGTCGCTTTGGATAAAATGTGTAAATGTAAATGCAATGTAATGTAAATGTTCCACGGTAATACCAGTGTTTAACATACTGTACAAAGGTATTTTTTAAAAACATTTGTGTTTAAATGTAAGTACTGTGGTACATGACATTTAGTTATCATCATTATTCACCACGGTACAATGGTATTGCTACAGTACTTTCTGTGAATAAAATGCAGTATTCTATATACATGATCATTGCCCATTTTCTCTTTTAAAAATGTAGACATCCAGTACCTTAACCATGTGACAGTGTACATTGTGTATCCTGTAATGTCTTGACGTATACTGTCATGAACTTCATTCCATAACTAGCATGCAGTATACAGTACACACAGAACCAAAAAAAACATGCAAGATGCGCCCTGATGCCAAGTGATTAAGCATGAATGTAACTGATACAACGCATCTCAAAACCTGCGCAAAGCTCCTGTAAATGAAGCGTGGAGCTGAAGTAAACCCAGGGGAGGATGTGTTTACTCAGCTGCTTCAAAGACACATCACTCACATCCACATCACTGCCACAGCGCTTTTTAAGACAGCTCTAATGATGACGACATGAATAACAATCGCCCCAGTCATGTCATCACAACGACTGGAACAACCAATCAAAAGCGAGAAATAGGAAAACCGTACAGGTGCCACCCGCAAATGCCGTAAATGACACTGGCGAATATGACTTACAAGAAAATGGCAGGTGTGTGTAAATAATATTATAAAAAATTAAAAATTAGTTTAAACATAAATCTACCTTTCAATACTGCAGACAATGCAATTACGTTTTGACGTTTTGTGTCCACAGACCTGTTGGTGACGTAAAACCGGCCACTATGCATGAGTTTTAAGCAGTCTCACGCAATAAAACGGGGTGAAGACATACAAATGACTGCGAAAGAAACTTCCAAAGCAGCTTTTGAACCAAAGCGCTAATCATCAGCGTTAATTCGTAA
Source organism: Chromobotia macracanthus (assembly GCA_036877525.1). Taxonomy (NCBI): domain Eukaryota; kingdom Metazoa; phylum Chordata; class Actinopteri; order Cypriniformes; family Botiidae; genus Chromobotia; species Chromobotia macracanthus. The sequence continues at coordinate 303,798 of JAZGTH010000080.1, read as the reverse complement.
TTATTGCTCACAATGTAGTCAGTGTAACACCCAATTTACGCTGCAAGCGAGCAGTGTGATGAAATTAGTTATGGGACAAAACCAGAATGCTAATTGTAATCGAGAAGCGTAGACTTGGCATACACAAGAGATTTATTCGAGGAAACTAATAAGCAATTACGATTTGTTTTTTATATCACGCTTACTACTCATTTTTCCCTTAATCATTACTTCTTGAGTCTTGGCGCAAACAAGTTTTCAAATAATCATTTTAAAAGCTGTATATCATTCTCCAAATGAATGTATTGCACAGGGCTGTGTATGTGATCCACTGTGTGTGCTACTGTTGATGGACGTGATGGAGTGAGCCAGAGGCACAGAGAAGAGATTTACCTGGGCGACAGCGGCTTTGTGTTTCTTCATGAGTTCATTCATGTCCTCCTGGTCCTCCTCCATACGAGTCTGCAGGTCATTCTTCTCCCTCTGTAGACGACTCAGCTGCTCCTCAAGCTGCAGGAAAACCAAACAACAACATTACATCAGAAACATGCACAGAACGCTGAAATGAAAAATCTGTGTGATGTTTTTAAGCACTCCCTTGAAGTCTTTCCGACAGTTTTCTTCAGACAAACAGAATCTTTATTTTGTGGAATAAGTTGATGTGATGAATCGTATACTGTACAGCCAGACCAGAAATACGTGCTGAGATAAATATTGATTATAAGTAAAATAAATAAGGACTCAATAATGATTAATCAACACAGACAGCAGAGACAGGAAATTATTAAGACTAAACCGCCTATATGCCTAAAGCCATGGTTTTGACTACAGCTCTTATTTTTATTTTCAACAGCAAGCCTGAGCCCTTAAATTCCCTGAAGAGATAATTTTCCTGTCACATCCACACAAAACAGAATCTGCATGAATTTCCTAAACCTCACAAAGCATTTCCACACAATTACAGTTCTGACAATTAGAGACTAACACTTCACTGCCTGCTCTGTCACACAGTATCAGAGGTCTAATGCCATTCAGTCTAATTACCTCAACAAAACAGTAAGCTAATCTCTGAGGAATAAAAGCAAGAAATGTAGCCATCACACATTACTAATGAATTTGTAAGCATAAAAGCAGGAAATAAAATGAGTGTGTACAAATATGGTCATGAAGACATTTATTTCTTGGGTAACACACTTGATGGTCCCCACCTATAAGCGGAGGAAATCGCTTAAAATACAATTACAGAAAACAATTTTTTCACAAATGGTTCATTTATTCTTTTCTTTTCACTGTGTGCTATTCTAGCAGCTCAAATTCCCTTTTGTAAAAATTCACGAGTCACAAATAGAAGCAAGACTGACTCAAGAAAAATCTTTAAAATACAATTATCACAAGCTGTAGCCTCAGTAGAAAAACACAAAAAAAACCCTTCTGAATTGTCAATCCATCTTCTGTAAGCATTATAGCAAGACCAAGTTCTCTGATATGTAATATTAATCATAGTTCATGACATCACAACCATGAGGACTTCTTAGTGATCTATTTTTGTAGCTTAGCTTCCATAAATAGTTCATGTGGAAAAGCATTGCATTTTTAAACTCTCTCTGGCAGGTTTATTGCATCAAAGCCATGTGTCACCTTTTAATCCTCAAGTGGGAATCTATGAGCTCTCAGAGGGATGACAGACAGGCCCTTCAGATAATCAGAAGATGATCATGACCAGCCCATTTATCATGTTATTGTTAATCAATATGACACTATTAAGAACAACGATCACAGACCAGGATTAGCTTTACCCCCCAAAAATATGATGAAAAAACCACTGCAACACAACAAATGCCTCAGCACGACGACGGCTTTATAGAAAATTAAAATGCTCACTACACTCTTCTGTCAAGAGTGTCTCCCGCTCTAGAGAGCTGAGCAAACATGACAGGCAGAAATACCTGAAGAAAAAGAAGAAAACAATATGGAGAAAAACAGCATCTGCAAAATTTGGCTTCCATCTCTCATGACATCACTTTATAATGTGCTACAGGGAGGACAGAACTACACAATTTCTGCCATGCTGAAATAATACTGAATCAATGACAGAATTATTAAAGTCTGATGTATTTCACAACGATACATCCTCTTCAAATTATAGTCGGAAACGTGTCATTATGGGTGGAAATCATTTCCCTGCGGTAAATAATTGAAATGACATCCTGGCTGGCAGTGAAGGTGAATAAAAACAGGTGCGTGGTTCTGGTATTCACAATGTTATGGGGACAAAATGCTCCCACGTATAGTAAAACCAGTAAATGTTGACCTTGTGGAGACATTTTTGAGGTCCCCATATGAAAACAAGTTTATAAATCACACAGAATGATCTTTTTAAAAAATCTAAAATAGCATAACATTTTCTGTGATGGTTTAGGGTTAGTGTAGGGGTATAGAATATACAGTTTGTACAGAATGAAAACCATTACGTCTATGTCCCCATAAAACATGAAAACCCAATGTGTGTGAATTGTTCTGTTCTGACTGAAGTTAATTTTTTCTCTTTCAGAGACAGCTTAGGTTTACACTTACCGCCTGCTTTGATTTAGATATGTCATCCATTTGGACATGCAGGTCTTCGATCTCCACTTCCATAGATTTTCGGGCTTTGACTGCAGCTGCGCATGTAAACTCAGACTCCTCAAGCTGTGAGACACACGCACACACACACACACACAAAATGTACATATCTGCTTCTTACTGCTGGTGTCACGTGTGATGTCTTAACAACAGACACTGAGGAACAGAAATCAAACCTGGTTTTTGAGCTGGGCGATCTCTCTCTTGCTGGGAGCGTTGTTCTTCAGGTGATCCAGCATGATCTGAGCATCTGCCAGTAAGGCCTTTGTGCGCTTCAGGTCCTTCCTCAGACGTTTTTCTGTCTCCACATCTCTGTGGCTCACCTGAGGAACAGCAAAGACAGCGATCTCTAAATAAAAGCTTTAGCTTGTATAAAAAATTATGGGTATATTTAACAACTTTGGAAACATCCAAAATGACCAATATTTAACGTTCATGAGTGTCAAATGCATACATGAAAATACAATTAGTACAATTACTAACTGTATAATTAGTAATTTACTACAATTAGTCCTATTTTATCAGTTGATATCACCAACGATAACAGACTATTCTGGTTTTGTAACAGGAAATGCTTTTTATGTAAAGCTCCTTTCAAACAGTATGCATTGTGTACAAATGAATGTGAATTGAATTGAATATTTAACTTTTGCCAAATAGATCCTGTTCACCATGGCGCTTGCAACGCCACTGTCATGGGTTCGATTCCCAATTAAAAATGCCAATTCCTAATTTGTATTGTTTTATACTGTAATTACATAAAGTCTCAGAGCTGTCATATGGCAATGTTAGTAGATTTCTTTAAGACATAAGTAAACTGCAGAGCAGTGGGGGATTATTCTCTGCCTACAGTGTGAGAGTACAGTGTCAGTGTGTGTGTGTGTGGGGGTTGAGTTCTGTACCTGCTCCTTAGCACTCATAAGCTTAGCTTCCAGGTCCCTCCTCTCCCTCAAGACCTTCTGCTTGTCTTCATACTCCTCCTCCAGCTGCACCTCCATCTGCTTGAGCTGAGCACACACATACACAAAACCATCACAAAAGGACATTATGCAGGTCTTTGTTAACTGGTTGTGTTCTGAACGGTCCAATTATATACCATCATTTCAGACGTATAAACACATTCCGTAAATGTGTCTTTAGATGGTTCTGAACACCTTCAAGCATCAATCAAGAGAATGGGCTGTGAGAAGAAGGGTAATTATGGGATGTACTATACTGGCAGTGTGATTGGTTAAATGAAGAGGAGGAAAAGGTGAAGCATACATGAGGACAATAAAAGAAAAGCCATATGAATTATACATCAAAACGAGACTTAATGAGTTCAGCTTATCTGCACCTCCACGGCAAAGACACTCCACAAATGCACATCCACTATCTGCGACAAGAGCTGCGGTCAGTGTTCAGCGCAGCCCTAAATTAACATTTTTATTCAACATACGGCTGAACATGTCTTGTTTATTTATGTTGTACGGGAGGTACGACGAGCTCCGCCTAAAGACCAAACACTGGCAATTAAAATACTTAAAATTGATGCCGCTTGCGATTCTGTATCTACTCGTAAAGTGTCCTGTTTCGATCGGTTTTAAAGTTCAAGTGAAGTTAAGCTGTGTTAACGGGTGACTTTAAAATACTGAGAGTTTAAAAAGAGACTGTAATGTAACAAATTTATTCAAAAATTTGATCTGCAAATTTGAAGTCTGAGAAATCAAATCAAATGTAATAAAAACTGTAAGCAATAAAATAAACTTTTTAATAAACTACATTTTTAAAACTTTATATTTCAATAAACTATACTTATACAATGAGACTACCATATTAATTTTTGGAATGATTGTAATAGTCATTCATATTAATAGTCTATAATTAATAGTCATTGTGGTAGAGAGTATGGCTGAATGTATAGTGTCGTACCTTCTTGCTGCAGGACTGTCTGATTTCCTCCACCTCTTCATCTTTGCTCTCAATCTCCTTTGAGTGCGTCTGTCTCAGTCTCTCCATCTCCATCTCCAGACGCAGCTTGGCCTGCAGGTCACAACATCAACACCTTATACCGCATGCAAATCCGCCACCCTCTGCATAGCAATGAGCATACAGATGCATATGCAAAACAGGCCAGTTGCACGGGCCAATAAAATGTTTCTTATTAATTATTATAATGTATACAGACTGTGAGTACCGACAGTTTCTTCATACTGACACATCAGCTGAATCTACATATATTAGCATATGATGCGTGACAGGGGAAAAGTGTTTGCATGAACAATGGACATTATAATGTGCATGGACAGTGGACAGTAATAAAAATGTGCATGGACATTATTACTATTATATACATTATTACATTATTATAAGTAATAATCCATTCAATAACTGATTACAATGAACATCTAATAATGAATCCTGTATTCTCTGTACAGCTGGTCAGTGTGTGTGTGTGCAGTGCTGGTATTCACTACATTATGGGGACCAAATGTATAGTACATAATACCAGTACATTCTGACCTTGTGGGGACATTTTATGGGTCCCCATGAGGAAACAAGCTTATAAATCATACTAAATTATCCTTTTTGAATGAGGGAATAGAATATAGAATATACAATATACCATTAAGTCTATGGAATGTCCTCATAAAACATGAAGACCAGTGTGTGTGTGTGTGTGTGGAAGCTAGTGTTATGTTTCGGGTCAGTCTTTACTAATTAGTTTAATATAAAAACAACTGAAATCTGTAGTAATCATAATTTTAAGTAGATAGCTGAATAAATGTGTAAGATTTTTTGGTTTGGGTTTAGTTACCTGTTCAAGCATCTGAATGGTGCCCGCCTGCTCATCAAGCTCCTCCTCCTGATCTTTGACCTTTGCCTCGAGGTCACGAAGCTGCTTTTTAACCTTAGCTAATGAGGCCTCATCCTTTGACTCCTGCGAGTTCAGATCTTGAAGCTCGGCCTCCATCTGCTCCAGCTTCAGATTGACAGCACATATCTCCAGATCTTTATCCTGTGAGAAAGCAGAGGAAAACTCACAGACTGAGCATACACTAGTAGCCTGTGAAACCTGTGAGAGAGAAACATCAAGAATGATGTGGAGAATGATATAACAGAGGTTACCGACCTCCAGTTGTTGTCTAAGGCTGAATACTTCCCCGGTCAGCATGTCCTTCTCTCTGCTCAGTTTCTCCCGCTGGCTCCTCTCTCTCTGCACCTCCTCCTGAGCCTGGGTCTGCTCCGAGTCAAACCTGCACATATTACACACATACCATCACGAACTACAGTCTCAGAAAAGAGGAAACTAAGATCAGTGTAGAAATCAAAAATATTTTACTGTAATCGATTGTTAACATTAACAATATTAACTGTCCGAACAAAAACCTGTAAATTAATATCGTTCAATCAGCCCAAACCAGCCTAACATTTTGATAATGTCACAAAGCCTGTTTCTGTATTGTTTTTTTAAAAGGAAAACTATACACTTCACCTTTAAACTTTGTCACCTAAAGCTTATCTCTAAACAGTTAATGAACTGTTCATACCCAAGATGACACAGCACAGATCCAAAAACAGGTTTTAACAAACAAAAACAATCCCAAACCATTCAATCAGAACTTACCTGCTTCTTCTGAAATAGCTAAGCATAGCAGAGTGTTGGAAAATGTTAAAACTCATCTAAGCCTTACAGTATTGTGTGTGACGTGTGTGTCAAGAGGGGCATTAGGGGAAAGCTTTCTGATTGGGTTTACTTGTAAGTGGGCAACATTGTGCAGGGAGGGGGGCTTCTGTGGGGCGAACAAGTTCTTTCTTTTCCATCATTTCCTCTCTCTCTCTCTTGCTCTCCCAGGCCTTGTTATGATCCTGTAAATGAGTCTTATGCAACTCTCATTGTTAATCCGAGCTCCACAGTTAGATGAAGGAGTGTTCTTCTAAGCCCCTCCCCTCATTTAAATCTGCCCTGGGCAGCTGGCTGATCATTACATTTAAAGTGGACTTTCACACATTCCCTCTCCATCTGTTTTTCAGCCTAGAGAGGCTTAGCTGCTGCTCCTTCATGCATTAAACCCCTTCACTCCGCTCACGGCCTGCCACTCTAAATAATAAAAGCCACACAGATTCATCCTCTCACCCCTGGCGGAGGAGACACTAGGAGGTTCTAGGAGGTGGTGGTACCCGTTTAATTCTGGAACATGTTTAAAGGTTGACCAGTGTGTGTGGCTAGGTTATGGTAAACCAGGCAGTGGCCTTTGAGAGTATATGAAAATGGCTTATTTAAGTTCTGTTTATGGCTGGAATTTTGAAGCTGGGGCAACTGGCTTAGCCCCAACAAACATCAACAAGGTTAAACACTGATCCAAGCTTGCAACCACTGAAATCTGGTATTTGCTGGGGCTGTGTAAAAAGCCTTCACACAGACTACTAACCAGGCACAAAAAGTTTCAAGTAATTATTATGTACTAATTTAAAGCCATTTTGTGCAAAGTGACACAAATCACAGCCAACCATAACATATTCAGTATTTAAACAGTTATACAATATACAGTAAATGAGTAATATATACATTTTAGAGCTTTGAGACATCACTATAGATAGCACTATCCAGCATCAGTGTCCTGCAGAGTTTAGCTCCAACTTGCCTCAACACACCAGCCTGGAAGTTTCTCATCTGCCTAGTAAGACCTTGATTAGCTGCAGTTTTAGTGTTGGAGCTAAAGAATTGGGCACCCCTGATCTTGAAATATAAGTCTCTCCTTTTCTATCTAGGCTGACTCACTTGCGCTGTTTCTTCTCCAGATCGTGGTTGCGGCTCTGTTGACCCTCCAGGTGAAGTTTAGTGTCCTGCAGCTCCGCTGTCAGTCTCTGGCATTTCTTCTTCAGCTGCTGAACCACACGCTGGACTTCCTCGTTGTCGGCCTGCAGGTCTGACAGCTGTACACACACACACATTCTCAGTGAGTCTGTAAAGATGCATTTGTCCATCTAGATGAGATCCAAACCAGTGTGTATCTGTTCTTGTCTAGATGTGTGAGCTTCAGTCAGTGCATGCATGTTTGAGATGGTACATGCTGCTGTGTTAATCTGCACTGACAGTTTGTGTCTTTATGATTTGTGGTACACAACGCTGAGGGCATATGACATTTGCACAGTGATGCATAGTGATACAAGAAAAGATGCATATCATGGACTCTGGTCACCATCTAAGAGCACGTCACGCATTTAAATCAGAAACAAAACATGGTAATAAAACATGGAAATAAAAAACGAAATTAATAAATCAAAGAAAAGGCTGTTATTCTCTTGTTAAAAACAACTGCTTTACTTTTGCACAACCTATATAGTTTATTAACATATGGTGCCTCACAAAGCATCCATAATATAATATTTCTATTCATATAAAGCAGAAAAAGATAATGAAAGAGTGTGTTTGTGCGCATCCTGTAAAAAGCAGAATTTGGCTTAGTTTGAGGCAATAAAAAAGAAAACACGCAAAGCTGCCAAAGGCTGGCAAAGCGAGCGAGTTGTTAACATTAAAGTGTAAAACAGTTTACTTGTGTGACTCCTTACCTTTCTCTCCAGCTGCCTCTTGTTTTGCTGTTCCACCTCTAGTTTATCATCAAACTCTTGTTGGAGTCTCTTCTTGGTAAACTCAGTCTCTCTGATGGCTCGCTCATACTTCAATCTCCATTCTCCACCTGTACACACAAACACACACACACAGATCAGCAATCACAATATAACTGCCACACTCCTCTGCCACCCCTTAAGACAGACAAACTGTGGGCCAGATTGCCTCTGGTTGTTTTTGAAGAGAGCAGAGGTTTAAATCCTGGACTGTTGCCTGTAAAAACTACAATCCTGATGATTGTGGCTGTGTTGGAGCACAACAGTCACTCTGATACTGAAGCTTCATGCATGTTTAGCAGTATATGTGCAAATGTAATTAGATATAATTAGAAGAACATAGGAAGAACATGAAAGATTCACACCACACACATATTCCATAATATAGCATATTTTAGAGAGAAACAGTATACAGTGTGGAATGTAGGGCAGGATTAGATTAGATTAAATCAATGGGGATTTAATTAGAACAAGAGAGTGAAACCTGTTAAACAACAATATTACTGCTTGATAATATTTTACCTATATTTGTGCAAATGTACTATATTGTAATACATTTCCCCAGATATAGGAGAAATAAACAAACAAACAGAAGTTAATATTACAGTTGCAGAGTTATTACATTTTGTTGAGAAATTATAAAAAACAAAGAACAGGTAAAATGACTGGGGACATTTATATGCAATTATATATCTTTTATTTAGATTTTTATGCTGCCTATTATTTATTTTCCACATAGTATTTATTCAGACTGTATTCTTTCTTTCAACATGCCTGGACAGCACACAATAAAAACACAGATTCATGACACACACTTATAAATCAATGCAGAACTATGAAAAGCTCTAGATATGAAGAATTTCCAGATCGTCTGAGCCATGACACCATAGAAGAAAATAACAGCTGAAAAAAGAATAAATCTAATGTTCATGGCTTAGAATTAAGCCTCAGAGATTAACTGTTGACACGAAGGTCAGAGATGAAAACATTTCATCACCTGTCTGACACAGATTCAAAAAACATGAATCTTCCCACAGCACTGATGTTCAGAAGACCCATGTTGAGTATCACATCAGATTTATGAAGAACAAAATGGCCACCGGTAGCATGACACATGAGAGAGATAGAAGATGATGCACAAAGCAAGGAAAACAAGATAAAGGAAAAGACAAAAAGAAACAGTGTAAGTGTGCATGTTATAATGATAAATTAAGAGCGAATCATTGTTTCATTCATTGTTTTTTTTCAATAAACAGCTTGATGTGGTTGCAGAAGTTTGAGTTAACAGCTGACTAACTTGGTCCTTCAGTCATGTCCTAAAATGAGAAAAGAAGGAGAGCACGAGCGAGAGCAAGCAAGAAAGAGAGTGCTTGAGAGTGGGTGAGCGAGAAAAAAAAGCAAGTAATCGAGAGAGAGTGAGGGGAAGCAAGAAAGAGAGAGAGAGAGTGGGTGAGGGAGAGAGACAGAGAGAGATGCGAGCATGCTGGAACTTTTCGGTGCCCCCCGGCAGTTCCATATAAACAGCTTAATGAGGAGCAGCAGCTCTGATGCCTCCGATTATTTTCTCATTTGTCTGGAGGAGCCGCGCTGAGAACATTCAGAGCACCTGAAGCTCTGCTCCTCACCGCAGAATCATCACACTCCTGGAAACCTCCTGGATGACCCATCAATTCCATCAAAATGATGGAGGAGATGTCTGATAGTTTAGAGTCTTTACTTTAAACTCAGCCATCATGGTGGGATACATTCACTCAGATTCCATTATACTTTGATAATTCCCAATTTTTTTAGGCTGTAGGCAGCAGCACTGAAAGTTCGGCTCCACTATACTTTTTTTATTGCGAAATGTATGCTTTTTTTACTGCATACTACTTTTTAAAATAATGCACATTTCGAATAAAGTAGTAGGTAATCCATGTTTGCTATAAATAATACAGAAAATCTGAATACTGTATACCCAGCTAACAGGGAACATTTTCAGAACTTGGCTAATGTTCTCTAAAAGTTATCAAAAACCTTCTTGCAGTAACATTGTTACAACGTTATTTATCATATACACTCACTGGCCACTTTATTACGTACACTAGTACCAGGTTGGACCCCCTTTTGCCTTCAGAACTTCCTTAATTCTTCATGGCATAGATTCAACAGGGTGTTGGAAACATTCCTTAGAGATTTTGGTCCATTTTGACATAATAGCATCACGCAGTTGCTGCAGATTTGTTGGCTGCACATCCATAATGTGAATCTCCTGTTCCACCACATCCCAAAGGTGCTGTATTGGATTGAGATCTGGTGACTGTGGAGGCCATGTGAGTAAAGTGAACTCATTGTCATGTTCAAGAAACCACTCAGAGATGATCTGAGCTTTGTGACATGGTGCATTATCCTGCTGAAAGTAGCCATCAGAAGATGGGTACACTGTAGTTATAAAGGGATGGACATGGTCAGCAACAATACTCAGGTAAGCTGTGGCGTTTAAACGATGCTCAGTTGGTACTAAGGGACCCAAAGTGTGCCAAGAAAATATACCCCACACCATTACACCACCACCACCAGCCTGAACTGTTGAGACAAGGCAGGATGGAGGCATGTTCTTTACGCCAAATTCTGATCAACTTCAACAAGTTGTATTCAGCCCATCTAGATGCCTAAATGAGTTGCTGCCATGTGATTGGCTGATTAGCAATTTGTGTTACCAAACAATTGAACAAGTGTACCTAATAAAGTGGCCAGTGACTGTATATCAAAATTGTTATTTAGATGTTCCATAAGTAGTTATGTAATAGTTAATGTTGGAATAACATTCATATAACAAAACAATAATGTTAATGCAATGGCAGAAAAAATGACTTTTGATGAATTCAAAATGAATTTTGAACTTTCAAAATAACTTTGTAATGTTTTTGTTTCCTAATGGAAACGTTAGGGAAACATTCTTACAACTTTAAATTGTCAGCTGGGTACCATAATATACACTTTGTGACATCACTTCCTTGTCAGAACGCACAAACTCACCGGTATCATCATCATCCATTTCCCCGTTGAGCTCTGATGCACGTATGAGTCGTGCCTCCATTACTTCCATCTCCATTGACTCCATCTGCTTCTTCATAGCATCAAATTTGACCTGAACACACACACAAACACATCAACTCTCAGTTCTTCAGGGAAATACCAGAACATCTGCTTATACAGGCAACCCTGAGCCTAAGAGACACATAACAATACACAACACACACATATGAGACATACAGAGATAAATACCTACAAACACACACACAGCAGTCTGTTTATTCCCTGTACTCTGCATCTTGCAGAGATGCAGATATTTAATGAGACAACACAATTACAAAAAGCTCCTGTTTTACTGCACGGACAACAATACAGAGAAAAAAAAATCTATTTTTTGCATAAGAAATTACCTTACAATAAAACACATAGTCAATTCTCGTTCTTTTTTAAATTGTAGTGAGCTGTCTTGATGCATGCTGCCTATATTGGCACCTGTTTTCTTCAGCAGCATTGTAACCATAAAACACAGCACATTCAATATTGGATTTATTTCACTTAACTACTTCTAGCAATTCTTTTCAATATCAGACAAAAAAATAAATTCCCCGCGCTTTGTCTGCCATCTTGGATTTGTTTGCATAGGTCTACTTCTATGTGAAGAATACTGTACTATACTGTACTGTAATGTGATGTCACTGAATTTGGCTAAAATGAGGCAAACTCCTAAAAGCAAGTCTGTCGACACACACACACACTGCATCGTTTAACATCCAGAGATATTTAATATGAGACAACACAATTTGTCGACAGCTGATGCTCTGCTGAATGGACAACTGTGCTATACATTTATGAAACAAATTCATTTCAGGCATGAGAAGTTTCATTACAGGAAACCATCAAGTCTCTTAAAACTCCAGCTCTGTGCAGAGGTGTGTGTGTGTGGTACCTGCAGATCTTTCATGTCTTTCTCCAGCCTCAGCCTCTCAGAGGTCTCTGTCTCCAGCAGCTGTGATGCAGACTCGCCCGTGTTTCTCTCGTCGGCAAGCTCTGAGGACAGTTCTGTGATCTGAAAGGTACAGATATGACATGCAGGTGTGATATGCATGTGTAATACTGAGGGCACATGCTCAATGCAGACGAGTTTTGTATGAGCTCATCTGAAGCGTAGTGTGTCACACTTCACGTCTATATCACTCGCATATTTCACACAGGGATGGTGTTTTGGTGGAAGAGTTTGTGAGGTCTGGGTGACTCTGAAGGTACGTGTTTGTGTGGTGGAATAAAGAGTGTATTTTTGCACTTTGATGCAATACACATAATAATGTACATGTTTGTATGCTTATTTGTTCTTGTTGATCATTTAATTTTAAAAACATGCGCTGCTTAGATTGTTCTAAGGTTGTTAGTGAAACATTTCAGAATTAAAAAAACGTTTGAATAACGTTTTTATCACCAAGCAATAACATTAATACAATGTCTAAAAAACTGGACATTTCAGAGCATTCAAAATTTTTTATAGTATTTGTAACTTAATGAAAACATTAGGTAAACGTTCCTACAGCCTAAGATTGTAAACTGGATTGGTTCTTTCTTTGCTGTAACTGCAGGAATTTGCTTCCATTCAGACACAAGAGCATCAGTGAGGTCAGGCACTAATTAAGGTCAAGCTAATAAAGCTTATTTGAATTGAATGTGAATTAAATTGGAATTCAGTGTGAACTGAAAGTGAAGTGAATTTAAAGTGAACCCGAATTACAAACTAACCTTGCTTTCCAGTCGGTCACTATTGAGTCTTAGCTCATTCCTCTCCTTCTCTACTTTCTCCAGCCTCAACTTGAGCTGCTGTATTTCCTCCTAAAACAGACAGAGTCCAAAAAACAAAGTGAAAGACAGACAAAAACAAAGAGAGACACTGACAAGAAATACATCCAACAGACGAATGAACACAGACAGTCAGAGGTACACAGTGACACAATAATAAATAACCATATGTAGGGAACTACAGAGACAGGTAAGATAAATCAGAACATTAACACAATGACAGACAGGTAAAAAATGTGCTCTGTTTTGAACCCCTGTGACTCTATTACGGCAAAACACTTTCCCAAACTTTTTCTCTGCTAACTTGAGAGAACTGCAGGAAACAGCCAATAAGTCGCAGCTCTGCAGGCTGTTTGTGCAGAAGAGATAGTGACCCTTTTTTTTTTTTAAGGGAGGCTGTTTTGAGGCAGCATCAGCACCCGTCTGTCTCTCACAGGAGCACGCCTGACTGCATGGCTACACAGCACGCAGCCCAGCGGACAGAATACACACAAACACACGGGCACCCAACGCACGCATACAAACTCTGTGACTTGCTTATGCACCTCCCTGCAGGGAGCACAGTTGCTTTTGATCCAGCCAACTACATAGGTAATGTATGCGTACACAAACCCCTGATACTCTTTGCTCATGCACACACACACACTTTACAAACACTCAGAGTGAGCCAAAGCCACAAAGACAGTTATCAAAGAGACGAGTGTATTGGGTGTGACTGTAGAGCTGCAGATGATTTTGAGAGGGATCCAAGGGGTGGAGAGACTAAGAGCATTGAAAAGCTACACAGATTGGCTTTAGATTTTGCTGTACTATTGTCAGCCAAACCTGTACATGACATGCTGAATTACAGAACTTGAAGTAGTTGGTAAGGACGGGCAATCTTAGAAAGAGAGAGAGCAAGAGAGAGAGTTAAAGATGAATTTGGGTAGGTGAGAGATAGATCACATGTGCTTACGTCCTTTCCACGGATCTGCTCCTCCGTAAGCTGCACCTCAATGAGAGGACGGACAGTGGTGAAGAGCTTCCACCACGGCCATCCCTTCACACCCCGGTTCTTCTTAATGTTCTTCTGGATGCAGCGGATCGCCAGGTCCTGGATCTGAAAGACAACAGGCAGAATGATTTCACAGAAATCTAGAACAGGGTGTGTTTGGGTTTCTAAGTGCGCATGCTTCCTATCGCTACAGAAGTGAGAAACCTTCATGTCCAACAGTTGTGAAGTAAAAGAGCTTAAACCAAACAGAGCCTGGATAGACAATTGCAGGCCTGCGTTTGAAGGTCCAGGGGGGAACCTGCTCTGAATGGGTTCCTTTCAGCTCCAGTGCAAGTTCTACAGCAACACCCACTATAAGTCTGGTGGAAGGACTTTTTACCCCATCAAATGTAAAGTAACACAGTTTACATATCCACCCTCAGCAATGTGGCTATTGCTGAAGTCAATCACAGGCAGAATAACTCTGGAACAAACAAGTTTTCTTCAACGAGACTATTAGAAAGTGATTTTGGAGTGGTACCAACTGCCTAGAAATACAGCTAGGAGCAAAATCCCCAAGATCCTTTGAGTAATTCAATTAAACTTCAACCACTTGGCAGCTGATTTAAATCCTGCATAAAATTTACATGCTGCAGGAACAGAGACATTTCAAATAATAAAGGATTATCTGGAAACCCAATTAGACAGGCTGAATTCAGCACATTTGTAGCATCGAGTCTGCATGTGTTGGGTTCGCGCAACGTCTAATTTGTCACAGCAAGGGAGCTTTAACAGAGCGCAGAACAGAGATGGCTCGCTCCCGACATATGCACCGGAGCTCATTTGACACGCTTTGACCACAACAAATGTCACAAACAGCCATCCAAACAGCTTGCAAGAGAGGGCGAAATCAGGAAGAGCTTCCTAATTAAAATGGCCGTCTGGAGGAAATGGTGCCTTTGAGCCCCGGAGCCTGGCAGGAAGATCTAAACGCCACGTATGAATGGACGCGACTCCAAGTTGCCGTAAACAAGGTCAGCCGCCACCGCTCCAACAGGTGTCTCCAATCAGATGTGTGGTGGAAATATGAATACAGATCTGCAGGTATAAACGCACAGCTTGCAGATTAGGATGCGCAAGTGTGCATACGTGCAAACGTGTGTGCAGACACCTGTTCACACTTGCCGCAAAAACTTGCACCTTGTGTCTTTAGGCAAAGAGTTAATTAGACATACAATTGGCATTCAGCAAAATTCCAGCTCCCTCTAGTGTCGTTTCCTCTCAATGTCAGAGAAACCTGGGGAGGAGCAGTCCAGCATGCTTCAAAGGAGCCAACGTGGTGTTGGATCTGTGTTCAGATGCTCCCCTACAGAGAACAACCGAAAAAGAGAGAAAGAGAGAAAAATCTTGGGGGAACAGAAGCTTTGAAAATGCTCTTCTTGGGTAGTCTAATACTGGAACAGACTTCAAATTGTTAAGATTCCTCCATTATCGATTTAGGACAAAAACAAGCAAATTGATTTTACATTGTGGCAAATGTGGTTTGGAAGAGGAAGTCAGGTCCCACATGTCTGACTCCCAGGGAGCTGCAGTAATGACTCAGCTCAACACTTCTTGTCTTGACATTGTTAAATACTTCCTTTGGATCCTCAAAAGCACAAAACTCACTCGATAACACATGTATGTTCTTCCACTATTTGTACTTGAACATGTCATGTTCAGACCGACTGGTACAAACCTAAACATCCCACAACTACCAGAAGTTAAAGTCAGCCAATCAGAATAGAGCTTGTAAGATCGAGAAAGTATTTGCCATTTTTGTGTGAAATGGACTTTTCTGTGTGTCAGGAAAAAGATATTCTACAGCAATCATCCAGTCAATATACCTAGCATCATCTCTCGGTCTAACATGAAGCCCAGGTTTCTGATATGTGCTTGACCAAAGGTTCAGCTTTTCTAAGGAAATAAATTCCTGTGGGGACAGCTGACTTTGAATCAAAGCCATAAAGACAAGACCCTTTGTGGGGGACAATAATTGTACAGAAGGCTGAAAAAAACTGTTCAACAAACGTCAAGGCCAAGAGCTGGAAGTAGTCAAACAAAACTAGACCTACACAAGACATCCTGAGAAACATTTATGGTGACGTCTACAAAGCAACACACACAAATCACAGTTACAAAAACAGCTCTGTTAAAGGCAAAAGAACTCCACACAGGAATCTAAAGGAAGAAAACACAACTCCTACTACTGTCTTGACAATACCATAAACAGCATATAAGAAGAAAAACTCATTCAAACAGCTACAACTTCTTTTACTTACAGCAAAAGATCCAGAAAACACAGCTGACTCCTGTCAGGAGCTCTGCAGTACACCGACAACAAAGTCTGGCCAAGTAAAGCACTCTCAGTTTGTGTACTACTGTGAAAGAGGAAGAGAATGTTGATGAAGTTGTAAAGCCAAGGCAACAGACCACCGAGGGCCAACAGCAGCGCGAGGAGCTCAGCATGCAGTTAGAGACCTCCTCCCTCACATGAAGTTCAGTGAGGCAGGGGCCACTTTTCTCAGAGAGAGAGAGCGAGAGAGAGAGAGACAGAGACAGAGAGAGACAGACAGAGAGAGAGACAGAGAGAGAGAGAAAGAGAGAGAGAGTCACGGGCAACTAGTTGTCATAATCATGACTTTTTGGCTGACAATTGGTCATACAAATTTTACAAATGTAATTATCACAAAAAATAATTCTATAATAATAATTTATATAATATGTATAATAATAAGAACATTTATATAATATGACTGAGTTAACTATAAATGAATTGATCTTTTGTGGCTTGTTAAACAAATTTTGCACGTAAATTTATATAAATATTTTTAAATATTAAACTATTTTCCAGTGTTTATAATGTTTCTTTTTTGAGGTCAATTAAGCCCTAGTAAACCTTTTTTTTTTTTTTAAAATTTGTTTAGAATCCAGCCAACCCGAATATATAATTTTATGGTAATAGTATATTTTAATATGCCTCATTTTAAAGAACTTATTCTATGCATTTCTTTATTTGTTTAGACATTACATAATCATGATCAGCCCTACAGGCAACTGTAGAGAGCCGACTCTCAGTTACTGAGCCAATCCCACTGAGACACACTGTGAAAGAGAGAGAGAGCAAACAAGAGAGCAGCATAAAGGATCACGCATTCAAAGGAAGTGAGAAAGCCAGAAGTGAATAAAAGAGAAGAACATAGACATGGGGGCAGGACATTGAGATGAAGGAAACGGCAGGGCTTAAACCCAGAAGAGAGACGGAGTGAGTGGCAAAACAGAAAATAATGGACAGAGAGGGCACGGGCGAGAGAGGAGGGCACGCTGTGGCAGAGGAATCGATAGGCCTGTGATAGAGGGCAGTGGGGCAGGTGGCTTTTTTCCCCGGAGACGTGCTGATTGAATGCTATCCCTCAGCTGAGGCCAGAGCCCAAAGGGCTTTACTGAAGACAGCAATGACATTCTGATGAACTCGGTGACAAACTTCACGACAAATGGCCGTACGCACTGTGGAAAGCTCTTACCATGAGCTTACCAAGACTGCTCAAATATCTCCAGTTTTATGGGGACCCAGACTAAAATGTAATTCAAAACATCTTGAATGATACTTTAAATTATGAAAAGAAAAAACAATGTTATGGTTACATGATCTTGTGGGACCTCAGTGACAATTTCCTGTTTTAAAGCTACTCTTACAGATAACGCACTACATGCAAATTCTCTTTCACAAGGGAAGCAGGACTTACCTTCCTCTTTTTGAAGGCCTGTCGGGCCAGATATCCCCTGCAGGCAGCCTGAAACAGGGTGATGTTACGTCTGGTCTGGATGTCTCTCTGCTCCTCCAGTTTAGCCAAAACACCCGCCCTGAAGAATACCTGCACACAGACCACTGCAGTTAGATAAATGCATAAACTTTATTTAGCTCTTTCAAATCTGAATAATCTGCTCATTTTATTGCATTACTGACATTTCCATATATTACCAGAAGGATTAGCTGCTTCACATATCAAATCTACCAGCAGTTGTGTCAACAGACAATACACATCTGATATCGTCAATGTTTTTGTGAATGTAAAGTACATATTGTGTGAAACAAGTATTCAAGCGATCACAAAAATGTTGGATTCAAACAAAGTGTTTATTTGAATTAGTTTAGTCATCTAGTCTTCATTAATATGTGAATATTATGTAAATATTGGTCATTGGTATCAGCATCAGCTAACATAGCAACAGACCACAATTGTGAAAATGTGATGTTTTTACTTGTTAACATTTTGACTGGTTATACATTTTTCTTTCTGGAAGTGAGAAGTTCAGCAGGTGAGACATGCAGAGGCATGATGGCCTCCTGTAAACCTCTGCTCATGCTTGGTTTATTTGTAATTTTCCGCTCTGTGGTAGAGGTGTCAAAGCGAGCTGGATTAACACGTCATAATCCTCCCCCATTACAGCATTTAATCAGAGGAATTTAAAGGAAGCGGACGTTCTGTTTTTTCATGCTCACATTCATCAAACTCTGGACATGGTCTAATTGCATTAGCATTCTATTAGTTTTAAAGATGGATGAATCTAGATGAACAGAATCCTAATTAAAAACTCACAGGATTAGTGGTAGACCTGAGCGTCATACTGAAAACATGCATTGGAAAACTGGTGTAACAATTTGTGTGTGTGTGTGTATATGTGTGTAGATAAAGAAACATACATAATTGCTGTATAGATACATATGTATCTATATATGTATACAAACACACCAAAATGTATGTATGTACGCAGAGAGACAAAGAGAGAAACAGAAAGTGAGATTACTATTCATTGGTGGGAACAAATGCTTCTTGATTGAGCCTTTATCCACAGCTGCTCAGCAGCATCATCTTCCTTTTCACATCAAAGGCAGCCAGAGCCTTTCAGTGATGTAGAGCCCCAGTTATTGTAATTACAGGAAGCAATCTCTCTACTAGAGATACAAGCATCAGATCATGGAGAATGGAGTATTGTGACGTGACTCCAGATTCATGTTAAGTTTGACAGTGCTCAGACCCCGTGGCATTGAGCTGCCAAGCCTACGGTGGCACAAATACAAATAAAGATACATTAACCTGTATCCCTTTCCACAACCCAAATTAGAACACCAGGACTGAGCTGGCCCAGCTGATAACACTCGTACACATACACATACACACACACACACACACACGCACACACACACACACGCTTATCTACTTTCAGGCAGGTGTAATATCAGAGTGGGACCTCTCCATCTCAGGAGAACAGAATGGGAAAATTGAGTTTCGTTTCAGTCATGTCAGTAAAAATGTGCTACAAAAAAAAAGAGCTGACATCACCTGAACAAGTACTTTATTCCACGTTCTCTTGAGTCAAATGTAAGATTAGGTAGAGATGCTAAAAGATCACAACTACATTATCCACACCATCATGGAACATAGGCAACATACTACTTTAGAAAATTACATCATCATCAGAGACTCTATCCTCAGTCTGTTGAAACAGTGCTTTCATTTGAAGACCATGATGATACTGTTCAGAAATGTCTCTGCTGTGTGTGGCTGCTGGGGGGTTGTGCTTATTAGTCAAGTCGCCCAATGGCATTAACCCAGCAGGCCATCGGGGGTGCTCCACCAGGGCCTGTGATTTGGCCAATACTTTCCTCATGAGAGCACCAAAGGGCAGCTGTGTGGAAAGGTTCTGTCCAGGGGGTCAAACCGCAGCGTTTTCCATGGAGACCAAGAGAATGACATTCCTCGCAAAGAAAAGGGGAAATAAATCGCGATGGAGGAGTGCAAAGAGAGGAGCTTGTGTGCAAGTCTGTGGGAGAGTCTGTGATTTAGATGGATGTATTGTACTAAAGGTGGCAAAAAGTGGATGCAGTTCAAGTTCAGTTAGATCTTATTTACTTGTGTCAGGCCAATCAGCTGCGTGTTACACTGCTTGACGGCTGCAAATGAAAGCACTGTTTTCCCTGTGTAGACATATTTCCTACTGAAACAGGAAGTTCTTGTTGGATATATCAAAGGGTTTGTCCTTTTTTCTAAATAGCCAGTAGACTTTAGTTTAGCTATGGTAGTCAGGGGGTTTTGGAGGAGGGGCATTTTCATTATAGAGAGCATCTGATTGGACAAAAATGTTGATTCACAATAAGTGCAGGATAAGTCATCAATATCTTTTATTTGCTTGCCTCAAAGAAACAGACTGTACATTTTAAAGTGGATCTGCTAAAAATAAAGTTTAGTGTAGTTAACAAATAGTTAAACAGGTAAGTAATTTAATACAGTTATACTTTATGAAATATAATATTTTGCAGATATTTTTGTCAAGTACACAAGTATATAGATGTCTGAAATCTAACAGACACGTACGAAAAGCCACAAATTCTTATTTCACAGGGTCTTTAAATAACTCTCTACATTAAACCGATTTTCATAACCTTATTTTGACACTCACCCCTGACTAAATCTCCATACATCATTGGCATTCCAGAATTATGGCCGTCAACAAACCATTTGTGTATTTCTTGGAAGCGGCCGTCCCTATTCCCATTCATGTAATCAGTTATTTATCAGAATGTCATTATTTTGGCTCACCCTGCAGGCTTCTGTTCTTTGTCTGAAAGCACAATATCTTGCTGTGCTGATTGGTGTTTGTAGTGAATTATTGGCATGTGCCAAGCCAGAGTACACTAAACAAAGAAAGACGACGCCTGCCAGAATCAATCACTCCTGCATGGAAGTGGCTCAAAAAGAAAGTGTGTGAATTCGGCTTTCATCATACGAAGTGCAGGGAAGACCCCAGAAAGCAGCAGCACAACCCACCAGCCTGGCTCAAAGTTATGCTTGCTTATTCTAGGGAGAAAACGCAGAATAATTGTCTTTCTCGCTCCAACACGCCCGCCACCGAGGCCTGCCAAGAGTGACAGCCATGTCTCATCTGCAGCTTAGCATTCTGGGTAAAGTGTTGTCCCAGAGCAGAGAATGTTTCAAGACGGGAGAGGACTGGTCCTTTTTGGCCAGCGCCCACCCTGCCGCACTTTCGCCCAGATGTGAGCACAGTGGCAGAGCGGATTAAAGTCTGTCTGTGTCTAAGAGGTGTAGAAGAACTGAACGTTTCAGCAATCTAAATGGAAATCATGCCATCTGTTTGGAACTGATCCTCATGACTAAGGCCGAATCTGTATGCCACAAACTGACTCAATGCACTGATCCATGACTTAGAGGGGCTGGCAATATGAGAATCTTTTTTCCTTTATAAAAGACTTTTAGGGTTACCGTCACCAAAGGGTTATGCCACTTTTCATTTGGTATTTTGGCACAGAAAACACTAATCTTGGTAAAACTGGTTGCGATCCAATTAAACCATGTGCTAAATGTGCTGAAATGTTACCAAATTTACATTAAGTTATTGTACTTTCTCAGCACACAAACAGTTGTATGTAAATTAGGCTTATTATACTGTAAATTGCAACCTTACTGTATTTTACAATACTTTGGTGCAATTAATGTCGTGTTACTCCCACCCACAGAAAAACAATAAATGTAATTTCAATTGTATATGATGTCTGTGTACATTTTCTATTGATCACTGCAGCAGTTAATCAACCAATGTTGACCAAATAATGGCAGAACATTTTAACTGGGCATATATCCAGATGCACCACAACATATACTTGCAAATACACTTGCATAATTCCTTAAGTGAATCTGGCATTGAAACAATGCAGACAGCCCATGCACATAAATGGCACTCTTAGCGGCGCATTTTATTCCTAGTTAATTTCCCCCACGAGAGTGATGAAATATTTGATGCCAGATACTTCCAACAAGAATCAGATTAAACCTCTATTGGCCTGAGTGAATGGCTCATTTATCGAAAACAAAGATCATTTATTAGGTCTAATATCACAAGCGACATTATCGTTTTAGGGTTTTATGGGTATGTGTCATGTGATGTATTACTTACCCTGCTCAAGCCCATGTGATAGCTGCTTTTTTCTAATTCAAGAGACTCCAGAAGCTCTTCGACAGCCTGAAACACACACACACACACACACACACACACACAAAACCGTCAGAAAGGCATTAAGATCTAGTGTTCTATCCACCTCAGTACACAAAGAAACAACACAGCAACACTCCATGAGGACTGCACGCTGACAGAAACGCTCTCTCTCTCTCCCGAAAGCTAACCCGCATTGGGACAACTGGGTCACAGACAACTGTCTTAATGTCTGACCTCTCTCCTCCATTCACCTTAAAGTGCTTTCATACTGACAGGATGGCAGACAAATAACAACATGGCAGGGGATTAAAAAATCTCGGTGGACTGATGAATAATGGTTAGAGTTTGAGTTGAAAGCATTGGGAGGCACTGAGTGCTCACTGCAGGGGCACAGGGGCCAACCGGTGAACGGGTTCAGTGAAGAGAGACCAGGAAAAGGCCACGTCTGGGGCTGAACAATGACAGATAGATCACAGGTCTAAGGGGGAATCCACTGATGTTTGGCTAGAAAGCGAGACTGTAGAAAAACAGCTAAAGCAATATGTGAACAAAGCAGGTCCTCCTTAAATACTATCCCTTAGTATTTAGCCAGCAATTTAAGACACTATTTTCTTTTGGTTAAGTGTAATGTATGAAACTACAGACATGGATAATATACAAACACTGCTAGTCAAATGAATCATTCTTTTATTTAGAAATGTGGTATATAATAATAATAAATTAATACAAACTATGATATAACTTAAACATGGAAGTACTGGAATTAAGAGAGCAAAAATAATAACTTTTAGCTCTATTTTAGCTTCTTTAAAATTATTATACTTAGATTACAGCACTTTTGGGCATAATTTTAACCAATTCACAATGTATCCTGCTTAGATTAATTTTAAACAGTTTTCAAATAGTTTCCATATATGCCTGGCACTGGCTGGCTGTTTTGCTTTTACTCTCTATAGGGCATGCATGCCAATCAATTTCCAATGTTTGCTTTAATATATAATTCATTTAGAAACCCAACTTATATGCGTTTAAAAACTAATTTCGAACATTTAATTAAAAGCCTTTAAATTACCATTTAGGATCATGACAAACATACATTTATTTGGTGTGTCCAGACATTTAAACACTATACTTCACTGTGAACCATATACTG
The DNA here is from genome assembly GCA_036877525.1 of Chromobotia macracanthus. Lineage (NCBI taxonomy): Eukaryota > Metazoa > Chordata > Actinopteri > Cypriniformes > Botiidae > Chromobotia > Chromobotia macracanthus. The sequence goes on along the minus strand of JAZGTH010000080.1, from coordinate 280,573 downwards.
TGCATATATTATAAACGTATATACCCACAGAAATTATATACTCATTAAGGTTACATGAAGACATTCAGATTTTAATCACAATAAAGCCCAGAGTCCTTTTAGACTCAATAACAGAAACAGGGTCAGTGACAGGACAGGATGCCCGATACAGTCATCCCTCTGGACTCTGATTAAAGTCTTTATTGGCCTGTCACCACAGCAGTGCTGAGATTAAGAGGAAAAAGATGTATAGTACAGCCCATTAATCAACAACACAGCTCTCTGCCCTCAGCACTGTCATAATCAATTACACTGAAGAGCAGCTCATGGAGGAGGAGCCAAGCAGAGCTCTCAGAGAAACAACACGCTCACAAACGCATGCATAAGAGGACACTTACCCTCTTCTCGTCAGTTACAATGTAGTTCCGCCCATGTTTCTTTGTCAGGTGGGGGGTCAGTACATCAAAGCGCCGGCGGAACTCAGAGAAGACCAGATGATCAGGATAACCTTAAAAAGGGACAGTTCACACAACAGTAGTGAAGGATGTGTGTTCGACTGAGAGATTCTAGCTATCTACAGGCTCCACTGAGCTTCAGCAGAGACAATGTAAGACCATCGGTCAGTCACTTGTCTTGAGAATGTTCTCGAGATAACTCAGGAGAGAATGACTCAGGAGTTTGGATGCAAATGTGCCGACACATTTTGTTCTCCAATAAACGTTTAATTGATCTTGAGGCAATGCTTTCAAAGCAATCAGTCAATGCAAAATAATCCTATGAACATGTCAAAAACAATGATGTCTATGACACTTTGAAGTTTGTGGCTAAAAAAAAGTCTTCGCTCACAAACTTTAAAAGGTCAACAAACCCTGGGAGAAGAACAAGATAATCTGAAAAGTCAGGCCTGTGTGGAAAAGGTGAAATTTCAAATCTCTACTCTCTTCATAGATTTTTATATATTGCTCTCAAATAAAGGTCACAGATGAATAGACGGGGGTCGTCTGCTGTCTTCAGCCGCACATCTCATGTCTCTTACCTTGCCGATAGATTCGCAGAGCATCCAGCAGTTTGGATCCACGTAACTGTGCTCGGAGCAAGCACACATCCAGCTGCATCAGGCCTGTATCACAGCTCTCTCCATGGGTATCTGCGTCTCCAGAGCGAGGTGAGGGTGCTCCCATAACCTTCAAATCCCCAGTCAGAGCTTCTGCCTTGGGCAGCAAACAATGCACAAAGTGCACCCTGGACTTCCTCACTGTATCTAACAGCGCGTCCTACAATATAACAAAATAACATACTTGCATGCATTTCAAAAGCTGATTGTGTTTGACTATATTTGACAGTTAACATTTTCACTCGCTTATTATTTTTCAGTTTTGATATTTTTGAGTTGCAGTGCTTTAATCAGCATGCCGACAGTGTGCCATGTTTCAGCAGTTAAACCGCTTGCACATTTTTAATTCATTCCCTGTTAAAGTACTGGCTGGAGCTACAGTCATAAACATACAGGTTGACATTTTTGCCAATTAAATTCTGGGCTTTTCAGCGACCTACCGCACGCTTGAAAGATACAACACCAGGTTAAAAATTTTCAGCTTTAAAAACAAGACCCTCTGCAATCTGTTCCATTATGCAAGTCTATAATATGGTTGCCCTAGACATTTTGAACACAAAAGCATGTCTAATAAATGCCTAGAGAAGCATGTTTAAAAAAAGTGACACATGATCCCTTATTAACCAAAAATCAGCCAACTATACAATTATAATTATGTTTTCTTAAGACTTTATTAGTTGTTTGGGCAACCCAATGACTAGTTTTGAAATTTTGACGGTATGTACAGTAGTTTAGCAATCCTCTAGTACTGACCACTTGCAGTTTAATCTGGATGCAGAGGGATTTCTTTTTGACAGCCGCCACACCAGTGGTGAAGGTCTTTCTCATGCTTGTGGCCCTGCGCAGAGCCAACTGTGAGCCGCCCTCAAGCCCGGCAATGGAGCCTGACAACACAGTAGCCCCTCCTGAACGCCCCATAAACAAGCCACTGATGTTCTTTCTGCAGAAAAGAAAGATCAGAGTATATACCGCATTTAATAACACTGGTGTTCAATGTAAATATGGTGATATCTCCCCTATGGTTTATATACCAGCAAGTCTGTGACAGATATCATATGTCTATATGTTACTGTTGATTCTTACTTCTGAGAGTCCTGCAGTAAAATGGCAGCATTCTGAGAGGCAGGGTTTTGTTTGGCGTGGCTCAACCAACCCCGAGCATCATACTCCACCCAATCGGTGCCATGACTGTGACCCAACAGGAAGTGATGTGCCTTTTCACTCTTAAGCAGAAGGGCGGGTCCTGAGGGGTACGTTGAGGGCATGAAGTTGCATGACGTAAAAATCTACTTTATCGTGTGTGGGTATGTGTATGAGATGTAGTAAGTTCAGACCTTTGCTCTCTCCCTCTGCAGGGCTGTAATAACTGAAGAGTCTCTCTAGAAGAGTTTCCTCTGAGCCTCCAGGCTGTAGAGCTTCCTCTTCCATCAGCCACAGCAGACCCCTTGCCTCATCTGTCCTGGCCAGGGTGCGTACCTGAACCACACACACATAAACACGTGTCATGAACACTCTGTTACAACCTAACCCAAGCCCACTGAGGAGTTAGAGGTGCCTGGTTCGAATCCTGGACAAACCACCAAATGTTGGATGAGATCTTTCCTTCTACATTTAATCCATGTAATCAAACTTCTTCTAAACATGCATATATGTCAAACTCCTATTCACAAATTTCTCTCTGTAATGCCCTTTTACAAAAGAAGGAACTTCGTATGCAACACTAGCCACAATGATAAGGTATTTAAACCTTCCAAAGTACTATACGTTCATTTGGCTCACTCTTTGCAGGGTTAAAAAATTGTTGCCGTTATGACTTCAACTGAGTCTAATGACTGACCTAATGCGCACTGTAACCACAACAAGCTTAATCTCTCTCAAGAACTTTGTTTATTGGCAATTCAAGCTTCTTTTTTTATTCATCAAGGCCGTGCATAATTTAATTTTTTTTTATATATTTCGATAATGACCTCAAACACAACATTAGTCATTACATGAAAGCAATTACTATCCTTTATAGAATAAAAGAAAACGAGGGGGAGAAAAGATGAGCTATTAGTCTTGGGTTCCTCATTAAAGGTCTGTATTAAACAAAAGCTGCAGGGTAGTCAGACAGGGATTTTTAAACCTTACACTCTGTCTGTCTACTTAAGCAATTAAAACCAGTAATGGCTTCTCCCTCCTCCTGCATTAGCAGGATCTGTGGAATAACTGTGGACAAGAGCGGTAAGGAAGATCTTGCAGCTAATTACAGAGGATCATGAATTTGTCTGCTTACTGTCTTTGAATATTACCTTTCATATTTATCAGAATGTTTTTGCTTTGTCTCTCTATTGATTCCATCAGGGACAAAAGACGGCCAATTAAATTGCTGGGGTTGTTTCATCATACTTTTAATTGGTTAATTTTTAAAGTGCCTGTATGGCAATTTTTGGACTGCTTTCACAACTTCAATTTTAACTTTAAATTTTAAAAAGTATAGAAAAATTGTCTAATGTTTCTCATTTTTAGACCGTACAGGCATATGTATTTTTTCTGTATATTGAAACTTCAATCTGCGACAATGACCACTGGGGCAACTGCAGTCCCAAGCAACTGGTCCCAAGAGATGGTTAAAATTGCATACCCAGCTAACAGGGAACGTTCAAAGTTATCAAAAAGGTTCTAGCTATGATGTTAGCAGAATTTGTTTAATTTTTATAATCACATATCAAAAACATTGTAGTAGTAGTTAGTGAGACGTTTGATATTTTTGGTATGCATTGAATACTTGGACGACCTATTTACACACATGTATGAGATTACAATACTCAGACATTAACAGACTGACAAACACTCTTCAGACAAATGGCATCAAACAGGGCATCCATTAACAAAGATGCTGAAAGCTTGCCACTTAACACCCACATATACACAAATAAACAAAAACAAACCCCTCTCTGGTCTCATTAATATCTCTGAAAACCACACACCACTCCAGACAGGCTAGACAGAACAATACAACTCTTCACACATTAAAAACTTTGAGGCCAAGTTCTGACTCACACTGTAGGACACAAAAATCATCTGCTATAAATGAATTTTTCAACATCTGCAGAAACTGAAAGACACACATACTCTATACAACTGCTCCATTTGGGCAGACTGGGAAGCACTTCAAAAACCCGAGGAGGTCATAATGGAAAGGGGGTTTGGGGGTTAGAGGGTGAGATAGAAGTTGCTTACCAATGCTTGAGTTGAGGCCTGGTCTATAGCCGCTACAGAGAGTGATGTACTGGACTCTATGTCATCTAATGCAAGCTCTATGTTCTCCTACACAGGGACAGAGGGAATATTAGTCAGCTATCATTGTGATCTGACTTCATGTTAACGTTTTATCCAATGCTAATAATCAGATTCTTTCATATTCCAGGATTTTACAGTCCTGTGATCATTGCATTTTCAAGTAAAAATCTTATGATAATTTCAAAGTCCTTGGATTCATGATTGGCCTGTGTACTGAGCGTGAATATTGATTTGGTAACAGGGCAAGCAAATGTGATTATGACAGCCCAGACAAACACGCCACCATTGCATAATAAACAATTACACAAACAGGTTGTAATAAAATCAACATTGATTTAACTCCGCTAGACACAGCCCAAAAGAATGAATCGAGATGAATATAAAGAGGAGTGATTTGACATTGGTTGACGGTTGTGATGGGGCAGAGTTTTGCTTTGGTTTAGGATTATTGCACCTCCTTATACCGCTCCAGCTCCTGTACAAAGGTGCGTTCATGGAAAAGCGTCTGGAGGCGCTCCTGGGCGTAATTATGGCACAGCTCTTCAAAGGTGGCACCACGGCCCTGCTTGGCTAACTTTGGGTTCTGGAACCCTGGCGTGTCCACAATAAGCAGAGAGCACAGAGAGTGCTGACTCGACTTCAATGCTCTAAAGCCCAAAAAAACAACAGATACATATTTAATGTAGGTTAGATTGTGCTGACAGTATTGCTTTTTGTGTTTCTTGTTCAAAAATAAACATGGTCCTACAAGGCTGTTTCCAGAACTGACCTTTACATTCTCCTTTCAAAAAATAAATTATTTAAAAATTCCATATAAATCTGTCCAACCAAACAGTTTCTTGAACACTCTCACACAGTCTACCACTGGTTGAAAAAACAGGAAGGCCCACCCAAAACTTACACTTTTGAGCCAATACTGCTCTGCCATGCTGGTCAATACGCTCAAAAACAGAAGCAATGACATGATAGCGCAGAAGTTTTTTATACTTTGGAAAGGGAAATGAACATGAATGGGTTTAGTTATCTCTGACATTAGGGCTAAGACAGAAGAAAACATTTCAAAACCACAATCATAAAAAAAGGTAATTAATGTCCTGATTACAGTAGGATATTGGATTTACCGGTTAACAAGTGAAATGACCAGTGTGAAGAGCTCAGAGTAGAGCCCAGCAGCCATGGCCTCCAGACACTCCAGAGCTGTGATCTTTGGAGCTGTGAGACAAAACACCCTTTATAATGTTAATACTGCAAAAGTCACAATTCACAATTCATTAAACTGCCCCTGCTACAGACTCCCCGTTTCCTTCTATCAAATGGTTCAAATGATTATGATTATTCAGATTATCAGATTATGAAAGATCTTTACCGTAGTTGTCACCAGTCCCGACATCATCTGGTCCCTGGCGGAATGAGGTGGACCTCTGCAGGGTGGTTCCTTTAGGCTGGTGTTTGAAGATGGCAGATGAGAGTTCCTCCAGAGAGCAGCCCAAGAGGTAAGCCGCCTTCTGGGCCCATTCATGACGTGCAAATTGCTTCCGGCCCGCTGTTACACATACATGGACAGCATGAGCACACACAACAGTCAAACAGCACTGATAGCTGTGGGCTCTTGTGGGATCATCTGCACAAATCCACTGCCAAGTTATATTACATTTACATTTATGCTTTTGGCAAACACTTGCTGCATAAACAAACTGTAAATTTTATCAGAATGTGTTTCCAGGGGCTCGAACCCACAACCTTTGCGCTGTGGTGCTCTAACTATTGAGCCACAAAAATATCATCTACACTTATAAAACTTTATCTACACTTATATATATTTGCATGTTATGTGCACTTTCTACTAATCACAGAAATAGTCTTAAAGGATAACAGACTTTTCAGTGTTATGGAGTAAAAAAAGAACCACCAGCAGTGGTTTAAAGACAGCTGTAATTTTTAATGTTCAGCCATCACAGAAAACATGTCACCTTTTTAAAAACCCTTTTTATTATCTCGAGTTTTCAAATGTTTGCAGTGAATATTGCTCAGGCTGACCCCAGAGCAAACCACAGAGTCAAAAGCAAGCAGAGTAACACACACAAGCCACGGTAAAGTCGCCTCCACCAGAAGAGGTCGCAGATAGAGGGAAAACAATGCAGGCCTCTGGTGGAATAGATGAATGCGGAAAGTAAACAAGAACAGAGAGCAAACGGCCTTTTATTTGTGTTCGTGTCTTAACGACAGAAAAGCACTGCAGGAATGAAAAGTCTACAACATGGAGAAACATCAGAGAGTCGGAGCTTTAAAACACAACAAAGTTACGGCTCTCCCTCCTCCCTCGGCCGCGCATATCTGCCAGAGTTTTATCTGAGCTTTAAGACGGTCTAAGACAAGGTTCTAAACCTCTGAAAGTAAAAAGCCCAGCAGAGAACTAAAAGAAAGCAAGAAAACAGACAATAAGAATGCAAATGAAAATGTCTGGCAAAGATGATAACAGTATAAAAACACACACAGACACACAAATGAGGTGTTTGCTTGTGCTGATATATAACATTTACGCTCTTTACCTTCGTCAGCCTCTGCTTGTAACGGAACGGCATGCAACATGCAAGCAGAGAAGAAGAGGTTAGCACATGAGACATTCTTCACTCTTCAGGAACTAAGAACGCATTGGTTAGCACACATTCACATATTTAAAGTATGGTTCATTCTTCCATGCTAAGTCTCATTTATATGTTTACTGTACATTAATACATTAATTGTTTAATTAATTCTATCACTTTCTGTTAGTATTAAACTGATATTCAATGGCAGATGATATAGACAGAGCAGACGGTCTGATGCATGTCGTAATGGTATGTATTAGAGCTGTTAAAAGATTAAAACAATTGATTATTAGTATTTTTTTGCATATTAAGACGTGATATACACACTTATTTACACATGAATACATACACACACATATACTACATCACTGATCATATAAATTACTTTTCACTATCATGCTTTTTGTCCTGTTTGTAGTTGTTACTCTTTGTTTATTGACAATGTTGTACTTGTACTTAACCTGTAATGAACAGAATGTCAATAAACCTTAGAGTGAATAGCCCTCCAAAAAACAAAGAGGAAAAATACTGCCCCCTGCTGCACAGACAGTCAGGTACAACTGAGAAATAGAAAATATATTCTGTATAACTTGATCCAGAAGGATCCATTGGTAAAACAAAAGCTCTAGTTGTAAACGCATTTGGTAAACACATCAGATAACACAGGGAGGTTTGTCTGAGGTCTTCAGTTCCACCTCTAAAGCTGGATGCATCAGTGTTAGTATTTTCTGTCAGTAAGAAGACCCTTCTGCATTTAGCATGCAGGCAAAGGAAGGAGAACTAGACTAGAAGTTTAACATGAACATTTGTGTGGATGCACTGACTGCAGATACTGAAGAATTCAGTGACTGCAGTGACAATATACGCAGAGGAATGACCTTGAACCCAAGCCCAACACCTAACCCCCCCCCGCCCCGTATGTTTTATTCTGTGATAATCTTGTCTCATGCAAGAGCAGAGAAGATTCTTTATGAACATTTTTTCTTTACTATGAAGATTCTTTACAGTTCTGGTTTTGTGTCCCACAGACATAACAAGAGCAAGAACCAAAAGAGACCGAGTAAATCCTGTCAAAATTATCATTTTTGGTGAACTGTCCCTTATTCATACATTCATTTCTGACTGCAGTGAAAAGAGGAGGTAGAGACATCACAGACTGAGAATACAGAGCCATCCATCCTCATTAAAGCCCAAGACACACACATACATCTCTATACTCTTCAACATCAAACTGTTCTCTGGCTCCTTCTCAGAGAGCAGTAAGCTGACTTAATTAAATAAGTCTGTTTTTAAGCTTGTTAGGAGTTTTGAGGGTTTTATCTCATTAAGCCATTTTTTGAAGTTGTTTAGCTGTGATTTGTACAGAGAAAGCTGTCGAATGTTTCTGTGAGCTGATTTACCATGGAGACACTAATGCGCGGCTTAAACAGGGAATATCAAAGCAAGCTACTGAAGATTTAAATATGCTAAGTGTTTATATTGCTTTATAAATAAAAGGCAAACTAAATCCATTAAATTAATTTGCAGTACTTTTCTAGAGTAGGACCAAGCTGAAATGAAAACTGCTGGCATACCTTTAGACATAAAATGTGTGGTGACATGGTAAAATGTGTTTTAATAGAACAACCAAATTATACAAAATATTTAGTACAGAAACACACATGGATGGGATGTGTATCAAAGTTATTAAAAAACTTTCTTGCAGCAAGCTAGTAGAACATTTTATTGCTATATGTCATATTCAAACATGTTATTTACAAAATATAATGTTTGAATAAGGTTCTTATAACCAAGCAATAACGTTAATACAACATTTTAAAGTTTTAAATATTTAAAATAACATTTTTAATGTTTTTGTTACTTAATGGAAGCTGGGATCCAGATGTGAACACAGATAAACACACAAGCATCTTCAAACAGGCAAGAGTTTTGTTACCTTTTGTGGCACCTGCAGCTCCGAGATGGTATATGGCCGCAAGAATGAGCCACAGAGCTTTCTGCTCCTCAGAGGAGATGCCCAACACCTTCATAGCTGCCTGCAGTTTAGTGAACTGCTGGGATGACCTCTGCTTGTCCTCAGACTGCGCACACACACGCAAAATATGGTTGGGAATGTATAAACGTCCTTACATTCAATAACGCAACCGTGATATTTGCTATAAAAACACTTTAAATTCTTTTCAAGGCATCTATTCCTTAAACCACTGATAAAGAGTTTAATCTTTTGTTAAACTAACCTTAGATTGAGGCACGATACCAAAAGTACTGTTCTCTGCAAAGTGGTTTAAATGCAACTCCGTTCTGCAGGACAATTGAGATAAAGTCAAACAGGGTCCGCAAGAGCAGAAGATAACTGTAAGCTTTCTGAGAAGTTGTTTAGAGAAGTTTGGTTCCACACATATACAATGTGAAAATGAATTAACCAAGAGTACACTGGTTTCAGTGGGACTACAATTATACTGAGATCACCTTAAAGTGCTGTCTGCCCCAGCCATCATGTAGTAGAAGACGTTAAACGTGGATTCAGACTCCGGTCGCTTTACCACCCTCAGCTTCTCCAGCAGCATGGTCTGAAGCATCCAAAGCAAAAGAAAGAGTCTTAGATTTAGGGCAAAAGACATTCGCATTACAGAGAGCATTTGACTGGACAAAAATCTGTGTAGTGCAAGATGAGTCATCAATATGTTTTGGCCAGTTTTTCCTGAAGAAAGAACAAATTCCAATACTACAAATTTGCTAAAAATAACTTTTTTTTAATGTCAATGTTTAGGAGAACACTAACATATAGATGATCTAACACATTTTTAATTTAATTTGTCCAACTTAGTGCTTAGAGAACTGAGATATCCACAAACCTGAATGGAAGCAGAGGCCACCTGACCAGCCTGGTCAAAATCCAATGAGACGATCTGACAGAAGCGGCTGGCGTTTGTGTTCATGGAGGTGGCGCTGTTTCCAAAAGCCTCTAAGATTGTGTACACTGCTTGCCATTTTTCAGCTGAACATACACACAGTATAGTAATATTTAATTCATTCAACTAAACAGGTTCCCTTGTGCACACAAACTGCATTGAAATAAAAGATCCAGGCCCAGCATTCACAGGTTAACACATGCAGATAACATCATAGCCTCTTTAATGGCATAGTTGATGACCGCTGTAGTCTTCATTAGGTCATTATGGGCTAAGCAGAGGCTGAGCAGTTTCTGATGATGGCTAATTATCAGGGTGCTTTAGTTGGTGTCATTAGCACAGCTCTCATCGATCACCATCTTCTCAACTCTCTCTCATTCTCTCTCTCTCATTCTCTCTCTCTCATTCTCTCTCTCTCTCTATTCTCTCTCTCTCTCTCATTCTCTCTCTCTCTCTCATTCTCTCTCTCTCTCTCTCTCTCTCTCTCTCTCTCTCTCTCTCTCTCTCTCTCTCTCTCTCTCTCTCTCCTCTCTCTCTCTCTCCACAAGCCACTTTCCACCGACCACATGGCACCTTTCCATTCACTTTTAACCACAGGCTTTCAAGGACATGATGAGATAGTATACAGCTAAAAATAGGACTGCACAATATGTTCATGACCAAAATGATTCTCATTACTAGACATTTGAATTTTTAATGACAAATCTGCATAAATTAAAACTGCTATATTACTACCATGTAGTATAAATAAATAGCCCCAAAAACGTACAGATTTAAACTATTGGCCATCATATTATTGCGGTTATTGCAATTAGCCAATTTTTTAGTTCACCCCAAGCTATAGACTAGTACGACTGATTGAGATGACAGCATTAGCACAATATGCTTAAGGAACATGCATAAAGCCTGTACCAGTAAAGATCTTTCCTGTGCTGCCGGCAATGGACACCAGGTATTGGACTAAATGCTGGCAGTTGGTGGTTTTGCCACTGCCGCTTCTGCCCAGCAGCACGATGGACTGGTCCTGCCTTGTGGTCAGAAGGTTTCTGTAGGCGGTCTGGGCCACTGCATAAATGTGAGGGGCTGTGTCCTCTCGTCGACAACCTTTAAACATGTGCATCACCTGAAACCACAGAAAACAAATGACCTTGTGAAACTTTGGTCATAATCCACTGTCAATGTCAATGTCAAACCTCATTCAGTGTTCAATTCAAATATCTTACAGACATGTTTGTTTTCTCTGAGGAGAAATTTGCTAAATTAGATGACGAACATTGTGGAAAAAAATATAAGGAGCTTACAGGCCAAGATTAGAATCTAATAATCTAATGCATTACAGAGCTTTCACTCTCCATACGACAGAAAAGTCTATAATGAAAAGCTTAAAGCAAAATGTAAACCCATAAACATTACTTTTCTAATGAAAGAAAAGTCAATAACACTGTTAATTTGAGAAGGCGGCTGCAGTAAACTCTGCCACTTTGACACAAGTGCAATAACATATTCATGTATATCATTAGTTTAAAAGTGCACAAAACACTCATCGCTGCACATAATCAGCCTGATCCATAATGTAAAATGACTTAATTAGGGCCAATGGCCAAGAGAAACACTCTTTTGGTTTGTAATTACATTTTATGGGTGTTTTATATTGCGTGAAATCCAGTACAGCTCATTAGCAGATTTCATTTGCCCATTACCTATAGCATTTAACTGGTGAAGGTACTGTTTGCATTACATATGCTACCCATAATGCATTGCATTGCTGCCACAGTGAGTGTAAAAGATAATTCTGGAAATTTACAGGGTTCTATTGAGTCTGCAGGTTCAGCAGTGTGAACGGGGGCTCTTACCTTCTCAGAGTACATGGAGGGGGCGCTGATGGGGTTGATGATCACCATGTTGGGACCTGCATATGTATGGATGAGGTTTCCACCATAGCGCTGACGCAGGGAATGCATGACACTGGACTCGTTTAGGTAGAGCAGAGTCGCCAAGTCCTCGCAGCGGTCGAATGATGGTGGGTTTGCCTGGAGTGTGGGGTTGAAAATGTTTACATTTGAGCATTGAAGAAAATGCATGATGGAGGACTGTCAAAAAACTTTTTCTTGAGATATTTATGCATGGCAGGAAATGTCATATGTTACTTCTAGAGAAGAAAAGAGTGACAGAAAGAGAGAGAGAGAGAGAGAGAGAGAGAGAGAGAGAGAGAGAGAGAGAGAGAGAGAGAGAGAGAGAGAGAGAAAAAGAGAGAATTTTAAATTGATGCGACACAGACATAATAGCCTCAAGACTTCACGCCAAGTTTTGAATACAATTTAAACTTGTCACCTTCAACACTGGATCCAGCTTTGCAATTCCATAATTGAACAGATGGTTCAAGAACTACATCTGAGGTCACCCTGCCATTATAAAAACGATCAGCTCAAAGCTGCCCTTCACCGACAGCGTTCCAAATTAACTTCTGCAGCAGGCAAGAAGTGAATTGACAATATCTCCCGGCACAGGTTTCATCAAGGGACAGCAGTATAAAGCATTATTATTAAATATTCTATTAAGTCACTGAGGCCTGAGACTGAAATTTGTGCGTGTGCATCAGTGTCTGACTCTTAAATAATGGCCTAAACCCCATAGGTTGCACTATGAACCTTATCCTGCCCACCCGTATGTGTCTACCCCCTGCTTGGCTATGATTTCACGCCAGACGGTAACAAGTCCTGTATATAGCCCTGAATATGAGCCCTGCAGACCTGTGAATCCAGTGAAGTACATAGCAATGACCTCATCGCTTCTGAATCTACATTGCCATGGCAACAGAAATCAGATTTTATCTGAAGTGAGTTCACTCTGAATTAAATGGGAATTGACTCTTATTCCTCTTCTGCAGAACCAGCATTCTATAATAAACGCTGCATCAAACACTTGAACCACACAGGACTGACCTTCTCCACATCATCCTCATCCACGTCCAGTACTGTCCCATTATGCTCCAGTCTGATCTTCACTTTCCCCTCTGGCAGACTGCCAGCCTGTGTCTTCAGCACTGTGGCTGTAAGAACACCAGAGAACTTTGTTAATTTAACTGTACACAACATTACGATTTAAGTTAAAGACAACATGAAATTAAAATCTGCCTGATTTACGGTCTTCATAAATGATGAATTACAATCAATACATTAATGACCATTATTTTAAAGCCAAAGTTTTCATAACATTTAATCAAATTGTAATATCAATACATCAATACTGGCATGAGTATGGGGTGGGAATATCTGTTTACATTTACATTTATGTATGTAGCAGATGCCTTTATCCATAAAGACTTACAGTGCATTCACGGTATACAATTTATCAGTACGTGTTCCCAGGGAATCGAACCAACAACCTTTGCGTTGCTAACACAATGCTCTACCAATTGAGCTGTTCGGGGTTCAAAGAAACCTCTTAAGAAATTGACATTGTTGCAACTTGCTTTGTGATGTTAGCGGCACTGATTATTTAACAAATTACTGGTTTTCAAATGATACAAGTTCATCCTGGATGGTTTTAAACTTACCAAGAGAGAATCCATCCTTGTGGACCAGCCACACCTTCTCTGAACCGTACCATGCCTGCTCTGCAGCTATCTGCTCCTCTGTCTTGACCTTCAGAGAATAACACCAATCAGAGTTATATTTACAGCTTTACATGTGTCCTTTGCTCAGAAAAATCAATGACATGCTTCAAATCCACTCCATGCATTGGTCCTCACTCATGGGATAGGTGTATTGGAGAATGACTGCTATCACTGTTGACATAAAATGGTCTTTCTACCCTAATCTGAGACCTGATACTTCTTTTCTGAAAACATAAGAACTGGGGTACAAACAGGTCCCAGATCAGTAAAAAGAAAGGTGTGGTTTACCAACATCAGTAGTAAGAAATGATCTTCAGAATAGTGTAGGCTGTCATGCAAGACATGGAGAGTTTAACTGCAGGTGTGGATGAAGTCAACTCAGGCTTCAAACGATAGACAGAGTCAGATTACACATCAAATGTTCTGGTTGTCTGGGTATGTCTGACTATACTGCAGTCAGGCCTGACCCTGACACGCTGGTCTAAACATGAACATTGCTTTGATGGACTGACATTAAGAGATAGTGTGACCTGTGAGATCAGTGACCTGTGAATAGATTGATGCTGTGCACCAGTTCACATGCTTCTCTCCTATCTGTGTTTAGTTAGTATATCATGTTATGCTTTCAGGTCAGTTGGTTCACTCCACAACTACTGTGACACATGGGAAGGATGGGTGGGAAAACTACAGCACAACACATGGGATTGAACCACTGTCAGTGCAGTTAAAACAGTTAATAACAGTCTAATACTTCTAATTAATACATCTACAGTCTAATTAATGCTAGATGAACCCAGATCTGCATGTTTATGAGACTTTCTTTGAGTTGCTAAATTGGATATGGAGGCACAAAATCGACCGCAGTTCCCACAATGCACCTTAGGAGGACAGAAACAGTGGACTCAGCATCACAGCAGAGAACATTTCTCTTTAAATGATTCGGTTTGATTATACTACCATGACTGTCTGTTTTGCCATTGTGGCTCCATTTGAGTGTCATCAAAGTCTCTTTAGAGCGAGCTATTTCCTGTCTGCAAATACAGCTCCTGTCAACTCGAATGGGGAAATATCAAAATCACATAAACTGTTGCTTAAGACTTCATTCCACTTAGCTATTTTAAGCAGGAAGTAAATATGACAGCACTGGTCAGATGTCTACTGACTTAAGGGCTGCGATGCATCTATCAAAAATGTGATTGGCCATATGTAACTTTAAGGTGAGACTAGCTGACGTATTTGGCATTGATGTTTTTACATTCGTATATAATGCAAATGTATATTTCGTATACACACAAGGTCCGTTTCCTGCCCTTATGTTGTCTTTGGTGTCAGCATGTGTAATGTGGCTCTACATAAAGGAAATGAGATGGGTGAGAACACAGCACTCCACAACACAAAAGTACGGATATGACAGTTTGGGGGTGGGATTATGCAGATGAACTACACATATACACACAGCAGACCTTAGGATGGGCGGCAGCAGCATGGTCTGCCCTTAGGATTGTCACAGGATCCTCCTCCACCTGTCCCTGTGAGACAGCAGGTCGGCATAAAGGAGCATCATTACACACCCTAACAACATCTAGTGTACATCCCCAAAACATAAATCTCTAAAAAACAGGCTGCCGCAGCTCCACACAGGTATTTGTGATGTTCTGTCAATGAAATGGGTTATTGATCATGTCATAATATCAAGGCAAAATAGGCAAGCTTTAGGGTACAATAAAAAACATTTACATTGTTGTTAGTAATGATTTGATAGAAAAAAAAACAACTATATATATACAACTTTATACAACTTTTCATTAACATATCATGAGGTGAAAAGTTCACATAATACAACCGTTGCCAAGCACAACATGGTTAACAAACAGAGATGGCTGGGGTAGGTAAGACACTATGGCTGTGTCCAAAAGCTTAAAAATCTGGCTTTATATGCAGTACTGTATTTGCACATAGGCAACAAGGTAAGTCCAAATACAATGACTTCATATTGTTCTGTCTAATGTTCTGTCTAGTTCTGTGTAGATGAAGCACAGCTTTCATATTTTCTTATTGTGGGCAGCATAGCTGAATACTTCACTGTCTTAAAATTGTTTCATTTATTTAAACTTTTGACTCTTTTGAAACTTTTGATTTTTACCGAGAAATGTGCATTGTTGTACAGAACATTTGATTGATTACTTCTCTTTATTCTAGGTAATTTCTTGGTTTTGCTTTTATGAAACCATTTTCCTTAGGCGTCACCTCCAGCCAGAAACACTGCCTGTTTATTCAGGCTGACTGGACAGCTGGGTAACTAGGCAGCTGTCTTTTGGGCAAAGCCAATGTGGTGATATGAGATAATGCAATAATCAAACAATGTTCAGACCCTGAGGCATGAGAAGACAACAGGTGATAATCATAAATCAACCAATCAAAAGCATCCACTGCCCTTTACTCACAAGCTACCCTGAGAGCTAGTTCGGTTCCAGCAAAAGTTCCCACAGCAGGGCTTCATGCATTACAGCTGAGCTAATGTATAGTCATCATGCACTGATTACTACAACAATAATGCCATTAGAAGAAATGACAAGCAATCCTTATATCAGAGTAGGTGTGAGGTGTACAAAAATCAACATTTAAAGTTTAAAGCTGCAATCTGTAACTTCTGCCTCTCTACTGCCATCTTTGTTTGAAACAAAACTGCAGGTTATTTTACTGACTTTTCTCCATGGATGAAGTCAGATAAAGCCAAACTGTAATTTCTCAGGAAATCAGACCCGACAATTCAAATTATAAATCATTAATATAAGCTGCCAATGCGAATCAGGGTGATGTGTTGAACACTGATTGGTCACGTACTTGCTCAATAACGTTTTTTATTCATAACATTTTTAACCACAGAATTACAGATTGCAGCTGATAACTGCTGATAACACTAAATGTGCTGATAATACTAATAACTGAATACGAAATCTGGTAAATTGTCAGTAAAAAAAAAACATTTCAATGCATAATTGCATCTGTTTTTTGATAAATAACAGCAAGCGCATAAGCATATGAAGTAATATATGAGGGTTGGGATAGGGTTGAGTTGGGTAGATGAATGGCAAGCTTACACTCCAGCAGGTCATATGAGCACACACTCCAGCCAAACCATGGAGAGGCGCAGTTGGGGAAGACGTGTCCCCAGAGGGGCCCTGTACCTGGGACGATGCAGAGGCACTGGCCACAGGTTCCAGCTACACGGGCCAGCCAAACAAGCACAGAGACAGCAGTGGATAAGAGAGAAAGGGAGAGATGAGACATGTATCCACAGATGAGGGGACAACAGGCACATGAGATGAGACGGACATGCAAACCATAGAGAACCTGTATGCTAGATCCTAAATTTCTACTTAGACAGCAAGGGAGAAAAAGGCATGAAACAGTGATAAAAAAGAATAAAGATGAGGTATACAAGCAGATACATGAGGATTAAGAGACAACAGACATGACTAAACTCAGAGCAATTTGAGAAGTTATTGATGAAGGAAAAACAAACAGTTCAGACTATGTATGTTTAAGGAGAACAGCCCATAATACAAAAGCTGTGTTCCTAAACCTAGGAAGATGCCTCATTGTCTATCTACACAGACAGATACTCTGGGTGGCAGCATCTCCACAAATATGGAAACCTCCTAAGTAATTTGAGTTTGGAATAGAGCTATAATTCACTTTTAACAAGACTAGGCAGTTCTCTGCTTGCATTACTGTCCTTAAATCCCCTTTCCTTATCAACAATGTATTGCTTTTATTCTACTTCCCATGAGTTTTCAAAAAGCGTGAGTGCTGCCAGGCTACAAAATGCTTTATTTATAGCACTACAGCCAATGCAGTAACAGCCATGTAGGACAGTCTGGATAAAACACACTGCAGCAGAAGAGAAAGAGAGAGAGATAAAGACGAAGAGGAAGCAGAAATGAGGAAAAAGAAATGGAGAGAGGGAAAGGAGGACTGGAGAGGCATTACAGATGCAGCGAAGATCCTCTCCAAACGTCTCTGTGCTTCTTCAGTGGGACTCAGCGGAGGACTCTCCTATAGGTCAGACCACCAAGAGAGGCTCAGTCTATCTCAGGCTATGATCATGGCTTTGTTATTGACAATGTGTTTTATCAATAACTAATTATTAAGAGCAATAACCAATTTATTCAAAGGATCAATTGTAAAAGCGCTACACACACTCTTGCTCAATGCAAAATCATAAGTGTATATGTTAGCCATGCTGCATTCCCTTCCTGCAGAGCAGGCACTTCATCTAACTGCTGCAGGGGGTGAACTCACAACACACATTTACACACACCTTTTTGGGCAGAGTTGGGAAAGTGGGTTTAAAAAGGCTCACAGGAGAAGGCTTCCCTGATGGGGCTGGTGCCACAGGTACAGCTGCCTTCACCTTCAAATATCACGTCCAAACCACACACAGAGTATAATTCACAAGAGTCAACTCACTGAAGTGACTGTAGTGAGAAACCATGCAATTAGTCAAAGTCCAGAGGAGATTTATTTCTTCTGGTCTGAAACAACAGGCGTAGAACCACACCAAATCAAACATCCAGCTGCAACAGGAACACAGGAACTACACTAAACTCCCCCTTAGCCATAGCTTACGCAGTTTACACTGAATAAAACATTGTTACTATAGTTAAACTATTGTAACCACAAAAGTTGTAGTAAAACTGTGGTGGTATAAATAGCTTAATGTAAAAAAAAAACATGGTTACTACACTTTAACTATAATAAGACCATGATTAAATTCCTCAATGGCCCAGTTAGAGGATTGCAAAAACTCCACAAGAAGCCTCAAAAACACTATCTAACCCATAATCTCATACATTCCATTATCTTGCCATTGTTCACACAGATGTATGGTGGTGCTTAATCTTTGTTTACAGATCCCTGAGGTCTTTGTTCTGTGGATTCCATGAGGCTGCTTGATCCACTTTATGTCTACAAAACCCTGAATTAACTGAAACAGCAACATGAAACTGGATTTCCAGTGGTCGTGTTCAGAAACTGGACGTTCTAGACTCATTTGTGAGAGCCAAAATGTTTGTATTAAGGCTCAGAGCATTAACTCAGAGAATCTTTTCTCAGGAAAAAGTGCTGAGTACAAAAAGGTCCATGCTAAACAAATGTGTATTAGAGAAGAGAAACTTTAAACTATAGACACACTATTAGTACTACTAGTACACAGAATACAGGTTAGTGCACTCCTCACACAACCCATGCCATTGGGTAATCAGTGTGATCAATACCTCTGGTTTCTTCATAGCCATCTGTTTTGGGGTGGGGATGAACCCTGTTGGTGGGGCAAATGGGTCTGTCTTAAGGACTGGAGGGTTAACAGTGTTGGATCTAGCAGGGGCTGAGGTAGCAGCTGCTTTAGGGATGGCAGGTGTAGATCTGGGAGCAACAGGCCCTGTTTTGGGATCTGGAATAGGAGCTGAAGGTGGAGAAACAGTGGGAGTTGGAGTCACAGGAGAAGGATTTGGGCCAGAAATAAATCCAGCTGGAGGGGAAAGAATGGATTGTTTTGAGGTGGGAACAAATCCTGAAGGTTTTGATCCAGGAACAAACACTGAAGGGGGATTGAGAGGGTTGGGTTTGGGAGCAGGGATGAACCCTACAGGAGATGAAAGAGGAGACATGGATGGAATCAAAGGAGTTCTGGAAGAAGTCTGTTCATTATGTTTCTGTTCAGATTGGCTGACCTCTACTTTCAGGACAGTTTTATCCTGTTCAGCTGGTCTAGAATTGTCCTCCTCCTGGGTTTTCTCTGACATCTCTATGGGCTTTACATCAACTTTTTCAGGAGGTTCATCTTTGCGAATGCTTGGGCGAGGTTCTCTAGTCCTGCCTCGAGTCATCAAGCCGGCCAGTCCAGTGGAGAGATCATCTTTCTCCTCCTTCTTTATAGTATCATGTTTGAAGGAGAACATGGGCATCTTCACAGCTTTTGGCACCAAGACCGGTTCAGGTTTGGGGGGTTCAACTAGTTTTGGAGGTTCTGGGGACATGGCTGCAGGAGTTGCTGATGTTCCTTCTTCAGCAGGGAGTACTCTCCTAACCACTCTGCGTACCACCTTCACAACCTTCTTAGCAGTTCCACCCTGTAAGTCCTCTGTGAGTTCTGGCTGGCTGGCACTAGTATAAATCTTGGCACTGCTATTTACAGCACCATTGATTTTGCCATCCCCATTTAGAACAGGTTCAGGGCTTTTGAACCTCTCCTGCATCTTGGGCACCTCAGAGATCTTGTTGGCCACCACCTTGCCTCTGTTGGGTGAGGGGCTCTTGACACGCCCCCTGAGTTGAGGCTGAATCTGGACTTGTAAAGGTGTGTCCTGAACAGGCTGAGGGCTCTTTGCACGCAGCAGCCCTATGCCAGGCTCCAGGCTGGGCACTGACTGGGAGCGGCTACTCAGACTGCCATCACTGTCAGACTACTCAGCCAGTGGACCCAGTAGATGTAGAAGAGCCAGCGAGGAAAGGTAGAAAACAAATGATGATTGACAATACAAACTAAATGCAGAATGCTAAACATAAATATCAACTCCCAGGCCATGTTTTGAAATCATAACCTTCCCAAACAGAACATCACGCAATGTTGGTTTATTTGTGTACATATTTTCTATGGGGTGACATGGTAGTTGGTGGAAATTGGTTGAGTAAACAGATCTCAGAAACCTCTTGGAAATTATACTTCTTCAGATGCCTGTCTTTCAGTAGCAAAGTTGATGCTATAAATATCTACCCAAAAGACAAAGCAGAACACCATTTGGCTATCTAACACAAACAATGTGAAAGGGAAGTGGAATGTTACTGACATACCCAGTAGCTCAGTAAAAGGAGAATTATGCAAACTATGACATAAATACCTACACTAACAGATTTAATGTGACTTCTTGCACATTTTGACAGCTCAGACTGAAAGTACACCACTCTTTGGAGATGTGTCTTACTCTATGGTGTCATTGCATCTTGACTCCCACACAAAAATGCTCCAAACATTGTATTAACGGACATACGCTGTCTATCTGTCATTATGTCTTCATAATGTTTAGCTACTGTATATAATAACACTATGTAATTGACTATATAAACATTGCTTTTACCAGAAAATACACATTCATCTGTCTCAGATTTCTATTAAAAGATATTCATGTAAGTTCTGGATTTATACTACAAAAAGACCCACTTTAACACAAATTATGTTTTGACAAGGAAACAAAAAATGTAAAATTAGGAGAGTCAGAGCTCTTATTAAGACGACATCGGATGGTTGTGGAATTCATTACTCGCACAATCAACTTTCAAACACCTCCGCACAAAGCCTGTATTATGAAGTTTATTAAATGTTTCCACAGACCCTTTATTTAACCACCCACCTTCCACTCAAACAAAGCCGAGCATGTGGAGCACAACAGCTACACATCAGCCAACAAAACAAAAAGGAATCAAGCAAACTGTCTCTGTCATGGAAGATGATGACACTATTTACAGGTAAATTACGATGTAGCAGGTGTGACAGCAGAGAAGTCAATGATCCATTTGTGCTGAACAAAAGATGTTTTTGTAAATCTGCTGAGAAAATAATTGGCTTTCCTTTATTATAGTTATAGAGATTGTTAAAGCAGTGAATGAAACAGACTTCCTGCGACAACACCTCTGCATCCTGTATCAAAAAACAGTTTTTTTGTTCTAAAAATACCTGCTAATAAAACACATTTAACTACAGTACACAAGACTTTCAATTTGAATTAAAATAGAAGAATTACAAATAAGTCACAATTCTTCGGCACTACACAAGAGCTGTAACATTGTAATATGTTAGTGTAAAGAACAGTTGGGGACTTACATTCTCTTTTGAACTCTTGAGGTTCGGCTTATTATCTTCTTTGATCTATGGGGTCCATGTAAGAAGTCAGTTAGCATTTATTTAAGAATAAATCAGTGTAAGTGCATGCTGAGGTTGTTTTGCATACCATGCATGAGTTTCAAAGGCTTTCTAAACATTTCAAAAACCAGGTTGGTCAGAAAAAGGTACATTTCCAGTACTAGCCATTTATAATATTATATTTTAAGAAGTGGCTTTGGTTTACTGTGGAGTTAAAGCCAGTGGCATCATTTCAAATGTAATCAAATGAGCTACAGCAGAGAGCTTACAAACTAAAGTCTCCCATGATGTTGAAGCACTCAAACACTGATTTGTGTTTTCCATCTGCCATGGTACGCACACACACACACACACACACACACACACACACACACACACACACACACACACACACACACACACACACACTTGCAAACATATACACAGCCGTGCCTTGAACAGAGGCTGTTAACAGAGGCTGTTAACAGCTGTGTGCTCATAAAGCGTGCACACTGCACCCTGGTGCATTGCTACAGATTGATAAAAAACTGCGAGCATTGGCGCATTGCATGCACAACACCCAGCTGAGGTCACACAGTGTCGAAAGATGAAAATGGAGAATGGAACATCACTTTCCTTTTGCTCCCAGAAGGAAAAGCGTGATGAGAATGCCATGCTGGCAGCGCTGCCGTCATGGGCTGGGCTGGGTAAAGGTTTGTGGGCGGAGATGAGGGAGGGCGGGGTGTAAGGATGAGAGACAGATGGAAAAACCAGCAGACAAGATGATGGCACAATGGATGCTGATCTTCACAGTTATGTTAGAAGGTCACAAACGTCAGGTAAACAAGACCCACAATTCTGATAAGAAGAGGAGCTTCCCGGTGCTGTTGGACAGAGAGAAGTGATTAAACACACTGGGGTTGGATGCTCATGACCACATACAAATTGCCTGGAAGAAAATTAACACACACTCCAAAAAAAGCTCCATGTTGCATTTGAATGCACTTTATTAAATTCAGAATTAGCCCAAGCATAATCACAGAGATGATGTACACTAAAACAAGATAAATGACAGACCTGTGGGGTTCATATGAAGACACAGCTGCAGTCTGACTCCACTTGACTACAGCCATATCAACTTTCAAACTGAAATATTCCTGTTTTAACAACTTACTATGGTAAATATACTAATGAATGCAATACAATAATCAATAAAAGGGACGGTTCACCCCAAAAAATTTTTTTCCATCATTTACTCACCCTCATGTCATTCCAAAGTATGATTTTTTTTTTCTGTGAAACACACAAGAAAGTCTCAGCAGGTTTGAGTCCATACAATGGAAGTGACACTGTCTACATGAAAATATGTTGGAATGACTATCCCTTTAAATCAGCATCTACACCCCAATCCTAGTACCGTATATTTCATAACATGCAAATGAGATTTCAAAGCTACAGCAGAAAGACACATCTTCAATGATTTCTGCACAATTTTTGTTGGTAAAGACAAGAAGCAGTTTCACCTCATTGTCATGCCAATACACTGTACAGCATCAGCTGCATGGATTATAGCGGAATACCCTGCTAGTCCTGCCTGGCAGTCTTCAACTCCATACACAGATCCTCACCCTGCCCTCCCCTAAAGCCCCTCACAGCAGCACAGACCAGTCACCAGCTATTCAGCCATCAGACACAGCAGCTATTAAAAGCTGCGTTCTTATCTGTTAACAAAGAGCTGTGATTCTGACAGCACAGTCTTTTTTATAAGAGCAGCCACATGGGCACGATGAAGCAGCACACATCTAACCACACATTACAACAACCACAGCACACAAGCTGCACAAAACACTAAACAATAACAATCAATATTCTGTATTTAAATTAAAATGCTATATTTTAGATATGAAGGCCGGCCTTCGTACACCAAACACCAAACACAAATTTAGTTTCCTTGAAATAATATTGTAACATGCCAAAATTTTTAAAACAAAAAGCACAATAAGAAAGATTTCGATCTGTAAGAGATTACAACAACTGGTAAAGCCTGGACTGCCGTAGTGAATTACAACTCACTAAACAAAACTAAAATTCATTTCCCAGAAAAATACTGAAAAAATCCAACAGATATACATTTAGAGTATGTGGTATTAACATAATGATAACAGATTAGCATACATCTACAGTATGTTCAAAGATGTCAAGCACACACTGTAAATTAAACTGAGCTTATCACCCAATGCCCAGTAGAACCCAGAAGTATTATAAAGTGCTAGTTCTGGAGGTTTCTTGGGGACATATGATTATACAGTTGCACTGGGGATGAAATTATTAGCATGGTCAATTTAAGCAGTTATGGAACGTAATTTAATCAAATCAGTAAATTAAATTAATTTCCTTAAAAATTAGTGAACTGAATTAGAGTTCAACTAAGAAATAAAGGCAGAAATAGAATGAACACAAAGCCAGCAGTACCAATTTAAATGTCTTTTACTTAAAACAAACGTTTGATTGGCAAAACAGAAATAAAAGCTAAGATACAAATAAGCAGCCAAAGTTATTTTTTAAAGCCACATAAATGAAACCTTCACCGGACTTGTGAAGCATATGATCCAAAATGACTGTATACACAAAATAACCTACTGACTTCATCCATCAAACACTTGACAGTCACTGAATAGAAGAACGGTTTAAAAGCATTTGAAAATAACCAATAAGGCCCGAAGACAAGGCTCATTTGAAACCCTCGTCTCAGGTCTAAAATAAAATCATCAATCATGGGACACACATAACGTCTGTCATGCCACAGTTCACTACCTGTTTCCACAAAAAAGATCAAATCAAGCCAAAAACAAAAGTCTCTATTGAGCATGATAATGTTTGGCCCTCAGAGCCTCGCTCCCAGCTTCAATGTGTTATTTTATACAGCACAGTCCAAACAAACCATCCATCAAAACACATTACAGCACAGTATAATCACCATTTTATTTCATTTCATCCTTGCTGTTCTCAGAATTAGCCCTGGCTGGCCAGATCACTGAACCCAGCGTGCCATGATCACAGCCAACCCTAAAAATAGGCGACTGAGCAGGCCTGAATCCAGACTGCAGCAGGACTCCAATCTGAGAGACACCTCCACAAGTCTGTCTGTCTGTCTGACTCTAAATCTAAAGTTCCCCCCATACAAAACTCAAACAAGGCAGCGAGTAACGCCAGCCACCTTACCTGAGATCCTCTGCAGCAGATCCGTTAGTGTTGCTCCCTTACCAAGGTCAGAGCGTAACTAATCTAAGTGGTAGTACACACGTATAGGAGACTGAGACAGAAAATCAGCCCTGAGAACCAGTGAACTCACGTCACACTAACCGGCAGCCCTGGTTCTGGGGTGCAAAGCGTCAGGTCGGTGGACAGAGCTGCTATTTCTGGCGTGAAAGGCCGGAGGAGGAGGACAGCTGTCGTGTTAGAGGGTCGTGAGGCGGCTAAAAATAAAGTACCACCACAGCCCCACACTCCTGCTCTCTCCCCACCCCCAAGAATGCAGGCCAAGAGATGCACAGCTCTTCACTCTCTCCACAGTTGCTTTTCCTGCTCAGCTGCTCAGAGCAAACGTTGGTCCAGCGCAGACGTGCAGGTACAAATGTGTCTGAGGGTTGCAAAGAACAGACCAGTGATGGCTGCAGGACCCGGGCCGAGGTTTGTCAGCAGAGCGGGAAAACAGAGGAGAAAAACAGAAGCGTTGAGAGAAGAGGAAATTACGTGGCACTTCCTACACTACATGAGTGCAAAAGTGCAGAGCATGCTGGAAACAAAACCTGTGGTGGCACTCACCTAACGAACTTCTGCATCAAACATCGAAGACTAACTTAAAGGAATAGGTCAAAAAAATAACAATGACAATTCTGTCATTATTTATTCTTTAAGTAGCTGCTTTTGTGTTTATTAGAAAAAATACTATGTGAGGGTAAGTATGTATAGACTGAATTTTCAATTTTGGGTGAATTCTTCCTTAAACATCATAAGTAATGGTAAGACATTAAGCCCAATAAATTTCTTGTCAGGGTGAATGTTGTGAATTGATCTTTATTAACACAGACATGACAAATATTTATCATAATTTGTCAAATCTGTATAGAAAACATAGAAAAGTAGGATTCTCTGTTCGAAGTGTTTTCTCCTAATTCAACAGGAAACCAACGCACAACCAGGAATCACAGCCAAAATCAATCCTTTCCTCTGCTGGAAAACTGCAGGAAGTGTCTTGTCATCGCTGTAACTCCTTAACCTACCACTAGGTGGCAAAACTTCTTGTTGCAATTCTCCTGTCCTATCACCATTTTCTTCTGCAACCACCAGAGGGCGCTGCAACCTTTCTTAAAGTGGCCTATCCTCACCAATGATCAACACACACCCTGTCAGGGAGGCTGACTGTTTTCACCATTGTGCTCATGCACTTCACTATAAATTTTCCAGCTACTGTTGATAACTGTCTGGAAAATCAGGTGGATCCTGATTCCTGTGTAGAAACTGCTGGAGATGCAGGAGGTGATAACAGCTACTGCAGATAGTGCGGCTCAGGTGTGCTATGATATGTCCTGAAGGGTCGTGTGGGTGTCTGTTGTGGATTAAAAGACCACCGTGGTGGCATGAAGGGCTGTGTGGAGGACCAGATGAGGGGGAGAGAGGGAGTGGGTGTTTAGATTGAAGCTGACACTGCAGGCCGATCAGAGAGTAAAATGATTGTAGTAACATTTAGATTGGTGTGGAATGTGAGCTATGAGTCTGTTAGCTGAAGATAATGATGAGTTAGAACAATTGAGAACACACACACACACACACACACACACACACACACACACACACACACACACACACACACACACTTCAGGACAAAAACTACATCAATGCATTCTGATCCTAGTACAGATCTAACACATAATTGTAATCTACAATCTGTTTTAAACAGAGATTTAATATGTTGTAATGTACTACCATATTTCATTAATCATTTTATAAATTACTGTCTCTATTATCTATCCAGCATATATTATTATAAATTTACATAATTGTTTATTTGACCGTATTCCTTTTTCTGTTTATCCTAAGCATTTACATTGGAATGCAGGAAGGGTGTCAAATGGCATGTTTCATATATCAGGCTTGTTTCCTTTAACAGGCTGGAATGTGCCCGGGAATCTTGTATGAGTTCTGCATTGCAAACACTGCGGGCGGAACTGTGGAATTCAAACATGGAAGTTTGACATGGAATTTTTAGTTCAAAATCTCATTATTGCGTAACCAGAAGCCTCTACGTAATTTGTGCATTTTGCATACCTCTGTTCTAAAATGAGAGAAGATATACTGCAATATATTGTTATATATAGTATATATTATTATTTTATTATATTATAATAAAATATAATAATAATATATCACAATACAATATAATATATAGTATATTGAAATAATTTTGTGATGCATTGTAGTGTGAAATTAAAATAAAGCTATACTGATTAATATGTAAAGAACACATTTTCTATGGTAATAACTATGAGTGAATTCTGGGTGCCATGAGAACCAATTGTACTGTATAATCTTGTAATTACAATGCCACTGGTTAGAACCACAACCCTCACACACTCAGCTGTACCCAACGAACTCCACCACACCCAGACAAATCCTCTATATCATACATGCAAATCGCCTTCCTGTCTCCAGAAACTAAGATAAATGCATTAATTACAGCCTGAATCAACAACCCCCCCACTGAGCAACAAAAATCCCCTTAAAAAACGCATCCACAGAACAAATCATAATAGGTGATTGAGAGAAACAATGACGTAATAGCCAGTCCAGGGGGCATGACCGCAACACACTCAGAGGACCTTAGTCATGCAAAAGCAGCTTACAGCCAAAAATAACCCACTGAACTCAGATCAGTAAATTTCTACATGGGAACAAGGTACACCACAATGTACACCACACTGATGGGTTACTAAGGGGACAAAAGAGAGAAAGGAAATGAGAGAAACAGAAGAAAGTGCTGTGTGTAGATGTTAAAACCCGAAAATACACTGATATAATTAGTCAAAAACACTGAGGAGGTATATAATCAGTTACAAAGTCAAGCTTTGAGTGTGTTATCTGAACGCCTAGTCAAATAATCAGTTTTAAGGAAGCCGCCCTATATAATTAGGCTGGTTTCAGGTTCACCTAACCCTATTCAAACATTACATAAGATGTGTTCTGGAGTCCAAAAACAGCCCAACACAATGAAACTGAATGCAGCACTGAAATTTCCTCATTTGATTTGGAATATTTTTTATCTGCATGAAAATTCTGTGCAAGATATGACAACATTTTATATATTATATGTATTAATTAGATGTAATGTATCATTTAAAAAAATTTAAAAAAAAAACAAACATCAACCACTACTGAACAAGTGCCAATATGTCCTCAATCATTACTGTTGGACTTCATAATCAAAGGTCTCCTGAAGGAAGTGACATCATGACTTGGCAGTGAAGTAACACACGTTCACAAGTTCTTTGTTCCTGTCACTGTAACCGCAACCTGACACCTGCTCAGGTGGAGACACACAATGCAGCTGGCAAAAACAAGGTACAGAGCTTCATTACAGTAACTTCAGATAAAACAACACACTGAATGCCTGAGCCTGAGGATCTTTTTGTTTAAAAAACACACACACACACACACACACACACACACACACACACACACACACACACACACACACACACACACACACACACACACACACACACACACAGTCTTTCCTTTTTAACAGCATGCCACACAGCAGAAAACCGTCAAACATGCTGTGAAATTCAAACCCTTATACCAAAGCAATTTAAGTTTCCCAGAATAACTGGAATACGCTGTATTAACTAAATGAAGGCAAAGTTCTCTTTATTGCACAAACACCCCAGTTTCCTGGAACATTAACCTTAACCCCTTTGCAAAAGCATTAGTGCTGACATGTAGAAGAGCGCTACACAACCTTAAAACACATTAACAGAGCTGTGCTTTAGCTGTTGGGGTATGTGGTTAAACAACGCTCATATCAGAATCGCGTTTCAGAAAAAGCAAAAGCCAATAATACAATAAAACCGAATATTGCACTGCTCTCTGGAAAGCCTGATTCTGATTGGTCAATCTACACACATTAATACAGTAATCAGGAACATAACAGGAGCTACAGTATGCTTAACCCAAATGTACAGCAAGTGTGGTGGAGCTGATCCTAAATGACAATGAAGAGAAGCATATGAGAAGCAGTAGCAACCTGGACCTCCTCTTCCTGCATCACACCCTTCTTAAACACAAAATAAGCACAATTTCTCAATCTAAAGGAGCCTGTGCGAGTAATGCACAAGGAAACAGTGATTTGTTAATGTGCTAGCAGAGCTGAGCAGTCATTACTTGTGCTCAAGGGCACGGCTGCCACATCTGGGTCACTGTTACAAACAGAGACCTCATTCTGCAGGAAAAGGATATGAGTCAAGATTGGGGATGCCTCACACACACACACACACACACACAAATAGGGACTTCTATCAATCTAAATAGGGACATTCCACAGACTTCTATTGTTTTTATATACTACTAGTTATAAATGCTATAACCTAATCCTAACCCACACTCTAACCCCAACAGAAAACAATCTGCATTTTTATATTTAAAAAAAATTACTATATTTTTATAGCGATTTGTCAGGTTTTGCTGATGTTTGGGTACAAATTCATCCCTAATATATGCATAAGTAAACCCCCCCAAACGCGCACACACACTCACACAAACACATATATGTATCCCCATTAATACACATAATTAAATAATTAATTAACACCTGTCTCTTATGTGTTAAGTAATTCAATTAATAACTCCCCCTTCATCTGATATAATTTAGGAAAATGAAAACAGATCTGAAGTCTGGTAAGTATAGGTATATATATATATATATATATATATATATATTTTATATATATATATATATATATATATATATATATATATATATATGATAACAGTGTGACTACAATATGTCTAACTCATTGTTTTGTGTCTATGGCTCATAGTCAGTCCTGTGATGAGTGCCAGACTTTCTTCCTGTGTGCTGACCTATGGCAAATGCATGCTGTGTGAAGTGTGGATTAGGTGATGAAAAGCAGATCCGTGTAGTGTTGGCTTAACAACAGCCATCCCAGCTGGAGAGAAAAGCCAGTGTAGGACATTCAGAAACCCCCACAAAGGTCAGAGAGCGAAATATATTCTGCCACAACAAGATGCCATCTCAAACCACATTAAATATAACTGAGACATATATTCAAATTTTACAATACGATGGAGGTGTAGAAACTGGTCTCCAAATTGGGAGCACTGGGAAAGTGCAGGCCTGTATCAAGCATCAAGCATAGCCACAATCAGTATCTGTTTAGCAGCCAGGCTAATTCTCTCTATCCGTCCTAATCTTTATGGAATGCTGGGAAATACAGGTGCATTTACACAACGTTAAGGAATTTGGCTGCACTTTCACTCCTGTGCAGGATCAAAGGTCGTGAAGGAAACTAATGGCCATTAGCGCACCAGGGACTAATGAGAAGTTACATAGAGTGTGGGTGTGTTCAGCCTGTTATGAGTTTACTCAAATTTTGACAGCCCATAGACCGAAAAGGTATTGAACTTTTGGTATTACATAAACACCTCTGAAGCAGCAGTTCTTCACGAAGCAAGATAAAACACGTGAATTCCTAAAATACTAAGAAATTAATTAATCCTGTTATTTTGTAACATATATATCTGCAGCCCATAATGAGTTTACTAAACTCATATATAACTTTCTAAATATGTTAATTAAATTATAGTAATGCTAAATTATAATCTATTGCTTTTTTTATTTGTGTCCAAGCTTGCTAATACATACAAGCATCTAGTACACAGTATCTAATAAGTGACCTTAGATGTCTCTGTTTTAGGGCCGTTGGCTATATTATGTTCTCTGATTAAGAGCTGCTGTCTGTCACTGCCAGCTGAATGTTTGGATTTCCTGTGCAATACCGTGCTGGAAGCTCGAGCGGAAATGAAATACATAGTGACAGCACACAGAGATCCATACACATCCAACGCTGCAATCTCCCTCTTACTCAGACCAGCTCAATCTTCAAGTGCACTCATCTAAAAGGACCTTTCGAAACGTATACATAAACACCCACCGAACCACATTCACATTAAATAAAGCCACAATTACCATCATAATTGCATTTCGCCACCACGAGGACAACTGTCTGAATAGGCTCTGATGAAAAGGATGCCTTTATCTGACAGCCTCCACATTATCATGCAGCTAGCACAAGACTCTATTAAAGAAAAGGACTCTTGCGTCACTTTAATCCATCAGTAAGACGACACTCTCCTTTCTCGGTCAATGACAGCCTTTTGCCTACATGTAACTGACTCATACAGCCGCCATTTGGCATCTGGCACGTCTGCCTGTGTGCTGAGACGCTGGCATACAATCCCATCATAAGCAGCCACTGCTGCAGACTCTCTCTAAGAATAGCTGAAAACCACCAGAGAAGCTGGTTTACAAGTCTGTAACCAGCCACTATTTTTATGTTACAGTTGCAAAGCTTGATCAAAGCTGGAGTTTTTAATCCGAAAAAAAAAAACCCAGCACAACTAGATTGCAATTTTCAAATGTATGTCAATGTTGCATGCCCTTGATAAAGTCACGTTGCTAGGGTGTTGCCATGCAGTTGCAAGTGTTTAAGTGGTTTGTATTGAATTGGAATGCGGTTGCTAGGGCTCTTGGTGGTTTCTAGGTGGTTATTTACTGGCAAAATGCATACTGAGAATATGAGAATGAAATATAATGAGAAAGTTTCTTTTTTTAATTAGACGCTTCACCTTTAAAAAAAGCAAGGATACAACAGTGAGCTAATGAGTTAATGACCAATAGAATCTAACCAGAAAACAAAATACTGTATTTGATCACATGATCACATTGGTGGTTTAGCACAGGATGAAACACCTGTTGCTTTTGCAGCGCCATCAGGCATTAATCGATTGGCCAGACCTGCTATGCCAACCGCTGTGATGATCACAACATCCTGCTATCGAGTAAACATCAAATACCAGCACGATCCCTGAACCCTCAGTGTAAGCCAATGTTGCCAGAGAAAACCTGAGGAACTTTTCATTCTTTTCATAAGTGAAAGAGTGAAACCATGTGCTCTATATCCCTCCATTTGAAGTCGCCCAAAGTGACCTCTAGGTGCTAGAGTCCTGCTTTGTGAACATTCCAGGTTACGTTAAAGTGGCAAACAGGAAGAACACCTACCACTTTCTCAATCTTAAGACGTCAAGAATTCCTGCCAGAACAGAAAAAGTTCCTGCCTAGACTGAGTTAGAACAGAGCCAGTCACAGCATATCATATCATATATACCCACACCAATTGCATAAACACATCTACTTCCAGCTTCTGGTCTTAAATTAGAGGAGCAAGAAAAGGAAAGGGTAATTCAGATAATTGACGTATTAATAATAATATTAATACATATTAATAATAATAATGTCAAGAACAGTATTAACAACAACTGTCATGAGAGAACATCAAGAAAACATCATGAGAAGACAGCATTAACCTGAGCAGGTAACCAACACCACAAGAGCTGTATGATTGTGTTCCGTTTCAATTTCGTTTGCTCTCACCACGCAAAGCACATTAAAAGATGGAAAACCACCCCACACTCAACATGGCGACCACCACAAAAGCTGAAGTGGTCTTACCAGAGAGACCATTTACAAGATTCTATCATTTATGATCCTAATTTCCAGACCTCCATTCTTCTTAGTGCCTTGTTTGTCCTGACTAGCTCTTTCATTATTCAGTTTCCCTTTGGGAGTTTTTTTTAAATAATTGACGGTCGTGAGGATGGAGGAGGCTGAGTGTTAGGCAGTGAGCACAGCTGCAGAATAAACCCAAGACTGATCTGTCCAACCCACTTCAACTTGTTCACAAGAGCCTTGCCCATTAGCCACACCTACACCCAAAATGATCCCCCAGCCACTATAACCTCAAACGCAGTGCCAAAACAAACACAGCCCAGCCTCATTTAGACAGAAACTTGTACATAATGATGGACAACCCTGCCTTGTCATTCACAAGGAGAACATGAAAAAGCAGAACAGCAGATCTGGCATTGATTTGGTTTGAGAACAGCGCAATGGAACAGGCTATAAATACAGTAAGGTTTCTCAGTCAGTTATCGCATGTGATCACTGGTGCAGAGGGAACAGAGATGAGCATGCATTTTCAGGTCATTGTCTGAGTGTAAACCCAGGGAATTGTGGGACTGAGAGCAGAGGGGAACAACCAGTGAGAATATTATGAACTGAAGCTCCTGCCCTGACAGACAGAAAGCAGAATGTCTGAATATGTAATCCAACAATATGTCAACTAACTATAGATTAAACATCCATCACTTGAATGGTAAATAGTGGGGGGTGAGCAGACAGCTGAGCTGATGACAAGTTAAAGATCAAGTTTTCCTAAACCAGGCCAAAACTGGCCTGGAAGATTAAAGACATTGTTAGATCAAATAGTTGCTTTATGTTTCACATTTTTTGTATTCAGATTAATAGCTATTGACCAATGATTGGTCTAGAACTGTGATTATTCCACAGGACTGCCACTCTGCTTGGTGTCATTCTTACTACAGCCTTTAGGTAAGCTGTGACTATTCACAATACAGTACCTCTTATACCATACTGTTTAAACAAATTTTCCAATGCCAGTTGAATGATAATAAAATACTGACAGAAAACCCAAGAGCTTAAACCCACCACTATACAATGACTCCACATAATCCTCTCTCACCATCCTACAGACTTCCATTGGGATGTACTGTGCTCCCACTCAAAGAAATCACAGAAATTGTCTTGCAGAGTCTGGTGCCAGAGTCTCATTGCATAATTTCTTGATCAGACATGAGCAAGTCTCACAGTATAGTGGGCATGTCGGGCCTGTACTATCATAATAAATACTGCTTAGTCAACAGTATTCAGCGCACTCAACGTCAGCGCTAATCAGGGTGTATAATCTGAATCTCTGCTGAAATGCGGATTTCCCAACTCGCAATCACTCTTGTGGTCAGTACAACATCTGGCCGATAATCCAAATGAAGCTTATTTCTGCATAGTCTAATAGCGGCTTATCTCTTTAGTGGGGGGGTGGGTTGTTTACAGACTGAGTCAATTACCAACTACAACGATAAAACCGGTCAGTTACTGGAGTAGACTGGTGGTGAAGGGTGTGAGAGAGATGCCAAGGCTCTCCTCGCCCCCTCTCATGTGGACGCTCTGATAAAAGAGCTTTTTCAGGCCTTTCCTCAGGCTTGTGACCAGCTATAAACAGTGGCAGCATCCATAATGAGCCATCTGATGAACCGGATTCAGCGCAGGATATCACTGACATGCAGCGTGTTTTATTAACCGACATGACTGAACGTACAGGTCCTGAAAGAACATCCAGGGAGAAACAACAAACCATGAGCCATCAGGAATCATTGGTATTTCTGTCCAGACCGCAACCACGCTGGACTGCATGAAAAAAGCCTGGAGCGATGAGCATTCCATTCCCTGTGAGCTCCCCAAATCTCTTCTATTTCCAGAGGGTTATAAATTACAATTTATAGAACAGAGCATCAGTTACCAATATGTGGGGCTTTTCAAAACAGATCAGGTCGTCAGCACACAGGGTTTGATTTGTATCATCATATACGATTGCTAAACACATGTTCTGTCATTAAAAATCCATTTGTGACCAAATAAAAATGTGTGTATTGCGTGCTACAAAATAATTCCCAGGGATATACATATATATTTTATAGCTTTGAATAACAGGAACGATATGATCCGACAGCCCCAGCTAAATCCAGCCTGCAGTAAAAACAGCCCAGCTGATACACGAGAGGCTGTGGGATGTGAATCAAAAGGAAAAAGAGGGGAATTCTCCTTGCAGAGCCGTACAGAGAGGCCATTCTCTAGGCTGAGGTCACAGCCAATCAGAGCACGTTTCACCACGGCCCTGTGCTGCGCGGCCTTTACCATGCAGCGCATGCAAAATGTTAATGTGTATAATGTGGGCTTTGAATAGAGCTCTCTGTGGCTTTTAACTTGAGCATGAAGCGCAAGCAGACCGAACTGAAGCTCACAGTAGGATGGAGAAAAGATTAAAGGCACTGTTAAGATAAAAGGCAATACATTTCAGACAGCATACACGGAATTCACAAATCTAAGTCACAGATTTTAACAAAGGTGAATAACTTTGAATCTACATAAATGAAATAAGAAATAAGAATTCTCACAAATATCAGAAAGTAAATACTGATCAAACTGATCCAATTTGCTGATTTGTTAAGCAGTTGCAAGTTCCCACCCAGCCCACCACAGGGAACGTTCTCAGGATGTTGGCTAGCATTCTCTAAAAGTTCTCTCAAATTATCCAAAAACATTCTTGGAGCAATGTTAGTAGAACATTTAATAATGCTATATATCATATCAAAAACATTATTACTAAGCGGTTAGTGGAACATTTTAAAAATGCTACAAAATTAAAAAATAATGTGATTGAATAATGTTTGCTGTTGCCCTTTTTTTCTTTACTCAACAACTCTGTTTTGACGGTGTGGAAAGAGGCTTGACATTACAGAAGGAATTTACTACAGCAGACCACTTAGAGAGCACTTTCTCATGACATCAATGAAAGGTCCGTCCTGACAGGACGTATCGCAGCTCTAATAAGCCACAGTTACACGGTTCTCCTCTATTCTTTTCCTCTGGAGACTTCCTCTCTAATTGTAATTTTGCTGAGTGAAAAACAGGTGGCACAGACAGCCAAGATCAGACAATGCATGAGGAAAGTGGGCACCAAAGTAGCCAAAATGAAAATAATAACAGAAAAGAAAGCCGATGGAGGAAATACTTGTCATTTTTTACTTGTTCCTGGTGGCCATTTGTAATTGCTGTGAAGTACTCAGCCAGCCTGCATGCCTTAATTGAAAAATATCGACACATCTGCTTTGGCAGGACTGTAGCGAATCAATGCTGGACAAATGTAATCAGTAAAAAAAAGTTATATAACCTATAGCTGTTAAAACTGAATTCCACAGCCCCAGTAGTGAACATGCCCATAGTGTGTACTGAGGCACAGAGATGAAATATACTTTTCTGCTTTTACCTCTCTCAGTCTGATTTAGACCCCACCTTTGCACAGCTTTCCCAAGAGACCCAGTCAGGAAATGTCATGTTTGTTCCAAAGCAAATTCCAAAAATACCAAGAATGGAACTTTAAGGAGGAAACATTTCCTAGCCAGTCACAGACACAAGCACAGAAAGCAGTTTATTACACGCATTATTTATGATCGCTCTGACCAAAGTTTTATTAATCGCTTTTAAAGTTACATTAACATTCAGCAGTAATCTAATCTTTCTATTTCTCAACAACACACACATTCTTTAAAAATCATACTGTAGTAACAGCCTGTTGTTCTTTATGATTATTATTTAACTGGATCCCTGCAAATCATAGCAAACTGAACACTGACCATTTACCTGCAAAGCTAATACGGCAACTGGAGCAACTAATATTCTGACTGATCTCAGTCATATTTAAAAGAAAAGACTTCAAACCTTTTGTGAAAAGGCATTTTAAAACAGTGAAAAGACTTCTGTAAACCACTGTCATGGGAACAATACGTAAGCTTATTAACAAAAGCACATCTTTGTTAAGCACTTATAAACTCCCCAAACTGGTGATGTGGCAGGTGCAACACGTAGAAATTGGCTCTCTTGCCAGTTCCTGTGCTAGGACTTCCTAAACACGCTCAATTACTTCCCTCACATCACACTCCTGCCCAGCACACCCAGCATTATAACACACTGCACTATGTCCTAAAGGTCAGCTGTACAATTAATACAGGACCTGCTGGACTGAGAAGGACAGAGGGGTGTGAAACATCAGCTGCCCTGATCAACAAATAAAACCGAAATCAACAGAGGTTTAACTCAGAGGGGAGGAAACAGCCACGGTATTTGGCTGCATTGGTTCTCAGACCAAGACTGACATAAACATTAGTTAAATACCCACAGGACAGTAAAAAGCATTCAAAAAATCTTTGTCTCTTCTGGAAATAGATACTAGGGAATTTGCTCTCCAGAAATTAGAATCCAAGAAAAATGCAAAGCCTTAAACATACAGAAAAGTGATCAACAAATATTTGAATGAAATTAGGAGGAAGAACACTTTTTAATTAATGATCATTAAATGTGTGGAACAAAAAGTATTAAAAAGGGGGTTTATTGTGAGAGTGAAAAATATGTAATTAATTGTTCCTAAATTCCAGGACAAAACAATGTTTAAGTTTAGAAATCTGAAACGTTCAGAAGGTTGAGATAAAATGAGAGCCAATCAAATCAGGGTTGCTTCCTGAACAGAGCTCATGGTCTTGTGGAGTAAAATAACACTGCAAGGGCCAAAAGTAACATCTACGCTGCCGGTACACTCAGAGGAAGGGTCTCACTCATCTAGTGTGTGTGTCAGAATAAAAAAGATGTTATAAAACAAAAGTTCTGGCTCCAAAATTTGACTGAAGACACTGTATATTTTAAGTTGCTGATAACTGTAGCTCAGCTGGTAGCATTGTGTTAGCAGCACAAAGGTTGTAATGACTAAAATCGATTTTTTTTTCTTCACAGCAGGTCCATTTAAACAACAGGAAAACAGGTCACATGTAGTTCTGTACAGTTTGTCCAGACATTTCAAACTAAAGTTTTCCCAACAAACATGGAAATTGATGCATGCAAAACCAAACCACTATATCCAGTTTAACAGAGTTCACACAACAGAAAAGGTGCAGTCATCTAATCCATGAGGCAGTAACTATCATCACTGGTTGGAGGCCAGTGCAGAGATGAAGATTTCCAGTCTCTACAATTTCTGCGGTTGTTATTTTACATACACTTGCATATGAAAAACCTAGCTTGGTAAAATTGCTCCCAGACTGTTCAGAAGCCATGCCAAAGAAACAGAAGTACCAGAACCCACAGGCGGTGAGAGGGGGAGAGAAAGAGAAACAGAGAACGAGGTCACGGAGTGAGAGAGTGTGAGCTGCAGAACAATTTCTTAAAACGATAGTCGCAGTTAAAATGGATGTTAGCAAATGACGGAGGCAAGACGAGCCTAACCCTCCTAATTTAACACAGATGGCTCCTTTCAAGTAAGCACTCCACATCTGAATCATCCACCTGTCAGTGTCCATTTTTAGCACCTGTTAAGTGTGATGAAGGGGTTGAACTGCCGCGCTTGCACCAACTTGACCTCTGAGAACTCAGAAGAATGCGTTTGCATTACTCAACTTGAAACTGACAGCACACGGTTCATCCCGAATGTCTAAATGGAGACCGAGCAGATGCTGAGCTCTTAGGGGGGATTTTGCAAAGAATGTATTGCGTGCACTAATGACGTTGTTTGTTTACATGTACCATCTGTGTTGTTTCATCACCTGGTTAACTATAAGAATTATGCAAATCAGATAATGGCACAAACATCCTTATTGGCTGGCTTGAAGTGCTAGATTGTGAAGAACACAGCTGACTAACATGATCGGGAATACTCTGCTGTACAGTGTCTCGTTCACTTAAGCTTTAAGCCTAAAGAAGTATAGGGAAGTATAGTTTTGTGGTGTAGAAGGTCCCAGAGGTGCCATGGACCAGAACTGCAGCAGAGATGGAGCATATGTGACCTTCTCTATTGAGTGTAAAACTGCAGCACACTCACAACAAGCCTGGTTTTATTTCATATGGCTGATTATTATGAAACCCTACCGCAACACTTACAATGACATTCCCTTATTTACTGTGAGGGCGAAAATGTTTAAAACTCATTTCCACACTGTAAAAAATGTGTGAATATGGGAAAGACCTTTAATGAGAAACTGCCTGGTTTAAGCAAAACATATTTGTGGTTCTGGATACAACCTTCACAGTGAACTCATAATACTGGACCTCTGAGGTTAGTTAACTGCTAAGTCATGCTTTCACACTGCTTGTAAAACAGCATGATGGGACACTGAGGCTGGTTGTTAGAACGTCTGTGTCGTCTCCCTGTGTGAGTGTGTGTGAGTTCTTGTTTCTCTACCATTTTGGGGACCAAAGGTCCCACAAGGATGGTAAAAGTCACACACACCTACATTGTGAGGATCAGCCAGTGGTCCCCACAAGGGAAATTCATTATTAAACATACTAACTTATGCTTTTTGTAATAATCTAAAAATGTAAAAAGGTTTCTGTAATGGTTAAGGGTAGAATGAGGGTTAGGGGATGGAATATGCAGTTTCTACAGTATAAAAGTCATTGTGTCTACAGATAGTCCCCACAAAGCATAGAAATCTAACATACAGGAACAGGACTTAGGGCATCTGGTGCACAGCTGTAGGGACCTTTGTTGAAAACAGTGTCAGGGAGTACAACCTTGCAGGAGGTCGGTCAGGCATAATGAACTGCCACCCATTGCAATGCCTCAGCACTCTTCAGCACTGAAGACACTGAGATTTCTGCTCTAAAACCAGCCAGATCCACCATGAAGACACACTTAACATTTTTATGGCTTAATAGCTGTTTGTTGTTTACTTTAGGGTGTTCTGCTTCTAACCAGTGAGGATAAATCTGATCACGTTTGTGCTAGCAGGGTGTGTGGTTTTGTCTCAACAGACAATTTGACTAGACAGACAGCAGACTGCACTGAAAATAGACTGCATTTACCTGTTTGTTTCAGCAGGGTTTGTATTGTTTCTACTGTGGTTTCCTCACGTCCATCTCAGGACATCCCGACTACAATGGTCAGTGCCTAGAAGAATGGAGAACTTCCTGTACATTCCCTGTGTTCTCTACTAAGGATAGGAGACAACAGGAATAGCATGATATTCTTGAGCTTTCTCTGCTGTGGAGAAAGAGTTTCTATTCACGCTCTCCACCAAACTTAATTATTACTGGACGTCAGAAACATTTCCTAGAATTAAAATACCGTCTGTGTGTATTATTAGTGATCAAATTAACCTCCAAGTAAAGAACTTTCTTCCTTCTGATTGAGAACTAGTTTTTCCATTCATTTGTAAGGAATGTTATTTAGTGATAATAGTGGTGTATACACAATAAAATGGGCAAAAAAAATCCCTTAAGGAGGCCAAGCCACACAGTCTAAAACTACAGGGATTTGTGGGGTGGTCTGTTTTGACTTGGGCCAGTAAGCAATCACCTAGCAACACCCTAGCAACCACCAAGAACACTCTAGCAATCAACAAAAACGACTCATGTAACCTTACCTTATTTACCACATTTTCTTCTAAGAAAATGTCACAATCTAGTTTATGTAACAACCCACATTTGTACCTCAGTTTAATCAGCGTTTAAAAATCAAAACAGTACCTAAGCCCTGTCCTAAACCTCGAAAACAGCAATATACAGAGAGCCACCAAATGCGGAAAGCAAAAGGCCAGTAAAGAAGATGGTTATCCCAGAAAAGCAGCTGGGCCCAGCTGCGGCTGTCTTCATAACGTACGCCTGCCAAACTCTCTCTGTTTGCCCTTTCTCTGCACTGAGACATGATCGTTTCACAGCTCATCTTTATTTGAATAGATGATTAAGCTGTTGCTGTTTGTTTTTGGAGACAAAAGACCTGAGAACATCTCCCACTGTTCAATCAGACCCACACATCAGTGCAGCACTCCAGAGGTCACAAGAGCAAATTTATGCTCTCCACAGACTCGTGCTACAAAACAACTACCTGTAACTGTGTCCAAAACAGACCAAATCTCCAGCTAGTTTTCACTTCCTGTTTGTCATGTTGTTTTACACACTGTTCACACAGTTGTGGCTATTTTGATAGCAATAGAAAATTAAGCAACATTATATTGAGGGTGCTAAATTATTTTTAGCTATAATCACCCAGCCTTACACAGCTCCACAACAAAAAAAGCTCCAAAACTAATGCTCTCAGAGGACATACAGTATTAGATATCGAAGACAATGCCTGTAGCACTCTGTGCCAAATAACAGAAGATTATAATTGTCATCAGAGAGAAAGACAGGGGCAAGAGCCATAGAGACCAGCACACAAACCTCC
Source organism: Chromobotia macracanthus (assembly GCA_036877525.1). NCBI lineage: Eukaryota > Metazoa > Chordata > Actinopteri > Cypriniformes > Botiidae > Chromobotia > Chromobotia macracanthus. Next base: position 239,983 of record JAZGTH010000080.1, on the reverse strand, counting down.
TACAGCTCTAAGACCACGTAATGAATCCTAATCAGCACAGAGGGAGGTTGACTTACAGCTATGCAGCAAAGCATGTCTCTTGTTTGTTGGTAAAACCCAAAATAGAACAAAAGAGTCATTCTGGTATGAGACGGGGGTGCTCGCCCAAAACCGATTTGAGGGAAAGCACATGGTGAAAGTGTTGGTGAGAGAGATGGTTACAGAACAAGCGGGTCAGTTTTGAACAGCTTGGATTACCTGTGCTGTTAAGTCTAAATTTATTAGACTATAAAGCTAATCTTGGATTTCTTGGAACTTCATTTATGATCCTCCAATGACCCTATAAGCAAATAGACCCCAGTAATAAAATCTATTAGGAAAAACCATTAGAAGTCTTTATAAGCATAAACATGCAGGGCTGCCCATTGTATTATTTTCCAATAATGACTGTACAGTAACATTCGCCCGACTTAAGAGCTTATGTTGAGATTTATCATGGACGCAAATGCTAAACCTGAAACACAGCTGTAATCACTCCAGGCTGTACATCTCATTTATCATCATGCACGTGTAATAATGATAGGAAGGGAGAGGAATGGGGTGAGCTCTCTGTCTTATTGCTGTCGGGCATCTGTGGGTCAGCTCAGCTTGCAGGAGTTCACCTGCGCCTCACCTGCTCCAGGCCATGACTGACTCCAAAGAGACCAGACTCTGTTTCAACATGCAGCTCACAAAAAAGCAAAAACAAACCCTCTGCATTCTTTAACATGGATCTAAATACTCCTGTGAATAAAACATAGAATTATCACTTTGGCCAGGACAGGAATTCCCAACCTTTTTTAAAGGAATAATAATTTATTATTTAGAATGAACTAAAAGGGTAATACTTTTTAAAACATTGTACATTTTAAATCAATCATGTTCTTTTTTGTTTTCAGCATACCAACACAAACATGATTCAGACATGCTCTGATTCACCGAGTCAAAGCATCTTTTTGCTCTCTCATTGTAACCAATTAATATTCACAGGTTTCTGCTGAATGTAATTACAAAACCTTTAGCAGTCATTGTAGGAGGAAAGCTTTGTGAGCATCACCATTACTCCAGTACAGTAGTCTCTGCATATACATGCATACTCGCAGCTTACACGCTTGCTAATAATGACACAACCTCCATCCATCCTGAAGTAAATCAAACATTTACGCCAAAGTGCCATTTTTATCTGTTATCCAACAAGGAAGCAGAGCACAACATGAAGATAACCTTCAATGGCTTCCCTCGGTCAGGAACCTTTCATGAAAACACAACAAAAGCTCAGCCTACAGATCAGATAGCTGCCCAAGACTTTTTCTTTTGCTATCAAAGCAAGTGGTTGATTCTATGGATTATGTTTTAAAAGTTGTCAACAGGTTCAAAAACCTTAGCTATAATAATCTTAGATTTATCATGAAAGGTTTTCTTAAAGAATTGGTTGCAACTAGGCCCAGACCTTCTGCACCAGGAGGTAAAAATTTATTACAATTTAATGATGATAAACGAACTGCTAACTTTGTGTTATGTAAAAGGAAATTCTAAATCTTTCTTATGACTATTTTAATTGCAACACCCCAGTGTCCAACTATTGCACAACAAACTGTGAAGAAAACAAACACAGACATAAACAACATCATTTCAAAGCCTGTCATTAAAGACCTCGCTTGTGGAAAGCTGGAGGAGAGATAGATTTGGTTAGACGCATTGTGACAGATGTTTGTCCTGGAAAGTAATCTCCTTCCTGCTACACAAGAACTTGTTCATCTTAAATGATGTGCTTGTATTCTCCAGAAGAGCCAGTTGGCTCCAAGTGTGTGAGCTGGGCAGACTTACGGGGAGTTGCCTGGAAAGACTGTGATCATAAAGGAGAGAAGAAATAGAGAGAGAAAGAGAGTGTGGACTTACGTCAGAAGCTTCCCGTCGTAGTTCTGCTGTGTTCCTCAGCCAACAACGGCTCAGCTCACTCAGTTCCAAGATGGGTTGAACCTTCAGCTGAACTGTGTCACCTGATTGTCGAATCATCTCCACAATCTCATCCCTGTTTTTGTTCTCCACATTACGCCTGTTGATCTCCACCAGCCTGTCTCCGGGCACCAGGCCAAGAGCAAGATCTTTTGTGCCAGCACCTGGCTCTGCAAAGTGAACCACTCGCCGATACACCCCTCCATCTGTGCTGCGGTCCAACATGGTGGTGCGCCGCAAGGAGAAACCAAAATCTCCAGTGTTCCGCCTCTGAAGAACCATCTCTCGAACCTGAGGCGTCTGCGGCGGTATGACATTAGGCAGGCGAAGATCCGCAGGGAACGTTTTATCCACAACCTCAGGAATCTGCACCTTTTTCACAGGAGGAGAAGGTTGCTTCTGCTGCTGAAGACTTTGCTTACGCTGGGGGTCAAAGACCTTGGACTCCACCTGTGGAGATGGGGCAGCTGAGTTCTGCCCAGAGGGTGTTGAGCCCTCAGACTGACTCTCATCTTTACTCCTTTGAGAAAATGAGAAACGCTTCATGATCGAACCCATTTGGGAGTTCTGCAAAGCAAGAGCACCAAACCTAGCTGCTCGCTCCTTAACGGAACTCCGGTGGCCATCTTGGCCATAATCACCCTTTAAATCATCACTGGTCACACTGAGTTGATCTGCATCCAGAACCATACTGCTGCGGTTACTCAGGCCATCCGACTCTATGTCAGTTAGATTGAGATCGGTGCTGCTGGCAACTTTAATAGGGATCGGATTTGAAATCTCCAACTTGTTCTTGGAGTCTCGCTTGGAGCTCCGGTTGAGGTTGAAGAAGCCTCGTCTCATGCTCATCTCATCCAGGCTTCTGAGCTCAGCTGCAGACATTCTTTCCCTTCGGTCTCTCTTCTCCTTCTTAACGCCATCCTTCTCCTTGTCTTTTTTGATCAAGTTGAACATATTGTCCACAAATGTCGACTACGTTCCACTACAGAAGTGCCAATGTTTTCACAAGCAAGGGATTTTTCCATGCAGAAACAGTAGCTTCAGGAAATCCGGAATTGTGGCTCCCTGGAGAGAGATACATATCATATCAATAATTGTGACCAAAGATGTTTCATGGCATGTTTTCAAGTCATTTTAGACACCAGTCACAGCAATATTCCAATTAAACTGCAACAGAACATCTCTGGTGTTAAAACATTGTCCTGGCATTATTATTTTTTAGATAAAAATACAGTATATATGAAATCACTAATAGAATTTACTTCTTCACACAGGAGAGAACTCTCTTTTCATATTTTTCTCTTTACCGTAATGTGATATGACTGCATTTAATCTTCATCAATACAGCAAACTTGACCCTTGCGTTGACCTTTTTATTTCCTGTTTCAGTGTAATAAAGACGCTATATTGAGACTATATGTTGTTAAACAGGGTTTAAGGCATTAGGGAGATGCTATGAAAGCCATGGGCCTCTTACATTCCTATTTTCCCATCAGCAGGAGATTTCATCCTCCAAACAACTTCTGTTAACAAGGGGCCAAATTCTTCTCCGTAATACATAAGGGCAATTGAGAAAATTCTTCCACGACCATAAAAGTCTTGATTCTGCAACATGATACTACTGATTACTACCTACCCTACTAGTTTTGCTACAATTTACAGTACAATTAGTATTAGGTTCAGCCTCAAATTATAAATGCAAAGCATGAAGTGAACTGATAAACCATATGCACCTCCTACATGTATTGCGATAATATGAATATAATGATAATAAATGCACTGTCATTATGATTATAAATATATATACTGAACATAGAGCTCAGAATTAGGATGAAGGTCAAGCAAGTGCCAAAAGGCAATAAAAGCTGCAATAATGCCAAAATAACAGTGAAGACGCCAGACTGTAGATAAATTAGTGCATGAGTTATGTGCAGATACCAGCAATAGTGTCTTGATAGTTTTTATTCTGACATCTCACAGATTATTATACATGCACAAGCACACCATGGTAATCATACTGTACTTTGGTACTGTACCATTACTGTACTTTGGTTTCCTCCAAAGTACAGTAATTACTGTAGTTACAGTAGTTGTTGGCATGTCTTGCTACATCTATATTTATTTTAACTGTACTATCATTACCATAAGTTTCATAATTACCTTACATGCATGTATATATACTCAATAATTGAAAATATATGAAACTTTTATTTTTCACTGTGACACTGCAGAACCGTTTAAGTGAAATACAAAAAAATAAATCATAAAAAAACACTAAAGAAATGATTCAAATGATGAGGACAGCAAATAAGATATATACACCATCAGATCAAATGTTTAAAGCCCATGAAGATGTCAACTTCACTGTTGCTTGATATTAGCCACCAGTGTCATCAAAAGTTAACATGGCATATTTTTATTGAATGGGTTAACTGAACCTAATGAAAATTAATTATTGTTATTTTAATAACAAGCATATTCAGTCGAAATCAAGCCCTGTTTGCAGCAGAACAGGAAAGGTGAGCGCTGACATTAAACTAAAGCGAAGAGCTCAATGACAAGTTTACAATATAACCCTGATCTTTTACAGTGTAACAAAAACAGCTTTGTACAATGCAACACTGGCGCATTAGAGGCCAGACATAAAAACCAGGGGACGGAAACGCAAAATACAAACAAACCAGAGCAATAAACACTCTTATATAAATGTGTCCAGTCATTCAGCCATAGCAGAGAAGCGCTCGTCAATCAACTGCGGCAGAAAAAGCCCAACGCTAAAGCTTAAGATCAGCCGCTAACCATTTCAATGAGCTGCATATGGAAAGAAACTGATCATCATAGATCGGATAACTTAAACATTGGGTCTGTTTAACCTACTGATCTGTAACCTAACCAATAAAGAGTTAAAACAATCCTCCGCTACAGTTAGCAGGTCAGTTAGCATGAGTAAGTGGCTGATAAGGGTCCTTCCTTCGCCTCTTTATTCCAGCAGCAGACTGCTGTTAAAGCCATGCTCACATCCCTGACATTGGATTTTACCACCTGAAAATAATGGGATGTCACCCTATTTACGGAATTACAGGACAAATGGATGTATACGTGAAAATAGGTTGGACTCACCTTTGTGATATGTGACGTTTCGGGCTGAGATCGGTATTGTTTCTGGTCGGTCTATCCTCTAGATGGGCGCAGCTGAACGTGAGCAGGCAGGCAGTGTTGTAAATATATAGTGATAAAGGCGGTAGGTTGGCCTCATGCTGCTCATTGTTTAGAGGAGAAGAAATGGCGACACCTGTTGGATAATAAACCAAATAAATGCACGTCAGGTTACTGATCTGAGGTCTGAGAGAAGCCACATTGCAATTAGTTTTGTTTTATTAGTGATGAAACAAAAACATGATCAATCTGATTGATAAATATAGGACATTGCTTTTGGTGGTTTGGTGGTATTACGGGTTCTAATTGGCCCAATATTATACGATATTACAATGTTTACAATTTATTTCCCATTTGTACAGTAATTGCGTTTGAACAGTTAGGTGTTACAACAACAATTACATTAAACTACCACTTTGTTGTGTCTTTTTGTAATTGTATTGTTTTAGCCATAGCTGTTTGTTGGATGCCCTAACACATTTAGGTAGGTGTGAGTAATTTTGTCATTTTTGTCAGGGACGAATTTGATTTTAACATACACTGTAACAGGTTTTCACTTTCACTTTGAATGAGTTCTTGATTTCGAAGAATATTGTAATATTGTAAAATTGATTTTAATACTAGTGGCCAGTAGGTGATACCCACGAGCCTTTGCCTCTCCTTCCTTGTGTCTTGTGTCTATTCAGACTTTGAATCATTTACTTATTATTATATTGTATTATATAATATTGTATTGTATTGTATTGTATTGTATTGTATTATAATATATTGTATTATATTATATTATATTATATTATATTATATTATATTATATTATATTATATTATATTATATTATATTATATTGTATTGTATTGTATTGTATTGTATTGTATTGTATTATAATATATTGTATTGTATTGTATTATAATATGTTGTATTATATTATATTATATTGTATTGTATTGTATTGTATTGTATTGTGTTGTATTGTATTATAATATATTGTATTGTATTGTATTATAATATGTTGTATTATATTGTATTATAATATGTTGTATTATAATATGTTGTATTATATTATATTATATTATATTATATTATATTATATTATATTATATTATATTAATGGTTAATAATAAATATGTATTTATTTTGTTGTTACTTTTTAGCTGTCCTCCCCTTGGCCGCTGTTTTGAACTGCAGTCGATCAAGCGCGGCTCTAGTCTAATGCGACGTCATCGCCTACAGCGTCAGAGAAGGGGCGGGGCATCTGGATCGGGATGCGCTTTAAACATGAGCTCATAACCCCGGGGTTGTGTTCCCTATCACAACAGTCCGCTTCAATCTCGAAAAGCGCTTGCAGCTGCAGGAGTGCATGAGGAATGACGGAGTAAAGAGCTGTACCTCGATCAGGTAGCAAAGGAGGTGAAAGTAGGAGCGGGAGACGGGGGCTGTGGTCGGATTTAGTGAAAGAAAACAATATGGCCGCGGTGGAGCTGGAATGGATCCCTGAGACCCTGTACAACACCGCTATCTCAGCCGTGGTCGATAACTACGGCCGATCGCGACGGGACATACGCTCCCTGCCGGAAAATATACAGTTTGATGTGTACTACAAGGTAAGAAAGATAGGGAACAAGTCCGATTCAGAACCAACGTTTAAAGCATCTGACACTCATTACTAGCAAGTCGGCTAACAAAAATTGAAGCAGCCTGATAGAAAAATGGTCGGAATGTCAAGCTAGAAGACTAGTTTGCCATTATGTTTCATAAATCGTGTTAATGACAGCTTAATAGTAAGGTTACTGTACTAAGGGTGAATTAGTTTTTTCTAATATGATACATTGGGATTAATATAATCGATGTGGGTTGATGATATGTTTTAGTTATCCAGCCTATAGTTTATCTTCTACTGTAAAGCGGGCTGAGATGCACCTCGTTAAGACTAGTTAACCATAAACACTATTTTACAGTTTTACCCTTTTTTTATCTTTGACTAATACTTGGTTGAATGCACATATTTTAATGACGTGAGGATTTAAGCCATAATAGGTAATTACATCAAATTAATGTGTTAAAGCAAGTTGACATTTATAGATAGAAATTTTTATGCTTTTAATGGTTTAAGGTACTGTTGCTTCCGTGGATAAAAGATTTATGTAAGCCGTTGTATACTACAGGCACATTCATCTATAATGCTACATAATTACTTTTTGTATTAATCTTATGCAAAGTAAAATATAGTTGCTTTTTCTCAAGTTGTCAGTGCAATATGCATGGAAGTAAATTGAGGCCTTCTGTTTTTATTTTAATGCAAGTTTTCAGATATTTAAACTGGCAATTATATGTCAATGCGATTAGACCAATCTCACTGTTTTGTATACAAAACTATCAAAGTGTGACATTACAGATGAGTAATGATGAAGGATTGTGAAGTCTCTTTGACAAGGTCAGGAAATATCTGCATTTCTGCAGTCCATTTCTTAGATAAAACCCAAATAAAATATGTAGTTAAATCATTATATTCATAGTTGATGTGTAAAATATTAAACAGAGTTTGACAGCTTTAAAGGACTGGAACAGAATAAATGTTATTGACATATGTGATCTTTATTTGGGTAGTTTGTTAATCTGTCTGATCAAACACTTTCCCGTACTTGTTGCTTAAATTCTCATGAGATGTCACCTTTTTTGAGGATGATAGTGCATACTATAAATTGAAGACTGCTGAAGATTGCTATAAGACAGTTTAATCATCTAATCTCTACATTATGTCTTTTGTTGCTCTTCAGGCCAGAAGTCACATTAAGTAAAATCACGCACTTACATTAGCTGTTTGATACCAGATGTAGCGTGTAACAAACCAAATGTTCAGTTGAAAAAACAATGAAAGAGGTTGGCACATATACTAGTCTTGCAGAAACTCTTCCTGATTGTACATTCTGTTTACTATGGCTACTTTTCTTGGTTTTCTGGGTCTTAGCGCTTCTCTCGAGGGAAAGGCTGAGTTGTCTTTGTTGTGTCAAATGTACAATGGGGCTCAGCAAGCTCACATTTCTTCATGTGTTCCAGCTTTACCAGCAAGGCCGGCTCTGCCAGCTGGGAGGGGAGTTCTGTGAGCTGGAGGTCTTCGCAAAAGTCCTCAGGGCCTCTGACAAAAGGTATTTGACAGTTTTAAATTTTGCATAGCGTATAGCACCCCAATGATGTGTTAATGGCTTTAATTAATGAGTGTGTGTGTATTTTGGGCAGATGATTCAAATCTCATAAGTTGCTCTGTGGCGCCGGCATTTATTGACACCGCTCAGCAAATTTGTTTCATTTGATAGACCGATATATCATCCAGAATGCTTTTTTTTTGCTGTTCTGAGATCAGCATTTGCCGATACGTGTGTCCACTTGGCTGATTAAAAGAAGCTTTTGCGATTTCCCCTTTGTTTCAGTACTGAAATGTGCTGACAAAAGTTTTGTGAAATGCGAGGATGCGTACTTGGCAAAAACATAGAATGACAGATATTAAAACAAGAATTGAATCTATTTATAACATGATGCAGCATCTTAAAGAAACATTGCTCATGCTGTGAGATGCTGTTGAAAATACACACAGTTTAACACCTCCTGTGTAAAGTCCCTGTCCAGCTAACAGGTAAAATATTGGCCAAGTGTCCTGTGTGTGTACTGTTGTTATGACGATCAGTCTCATAAATCAACACAGAAGGTAACTGTTATCAAAATGTGAAGCTCAAGCATGATACACATTTTCTGTGATTGTTATTCCTGTGTAAATACATTCTTGCCTCTTTAATGATTTAATAATTCTGTTTTGTGGACTTTAGACCTTCATATGTGGCTTCATATTCTAGATCAGGAACACATGGGTTTTATGCTATTATTGTACATTATATTAACCCAAAATTAAATATTAACGTTGTTAAGTTTTAACAAAGATTTAACTTAGTTAACCTATCATTAAATAAGTTAATTTTTTAAGAATGAGATCTTTTGGCACTTTATTTCAAAATAGCAAAATATTATGTTTTTGTCTTAGTGCCAATTAAAATATTGCCTAGGCAGGTATTTATTATAGTTGAGCTCTGCAAATTGAGCTACAGAATATATTCATGACTTAGAAGTCTGATCATATATGGAGGCTTAAACTTGCATTCCTTCAACAGGCACCTTCTGCACCACTGCTTCCAGGCTCTGATGGACCACGGCGTGAAGGTGGCTTCAGTCCTGGCCAACTCCTTCAGTCGTCGATGTTCATACATTGCAGAGTCAGATGCCCATGTGAAGGAGAAAGCTATACAGTTTGGATTCGTATTAGGTGTGCAAGTGTGAATCGCTCTTCTTAAATCTGTTTGCCTTACTGACGGTTGGAATAATGCTCTGCTTCTGTATCAGGTGGCTTCTTATCAGATGCCGGTTGGTATGGAGATGCAGAGAAGGTCTTCCTGTCGTGTCTTCAGCTGTGCACTCTACATGATGAGGTTCTTCACTGGTATCGTGCTGTGGAGTGCTGCGTGAGGTGAGGTCTATGAAGAATATCCAGCTTAATTTTTACAAAGCTTTTCATAACCTGTAGTTATTTTGTGGAGCCACACTCTTAGACCATGTTACTTTGTTTACCAGGTTACTTCATGTACGTAATGGCAACTGCAAATACCACCTGGGGGAAGAGACCTTTAAACTAGCCCAGTCTTACATGGAAAAACTAGCCAAACACGGCCATCAGGCCAATAAGGCTGCCCTGTATGGAGAACTTTGTGCCCTGCTGTTTGCCAAAAGCCACTATGATGAAGTAAGTTCCAGTGCAACATTAGAAAGCTGTTTGGAGAATGGCTGTTTATTGTGCTAAACTGTGTGTTTCTTGTGTTTTTTAGGCATATAGGTGGTGTATAGAGGCTATGAGGGAGATCACAGTTGGCTTACCTGTGAAAGTAGTAGTTGATGTTCTCAGGCAAGCTTCTAAGGTTGGTGGCAGCTATATTAGATGTCAGAGGTAGTGCTGGGTAAAAGTATTGATACATGAAGAATTGAAGTATTGATGACAATTGAAACAGGTCTGTTCACACTGTAAAGGAAATGAATTGATGTCAGATTGAAATCGGATCAAAAGCTCTAAATGAATCTAAATGGAATTGAATCAGGAAATCAGTAGTTGTACCCAGCTCTATTAAGAGATCATGCATGTTTGAGTTTTTGTAAATATATAAACTCCTAATCTATAGCCAAATTAAATAATGAATCTAAAACCTCCTCATTGATCCCTGCAGGCTTGTGTTGTTAAGAGGGAGTTCAGGAAAGCTGAACAGTTGATAAAACATGCAGTGTTTTTGGCACGGTAAGATACCGGTCATGTGTTGTGCATTTCCATTGAAAGAATGTGTGATGTTGAAATCATTCAATTTTGACAATGATGAATTGCTTATGCATTACCCTATTTTATTTTCAGGGAACATTTTGGACACAAACACCCAAAATACTCAGATACACTACTAGATTATGGGTTTTATCTCTTAAATGTGGATAACATCTGTCAGTCGGTGGCCATTTACCAGGTGAGACAAGAATTACTTACTATGGGTCCCTTCCCATAGTTCCCTCACGTTCTAATTCCTTGACTGAAAGATGATGGGTGATTTAGTCATTGGTACGCTCTACCCTTAGATTGCATTGGATATTCGGCAGTCAGTGTTCGGAGGAAAGAACATTCACGTGGCCACTGCACATGAGGACCTGGCGTACTCATCCTACGTCCATCAGTACAGCTCCGGTAAATTCGACAACGCACTGTGAGTATCTCAGTCCATTTTTTTAGCCTGATATTTAGAGAAAGATTTCTGAATCTTTTTGAAAAAAGTTTTGAAAAACTGTGCCATGTGTGAACAATACATAATAGGTCAGAGGCAAAATAACAAGACTGTTTTTATTACAGAGGAAATGTCTTAGAAAACAAGCATTCATTATATTAGGCATTTCTTTGAGATGCCACATTATTATATTCATTCCAAGACTAATCTTATTTGAACTTTTGTACCATTTTATTTGTCCCCTGGGTAGGTGGTTTTTAAAATGTGTACATCGCATGATGTTTGGTAGTTGCCCTAACCCCTAACACGGTTAAGCCGTTCTGTTAGAACTGTTTTTCATTTCCCTCTGTTTTTCATGGAAGTGTTTATTGAATAACATGTACCCATGTCACTTTGAATTTTGCTGGTAGATTCCATGCAGAACGTGCCATAGACATCATAACTCACATTCTCCCTGAAGACCATCTGCTGCTGGCTTCATCCAAGAGGGTGAAAGGTGAGACCAGCATTTCCAAAAACTTTCATAACTTTCCTTATTCACAGCTGCTTTTCTGGAAGGACAACATGGAAATGGCCCTTAATGGTTGGTCTTGGTGATTTGTTTTTTCCAGAGAATCTTTTTGCTTAATGTGCATATTTGATATTCCATCTCTAGCACTAATCCTGGAGGAGATCGCCATTGATTGCCATAACAAGGAAACCGAGGAACGTCTCCTGCAGGAGGCCCATGATCTGCACCTCTCTTCCCTTCAGCTGGCCAAAAAGGCCTTTGGGGAGTTCAACGTTCAGACGGCAAAACACTACGGCAACCTGGGACGCCTCTACCAATCCATGCGTAAATTCAAGGTTGTTAATCTTTCTAAATCTTAAAGCAAGAGTTGCCAAATGTGAAAATTCTGTTGTGATTAACTCACCCTCCTGGCTTTCCAAATCTGTTTGATTTTCTTTCTTCCATGTAACACAAAAGGGAGAAATTCTAAAGACTCTATAAAGCCATACAAAAGTTTTAGTTTCCATTTATTGTAGTTACATTGTAGCTGGAAGAGTAACCAACACTATCTTCAAAAGTTCTTCATTTGTGTTGCACAGAATAAAGTCATATGAGATTTGAACTACTAAATTTGACATAACTGTCATTTTTGGGTGAGCTACTCCTTAGTTAAACCTGTTAGAAGTTTACCCTACCTGTGATGCAAGGAAATCAGCACCAGTTGATCCTTGCTTAAGCCACGTGTTTTATCTATTGTGCAAGCCAAACTCAACACAGTTGAGTGCTTTTGAGGTTGCTGTGGTGCTAACTGAACTTTCCATGGCGTAACGTGTAATGCAGGAAGCAGAGGAGATGCACATCAAGGCCATTCAGATCAAGGAGCAGCTGTTGGGGCAGGAGGACTATGAGGTGGCTCTGTCAGTGGGACACTTGGCCTCACTCTACAACTACGACATGAATCAGTACGATGATGCTGAGCGCCTCTACTTGCGCTCCATCGCCATTGGTGAGGGGCACTAGTATTCTGTTGGTATTTTTGTTATTGGTAATGCATTGTGGGTAATTTACATACTTCCTGTGTAGCTTTGGCTCTATTATATAATCAGCCCAAAACACACTATTCTGTCAGTTATTTGCTTAGCCAAAATATAGAACCACACAAAAATGATAAAAAGTCCTGTGTTTTATTTCCTTCAGGCAAGAAGCTGTTCGGAGAGGGTTACAGTGGACTAGAGTATGACTACAGAGGCCTCATAAAACTGTATAACTCAGTTGGAAACTATGAGAAGGTCTTTGAGTACCACAATATTCTGTCCAACTGGAACCGTTTAAGGGACAGGCAGTTTGCAGTAGCAGACGCGCTGGAGGACGTCAACACAAGCCCCCAGGCCACAGAGCAGGTGGTTCAGTCATTCCTGCTGTCACAGAGCCACGCAGCTGGGCGGCCCTGCTTGGGCTAATATCTAGGATGCCCACCATCACCAAACTCAAAACGCACACAGATGTGCACACACGCCCTCATTTTCACACACATTGATAGTGATTTATTAACATGTAGTCAAGAAAGGGAAGAGAGTGTGATCACCTTGAGTTTCTCGAGATCTGATTGGACCGTCACTTAACTTTTACCAGCAGCTACCCTTTCCCCTGTTCTTTTTCTTTATAATGGGATTAAAACAATGGCACCGATTCAACCATGCTATCACTCATATGATGGATGGATAAGCAACGTATTCACTGAAGTTGTTCACACAAACTGTTTCTTAGACTTCAAGCAGACTCGAATAAGAAAAAAGTGCAGTCTGAAAAAGAGCTTTGCTCACGGAAAACTTTGTTTTGTTTCACCATGATTTGATTTTTGGAATTTTGGAAGGAGAGGAATCCACACTACAGGAATTGTTTGTTTATCACTGAATTATTGTTTTGTGGAGGAAATGCTTGGTGCAGCACCCACTGAATGAAACTGGATGGGAGAAGCCCCATCGTTCCTATAAATGAGTGAAGAAAATCCGTAGACATGCGTGTCCCCATTAACCTGAGGATTAGAGCTTGACTTTATGTAACGCAAAGCTGTGCATCAAGGATTACCTGTGTGCTCTGGAAAATAAGACCAGCCATGTTACACGATGGACCATTATGTTTTTTGCTTTTGTTTTTTAATAATTCATGTCATGTGTGGAATCTATGGACCAATGGGTTTCCTATTGCTCTAGATACCATGTTTTAAGTTTTCTTCTGGTTTTGTATTCCTTTAGTACTTACATAGCTTATTTTAAACTGCCAATAATTTATATGCAAGGTATGCTACGACTTGTAGATGTAATATTGCAAATGGATGAGCCAAAATGACTTCTGTTAATAACGTGTGAGTCCATAACTAACGTCTTATGCCATAACAGATTAATGGAGTGGACGGGGCAAGTATGTAAAGCTGGCTTTCTGTTAGAGTAGAGCCTTATTACATAATACAAATTCGCATACACACAGTAGGCTGAGGTGGGGGTAGTTACGGGACCAGGTTTCCTTTCAGAGCTCAGCCCCGGGTGGCAGTGATTAACACCCCTGGCCTGCTGCCATCTGAATGGACACAGAGGAAAAGGCTGAGCACAGCACCTGTCTTTGTATAGAAGCTCCCCTGCAGGGGAAACAGAGAGGATTGTGGGTATTGTGCGCAAGAGGGTGTAATTCAACACGTGTTTGTGTAGTGAGCAGCATTTCTGACCATGCAATATTACAGTGTGAATGAACTTCTCTCCAGTCTCATTCTAACTTATTTCACTGCCTTTCCAACCACTTTTGCTTCTAGTATGCCCAGAATCCACACAGATGCATAACAATGGCTTTGCTCTATTTCAAATTTAGAGGGATAACATTTTGTACAACTTTTCAAGCTGATACAGGCACAGGACTACAGGTAAAAATACAGGTTCAAGGTATCCAAAGTGTTCAGAGGTTCCACACTTCATATAGAATTCATTGTTTTTGCATCTGCAGTAACAGAGCTTTTCTGCAGGCATGGTGCTGTTGCGGATCACAATTTAGTATCTGATATTAATGTCTTGCAGCTCAAGCTGAAGTCCTAGCCTTAGTCTGAAAGGACTCTGAGTTGGTGGTGATCTACTACAGCCTTGCTATAGTCAGACCTCCACCTGTGGCTTTCCAACACTGCACTGCTTCAGCTAACACCATCTCTCTATAGAAATCACTGCATTGTTACGTATAAAGATTCGATTTTGAAAATGTTATTTCTGGTGTTCTCTCTACTGTACTAGAGATAGCAGGGGAATCAGAATTTCGTTACCGGAAGGAAAAGAATTTGCCTCGGTCAGAGAGATAAAGATATATTGTAACAAATAAACTGATCTTGAAAACTTTTTAAGTGCATTTGCAGTAAATGGACAATTAGTGGAGTTCTGGTATCAGAGGATATAGATTATATGTTTAGGAGCTTCTAAACTAGAAACATCAGCTGTGAAACAAGCATGGTGTATACTGAATGAATTTACAACGTAGTTCTGATCGCTTCTGAATGTTGATTCAAGGGCTCATTTGTCAACCTTACGTGGCAAGTCAAGTAAAGATTATTCAGTGTGATGTTGAACAGCCACCAAAATCCAGAGATTGTTCATTAAATCCAAAGGATTTCTCTGTCAGAATGGGCCACAGTTCCCAAAATCAAAGGTGCTTCTGGGTCACATGTTCTGTTTATTGCATGTCTAAGTAATTACGTGTACATAGATATAGATGTATAGCTACAATTGGTATTGTTCCAGTGAACCTCATAGTGACATAAACAAAAATACGGAAAAAAAACATTGTTAAAGTGTTGAACTTATCACAGAAATAAATGAATAGCACCCGTGACAGCAAAGGCAATCCTGATGACAGACTATCCTAAACCATACAGACAATGTTGTCTGTATGGTTCATTTACACACAGTAAATGTAAACACCATAAAGCTAAAGCTGTTGAAATTTGGGACATCACTAAAACCCTGCATGATTCTTTGTAATGTGCCCTGCGAGTTGGAGAGTGTAGTTACGGGTTTAAAGAGGGACTGTTAACCATGAAGAATGCTCACTGCATGAGAGAGAGCACTCACTGCTTTGATAACTGATACAGAGGGGCCTTATTAACAATGTTAATGACATTTCTACAAGTTATGTATGCTGCTGTCACGTAAGTTGTGATTTAGCCAATGCTGTTTCAGATTCCCCATCCTGAGCTTGCATCACAGTTGTACCCTGACTGCCAGATGGGATACGGGACCCTTTAAATTGTACAAACAAAACACAGAAGTGGAAGTGAGATGCAATTTTGCTTTAAATACCATTTCGTGTCTATATCCATTTGGGACACACTAGAACACACTGTTTTTGATCGACTCTGATGACCAGGAGGAAAGTGATTGTGTTAAAATTAATAATACATTAATACTGTTACTATGGAAACCTGTAACGGTAACCTGTGCCACAGTAAGCCTCTGCTTGGATACGTGTAGGGTTTAGTCATTGGCTGTATGTAAACTCACACCTCAGAAAAGTCTACTGTACATTGTACATCTGTATCCACCAAATCATTATTAAACTCAATTGTATCCACTATTGTGAAAATCTGTAACAAATTATAACTCACACAGACAAAAACATTATAGACCTGTCTTACAGACTTTTAATGAGCAATATTACTTCTAAAGTATTAAATTGCTTTATTTTTGCCTTTACATGGTTTTTCTTTGATCTGGTTCTGAAATCGGTGTGATATGTTTTGAATCTGTGACCTGAATGAATGTGGCCCTACAGAAACACACTTGTATGAGTGGATTAGTGACTGAACAAAAAAATGAGAATAAAAGACTGTATTCAGCACCTGTACCTTTGGAAGATATTTGCTTTTTCACTGTTGAAAGTCAAAGTTATTGTCTGAGACCAAAGATGCCATTTATGAAATGTTTTGCAGCGTTGTAAACATGGCTAAAAACATTTTATATGAGGAGTAATATTCATATAAAAAGATTTCTTTTAGAAATATAATGCCTTTAGCATTTTATTAAAACAAGGTCTAAGTCATTTATATATCACTATAAGTCCCTAATATTAATAAAAAAGATGAATTCGTGAAGGCCGTTATCTGTACAGTTAAAACAAACATTTAATCCCCAATATAATATTTGCAATTGTTCCAAACAATAAATAATTAAATATATAGTATTGCCAATTCAAGCAAACACCAAAAGCAATGTTTCAATTACAGTAAAATGAGTAGAAGAAAAACGAATGAAAATGTGTTGTGCAATGGTATTAATATATTTAAATGTTTCCTTTTCTAAGTTATCAAGACAGTATAAATAAACCCTGCAAAATTGTACATTCAACATGCTCAGCTGAGATGAAATATTTTTGTAGCTGCTTATTAAAGCAGTAGCCTCATAAAAGACAAATTCACGTATACCTGTTTCACACATCTATCCAAAACATGTTACAGAGTCCTCCTTATCTTCCTTTTTTATCCATCAATAATAATCTCACATGGGTTAAATACCACATCTGCAGAAAAACAAGAACAGAGTTCATTTCACAGCAAAAGCCACTAGTGTGACCCAGCAGCAACAATAATAATGCTGGATAAAGATGCTCCTCACCTCAACTGCTAACCCCAGCAGCCGTCCAGCTGCCAGCACCACAACCCCAAGTATCTGCAGGATGTCTGGAACATAAAGAGCCAGAGATAGCACCTCAAACCGGTATCCATACAGCCGCAAACAACAATGGTAGAAGGTATGTAGAAGAATGTATCATGGCATACCTTTTGCCATCACAGTGAATGAGTTCTTCCATTGGCCACCTCAGGCGTTGTGGTTGCACACAAATGCACTAATTCATCCAATGCTAGCAAAAAAGTCTGGAGGAGAAAATAAAAGAATCTGGCAGAAATACTTCTTATAAACTTAACTAATATCATACAGTATATTCCAGAGCATCAGCTTTATAAGATTTAAAACGCTTTTTAGAAACGCAGCCCTAACTGGTATAATATAGATGACACCTAGAATAGAATATGGCAAAAAAAAAGTACAATGACAAATGACAAAAAGTAACCTACTTGAGTAGTACCTTATCAAAATGACCATCATGGATGATCAGAAACATTTATCTCACTGCTGAAGACATTTATGCATATACAGTAAACAGAGACTTCTCTTCCGGCTTTATTGCGCGCTTCATTTGGGTTGCAATGGACACCAGAGGCCACATGAGTGCGCCAAATAACAAGCGTTTAAAACCATTTTCTTAAATTCAAATGTTTAATTTGTTTAATTCAAATGAATGAAAAGCACACGTGTCCACACGGCACCATATCAAATAATTATACGCGTCCTCAAATTAAAAAAGTTAAAAGAGCTGTGGCCAAAACGATTGCAAAGTTTTAAATCTATTCTCGGAATGATTTATAATTCAGCTACTTCTATAATTCATCGCACCATCGTTTAGGATCGAGCAAAGAAATAACATCGCGTTGCGTGACGCCTCCACTACAGTCGCAAGCGTCGACGCCGCGTTAAACGGACGCGAATACGCCCCCCGCGCGCTGATTGGACACGCGAGTCACGTGACCAAGTATGGAGGCGTCGGCGCTGAGACGCGTCACTCGTTGATAACGCCAAACTCCGCCGCTCGACTTGATAGGAGCGCCGTACTCGGAAAAACAACGGAAAACAAGGCAACAGGCACCGGGCACACTTCACATTTCGAACCGTTGCCATGAAATGAGGGCACCATGGGCGCCAAAGAGTCACGGATAGGCTTCCTTTCGTATGACGAGGCCGTTAAAAGAGGTAAGAGGTTCGAGCCTCAGCGATTATCGGCGGTCCGTCAGGTACGCGGCTGCGCTAAGCTAGCGTTTAGCTGCGATAGCCAGCTAGTTAAACCCTCCGTTAACTCTTCCTGTGAGCTAACAAGACCCAGCGTGTCATTTCACAGAGATGTTATGCGGACGCTTGCTAAAGTAGCGTCAGTAAGGGGCTTGGGGCACGAAGGTGGGGCTGCTTGGTCTCGTCTTTGTGTTATTGATGTAATTCGGTGTGTTGTTGTCAGCGGCTGTTTCCTAAAACCTAGTGAGCTGTCTACTTGGGCAGCTTTTCTTGGCATGGTTGTTGAAGTCCCGAGCCCTCGCACGCGCCTGTAATTCACTGAAATTGTCTAAGTAGACAGCTCGCTCGATTTTGAGACCCAGCCAATGTCTAATGAATAGCCGAATGGAAGTGTAACTAATCTGGGTGGTGCTGCAGATCACCATCCAGTGTGCTAAACAGATCGCACTAATTTTGCAACACCCCGTTGTTTAAGTAGCTGATCCATAGATCGCAGTGCAACAGCTCTCTTTCTAAGCAAGTGCAAGTGCTTTACCTGATGCATCCTGATACATTGAAATCTTGCACTGTGTACTGGTCGTGTATTTTCCATCCCTTTGCATTAAGATATTACGATGGCTAACGCGAGATTTTTACCTACAAGAGCAGGTGTGTTCTTCAAAAATGATTAAGACGCCATTAAAGAATCGTTTTTGTGATCACGTGGTCCTAAAGGGCCCTTGACATGTCAAGTTTATGACAGTTCCTGTCAGCTGCCTTTATCTGTCTTTGCACTTCGTTTTACACTAGTTGCACTCACTGACACTGTTAGACTGCAAAATTACATGGTTTAAATTCATCCCTGACGTGTTGTAAACACTTAAAAATATGTCGGCGTTGCTTTCTCAATACCAGGTCTGTGCATCTGGTTTCTGTGGAAGATTGCGTAAGAGAAGATATATTTTGAGTTCATACTTCTGGGTCCTTTGGTTAAATATATAACTGGATTCAATATATATTTCAGTATAACTGTGTAACCACCTGTTTTTTTCAGCAGTCACATCACCTGTAGGTGTAACCGCTTACTGACCGCAGGTTGGGTTTCAGGTGTCTGCTTGTTGATGATGACCAGCTTAGATTTTTGAAACTAAAATCTGGGTGGTGCTGTAGTCTGATGGTAGCAAACAGACTGACAGACCATGTTGTGGGTTTATGTGTGCCATGATCTGGGTGGTGTGTTCAGAGGTGGCTGAGAGCAGATAAAGGCACTTGGCACCTGAGATGGAGCATGTCCGCGTTGTTATTTTTCTCCGCAATGGTGAATAAGCAGAATTTAGCTGTTGCTTTGCATAAGCATTATTTGCATTTTTGTTTCTCTTACCCTGGTAACCACAAGCCAAGATTTACATTTTGGACCAAACTATAACGCATATAAAAATAAAAAGCTGCAGTCCATAACTTTTTTCCTCTTCGTCACCATCTCTGTTTGAAACTGACATTTCTCATAAAATCGGACCGACAGCTCAAATTAAAAATCATTATTATAAACTTACAGCTGCGAATAAGGGTAAGGATAGGGAGACCGTTTTAAACACTGATCTATTATATACTTTCTCAATAACTGATATTGTTTATTTTTAACAAAAAAACAGATTGCCGCTTTAAGTTATTTATCTTGCTAATATCATCTACCAATGAGGGTGTAAATCACCTGAGTGTGCTGATGAGTAAAAGCATTGTGTGTTTCCATTCTTTTGCTCTGAACAACAGGGGTGTGTGTGTGTGTGTGTGTGTGTGTGTGTGTGTGTGTGTGTGTGTGTGTGTGTGTGTGTGTGTGTGTGTGTGTGTGTGTGTGTGTGTGTGTGTGTGTGTGTGTGTGTGTGTGTGTGTGTGTGTTGACATGTGGGCACGTGTGTGCGCGCTTGGCGGGGTTAGGGAGATAGCTAACGGGCCATGAGCCCGTTAGGAGAGGTAGAATTACCCTAATTGTTCCAGCTGCACTGTGGTAGCGCATTTATTGCAGCCTTATGTGCCATGCTGTCCAATAGCCATTGTTGCTGACATCACATCATCACAGTAACAGTGTTAGGAAGAAATAGCATTTTCGTCAGTGTTACATTGTCAGTATTGTTTTTAATGGATTGTTCTTAATTGCCATGTAACAGTTATTCTCAGTGAAACAGTTCACCCCAAATGGTGCAAACATTTTGATTTTACTCACCCTCATGTCATTCCAAACCTATATTTCTTCTGTGGAACACAAAAAAAAGATATTTTGAGAAATGTCTCAGTGGTTTAGTGTCTATGCGATGGAAGTCAATGGGTGCCACTGTGGTTTGGTTACCAACAGGCTTCAAAATATCTTATTTTCAAAAACAATGATACGGGAATGACATGAGAGTAAGTAAGAGGTGGAAGAATTGTAATTTTTGGGTGAACAATCAATCTTTTTATCACTTTTTCAATACAGTGGCAGTTCTTTATGATTTGTTTTAATGCTCAATAAAATACTCAAAAATGTCAGCAAGAGGCTATAAATTATGAAGCATTAAATTATGACTTTTTGTTCTGTTTCTTTGAATACATAATTGTGTGACTGTTGAAATCAGCTGTGTCATTCTGGATCAGGCGAGAATACATCCATTAAATTACTCTAGATTCTGCTGTATGTGGTTTCACTCCAGTGTTCTTGGCATCCTTGGCATTTTCTTCCAAGACTGCGCATACAATACCATTCTGTATTATGGAGGAGCTTCCAGGGTCTCCGGCTGTTATCTATAGCCTGCTGACAACACCGTCTCCCAGTCGGTGAATCTCAGCACACAACTGTCAGCTTGACTGAGTGAGGATCCCCTGAGGTTACAGGCCATCGAATCCAGCTGAGATAATTAAGTTTCTTCTTCAGGAATTCATGTTTATTTATGCTACTTACCTATAAGGGTTAGAGTCATCGTATTTGCTCTAAGGCTGTCTTTGGAGAACTCTGTCTAGAATGAAAGGTTGCCTACACCTACAGACCCACATTGGAGGAACTACTGGGAACTTAAAGTAGGTCATGTTTCTAGTAGCGCTGAAATTAGTTTTTACGGTATGATACAGTGTGTCCTGCAGGAATCTATCATAGAGTTACTGGGAGACCTATCTCTCTCTCCTCCTCTCTCTCCTCCTCTCTCGCTCTCTCACTCTCTATAAGGGGAAGCGCACTGACTGGACGTGGAAGGAGAATTCAAAGAGCCTGTGAATGCTCTAACAGTCTGCCGCTGTGCAGTTTCAAAGAGTAGATCTGTCACTGAATTCCCCAGAGCAAGAAGACATCTGCATTTCCTCTTTTCCTCACGTTCATTATGATAATATAAATGCCACTGAATGTGTTCCTCCATATTAGGTGAAGGCTTCTGTATTTATTGTTGTTTCTGTTGAGAACTGTTTTGGAGAAGAATCTAAATGAATGCAGTCAGGTGGCTAGAGTAGGTAGACAATGTTATTGGAGAAACTGAGTAACTGCTGTGGAGAATTTAGATTACTCTGCTTCACTGTAAGTCCTATGAGATCTTTAATCAACCTTTGAAGGGGAGGAGTATTTGAAGGGTATTTCTGACATTTCTGATTTTGGGATATGATATTGGGATATTTGGGATATTTTATTTTGTAAAAAAGAATTGTTGTTCTTCATCTCGTTGCTTTGTATCCAGGGACTGATCAGCCGATACAATTATCCTGGAGATGTAGTTCACTGATTTAATAGTAGGAAATTGTTCATCTAATTGATGCATATTGTAATAGCCTCAGTGTTGTGCTTTCACTCTGAAGAATATCCTGTGGGAAGGTCTTATGATTTGCTGTTATCACTGTAGCACCTTTGGAAGGAGCAGTTTGAGAATGGCAAATTTTACCCAGTTAATTGTCCAGTAATGACCAGAGAACCGGAGACAGAGTTCTTCTGCAAATGTGCCAAATACACAGAAAATGTCTGCAGCATTAAGCTGCAATTAAATCATTCATCATCACTTTTACTGTGGAGCATCTGGTGCCATCATCGTGTTTATAAATTTGGAATGTTGTCACCAGCTTTTGATGTTCTTCTTCCACGAAAGATTCAACAGAATAATCACGTTCCTTGCAATGGTCTACTCCAGTGTTTCTCAACCAGGGGGCTGGGGCCCTCAAGAAACTTCCAAGGGGGCCTCAAGATGACTTTAGTTATTTAGAATAAGGCAAAACAAGCATTAAAATAAGTTAAAGAAAGGACACATCCGGATATGTCTTAGCGTTTGACTATTTTTGTAATGAATATACATCTTTCTAGTTATACCAAGCTCTAAAATACATTATTGTTAGGGAAAGGACAATATTGTTGTGGACAATGGTGGTGCCCTTGGAGCCAAAAAGGTTGAGAAGCACTGGTCTACCTCACCTACATGTCTGTGCATTCTATATCACCATGAAAGAGAGGAACGTCATTGACCTACCTCAGTTTTCTCTCAGCAGACTGCTTTTCTGTATAGATTGTGACCTAGGAGAATGGACGTCATCTGGGGATTAAGGGTTTTCTTCTTTCTTCTAAAGAACCTTTCTTTAGTCCTGAGGAATTTTTATGGCCCTCTGAGCTCTGATCTGCTTTCTCAGGAGGTCTTTTATGGCCCACACTGTGCCATGTCTATGAATATCCAAAGTCTGTTTCCTGCCTTCATATCGTAACAGTTCAAAATATCCCTTTCTTCCTGGTATTATGAAGGCTGTGACAGAAATTCTGTTGCTGTTGTTTTGGTTATAAACTGTCAGAGTTAAATTGTTGAGGCACTGCTGTTAGATCAGGTAGTATGTAAACTGGTGGTTTCTGTTCCTTCTTCAGCATATCACTTAAGAGACACGAGGTAAAGGCATGATGGGATACTGTAGCGAAGTTCAAGATCCTATGGAAAGCCGCCTTTTTATTCATATCTCACATCTATGCATTGTTAACTTAAGAGCTAGGATTATGTAGGCATAATGTTGAAAAGCCTGCGTTTGTTGCATCTTTCATTGATTTGCCAGGTCAGATGAATGTTTATATATTCCATGTGGTCTCTCAATTAATATGAAGTCATAATATCTGCTGTTTCACACAAGAATTTATGTGGTGCAGTTTTTGTAAATTTGCTATTAATCTCAATATATCCTTATTGAGTTTATGCATGAAGAGTAATTAACGTCCTGAGACAGGTAGTCTTTGCATATGAAGGAGAACAGAGTGATCTCCTCGGCTGTCTATCAGAAGTGCCTCATTAAATGAGTATGAATGTGATTGCCCCTCACATACATCTCTCTCTAGATCCTTCAAACTCTTCCTGCAGCTCACAGGCCTCAATTGGCTTTTTATCCAAGTGTGCCGGCTCAAAGGCTTGCTTTTGTCCTGAAATTGTTCTTTAAAGAACTTTTCATCTGTCAGAAGACTTTTATTATCATTGGAAGCCATGTCACTTTGACATGCCCCACTCTGGGCACCAATCGACCAATCAGAATTAAACATAGGCTATATTCCATTAACACAGGTGCAAAAACATAGATCAGCTATGAGGATTTAAAACGAACATGTAGAGAGGAGTGAGAGCTTTGTGTGGGAATGTGTGTATGAATATGTCTTTCATGTAGAGGCTGATCTGGTGTGATTGAGTGGAGGCGGGGACTAATTTGCATATTCATTGCTCATTATTTATTAACATTTGAATTAAAGACCTTATACTTCATTATATAGGACAGTAGAAAACAGATTGGGAAGTGGGGTAGGGTAGCATTGTGATATAAGGCAGGCCAGAATTGAACCAGCATCCCCTTGAGCATAAGGCGTTTATGCATCAGCCACTTTAACACAGCTCTGACCAGTATGATGTTCCTGGATCTGGGTTTTATGGGTTTATAGGGATGCATCACTTCATTTTCTGCCCTGTAGGAAACTTGTCAAGCGTTTGGTTTGAAAAGCCCTGGGCCGGAGAAAGGTAGTTCTAACAGCTGAACAAACTTTTTAAAAGTCATTGCCATTGCATTTCTCTGATCTAGCTCAGAGCATGTTGAGTTATGTTGGTATAGAGGGACTATAGCTGATGCTCTTTCATCTACACACACACACACACACACACGCGCGCTCGCTCGCTCATCTTTTTTTAAACTTCACTGCCCCTGCATCCTGTATTTAACCCAGACATTCACTGGAGGCCACTGCTGTTATTCTCCACTTATAGCCTTGTACTGCCTAGCACAATACATGACACATCTACTCATAAACCACAGCACTGTTCTGCCTGACCCATCTATAACAGGGGTCAGGGCCAAAATCAGAGACCCCCAATCACACCACAAAAACTCTCCCAACAAATGGGATATTTTCAGAAATTCTTTTCTGAAAAAATAGAATGGGTTTTTATTGTTGAAATGCCACTCCTGGACTACAAACATCTCAGTACACAACAGTGTTTGGGATTGTGCAGCACACAATATATTTCCAACAAAAGTGTAACACTTCTCGGAGATCAACTGAAGTTAATCAATGGATGTGCTCTGATACACTGATGTTACACTACAAATATTATAATATGATAAATGGACTTTAAATGGCCTTAATTGTGTCAGACTTAAAGCAAACAGGCCATTAGACTCTCTTACTGCTAACCTTCTCATATCTTGAGATACAGCTATTTGACCAATCTCTTCCCTCTTCACAGTCACTGATGTGGAGCTCAAACGTCTGCGAGATGCCTTCAAGAGGACCAGTGGCCTGTCTGCCTATATGACCCAGCAATGCTTCTACAAGGAAGTACTGGGCGATGGAGTCCCACCAAAGGTTGCAGAGGTGAGCCCAGTTTTAATGCACCATTACCATCATCAAAATAGCCCTCAGCATCATGATCTGTCTCTGACAAATACACATCCTGCTGGTTCTTTTAGCAGCTCTGTGTGTGGTTAAGTCATCGGGCTGTTTCCCAGAGGCATTAGGGCTGTGGTATTTGTTTAGGCTATATACTGTCCACAGACAATTTTGCCCAACCACAAAATTTGGTTAAAAACAGCTATGGAATACTTACATATATTTTAATTCATATTTATTTGACAGATTGTTTACCTTGGATAAGTTTCAATTACAGTGGTTATTGCATGATGTCCTTCACCACAAATTTGGTGAAATTGAATGGCTGTCATTTAATGAATGTTAAGAGGGTGAACGATGTGGCCTGCATTTGTTATATTGAAATATCCTTAAGATGGTAAATTGGGATTGAAAAATCACTGTCTAAATAATTGATTGTGCTCTTTAAAGGCGAGTTGTGTATTTGCAAAAATAATGACTTACAGTTTACAAACAGGTTTCTAAAACACTCCTCAGTCTCGCGTTGTACAGAAGGGCAGTAAAGCTGTCTCAAACACACACTATTAGCCAAGCCTTTGTTGCTGAACTGGATCAGAAGGGAAACTCAAACAGTTTTGTTTGTTTGTGCCATGTGTTAACACTTGGCACAAACCAATAATGTCAAACAAATACTGTCTATCCACATTAAGCTGGGATAGTAAAAAAAATTACACACTTCACCTTTATAATATAATTAGTTTTGTTTTCTCACAGATTCACTTCATTATGACTGTGTTTTCTTACAATGTAATCTTAAAAATGTTTCTCCAAAAATATAAGATGTTCATGAAGATAATTGTTTTCTAGCAATTATTTTTTGTTGGGATAGAATGCGGTTCTACCATTATACATTTTTTACATAGTTGCCATTTGACAAGACTAATTCTCTGTTTGTGTAATTCTGTTTTGGTTTGCTGATGTTTTAAATACCCATAGTCACATGGTTTCTAGTTGTAACCCATAGTAGGACAAATTGAATGGGTGGGGCTTTATGGTAACGCATGTCCACATCCTACATTCTGACATTTGAGGACTTCCTCATGACTTGACTGCATCTGTAAAAGTGAGGTCATGTGGCCCTCTATCTGCCTCCTGTATTTTTATAGTCAAGTCTTTCTGAAAAAAATTTCTCTTTTAGACAAATCAAAAGCAGTCCCTCTCTTCCAGTACGAACCTGTCTGCTGCATACTTCTTCTAATTTCACTTGTTGTCATAGAAACTAATATATAATTTGCAAGCCAACTTGGCTAGTTATTTTTGTACAGGTTGTTTCTGTGTGACTGTCGACCAGTTTCATTATTTTACACAGTAGTAAGAAATGCTAGTGTACTCTATCAGTCATTTTAGAGCAGTTTCTAGTTCATTGGAAATGATAAGCCAATGTATCCTTGACATTTTAGTGTCAATTAAAAGAAGTCCTTAAAATCGACAGAGGAATTTAACAGGTGTTGTTATGAACTTTCAGTCATGGCCCCAATCCAGAGAAATTCTTTCAAAATGAAAATGCCATTCATCCGAGAACAACACAGCCTTCACAGGAAGCGAGAGAGAGATTGTGTAGTTATGGGTTTATTTTTAGTATTTTTCCCCACATAGTGTTGTTATGAGAGTAATCTTGCATCTTGACAAGCAGCTTGTGATGCGTTTATCTTTGGCTGTACACACACCTCAATTCTACTATCACGTAAAAGTCGGGTAGGCAGTTTCGAAGAGCAACCTAGCTTTGAAAGCATAAGATTTCACTCTCATTCCCACAGCCCTCTTTAAAGCCACACCTCCTCCAACACATGAACACATACATAGTTTGACAGGCAAGTAGGACATCCTATCATTGCATGTGGACTGAATACAATGATTGGATATGCAGTTTATGGTCCTGCGCTACAGAAAAAAAATATGTAGACAACTTTACTTAGCAATTGCTATCAGGATGTAAAAAGACTTCCAACCAGCATACAACACATTTTCTGAAAAAATTGCAACCTTGCCTTTAAGTACAGAAAGGCAGCAAAGTTAAGATTCCTTTTCAATGCACATTTTCACAGTTTCTTACCAAGGTTCAAAATCAACATAGCATTCACTTAACCTCCCTTGCTCACTCATAAGTAGTAGCACGTCGGAGCTTCAGGTAGCAAGTGTCTGTGGTCTCATGGTGATTAATCCACAGTCTGCGGGCTGCAGGTGACCTCTCACACTGTGTCTGTCATCAGAGGAACCCCTGAGCCCCCAGCTGTTCATTTCATCAGCTTGATAAGTAAATGAGTTCCCCTGAACTCAACTTAGAGCCGTCCAACACCTTGCTCTGATCTTTAACACCCAGCCTCATTAAATCCCTGAACACTTTCCCGGCTCTTCCTCCCACCACCCATCTGCACGTGTCAGAGTCTGGAAAGCTGAGGTTGATTATTACCTCCACCTTTAGTCGCTCTGGGTTGTATGACATCAAAGGGCAATGATTATATGAGTCGGAAGCATGTTACATTATTCATTCTGAAAGCAATTCGAGTCACTCTCAATAAGAATGATTTTTTTTGTGTGTGTGTGTGTGTTTGTGTGTGTTCTGGTTACCAATGTGTGTTCCTAAACAACATGTGCTTCATTTGCTTCCATTCTGTCACACAGAAACATAAATGCAGGCTTTTAACATATATGGCAGGCTGTCACATACACAGTGTAGAGTAATACACACTTCTTACCATAACAGAGACAGGAATGAATCGATGCACACATCCCATTGTCCACCCAGCACAGATTTTAGATAAGCTTTAGAATTTAAAACCATCGACTAAATAGGCCGTATGTTAACATGGAAGCTTTGTGTGCTCATTGCAACATTATGGTAAGCCATGCATACCAGTCGAGTGCTGACAGCTCCTCCAAGCCTCAGCCAGAGCCCTGACATCCCCTCTGGCCAAAACCACAAACAGCTGTACTCAGACAACTACTTAAAGGACTGTGGAGATGAGTGAGAATGCAGTGTTTCTTAACTTAACTTTCTTAACTTCATTCTAACTTGACAGCAGGGTCCAAAATTAAGACTAACAGCAAGAATAATTTTTATAAGTACATTTTAAATAAATATATTTTTGCACAAAATGGAACTTGCCAATTGGTCAGTAACTTGTATAAACTTGGGGCACACAATTAGGATGAGTCTTAATGTTTCTGTGAGAGGTGACGTTTCACTGAGAGACCAGATGGTGTATAAAGCCTCAAGTGACAGAATGACCTGCTCTGTTTTCTGCAAATATAGTGGAAACATAAAT
Source organism: Chromobotia macracanthus (assembly GCA_036877525.1). Taxonomy (NCBI): domain Eukaryota; kingdom Metazoa; phylum Chordata; class Actinopteri; order Cypriniformes; family Botiidae; genus Chromobotia; species Chromobotia macracanthus. The sequence goes on along the minus strand of JAZGTH010000080.1, from coordinate 211,572 downwards.
AATTACATTAGTCATAAGGAAGAGGTGTCCAGTTGACTCACCTGCAGACTGTGGGTTCCTGTCCTAATAAAACACATAATAAAACACATCTGAACCAGCTCATCAATGTCTGTAGAGCTACTTGGAAATTACAGGTGTTTGATTAGATTTTATTAAAATTTTTAATAAAATCATGCACAAATACTCAGTAAATGTTTTCACTTCATTGTCAAGTGGCATAAGTTAATAATGAACTCTGCTCACCAGTCAAGCTTTATCCAACCTGTCAGTCTAGATTGAACTGGCTGAACTTCCATGTTCATACTGCACCAGCTCCTCGGTATTCATCAGGAACAAGACTTGCACCACAGGGCAGCAGATCAGTCAGTGTTAGGGTGTGGAGAACCCACTCTCAACATAACACAAGCACATTGAAGCCCTGCTGAGGGATTCACTCTTGTGCAACCAACTGGGTTTACTGAATTGTGGTGAACGTGACAGTGTTCCTTCTCTTTTTCTACTTTTTCTAGTAAGTGTTTGTTTTGTACACCGCAGAATGCTAGACTGTAAAGCAGGCATCTGGCGGTGTATAGATTTTAGTTAGCCTGTATGTAGTGTTATGGGTAAGACATGGTGTTACCCAAATTGTGTCTACGTAAGATGTGTCATTTGAATAGACTGATCAAAAGCAGGAAGGCAAAAGTTTTTTTACTGGTGAACCTCCTGCTGAGGTATTTTTACATATAATGTGTCGGCAGTGTGGGTAGAGAGAGAACTAAATGTCTCCTTTGTATTAAAGCTGATTTAGGGGGAGATATCAAAGGTCTGAGACAACAGCTAACATCAGACTGTCTTCCTTAAGCACCAAACACCAGTAGATTAGTAATAGCGAACTGCTGGGAAATAATGACTTTCTTTGTTGTGTAACTTCTGTGAAATTTAAAGGAGACATGTTCTGTATGTTTCACTGATGTTTGCAAAACAAACTAACCTCATGTTGGTTCTGCAAATGCCTGTATTTGAGGATAAAGTGTGTTTTTAAGCTTCTTTTGCAATGGTTTTGATATAGACTGATTGTATTATGATTATTAAGTTGCCACATAATACATTGCATTTTATTCAGTTTTATTTAAGAAATATCGCACTCAGCTAGTTGCTATCATAAAATAACCCCTGACAGGGTGATCAGCACCTGAAGCGAAGTAGCCCTCTTATAACACTGCTGCGTACCAATTAAGAGCCGTAAAGTGAGTTGAAATAATTTGATTATGTGAGGAGACTGTGGGGTGCTACAGGAGACGTGAAACAAGCATAGCGTAGGTGAGTGGTTGCCATGGACAACGTTCCATTACAGAGAGACATTCTACAGAGGCTATGCAAATATATTTGACATCAAAGGAATTATTGACCAATCATAACCAGATATTTCAGAAAACCATGTAACAATTATATACTAAACTGAACATGTCATTGTCATTTGATGTTTTCTTCCCATGACCTTTATGTGCATTACACTGTACCTACTGTAAGCAAGATCTGCAGTATTTCCTGTGTTCAGCAGAAGACGTCGTCCACAAACAGAATTCAATACTGATCAGTTATGTGCATTTTAAGTTGCATCAGTAGGCCAGATTTAATGAGCACCGTTCCTTTCTCTCATCTGTTGTAGGTGATCTACCACTCTTTCGGTGGCACATCTAAAGGGCTGCACTTCAACTACCTGATCGTCGGGCTGGTTTTATTAACAAGAGGACGTGATGAAGAGAAAGCCAAATGTAGGTGTACCAGTGAGGGCTTTGACTACTGTACACACATCTGCTGCTAAATCAGCTGGACTGAATGCAATAATTGGAGGAACATTTTATGTTCCTGCACCTTCAACAGAAGAAATATGTTTATATAAATATATACAGACCACTTTACTTAGTGATTGCTTTCAGCCAGCATAACAAAAAATGTTTCTGTATAAAATCACCCACCCTGCTTTTAAATCTTCCTCTGTTTTGCACTGTTCTTCACAGAGTAATTGCCCTTATTTAAGTTTTCCTGGCCCTACATATGTGTGATTTCTGTTTGTGTTGCATGGTGCAAGTCACAGCAGGTGATCATTAATTCCGCAAACAGCAATCTTGTAAACAAGCACATCTCAGGCACAGCATATTTAATCGTACCATAATTTAGCTTTGGTTTGTGCTGTTTGCCTAAAATCAAATTACAACTTCTAGCCACATACACACTCTTCTCCAGTCACCACAGGTTCCCTGGTGGATAATCCCAATGGATGTACCGTCTGTGCTGATGCGTCACACTCTGTCTATGACAGCCATGATTGATGTGAGGGTGCGAGACACATTGCCTGCAAGACTCTGATAAGGAGCGTGTGTGTGTGTGTGGGTACGTGAATTAACCACCTTGTCCTCTATACCTCTGTATCCACAGACATCTTCAGCTTGTTTGCTAGTGATTCAGGCACCTACGTGGTCCGGGAAGATGTGGAGAACATGCTGCGTTCAGTGGACGGGGAAGTCCCGCTCTCTCTTAGGAAGTGCTTCAGTGAGGTCAGTGCAAAAAACTCACCTGTGTAATTTCCAGCAGTCTCACTTGCCTGTTAATAATGGCTTTACAAGAGGTGACTTCTCAAACTAATCGTCAGGCCAAAGAAAAAAAAAGTTAGTCAGCATTTTTGTCGGTAACCAGAAGGGCTGTACAGTGTCATCAGAAAACATTTTTAGCAGTTCTCAGCACATCTCAGCAAGTTTATAAACTGAAAAACCTACAGTACATTTTGTTCTTGTTACTTTAACTAAGGAAAGGTCGCATAAGTAACTTAGAGTGGAATCGCAGAGTGCTACGAGAACTTGCTCAATTTGGCTTTTGCCTGCTGATAAATGGATTATAAATGGATGGCCTTTACAATCCAATCTTTGTGCCTGTTAACACATATTCCATTAGTGTGAGAAATCTATACATACAATATCTTTTAAACCATTTTACCTTGTGTTTCTGCTGAGAGCTTCCTGTGTCTCTCTATAATAATAAGCTTTGAAGGTGACAGTGCAAATGTTGCAGCCAACAAGGTCACTTAATACAGCTTTGACACAAACTCCCTATTTCCCTGTTAGCTCCTGGAGTTGCACTTTCATCTCGCCCCTCTGTCTCTCTGCTGCAGCATCATTTCTTGATTTAGGAGAAAATCACACAGTGCAGCACTTTTGTTGGTTATCCTTCGGCTGCGGCTCTTAAGACGTTTTGCTTTTCTCCTTACCCAACCCACTTACACAAATATATCTGCATACAGCAGACTTCAGTTCACGTTTAATACAGACTTCAATTCACATTTAATACAGACTTCAATTCACATTTAATACAGACTTCAATTCACATTTAATACAGACTTCAATTCACATTTAATCAGAAAACCTCCCTTCAATGGACAGAGGAAGGAACTTACACGCAGTATGACTTCTCGTTTCTGCACTTCTGTTTTGTCGCAGGTTCATCAGAAAATTATGCTGTGGTTTTTATTGTAGTATGTTTCCTGTCTCTTTCTGTGCAGGGAGAGAAAGTGAATTATGAGAAGTTTAAGAGCTGGTTGCTGCAGAATAAAGAGGCTTTCACGTTCTCCCGCTGGCTACTGTCAGGCGGTGTGTGCGTTACCTTGACTGACGACAGTGACACGCCCACCTTCTACCAAACCCTGGCAGGTGTTACTCACTGTAAGTGTCATTACTCTCAGAGTTCTTTCTTAATTCCTTTTCACCACTCTCTTCTTGCTTTGTATATACACTCCTAGTACACTTTCTGTATTCTATGAATACTTCTTTCATACACTCCCAAAACATTCTCTATACTGTCTGAATACTCCTTCCATATACTCCCAATACACACTCTATACTCTCTGAATAAGCTTTCTATACATTCCCAATGCATTATCTTTGCTTTCTAAATACTCCCTCCATACGTTCCCAGTACATTCTCTATATTCTCTCTGTACTCTGTACTCTGTAAATGTCCTCTCAATACTCTCTTGACACACCCTCAATACACTCAGTTATCTGTCTCTCCACTCTAAGGTTGTCTTCCGTACTTTCTCAATACTTAATTAATTCAATCTGTTTACTCCATTAATATTCTATAAACAGTACCTCAGTACCACCTCAGGGCTCTCTGTGCTTCTTATTTGCAAGATTGGCCATTGTTTGTTGGTTTACAGAGGTCTGTTTATTAAAGGCTGTTCCTTTAGCTCGACTGGTAAAGCATTGCGTTAGCAGCACGAATATTATGGGTTCGAATTCCCAGGGGACACATGTACTAATATAATGTTTAACCTGAACTCACTGTAAGTCGCTGCGGATAAAAGTGTCTGCCAAATGCATAAATGTAATGTAAATGAAGGCTTTGTTTTAGTGAGAATTGCAGAGAATTACGGTTTGAATCTTAATGGTTATCATTTAAATGAACCAAAGTGGTTTTGTGTGGCTGAATCCGATAGTAATCTGCTCCTCAGTAAGGCTCCATGTTGCAGATGTCTGAGCAAGTTGCACATCTTATTCTATTCAGTCCCCTTCCGATAGACAAGAGCCATCAGCAAATCAGCCTGCTCCCCTCCATCGGGAGCAGGGCATCTGTGTGAGATAATAACAAGTGGCAGGCAACACTTCCCACTTCTTGAATACACACACACATTTACACTCGGCCCTCCTGCAGCTGTCACTGCCACCCTGCTATTAAAGCCAGAGTGACACGTTGGAGGACGTGACAGCATTCACTGTCCCCTTATCTGTGCTCAAAGACCCCGGGCCTGTACAGTGACTGAATTTCTGAGCACTCAGGCTCTTTTCATACAGACAATGATTTATTTAGGTGGTAAAGATGTCCCACCCGCTCAGTCACTCAGCGTGTTTGCCGTCATAAAAAAAGTAATGTGGGAAGACTGAAATGTTTCAGTGTTTTTCTACCTGTTTTTCCCATTATTGTTATTTCAGTCATGACAGCTCTCGTTTAGGTTGTAGCATGTTGATGGTCATGACATATCAACGTGTTTGGTTGCACGGGACTAGATCTGTTACTCTGCTGCTGTTGATTTGAAGTATGAAGACTTGCTACTGCTAATACACATACTGCAGTGAGCATGCAGGTGATGCTGCAGTGTTAGACAAAATATCTAGATCTAGATCTAGACAGGTCGAACTCAGGGTGGAGGGGAGTGATTGTCAGAGCTCTGAGTGCAACTGTGCCATACTGCCAGTCAGGAAGTGCATAGCTATACTGCATAGTTCAGTCAGGAAAGAGTTTCATGACTGAACTAGGTCATTTTTATGAAGTTGAAAAGGAAAATCAGTAATTATATTAATGATATTTTTCTATAATCTTCATTTGTTTTTGTTGCCAATAACTGATATTGTTTCCCCCCTCTTATTGAGATTACATTACATTTATGCATTTGGCAGATGCTTTCATCCAAAGCAACTTATAGTGCATTTGTTACATTTTATATATTTTTATAATAACAATTATTTATTTATTTATTTTTTTATTGGTAGTAGTGATAGCAGTAGTAGGTTTAAAAGATTGTTTTGTTGCCTTTGTTTTTCATGTGTATACTGGGCAGGAGCAAACCCATACTGACTGGCCTGTTCTGTTTGTGATTAAAACAATAGGTGATAGATTGCCTGAAACAGCAGACACAGCAGCAGTTTGACTTCATCGTTAATCAACCGACTGTATGCAGACAGTATTGGATGGTCAGTTTATGAACCTCTCTGTATATTAGTATGACCACGATCAATTCTGTCTATATCTCTCCATCACAGAATGAATATACAGGGCCCGACTCTTAACAGTGGTCCCCATGATATGTACATTTTCAAAAGGAACAGAATGTCTTTGTGTAAAAAGAGACAAACTAACTGGTTAAATGGCTCAGTAAAATTAGAAAAAGTTTTTTTGAAATTAGAAAAGTTGCTTTGTCAATCAAGGACAGCTTTGGTAAAAACCCAGGTTCTGTCTCCATCTCCGGCCAATCAGAGAGGCTACCTGAGCGACGCACAGTAATCTGCACCCCGCTCCAGATTATCCTCTTAGCGCAGTGAGAGGGCTGTGTGTGCGCTCTCAGTGTGAAGCAGTCATGATCTGTGTGATCTGTGTGTGCGCAAGCGGGTTTATGGGTTCACGCACCTTCAAGAACATGCCTCCACCGACACCAGGCCCGATGCGAGCAGCCGAGTGGCTGAGAAACCAGTGATTGGCTGAAAATTTGTATGTGAGAACAGGAGACGATTGTGTATGGAGATGCAGAGTAACTTAATTTTGCCAACATAGTGATCGCTTGTGTGCAATCTGCTGTGGTACATGGCATATCTGACAGTCAGAGGCATGACATGCAGTAGAATATGATATGGTTCTTCTGTTGCCACTCTGATAGAGTTGCTCCTTTAGGTAAGTACTGCCTTTTGTAGCTGGATAGATCGCAAGTGACAGCTATAAGTGTAATAATATATTTTAGATTAGAATGTATGTAGATAGGCCTGTATAGTAGATGTGTGTTTTAGATACTGTAAATGCATGTTTTAGCTTGTTTTCATTTCAATAGTTCTGCAGTGTGACGAATGATTATTATTTATAAATGCAATTATGGAGTCTCTCATTTAAAATCAGGTCGTTTAAGAGTAAAAGAAAGTAAATAAGAATAGTCATAAAAGAATCTAAAAACAATAAAATAGATTTGGCATGCACTTTGCTTGAAATTTTGTGTCAGCTACTGAGACGTGCTATTTTAAAATCGCTCTTGTTCTCTTCGAGAGAGACTTTAAAGGTGTATTTGAATGGCGAGCACTTTTCAGATATTTAATTTTGATATGTCATGAAATATTGAAATCGTCCACAAAGAGCTGTAATTTCTGCTCTGTCATGGGCTGCATGCCTTGTGAAGGACAACAGGGATAATAATGGAAACAAGGCGCAAGTAATGACTAAAATCGGTTTAAATAACAAACAGTAAAAAATGATGCGTGTCCTCCTATTACAACGCACTGCAACGCAAGAGGACATCTAGGCCACAGATAGCATGAAATCAACTGCTTATAGTGCCATAAAGTGCAAACATTCAGGGTAAATGATGGCTCTTTGCTGATGCATATAGAACATAATGTGTTTATAGATTAACAGTCAGTGTCCAATGCACAAACAATAAATAACGCTTTCCAGCTATTCCTAACTGCTAAACTAATTATTGTTCTTTAAAGTAATAAGTCTCATTTGAATAATGATAGTTATTGTACTTTATTAATTATCTGGTGTGCTGACATCGGCTTCAAAGCTTCAGCAGATGTTTAAATGTTAAATGTTGTTTGGTTGTGTTTAAACGCACATTAGACTTAAACTATTTATTAAGACTTGTGTTTTTTTAAACCTAATTCAGACAGGACTTGTTTTCCCTGAGAAGGTAAATTTGTGGTCCATATACATTTATTTTGTGGTTCTTAATTACATCTGTAAACATTATGGAGCAAAAAGTGCAGGAGGTCCTCTGAGAAAACGAAACCTGTCCAGAATAGGAATGTCTGTGATTGCACAATGTTTTGAATACTGTAACTAAATCTACATTTGTTGTGCTGCCTGTTGCCAACTTTATCAGTAAAGTAACCCCAATAACATGTTGGTGGTTGAAATACTGCTGGCATCCTGTCCAAAATATAAATAGAATCAATAAAGAAAAGGTTATTGACCTAATCAATTCCTTCTTTTTATTATATACATAATAATCGTATCACAAATGTACATCGTCTTAATGTGTTAGGTTCACGTCGTCTTAATGCATGTTAGGTTTCATGATGCAGAGAGCACATTATGTCCATACAGACATCCTGAGTTTATAACTGTAACTGAAACATTTAGAAAATGATTCCCATCCAAATAGTGCTTTTGTGACTGTGTGGTTTTTCATTCACAAATGCTTCTGAAATGACACTAAATCATTAATCGAGAGAAACAATGGGTGGGTTCACAAACCTATAGATCCTCAGACTGCTTGTTGTGTTCCTGTTCTCTGCTGTCTTTCAAGCTTTGGCCCTAGTGCTGTCTCAAAGCATTATGGGAAATGATGCCTATTGACACACCAAACAGACCCCCTGTCAAATGAGGATAATCCAGAGCTTAATCATTAAGATATCTTTTATTCTTCTAGTCAGAACTTCCCTAGCCTTCATGTATAAAATGGTTTATTTATTGTTTGTTTGTTTTTTAATGCATTCTTAAAGTTTTTAGTTTTTGAAAAAACAGAGGGAAGTGAAATGAATTCCAGACTACATTAAAAAAAAAATCAGATGTGTATTCTTTTGTTTTGACACCTGCTTTACAGTATGTGTGACTGTCAGCATGGGAGGGACAACCCCAATCCTATTAGCCTAAGCTAAGCTAGAGATTATGGCAATGCAAGGGTAGTTGACCTAGGGCCTCTTAACCTAACTCCATATATATAGTCAAGTCTTTCAGTTCATTAGGGTGAGTCGTGCTTTCTCTCAGTAGCTGTTATCTATCCACCTGTCATTTAAATAAAGCATCTAATGAGATGCCACAATATAATCAAACAGTTGTGGTTTCTAATAAATACATGTTATGGGACTAGATTTATTGTCTATGTGTAGGAATAGCTCACTCCAAAATCAAAAACTCTTGTATGGGTTTAAATTGACATGGTGTAAACACTGACAGTTTTCATTTTTAAATGAACTACAAAGTTAATCCTGTGTTGTTACACAGATTTATCTGACTGATATTAATTTATTGATTTATTTATAACACAAGGAGTGCATGTTCAACTGCATGTTCACACTTCACATGAAGAAAAATCATTTCACAGTAAGTCTGATTTCTTTTATCTCTATTCTCGCAGTAGAAGAATCAGACATTATTGACTTGGAAAAGCGCTACTGGCTGCTGAAAGCCCAGTCAAGGACAGGTCGCTTTGATTTGGAAACCTTTGTCCCTTTGGTCTCACCACCTATTCACACATCACTAAGTGAAGGTAAGACCAAATTCATTTGAGCAAGTTTTTATTATGAATTAAGACACACAAGCACTTAGAGATACCTCCATCTACTACTGGAAAGCCTTTGTGGCAGACAGAACTTTGCTTTTTAAAATGTATTGGATCATTTGTGATAAACAATCTCAGAAGAGTCCAATTTTCTCATGGCTAATCTGACATTTGCCAGGCTTGTTTCACGCTTTCGATGAGAATCGGGACAATCACATTGACTTTAAGGAGATTTCGTGTGGACTCTCAGCGTGTTGTCGGGGGCCTGTAGCTGAGAGACAGAAGTGTAAGTGTTTTATTTCCTCCTGTGTTTATTTAGTAGTTAATCTTTCTTCACAGCAGAGACAATATTCTGTATTTTATTTTGTATTTAGCTAGTCTACCCACCACCAAAAAAGCATAAGATGTGCTTCACAACTGTGTTTTCAAAATCAACAAGTCAGTGGGTTGCCTGAACAGCTAGTGGACTAATAATAAAGCCAGTTGACAACAACTTGTCATTGTTGACTAACTGACCATCATGACCCATCTTTGGAAGGAGTCATCGTGAGCGTATTCACATAATTTAAGACTTTTTTACATTGATGTAAGTGGTTTTCTCTTTGAATGGTGTACAGTTAATCTAAAGATGCTCTTTACTGTGTGTTGTAGTTTGTTTTAAGGTGTTTGATGTGGATCGGGATGGAGTTTTGTCCAGGGTTGAGATCCATGAGATGGTGGTGGCACTGCTGGAGGTGTGGAAGGACAACCGTACAGACGCCCTTCCCGTAAGTCTATTTTGCTGCTAACATATCTTGTTTGGCAGCACTGTGACAACAAATGATTGTAATGGTGTTATTTCAGTATACTGTTTGTGTGTCCTTTAAAGGCCTATAGGGCAATACATGCAAATCAGATAAAGTCATGGGGTTACCAGACTGTGGGATTTATGCATTTAATTTGAACTCACTCTGGATTAATTATTGACTTGTGTAGCCTGAGCTGTCACTGAGATTCTTAGGCCACATTCATACTGTCAACCAGTTCCAATACTAATTTTTTAAAAATATCTGTTACAAATTGAATCTTTTGCAAGAGATCAGATCAGATTTTTTTATTTACATTCCGTTTGGGCCACTTTTATATGCGGTTCTGAATTCAGTAATGTTATTTACATCCACTGTAACTAAATATTTGATTGTATTTGTGCATTTCTAAATGTAATTCTGTAGATACAAGGTTTTATCAGTTTTTTCAATTATTTATTCAGTTTTATCAATTGTCAAACATTTTGCAGCAAGTAGACATTATTTTTAATAAACATCAAAAGAAATGAGCATAAAAATGCTCTAAAATCACTGTTAGTCTTCCACTGATTTGTGAAAGTTTAGCAATACACTAGAGGTGGGTTTGTACACATATTTTAATATATTAAAAATTAATTATTATTAAAGTAACACCTTCTCCTTTGAAGAATTATTTGCATTTTTCTGATCTTGATGTTATGTACGGCAGCTTATGTCATAAGTGAATGTAAACAGGCAGAACCAAATATCAAATGTAAAAGATAGAATCTGTGCAGTGTGTAAATGCAGCCTTAGATCCAGCTCACCCCTTTGATGTCATGCAACGTAAAACTGATAATGCTTTCTGATTTCTGCTTCTGTTTGTGTCAGGAGTTTAACTCCAGCGTGTCAGACATTGTAGAGGACATGCTGAAAATGCATGACACAACAAAAGTAATTTCTTTCATTTTTCTTATCATTGCATAAGTGTTAATTTCATGTCCTTTTGGTGCTTTGTGCCCTAATATTTGTGTTCTGTCATACCCACAGCAAGGGCACCTAACCCTAGAGGACTATCAGATATGGAGTGTGAAAAGTGATCTAGCCAATGAGTTCCTTAACCTACTGTTTCAGGTAAGAGTCTGCCTACAGTATTTTTGTATGTAAATTTATGAGCACAGCTCACAAGGACATACACTTGAATCCATTGTAATCTATATATTATTGTAATGTGTCTGGCCCTAAATGGATTGTTTAATTGGTTCTCTGTCAGGTGTGTCATATCGTCCTGGGCTTGCGTCCAGCTACCCCTGAAGAGGAAGGCCAGATCATTAGGTGAGTGTAGGTCATGACACTACCTGACACATCCCATCACAGTCTGTAACTAACCTTCTTAATACATCCGTCTTCAAAATGATGCTGTATTACATTCTGCTCTCCCAAGAGCCCCATGATTGTGTTTTATCTGTTTATAACCATCCACCGTACTTTCATTGCCACTAACAGTGTCAGTGTTTTTGAGAAGACAGAGATTAAAAACACAATTTCACAGCCCAACTGAATTTTCCAGAAGCACTGACTTGCACAAAAGACACTATAAATTCGGTACCAACACATCACTGTCTGTTTTATCGATTTGGCCACATTTCACATATTTCCCAAGTTTATTATTAATGTCTGATTAGACAAGTATAGAACAATTGTTTTGTGGGTTTGTCTTGGTGCCAGTGTGTAAATAAGATGAAATATGGATAAGTTCTTTGGCTGACACTCTTCTGTTTTTCTCTCTCTCTCTGTGTCTGTGTCTTGCGTGCGTGCGTGTGCGTGATGCAGAGGTTGGCTGGAGAGGGAGAGCAGGCATGGACTGCAGCCAGGTCAGAACTGGTTCTTGATCTCAATGCAGTGGTGGCAGCAGTGGAAGGACTATGTCAGATATGTGAGTGAGCGGTATTTATGTGCAGCTTTTACATACCAATGGGAAGATGACTGATGTTTAAAGGGCACGAGATGAGAGGATTTGTTTTGATCTTTTGAAATGAGAGCGTTAATTATACTGTGAAAACATACTATAACTTTTAGAATTAAAAACATCCTCCCTGGTCCACACGGGCCATTTATTTAAACTAAAGTGTAAATAGAGCTTGTTCTAAAATTCTTGGATCAGAAACATAAAATGGATACATGACCGCCCAAATTTACATGCCAATGACATCTGTTCTGTGTTCTTAGACTTAAATACAAAAGGACGGATGCTATTATCCCTAAACACCAGAGGAATTAACAAGCCTCATGCTGTTTTCTATAGCATCTGCCACTCTGCATATCCTTCTGAAAGATGGATATGCTGATCATTTTAGTCTTTGTAATACTAATACAACTTATATAATCCTTTGTAGGATAAGAAGTCTATTGTCATCGAACAGCCATCAGTGCAGGGCACTGGCATGAGATCTTCTCAGTCCACAGCTCTTGTGGAGTCTGTCCAGAATCAAGTCGGAATAGTGGTCCGTTCCCCCAGTTCCCCAGAGGAGAAATTCCCTGACAATATCTCCAGCTCATCAGAGGCGTCTGAGAGCACTGGTAATAGTGAGTACAAGCTTGTTCTTCTTAGTATGAGTCATGCTTTGATTGTAATAACATTACAGCTTGTGAGTATTACATTTACGCATTTGGCAGACGCTTTTATCCAAAGCAACTTACAGTGCATTCAAGTTACACATTTTTCTTAGTACATGTACTCCCTGGGAATCGAACCCACGACCTCTTGCACTGCTAACGCAATGCTCTACCACTGAGCTACAGGAGAACTGTTTTATATATTACTTAGTAGCAGAACAGTGGCCTTGTGGTTGCCACATATGCTCTAAAAAATGGAGCCATGGGGCTCACGTGGGCAATGTGAATTTGAATCTGACTCTTGTCATCATTTGTGCTCACTAGGATGCAGTTATGAGTCCAGTCTGCATCACATCCCAGTCCCTTCACTCTCCCTCTACTGTTCTATCCAGTAACGCCATAACTGCATATAAAAAAGTCACAAAAAGGCCAAAAATTCAAAGTAAGGTGCTCCACCTTATTTGTGTTTTCACTTCCTCAGGCCTGACCTCACACATCAGTTCATCTGCTACAGATGTCTGCTTTGCTCGGCAGCACAATGTTTTAGACAACAACAACCAGTGCTTTTCCAGTGCCAATGGCCATTTGCCCAACAGCATGGCTGCACAAAGGCCCGGTGCCATAGACAACCAGCCTCTGGTGACCACTGAGCCCATGAAGGTGAGTGTACTTATGCTGTTAACAGAACCGCAAGTGAGAATTCTCCTGTCCATCATACTGACGGCCAAAGTATATTTAGTAGATCTGCGGGGGAAAATAACACCTTCAAGTTGTTTTCTTGTATTCCATCAAATTGCAGCTTAGAGAGCTGAAAACTACATTATAGTGCCAGTTTTAAAACTGAAATCACCTAGAACAAATTAAACTTGTGATGAATTGCCTGTAACATTTGTATTCCAGAAAATGAATGGCTTTAATGAAGCTAAAAGCATTTTTGTTTTGCTTCAGTAATGCCTTGTCACAAACACATTTGCAGTCTTGTATTAATGTAATGTCCTATATTATCAGATAATCTTTCTTTACTCAGCACAATAAATTGTAGTAGCTGAGTCCATATGAGCCATTTTCATTTCTGTCCACCCCTTCATTCAGCCTGTGTGTCAATGTGAACGGCTCCTGACTGTGTGTGTGTTTGCTTATCAATTCTGTCCAGGCCCCAACATTGACTATGGAGGGAGGCCGGCTGAAGAAATCCCTGCAGCTGATGGCTGGCCGGGACTTTGAGACGGTGCCAGAGCCAGTATGGAGGGCACTTTACCACTGGTATGGGGCCAATCTCAGCCTGCCCCGTCCGGTACGTATCCCAGCTCTTAAGAGAGGGCATTTACAGCATTACAGTCTGTAAGAGAGGGTCTCTAAGAGAGGGTTACATTACGGTCAAACATATGAGCCATAAACATTTTAAATTTGAACGTTATGACTTGCCTTATGACTTGGTAACGTCTAGCCTGTTAACATAGTATGAATCAATCAAATTTAGCATCTCTTTTAGAGGTAAAGTTTCAATTTATGCGCCACTTGCAGCACCAACCCGGATAGGCATAAATAACATTGGCTTAACAAATGGTTTGAGTTTAAGGCCGGACTGTCTGTTTTTCTGACCAATAGCAAATTGAAGGAGTGTTTAAACTTTTGGAGAGCAGAAATTGTGTTTGCAATTGTGTTTGGTGTCACTAGTAATGAAAAAGTTCACCATGCTTTAACTTAAAAAATGTGCATCACTTTTGTCACATATTTGTGAAACTTCTCAATCAGCCCTAAAACGATCTTTTCTCTTTCTCTTTAGGTCATCATGTCCACACTCACAAACCAGCCGGAGCTGGAGCTTTTCCCCCGGTACCTTCTCTTCCTGCGACAGCAGCCAGCCACACGCACCCCCCAGTCCAACATCTGGGTTAATATGGGTATGACCAGCCTGCGAATGTTCCCCCCACACATGCCGCGAGGTAACGTAAGCCTGCAGCAAGAGAGAGGCTCCTTCCGCCGTCCAGACCACCTCCCCTAATCTCCTAAACTCTGTCTCGGCCAAACAAGCTCTCTAGATTACTGCTTGAACTTAAACCTGATCTCAGCACCTAGCTCTGGGTCATCTACTGAGTTAGGGCTGCAGTCATAGTGTTAACATAAAGAAATATAGAAGCTTGTTCAGTTAAGGTGACTGTTATCAGGTTTACCAAAGTGGAGTGAGTCCCTGAGGTCTGAGATAACCTGATTTCAAGTGTTATTCAGCACTGAAACTGTAGTGGGACTACAAATGAGGTATGCCACTCAGTCATGGCTCTGTCAGGCTCACAAGACTGTTTGGTGTGGGTAGAGATGGTTTCTCCCTGCCTGATTTCCTCTAATTATGTGCTTTGCAATCATACCAATCAAATCATTTTTGTCTCCTCTGAAATCAGTAATCACCATTGAAAAATTTATGTTTTTGTTTGTCACAAGACCGGACTAATTTCAAACATTTGACTTGATTTTTATTCAGATCACCAAGACTAATAAATTAATGAATGTTCCCTTCAAAATGACCTTTGCCCTTTCTTGCTGCTACCTTACCACTAATCCTCAGTCTGTCAATCAGGAAGTGGGGCTGTGTGTGTGTGCGTGCATGTGTGTGTTATTGATCTGTGCACTCCTTGTGACCGGTTGATTTATTAGCAAACGTTTTAGGATATATGGATAAAACTAAGTGGATCTTTACATTTCTTATCTTTGTCTTAAATTAAAATATTTTCTGACTGTTGTTACTTGATTAACATAAGTTTTTTAAGAATGTGCTTGTGATCTTGCTCAGTTACTTGATACGTTAATGGCCTCTGTAAAGTAAATGTTTTAATGCATGACAGTACAGCAGTGTAGTGATGTTCCAGGTTTTATAAACTGGTAAGTGTTTATTGTATGTGTAAAAAAGGATGCTAAGGCTGCTCCATTCCCAACACAGGAAACGTTCCCTCTCCGAACGCCCCCCT
The DNA here is from genome assembly GCA_036877525.1 of Chromobotia macracanthus. Classification (NCBI taxonomy): domain Eukaryota; kingdom Metazoa; phylum Chordata; class Actinopteri; order Cypriniformes; family Botiidae; genus Chromobotia; species Chromobotia macracanthus. The sequence goes on along the minus strand of JAZGTH010000080.1, from coordinate 196,213 downwards.
GAAGCGCGTGCTGGCGTACACAGGCTGTTTCAGCAGAATGGGCACCATTAAAGATATTCACGAGTACCTGTCCCAGAGGTTACGAATCAAAGAGGAGGACATGCGCCTCTGGCTGTACAACAGCGAGGTGGGGAACTCCTTTACAGATACTAAATAAAAGCGCATGTGATGTAGCCGTACTGTACTTTGATCAAAGACATTCAAATGCAAGACTATATGGGTTTATAAATGTGCAGTGATTTGATCAATAATGGTATAAGTGGTCTGAGGCTAAGAGATATGTACAGTATATTTTGTACTTATCTTGTTTTATATTGTTTTCATGATCATGTTATCAGAATTACCTAACGCTCCTGGACGATGAAGATCACACTTTAGAAAGTCTTAAAATTCAAGACGAGCAGCACTTAGTCATTGAGGGTATGTTTGTGAATTTCAACCTAAAGTTTAATTTCTTCTCACATTACTGAGCAGTATGGAGATGGAAATTCAGACTGATGGAAAATGAGACAGTATTACCATTTTGTTTCCCTCTCTCCAGTCCGTAACAAAGACATGAGCTGGCCAGAGGAAATGTCCTTTATTGCAAACAGCAGCAAAATCGATAGACACAAAGGTAATGCCCACAGGTCTTAGAAAAGCATAAAAAATCAAGAGTTAGAGGATTCTATAATACATTTCTCCTGACCGTTTTCTTGTAACAAAGCCCATATCAAGTTGATTATTAACACAGACACAGAAGCAGCAAGAAGCAGAGTCCATGAAACAACTACATAACAAAGCCATATCAAAGTCATATCAAGAAATCGTTAAAGACTTTTAAAAACATTTAAAGACTGTTGCCATAAAACAAACAAATGTTATGTAAAACTGAATAATTGACCTTTATGGAGACCTCACTGAAGTGCTTATTGCTTACCGTGACCTAACCTTTTTAATGGACAGAAATGAACATAACCTTTTTAATTCATGCGTAAAAACATTGGCCTATTTCTGTTGCAGTCCCTACTGAGAAGGGTGCCACAGGTTTGAGTAACCTGGGTAACACGTGTTTCATGAACTCCAGTATTCAGTGTGTTAGCAATACCAAGCCCCTCACTGAGTACTTCATCTCAGGGCGACACCTCTATGAGCTTAACAGGTAAGGAAACATCTGTTGTTGTTTTGCACCCAAACCACTCTTTGGAAATTCAGTCTAGACACTTAATGGAAAAGTAAATTGGAGAACACATTAATGGGTCATACCTTTTGATCAATGAGCTGTGCCTTTATCTGACAGAACCAATCCAATTGGAATGCGTGGTCATATGGCCAAGTGCTATGGGGATTTGGTACAAGAACTCTGGAGCGGAACCCAGAAGAATGTTGCACCTCTGAAACTAAGGGTGGGTGGTAAATAGGTGGTCACAGTCACTAAACCCAAATATTTTGCACCGCCAAATCTGACATTCATGTCCTGATCTTTTTTTAGTGGACGATAGCAAAGTATGCTCCAAGATTCAATGGTTTTCAGCAGCAAGACTCCCAGGAGCTCCTGGCCTTTCTATTGGACGGGCTTCACGAAGACTTGAATCGTGTGCATGAGAAGCCATATGTGGAGCTGAAGGACAGTGATGGACGACCAGACCATGAAGTGGCTACAGAGGTCAGTGTCAGACTCCTGCAGCTTTCCATCAGCTGCCTGCTGCTTTCCGGCTCTTACCAGGCTCAGTGTATCAGCTAAGAGCTTCCAAATCAATATAAATGAGCACATGAAGATTTGTTAATGAAAAACAGCAAAAGGAACAACGAGCAAGTGTGTGAGGTTCCGTTACCCTGAGGATGTTACATGGGTGATTAAATGCGATTTAATTAAAGCTGCAATTCATAACTTTTCTTGGTTAAAAATGAACAGAAATCAGTTACTGAGCAAGTACATGACAGATCAGTGTTCAACATAATCACCTTACCTTACCCCGAGTGACAGTGGTAAGTTTATAAAAAATGATTTGTAATCTGAACTATCGGGTCCAGTTTTGCAGGAAAGGTCCGTATGTAAACATCAAGAAAAAGATCAAGCTACTATATTGTATTTGCAGATAGTTTAGTGTGTTCTTACAGCATCTGTTCAGAATTTAAACTTGCAATATATGTTGTTAAAACAACCCCACAAGTAAACTGCAATTTTATGTTTTAAATGGAGATGGCGGTAAGGAGGCAAAAGTTATGAATTGCTGCTTTAATGGTGTTTATGTGGCCATTTCTCTTCGCAGGCCTGGGAAAACCATTTGCGAAGAAATCGTTCTATCGTTGTAGACCTCTTCCATGGGCAGCTCAGGTCCCAGGTGAAGTGCAAGACCTGTGGTCACATCAGCGCCCGTTTTGACCCTTTTAACTTCCTCTCACTGCCTCTGCCAATGGACAGCTCCATGCACTTAGAAATCACAGGTAAGCTCAAGCAGAGAGGAAACATCTCAAATGTTCTTAACTCCATTTTCAGGTACAGCAGACTTATGCACATCCTGTTTTGATTGGCAGTTATTAAACTGGATGGTTCCACTCCGGTGCGGTACGGGCTCCGTCTCAACATGGATGAGAAGTACATGGGCTTGAAGAAACAGCTAAGTGAGCTGTGCAGCCTGAAACCTGAGCAGATCCTGCTGGCTGAAGTCCACACCTCCAACATAAAGGTCAGCTCAACTCACCACGTAAGATGTTGTTGATATCGATGCCACATGAAGTTGATCGCAATCAGATTTGCCTGGCTTTTTAAAGCTGTAATCCATAATTGTTTTGGGTTAAAAATAAACAAATAACAGCTATTGAGCAAGTACATAACAGATCACTGTTCAAGACTCTCTCCCTACCCCAGTTGTTAAGCTTATAATAAGAATTTATTACAGTTTGGTTTCATTTGACTTCAACATACAACCAAAAGTTATGGACTACAGCTGTAAATAAGTACTTTTCTTGGGTTCAGAACTTTCCACAGGACAACCAGAAGGTGCGACACTCTGTGAATGGCTTTTTATGTGCATTTGAGATCCCTGTACCTGGTTCACCCACCTCACTCACTTCTCCACTACAAACAGGTAATAAGACTCGATTTCTTCATTTTATATTTCCTTTAAATAGAAGTTCTGCACCTTACATTTTAAATGGCTTCTTTAGAATCTCCTCCTCTGGCCAATGGGACAGCAGGAAACAATCACATTGAAAAATCTAGCCTGATTCCCAATGGCATGCCAAGCACAGTTGTTCCCAGCACCCCTGAGAAACCTCTCGCCAATGGAATCCCAAATGGCCACACTGTGCCTGTACCCGACAGCCCCTTCATCGGGTACATCATTGCCATGCACAGAAAGATGGTGAGCAGTAAAGTTGCATATCACAGTTGGATTTACTCTGTGATCTTAAGCAATCTAAATGCAAGGTGTGTCCCCTCAGATGAGGACGGAGCTGTACTTCCTGTCCTCTCAGAAGAACAGGCCCAGTCTGTTTGGCATGCCACTGATTGTGCCGTGTACAGTACACACCAGTAAAAAGGACCTGTATGATGCTGTGTGGATCCAGGTGTCCCGGCTCGCCAGCCCTCTGCCCCCACAGGAGGCCAGCAACCATGCTCAGGACTGGTTAGTGTTTTCCAAAGCTTGGAACACATTCATTGTTTTCAAGACTTGTTGTGAGACTCATGCAGGAGACAGTGGTTTGAATCTGGCCTGTGTCCTGTCCTCTGTTCTTTCCTGTAGCTGGTTGCGTAAACAGCTTAGACTAGTCAATTTAAGATAAGTTAGTCATCTAATTTGTGTCTTCAAGACTGGTCAGAATTTTTAAACAGTTACATTAAAAAGTAGCTTGGTTTAATTTGAAACAGAAAAGTAAGACTGATTAGTCCTAAATAATTGCTAGTTGGTCAGACTAGTTCTTAAGACACAGTCTTAACACAGCTGTTTTAGACTGTTTGCTTAGTGGAATAAAATAAGCCCCTGGACTATTTATTTAGTGGAAGAAAAATTGATTTTCATATGAAAAACAGTTTGCGTAGTTTACATATACTTTTTACATATTGAATATTTGAGATTCTTTGCTGTGTTATGTAAATTATGATGCTCTCTTTCAGTGATGACAGTATGGGCTATCAGTACCCCTTCACTCTGCGTGTGGTGCAGAAAGACGGTAACTCCTGTGCTTGCTGTCCCTGGTACAGGTAAGGCATTTGAGTTCAGCAGTTGTATGTGCTGATGTGCGAGTATCTCGCCCTTCACTCTGGGTTTACATGACTGACGAGGGCTGTCCGTGACTTTGCCAGATTCTGTAGAGGCTGCACAGTGGAGTGTAACGAGGACAGAGCGTCTTTGGGGAACGCCTACATCGCAGTAGACTGGGACCCCACCGCACTGCACCTCCGTTACCAGACCTCTCAGGAAAGAGTGAGTGCCATACTTGTAGAGGATCTAACTGCTCATGATTGTACAGAAACTTGTACAATCCATTTAAATTCAATATGAAATGGAGTTGAATATTCCAGTGTAAAACAGAAACAGTCTTGATTTCGATCTTGGTGTTAGAGATGTTGTCGAGTCATTCTGTTAATGGGTGTCAAGCAGGTAATTGCAAACATTTGTGTCTGCTGAACAGATAGTGGAAGAACATCCCAGTGTTGAGCAGAGTCGACGGGCTCAGGCAGAACCCATAAGTCTGGACAGCTGTCTGAAAGCCTTCACCGGTGAAGAAGAGCTGGGAGAAGATGAGCTCTACTACTGCTCCAAGTGTAAGACCCATCGTCTGGCCACCAAGAAGCTGGACCTCTGGAGGCTGCCCCCTGTCCTGGTCAGGAACATCCCAGATTTTTCAGATGTGTCAGACAAAGACTTGTGATGCCACTGACCTGGCAAACATAGAAATCCAGTGTTAATGAGACCACACATACTATGAATTGGGTTTAATTGTTTGTCTGTGTCCTTTTTCAGATTGTACATTTAAAACGCTTCCAGTTTGTCAATGGTCGTTGGATAAAGTCTCAGAAGATTGTGAAGTTTCCACGAGAGAGCTTTGACCCCAGTGCATTCCTGGCCCCACGGGAGGTGTCTCAGAGCATGGGCAGCCTGCAGAGCCTACAGAGCCAAAGTGAGAGCCTGGTGGAGGAGCTCCAGAGACTAGAGGGAGGAGACTCGTCTGCATCCACCATCTCCACAACCACTGTGGCCAGTCCTCCAACATCCGGCAGAGGTCCTCCCCTCTCTCTCTCCCTCGCTCTCTCGCTCTCTCTCTCTCAATTTTTTACACTATCCCTCTGTCTCTCTCTCTCTTTTTGACACTCACTCTTCTCTTGTCATCCAGGCACGCCGTGCTCCATCAGAAGGGTGGGCAGCCCACTGAGCAGAAACAGCAGTCCTGGCAGCAGCCCCAGGAATACGGGAAGGAAACCGGTTCGCCTGCGCCTGCCCCAGTTGGGCAGTCGACATCGGCTCTCCAACAGCAAAGAAAACCTAGAGGGCAGCTTCAGCAGCAAAGAGTGCGATATGGAGGCTGAGCAGGGCACAGCAACCGACGGGGAGAGTCAGGGGGCAGCAATGTCATCTGATGCAAACATGCAGGACTCTTGGTCACTTGACGCCTCAAGCACTGATTGTGATGTCATCATGGTGAATGGACTAGGGCAAGACAGCAGTCAGAGTAATGGACACTCAGAGGGCAGCACAGATCTGGACACCCCTCACCAAAGAAATGACGTCTGCCTGGAGCCCTTGTACAGTTTATATGCAATCTCAGTAAGTGTACTTTTTCATTAGATAAATCTGTATTTAGTGATTAGAAGTTCTCCTTAAAATGTACATAATTTACATTTATTAAGAGAAGTTGCTAGATGGTAAATTCCAAAATGGAATGCAATTCGGCCCCGGTCACACTAGACTTTTAACATTAGAAAATTCTAAGGAGACTCACAGCAGCCGAATATATCACACACAGCCGCGGAATATATCGTCACGCGTCAAAGAGTTGTTCTTCATAGATTCCAATATGCTTGCACTGTTGTTGTTTTGGTTACATTAAAGCTGTATTGTACAAATTGGGATTGTTCGATACTGCTAATGTCAATCTGAAAAGGTCACACCATGATGTATTGGTCTTGTACTGGTCGCATGCCTTACGTGATATGAATACACAGGTCAGAGTTCACCAAACAAAAACAGCTAATTTTGTGAACCCTTCACAAAAAGTAAAACAGTCCTGTGTTACTATACAAAATAATAGAACTCTGAAAACGCAGATTTTCCAAATTAGCACACTTTAAACATTTTACCTAGGTTTGACACAATGACACAAATGATTGTTTTTGTTTTAGTGTCATTCAGGAATCATGGGAGGGGGACACTATGTGACTTACGCCAAAAACCCCAATGAAAAATGGTACTGTTACAATGACAGCAGCTGCAAGGTAAGATCCCACCCTGCTCTGTTTATTCTCTGATATCTCAGACACTCATTGTTAGGCTCTCTGCGGCTTTCTGCACAGAGAAAAAAACAGAAAACAGATATATCTTTGCACGTGAAAAATGTTCAAAGTATTGTGCAACACCGTTTCATGTCTCCTCTGCAGGAAGTTCACTCGGATGAGATCGACACAGATTCAGCTTACATCCTGTTCTATGAGCAGCAGGGAGTGGACTACTCACAGTTTCTGCCCAAAACGGAGGGGAAGAAAATGGCAGACACCACAAGCATGGACGAGGACTTTGAATCTGACTATAAAAAATACTGCGTGCTGCAGTGATGTCTTGTTCTTCCACGCTCTTGAAATACACTAGGGAGTCCGTCAGTACGCCAGTGCAGTGAGGACTATAAAAAAGCAGTGCTGCCCTGGAGGACCAGCATTTGTGAAAGCACAAAATATCAGTGGACTGGTGTGACTCTACCGCCGACAGAGGTACCTTTCAGAACAGAGGTACCTGACTCTTCAGTTAAACTGTGAGTGACTGAGGCAACATCTGAATGAGTGAATCAAAGAGAGAACTGTAGCCATTGTGTCATTGTTGCCAAGCAAACGGATAACGTAGTACTGGACCTGAAAGTTAGCCAAACCCCTCAATTTTACCATTACCAGGCAGGAAAACCCGGATATTCTTACGTTGCGGTCCACATGGGCAATCTGAAAATATTTAAAAATAATTGCGTTTATATCACCGTATCAGGTTTTGTTTTTTGTTTTGTCTTTTATGTCGTAGTTTGTTTCTGGCTTATCCAGTAATTTTCCAGTAATTTTCAAACACTACCTCACATCTTTGAAATTTATCAGCCAACTGTTAATAGAAAAACTGTGTGACAGTATTATATTCTTGATGGGCAGTTGAAATTCAATTCTCAGATTCGATTCTTAAAACAATTCGTTAATATATAATTTTAAGAATATTTTATACCACTTAAAAATAAAATATCCCCCCACTCCGCTGCCAAATTATGCATATTCTATAGTTTTTATTATTTTGGTTTTATTTAAACTGTTTTCAGGCTTCATTCTTTTTTCAGAGAGTCTAAATGTATAACTTTATGATGTTATTTAGTTTTATTTTTATAACAAGTTATTTTTTTATCATTGAGTTTCTTAATGCTGTACTTCACTTTGCTTAAACAGGGGCTTTCACATTCACTTACTGATTCAGATCAAATCTTAGTCTCCTCTTAACAATATTGTAATGTAAACACAGCGTTTGGCATTGTTTTCCTGATACCATTGTATTTCACACTTCACAAAATACAACTGATGGCAGAGAGTAAATAGCTGCAAGATTGTCTCACTAAGGTGACTTAACATGTCCAAGCCAAAGTATTAAACTGGTCATGTACAGAGTTGTTGGAGAACCTTTGAATACTACTGGAGAACAAAAGAAGCGGGTCTGTTGTATGAACAGTGTTTTGATAGTGTGAAAGTGTCTTTTTGCAACAAAAAACTCATAACCTTTGCTTTTAAAGAACAGCATTCTCGTTAAACTGCTGAACGTTCTGTGTTGGAGGGTGTTTCAGGTTATTATTAGTAGCATTTCCTTAGTGAATCTTGAAAATGGAGAAAATTCACCACTGTGAAAATATGTATGAAATATCAAGTCTTTTTTTTCCCCATGATCTCATCAACTGAATAAGCTTCTCTTGTAAGAGGAAATGAAACCATTAAAAATAGCTGGGAAATGTGCCCATACCTATTTTGCTGCTGTACTTTTTTTGCGGTTGTACGTTTTTCTTGTCATTAATATTCTGACCAAACGTTTGCCATAGAAGAAAGGTTTTATCCCTGTCAGAAAGAAGCAAATGTTTGTGAAATCAACACAACTGTATTACTGTAAGCCAATTATAATCATAATTAACAAAAATGTTAAATGGACTGTAAACTATGTTAGATATTTAATGTTAAACAAATGGATATTTAATATTGAAAATTAAAATGTATAAGAGTGTCTATCTGATCTCTTCTCAATTTGAAATCTGGCTTCACTTGGAATTATAAATGTTTGCTTTTGGTTAAACTGGAATCTGCATTACAATTACAGTAACTACAGTATATTTGTAACTACAAACATATGGCTACATTTTAAACATTCACATTGTTTTATACAGGGATAATTTATTGATTTAGCTTTTTTTTCCAAGTAGTGCAATCAACTACTGATGTGTGTCTGTCTACGTTGTCATAATTTTGTTAAATTAATTTTGATCAACTGAGAGATGTATTAATTTAATGAGCTTTAATTTTGTAAAGTGTTGTTTAAAGAATAAAATTGACATTGCACTGACATGTACATAAATGTTTTGTACATATGCCAATGAAAAGGATGTATTTGAAAATGAACTGTACAAATGTACTTGTAATTGTATATGAAGTGATACTGTTGATCTGTAACAATTATTCATGATACAAATTAAAAGCAGACAAATACAGTCCTGTGTGCATAAGTCTTTTCTTTTGCACAGAGATTACACGAGAACGTTTGATGTGCATGACTCTAGTCAATGATTTGTTTCCTTGAGTAATAAAGAGGAAACCACACACCCCCTCGTTCTCCAGTTCCATCCGTCTGACATGCTTCCTTTAATTCAGGCCACATTTGACATTTTAACTAACCTAATAACTCTCCCCGCTTGACTGTTTTTTGTCGATAGGATTATTTTCCCCTTAGGTAACATATACAAACTAAACTAGTAAGAATCATGATCACTTGTTCATACCTGTGTGTTTGGTGGGTCAAAATTGCATGGGACCCAGCATGCTTTGGTCAGGAAGTGCACAACGTTGCCTGCTGTGCTACTTACAGAATTTTGCTCTAAACCACAAGAGCTGCAGCCTAGAATTGATGATCTGATGAACATAGTGGTCTATATAGTGGTCTTCGTACAAGTTTTTAAACAGATGTAGTTCAGAAAATGATCCACAATAAATAATGATTTCAGCTTGGGGTTGAGAGAACATGTTGTGTTCATTTTTTTCTAAAAGGTAAGTGAAACATTACACATTTTTGTTTTGTTTTATGTTTTCATGTTAAAAAAGTGTCAGGCTGTTGAAATGTTAGATTTTTAATGATATGTAAGCATATTATGTAGTGGGTCATTTCCTTTTTGTCATTGGTCTAATTGTTTATATAAGATCACTTAAAACAATTAAGTCTGTCTCCATCTATTTCACTTTCAGTGGTGTTAAAATAACTCTCTCTGATGACTTGAAACAATATGTGAAGCTTTTGGTTTCATTATGGCCGGTTCCAGTGAGTATTTGTGTGCGTTTTTTAACGGCTGTAACACTGCATATGTAACTTTCTTTCTTGCTTTTTTTTTTAAATAAGGTGACAAATACAAATTTAAGTCTTTGGAAAGTGAAGTTGCTTGTGCTCACATGAACACTGAGGAATGAACTGGTTTATTATTGGTTTATTTGCCATCAGATGACATCTTTATCTCTTCTGTACAGAACTAAACACTGAACACGTCATTCTAATCTGTGTCTATGGTGTTACGATCTTCTTCATCATTGTTTTTGGATGCCTTGGCCTGAAGAAGTATATTTTTACAGTATTATATATTTTTAGTACATTTGTTTTTTTTGTTAATTTACGGACTATGTTTTAAATAGGTTTTTTGTTTTGGTATCATTTTATTATCCAAAATATGTTTTGTTAAATCTTGCAGTTTATATCTATAATTAAATATAAATAACTGGCATATTTACAGTTAGTTTCTGGTTTAAGGTATCGGTCAATGAAGAAGATCATACAGACACTGAATCAGACGAGACCAGATGTGAACTTCCAGATTCCTTCCCAATATTCTCCTCCTCCTCCATTGCCAACCGTGCTGAATATTCCTGAACCACCAGCATGTTCTGCTGAAAATCCATTACGAAGACAAACCAAGATGAGCTGCAGATTACCCTGGATGCCTTCTCCACAGGTACAGAACAATGCGTCTTAGATGAATATCACCCTCTTTCTCTTTAAATGTCATAGATTAAACAGTACAAGCTGTTATATTTTTACTGTAGAAATACTTTAGTGTATTTATATACTGTAAAATCGCATAGCCATAAGAAAATGTGACTGTGATTGTAAATGTAGTGTGTACATACACTACATTGTACAAACATAACACTTGAGGAAATGATCTTCAGGTTCCGCGGTTCACAAAAGCAGACCTGAGTCTTAACCAGCTCATTAAGGCAGGGAAAGAAGGAGTCTTCTACAAAGCCAGAGTAACAAGGGGAGCTTGTAAAGGTCATTTCCTGGTTACATGCAAAATTGGAAAAGACGGTAACATAGCTAATATTCCTCTACCATCTTGTGCATTTGAATGCATGCTGAAAATCACAGCATTGTCTTTATCAAGATGTGTGAACTCTTAATGAGCCTGCAGGTTTAATTTGCTGTCATCTGCAGGTATCACCAGTAAGCAGATGGAAAATGAAGTGTCTATTATGAGAAAGTTGGCATATCATAAAAATGTGACGCAGCTGCTAGACTGGAATACAACAGAGGGTAAGACTGCGATTTTGTGCTCTACTTTTGTGTAAGTCATTTAATTTGCATAGTATTTTTTACAATACATTTAGTTTTTAAAGCAGCTTTACAGAAAATATACATCTTAAGCCCTCAGTTAGCAAGCCAAAGGCGATTATGGCAATTAGGGTAAAACTCCATAAGATGTTAATAGAAGATTATGTGATTTTAATAACCCTTTAAATGATTCACTATTACTTGGAGCTAAACAATTAAAAATCCTGACACATCCTATCTAGTTTTCTTACAAAGTCAAACTTGCACTAAGGATGTAGCTATTTCTGTCTTTGTCAAAACAGTGTCTGTTTCCTCAGAGCCGTATATATTAATCATGGAGTTTATGAGCTACGGCACGCTGCGCAGTTTTGTTCAAAAACACAAAGAGCAACTGAACGCCGACCCTGAACTACAAAGCCAATTCACCATCGCGTCCTACCACATCGCTCTGGCCATGGAACATTTACGCTCCAAAATGGTATCAAATACTCACACACACACACAATAAAGCCATTCTTCGAATTGACCATTTTTTACCATCCTCTGTTTACAACATAAACATGATGAAGCACTTTCACAATGGAAAAAATGATTTTAAACACTTTTCTGTGAGTCATCCAGGTGGTGCACTGTGACCTTGCCTTGAGGAACATTCTGGTGAGTCGTTTTCCATGGGAGGTGAAGGTAACAGAGTTCGGCATGGCCAGAGACTTGACGCGCATGAGAAATAGACGGAGCAGCAGAAAAAAGCAGCACAAGGTGAACTAATAATCTATCACAACTGTTCTTACCCAGCCTCCTCCTGTCACCCCTCTTAATCTTTCTCTGCTCAATGTTAATGCAATCTCTTAGGAGCAAGTACCTCTGCGCTGGTACCCTCCAGAGTATTTCAGAAACAACTACTACAGCTTTAAGGGTGATGTCTGGGCATTTGGTATTATGCTGTGGGAAATGCAGACATTTGGTGAGAAACCATTCGCAAGATATATGCATTTTTAGTTGATGTTAATTCGTTCTTTAATTTCTTAAGTCTTTTGATGACTTGATGGACCAATAACAGTTATTGAACTTATGTATTTTACAGGCACCTTGCCCTATTCAGATTTGAACACATCTGAGGAAGTGGTATACAATATCTGTGCTGGACATAAGAATACTGTTCCCAGCACATGCCGTCCAGAAATGTGAGAATATAACCACATTTTATTTTATAATTTTTTATAAAAAAAATATTTTTTTCTTTATAATTAGTCTTTATAATTTTGTTCAACAAATCTTCATTTAATTAAGAGCTACAGACAAAACAAGTGAAAAATGTCAATTTTGGTTTAATTTGAGGTTTTCACAAAAATGAGTTCATTAAGCCCTCATCTATTGATCCCAATACTACAAATAGCAGTTAAACATCTAAAATGATCTTTCTTTTTCATTTTCTGAGCGGTGTACCTTCCTAAATCCTTGATGACAGGCACTTCAGTCAGGTGTAGCGCATTCATTTTTGTTTTTCACTTCAGTCTGACAAATCATACATCAAATCATACATCAAATCATACATCATATCATACATCATACTATTTTGTAATAGAGAATGTGAAAATAACAAGAACTCATTTTTGAAAATTCGCTCATTGTGACTCATTTTGCCAGTACAGGTCACATTTTCTCTCTAGTCGAACAATATTTAACAGTAATATTGCCCAGGAATAGACATATCAACTGTAACACTGTATACTGTAACAGTAATACACTATTGTGAATATGATGCTTTGTGTTTTTAATTTGTATTGGAGAATTAATATTCTCTTTAACGATGTAGAGAACAGATCATACAAGACTGCTGGTTGGACCCGTACACATTCAGGCCCTCATTTACAGACATTGTCAGGATCTTGGAGAATATTGTGGAAAGAGATGGGGTGAGTTATGTGAGGGGTTCATTCATTATAACATTTTCACATTTTCGTCCTACAGATAAGAGATAAGATATTATAAATACATTACAGGATTATGTGGATGTTAACAACCAAACACTCCTGAATGCAGAAGAAAACTGAACAACAAAACTTCTTCTGAACAAAACCCAACAAATAACTCAAAGACTTCAATAGTAAAACAGTAAAAATGGTTTAATCATTTTTTATCATGTAACACTCAGATGGGCACACATGTACATTTTAAACAGCCTTTGTTTTTAAAGACTAACCTTTAGGCTCTGTTTAGAACCAGGTGGAAATTACACATATAGTAAAAACATACTTTACTATATTAAAAATAACATACTTTACTATATTAACCATAGGTTGAAATAATTTAACTAACAGTAATATGTAGTCTTACAGTAATATGATGGATAATAATATTACTAATTACAAACTATTGTATTTAAAATGTATTTACTTGTATTTACTTACTTAACCGCCATTAAGTCATTAATAAAGATACTGATTTTCCTTAAGACTTGAATTACTTACTCAATAGTTTCTACAAATATTGTTATTAGTAAAACCATATTCATGTAATGTTTTTAAACAGCGTAAGTAGCTTTCAGCAGCTTGCAGTTATTTTTCTTTGATGGGTAGCAGTAATGGTAGCTAATGCCAAGATGACCACAGTTTAACTAGTTATTTAACTAGTATTTTAACAAGATCTGTAGTTACCATGCCAATTGTGTATGGGTTGGATTTTACTGTTGCGTTACAAGATTATTAGCCAATGGGCACTCGGAAATCCGCCCACTTCAGCAGTCTGGACCAATAAGAAGAGAAAAGATCAAGAAGACGCCAACTGAGAGACCAATGAGAAACGGAGGAGCAACACGCTATTTCGCACTGACCACTGATGACGTCCGCCAGTGCTGCTGCTGCTCACAAGTAAGAGGAAGTAGAGAAACTGAGTTTCAACCTGACGTCTTAATATAAAATATCACGATGATCCTACGACTCTTAGAAATGCTTTATTTTATTTACTTTGCATCGCACATTCCAATTACATTGATGATTGATCTTCAAACTTTACTCCCGGAACACCTGTATCCACAGCAGGTGAGTGTGAACTTTGTGCTGCAAGTATAGCAAGTATGTAATGCCTGTTTAAAGGTTGTTCATATATATATATATATATATATGATTGTGCTTTACAGCTGAGGAACGTGTTGCAGTGGTATGCTGGTGAATTTAAAGACCCAATGGTGCTGGATCCACCTGTGTGGTTCAGATCTTTTGTCTTCTGTGAGGCTCTTGTCCAGCTGCCCTTTTTCCCAGTTGCTGCATACGCCTTCCTGAAGGGTTAGTTCTGGTCAAACTTATATCAGATATTTGTGTTAATCATTTGTTAAATCGACAGTTTTGTATGGCACAGTGGGGACATCTGGTGGTGGAAATCAGGTGTACGTCTTAAAAGCCAGAGTATACTTATTACCATTGCTTTTTATTTGGCATTTATGCAATGGTTACATTATTGTTTTTTTTTAATAGGTGGCTGCAGATGGATCAGAACTCCAGCAATCATTTATTCTGTTCATGTGGCCACAACTCTAGTCCCCATTTTAGGTCACATCGTTTTCCATAACTTTCCTCTGACGCCACATCCAGGTCCGCAAACTCTAAAGGAACGTCTGACCCTTGTGTCTATTTATGCTCCATACCTTGTCATTCCTGTCATGATTCTGTTCACAATGCTCATCAGCTCGGCATATAACTCATCTTCTCCAAGTGGAAAAGCTTCTTCCAAGTCCAAGAAACAAAGATAGATGCCGGTTGATCTCTTCCACAGCAGACTTCCACACATTCCTGTCAATTTAATGAATGTGTACAAGGCTGGGTGTATTCATGAAGCTAGTATTCACTCATGCTTATTTCTGGTTAAATGTGATTTCATTTTGAAATAAAGCTCTATCATCTGTAAAAACTGCATGTAGTTTTTGCACAATGCACAACTTTAATATTAATTTGAAGAAGTACCCTGAAATACTTCTTGTTCACAGATGTGTTTATCAACAGCAAAAAGACACATGTAAATGCAAAATATATTTTTATTCAAATGTACTTCAGCTTTGTATGAGGTTTGTCTCACCTGATGATCTAAACAGGAAGATATAAAGAAATAATAAATGCACTATTTGGTTTGTCTAGAACTTTCGCACCTATGCAAAATATTTTTGGTGTGGTCTCTGGAACAAGCAATACAAATGCCATGAGGATATGATCAAGTTAAACTGTTGCTGGGTTCAAGTCAGCAGTTAAAATACAAAACAAACTGCAAAAATGTATTCCAAGATGTATCATCACAGAAATATTTACAGTAACATGCAAATACTGTATTTCCCTGTTGTAAAAAAAGATAAAATTTATAAAGTAACTTCCCGATATAAATAGTATAAATAACTTTTGTATATAAATAGTATCTGAGATTATGATCTTATGGTTGGAAAGATTACAAGTGTGCCTTCAGGAACTGGCCATGCAAAAGCACTCATTGTTAACATAATAGACAGAGCTGGAGGTCGGGGCTGAAACAGACATCTGTTGTCACCCGTTAACTCGTCAATTCAATTAACTTAGTTGGGAACCAGCACTTAATAGTAAGTCAAAGTGAATTCGATGCATAGCATCACTCTTCCCATCAATAAACGCGATGTTGGAGAAATGTGGAATTGGGAACTCTCATTTCTGCAGTACAAACTGGTCAATGAATTCATTCTGCTCAGCTTCAACTTTCTGAAGAGCTTCATATTCTATTCGATACCTGCAAAACAAAAACAACATTCATACTCTCAGTCAGAAATGTTTTACACAAACCCATCATACACGGTGTGATTGAACACGGGTCAGACAGAGCTGCCCACCTCTCCAGCTGCATCTTCTTCTCTGCTATCAGAGCTTGAAGCTGTTGCTGTTGAGCCTCTCGCTGCTTTTCGACCGATTTCAACAAGTTTCTTGCGCCTATGGCCTAAAAAACATGCGTGTGTTCTCAAAGAACTAAACACAAATGTAGATCGATATTTATTTTCAGCACATTACCTTCATTTTTTCTGTCTCTGCTTCTTTGGCCAGTTCATCTACAAGTTCAATAAGCCCACCTACGATTTTCTGAAACTGGCCGATCTCTGTTTTTAGACACAGTGAAGCAACAGATATCGATGTGGGTCATGAAATGTGGAAAGTCCAAAATAAATAAATGCTGTTTTTAGACATAAATCAAATTTTTAGACATACACCACACTTAAACTCACTATCAACAAACTCCTCGCATTGCTCTTTGAGCTCGGTGGTTTTCTGGCTCACGTCGGGCTCAAGCACCCGGAGTTTGTTGAGTTCATCGAAATAAAGGCTGGCCTCTGTTAACGGGTCTTCAGCCATCACCAGCGGACCGACACCGGGCTGTGAGTCTCAAGAGACGGCCGAGAATCATAGAGATACACACGACAGCTGGTTTTTTACACGATTTCTTTGCAAACTCAATCATTTCTGTCCAGCACAACCACATTCAACCTAATAGCGTTAAAGAGTCAGTATGTGTTTAATGCAGAATGTGTCACGTGATCACAATGAGCTAGCTAACCGATTAGCTAGTTAGCTGGTTAATTGGATTTATTTAAACTATTCAGATATCTATGCAATCTTCCACAAACTGTCGTCATTTATATATATATAGGTGGAGAAGACATAATACTACTCACAAATATCGTTGTTGCTTGTAGGGACTGGCTGGGTCGACCTGGGTGAACGTAAACAACAGAGCTTGACCAACTGGGAAGTTAACTAGCTTGGTAAACATTGTTGAAAAGAAGATTACACGAGCTATAAATGCAATCTGAAGTTATTAGACGGGCTAAGATGTGAAAACTAAAGACTGTCTCACGTCTACCTTTCGTTTATTTGATTATGTGGCGCTTCTGCTGGACCGACCGGCCGCGTCCCCGCATCTGTCCGACTGGCTGCCAGGCGACAGCTGGTCCACTCCATGATGAATAAAAGGGGAGAAGAAGCGCATTTGAAATATTTACATCCGATATTTTGCATATATGAAACTGAAATAATGTTGCTTTACCTCTCATGCACCGAAATATATGCAAATAATTAAAATAATTGTATACCACTTTCATTAAAAGTGCATTTATATTTTACCCCACACACCACATTCCCCCCGTCCCGATTTTGTAATAATTGACTTCCCTGCAGTTCATCGCCAGACCACTAGAGTGTGTGAGAGGGACGTGAAGAAAACTGAAGTCCCTCAAAAACACCAGAAGAAGGTTAGGTTGCGTTCACTTAAGGGCGCCGACCTCTCCAAAAACCCTTAACTATTTGTTAAACAATGCAAAACTACATATTTCCTATGTATACTTGGTAGGTTTGACATGCACAAGATCGATTTTCTTATGTTGATTGTCAGTTTTTCTTTGATTTATTATTTGGTTAGAATACACGCAGTTGTATGACTTTGGTGTAATGTCTCTTATGCATCAATGGTATTAGTAAAGCAGCTAGTAGAAACTGGTGAGTTAAGGGTAACTTAATGTCTGTCTCTCTTTGCAGATGTTGACTTTGTAACAGCATGCCTCTGTCAACGGAGTCCCAGACGGATAACGAGCAGTACATCCTGATAGCCAGTCTGGATAACGCGAGGAATCTCTCCAACATCCTGAAAGCCATCTCTTTTAAAGACCATGCCATTTTTAATGCAACGCAGAATGGGTTAAAAGTGACGGTGGAGGACTCCAAGTGTCTCCAAGCCAATGCATTCATTCAGGTTGGGGGCTGTTTTCAATACAAACTCAGTTGCGTGTCACCACTGTTGTTTGGATTAGAGTATTTGTTGTCTTGTACTTCAGGCTGAAATCTTTCAAGAATACATTATTAAGGAGGATGCAGTTGGGTTTCAGGTTAACCTGACTGTGCTTCTGGACTGCCTCACCATCTTTGGGGGAAGCACAGTCCCAGGTATGCTTTCTAATACCTGTGATGAACATGTCTTGCTCTCCACCACGGATTTATTTTAATCCTGTATATTTTTTACCTTTAAGGTGTGTGTACTGCCCTGAGAATGTGCTACAATGGGTATGGATATCCACTGACGTTGTTCCTGGAGGAAGGTGGTGTGGTCACCGTATGCAAGATTAATACACAGGAACCGGAGGAGCCAATCGACTTTGATTTTTGCAGCACAAATGTAACCAACAAGGTGA
This sequence comes from Chromobotia macracanthus, assembly GCA_036877525.1. Taxonomy (NCBI): domain Eukaryota; kingdom Metazoa; phylum Chordata; class Actinopteri; order Cypriniformes; family Botiidae; genus Chromobotia; species Chromobotia macracanthus. The sequence goes on along the minus strand of JAZGTH010000080.1, from coordinate 178,015 downwards.
TTCTGCAGTCAGACAGTCTCAAGGAGGCTTTCTCTGAGCTTGATATGACCAGTGAGGTTCTGCAGATCACTATGTCACCAAGCCATCCTTATTTCAGGTATAGTTATGATGTTGCATACACACAAATAAACTGACGACTACATTTAATTACATATATAATTACAAATAAAGTGTTACTCTAACATATATTGTCTGCTCCAAGACAGAGGAGAAGCATGCTAATTTGTTTGTCTGATAAAGTTGGAGACACAATGATGTTGCCAAGTCAATGTAGAAAATGCACTGTCAAAACATCTTCACAGTTTAATTAATATCCTGATTACCCTAGATTATCCACATTTGGGAATTCTGGAAACGCCCATTATGATTACCCCAAAGACTCAGACATGATGGAGCTTTTTCAGTGTACTAAAACACAGACAAACAGGTAGGAGCACAAGATCCATTTTAAGGCCAGTTCACACAGCCCTGACACACACCAGCTAACACTGCCATTTAGAGTGTGATTAACATCAGTACTGTTTCCGTATGTCTGTTAAATTCAGAACTTCACACAGAAACACTGCTTGAAAATGTCATCCAGTGAGATTGACTTTCTCTTGATGTGATCATGTTTTTAAAGGTATAAGATGTCTCTGTTGAAACCCTCCACGAAGGCCTTGGCCCTGTCCTGTAAAGTCTCTGTGAGAACTGACAGTCGGGGCTTCCTCTCTCTGCAGTATCTTGTGAGGAACGATGACGGTCAGATATGTTTTGTGGAATACTATTGCTGCCCGGATGAAGAAGTGGAAGAAGAATAGGTTGGATTTTTGGAATTGAAACCATTCGATTTGTTTTATCAAATGGTGATCATTTGATTAATTAGTTATGTTCATTGTCTTCACTGACCTACTTGTCTATGTAAATCTCTTAAAGGCCATGTAGTTCATGTTAAGTTTGCATTCTAACTTGACATTAAAATTATATGTTTATAAATCAACTATAGTGAGAAATAAATATGTAGTTATTTTATAGGTGCTCGGCAGAGGGCGACAGAGTCAACATTTACTGTCTAATGCGTACTACACGTAATAAATATAACTATATGTCTAGGTAATATTTGGATGATCAATTCTGATTTAACCTTTTCAAATAAAAAAGTTTGATTCCTCATTTCAGATGTATACCTCTGATAATGCGGCTGATCAAACTGATCCGATATGAATCGACTAGTACCCCGACAGTAGACCACTTGATCCGTTTAAATACCCTTTATAAATATGCATGCACAGAAATAATGTTCGCTCGAAAAAACTGCTTAACTTTTAGTATGCAATGCGCGATTTGCAACTCTCATAATATTTACAGCGTACTAAATTACAAGCCCGTGGAGCCGTACAAGCTCCCGGGACGTTTAAATGTTTAATGTTTGATCGTTTCATGACACGGATGCGTTGCGAGGCAAACGTGCAGTTTTTGCAAACATGCAGCCTTGATGTTGATGGAGGTCGACGCGCGCGCTTCAGAAAGGAAGTCCCAGGGCGGCGCGCGCGCGCGATGCTTGAACTGCGGCCTCGCGACCAATCGCGTCGCCACTCGCGGGCGTCGAGGCGTCGCTGTTTCCGGGCAGACCAACATCTCAGAGCAAAACAACTTCACTAATGTCAGTCTGCAGGCTGCTTCATCCAGCTCTGCCATCTCAGCGGGTGACTGCCCTCCTTATGCGTGGCATTGCCCCCCTTATGCGTGTCATTGCCCCATGCAAGCTGCTTATAAAGCTCACTAAAGCGCAATAAAAGTTGTTACGACTCCAGCGCTTGCATGCTTTCAAACGCAACATAGTGAGCTTTGCGTCTTTCATTTGTTAGAAATCGTTTTTAAAAAACCTTATTTAAAAAAATAGTTAGACTACACGTGGTTTTCTTTGATTAGGAGTTTAATAATGATCATGAGATTTATGAGGAATCTGTTTTAAATACTTGAAAGGATTAAAAATGACCATTTATTTGCATATAAACCATTGCTAAATAGACAGACAACATCCAGGCTATGTTGACTGTATACACAAGCGTAACCAAGTAAACACTGTCCACTAACCAAGACCAGGGTATCATTTGATAAGGGTGAGCAACTTGATCCAGCTAGAAGTCAGAGCGGGTGATGTAAGGCGAATGGCATCACTTTCTGCTCTTTAAACACAAGCTTTACGATGCAGTGGACAGCCCTCTGCCTGTTTCTCAGATAAACAGTACTGGCCCCGTCTGATGTCTTGACCAGAGAATCAAGCGTGTCGGGTTCCGCCTGTGGCATCACTGGGTTTTGTAAACACAAACTCAGCAATGACCTAATTGTTGTGACACTCCAACAATTAGCAACAAGAGAGCCCATGGGAGATGCAAGGGTTTCAGCACTGCATCACATGGGACAATGAGTCATTGTATTGTCTGTTGCATTAGGTGACGAAGGTTACATAAATTTGAGGAAAAAAAGTGGTCAGCACTATTTAACCTAAATAATACATATAAGTTGCGTGTAAAATTATGTACAGCACTATAATACAGGTAATGATTTATTGAAACAAATTATACATTTTGTTTTTTTGCATTTTATAATTATTAAATATCCTGCTACTCAATAGCTAAAAAAAACTATCTTTTAGTATATAAAAGCTTTAAGGAATAGCTGTAACACTTTGCAATAGGTTTAGTTGTTAACATTATAGTTCATGCAATGAAATGGGATGAAATAACATCCCACTGTATGGAAAAGTACATTTTGCTCTTGTTGACAGATTTTCCATTTTGAGTAAACCTGACTAAACCTTTTAACATCATTAACCATCAACATCCAATATATGATGTATGTTTTGTACAAAACAAATGACTGAAATTGAACAATTTAATATGGCAGCATACAAAAGGCAGCACCAACTTCTGCCTAGTCAGCCTAAAGGAACCCTAGTATGAGAAACTCAGTGCATAAACATGATTTGACTATAACATTCCTTCACTTTGTGTTAAAAATACCTTACATCAACAAGCCATTGTTTGGGGATTGTGAGTGTCACATGGGGTCATGATGGCAACAGCTGGCCCCCACCTCCCCATCCCCAAACCCATTAATACTGCTCTCCCTGTGCCTCAGCTTGCAACCATGTGTGAAATGATCCATGATGATGGAGATGAGGTAATGCCAGCAACAGCTCTGACATCACTATAGCCTTTCCACCCTGTGCAATTGACCGGCACTTGGACAATTGGCTTTTTATCTAAGTGCAATGAACGTGACACCTGCTAAAGGTTTCGGAAACCAATTTTGAACTGTTTAAGCACTTTATGTTTTTAAATTTTGAAGCAACATATTTTAAAGCTTTTTAAAATATACTAAAATTTGCATATAAAAAGTTCTATGCTAGAATCTTGCATCTTGTAAATTATTTGCCAGCCTGGTCATCTGTTTTATCTCTGTGTCACCCACTTTAATCAGAGCTGACTGAAGGCAGAGGTTCAGTATATAAGTATATGTGCCATAAGCGCTAATGCCAACAACTCAGTGTGGTTACAAGTGAAACACTCATGAGAGAGGAACTTGTGTTAGTTCCTTTCCTTTGAACAATCATCTTCGTAAACACTCAAGAATGTGACTGAGCTGTTTCTATAGCCAGTTCTCTCACTTCTTCTTTGGTGAAAATTAAAAAAAAATGTAAACAATCATACAATGACTGTTTGTTGTTGGACCTTTTTTTTATTATATTTACATTTATACATATGGCAGTATATTCAAGTTATACATTTTCTCAGTATGTGCTCCTTAGAAATCAAACCCACACCGTTTTGCGCTGCTAATGCAATGCTCTACCAACTGAGGTACTTATTATGCTTTTGAGTCAATCACCATTACCATTAAATATTAAGTTTTATTACCATGTCATGTCATGAAAAATTACAGTTGAATCCGCTGATACAAATTGGTTATTTGCCTGTTGAAATTTTCCATCCTTTTGAGGACGTCTCTAAAAAAATGTCTTTCACATTCATGAAATTCTGCAGTTACACTCTGCCTTATAATATTGATGAACACATTTTAAATGGTGGCTAAACACAATCTACTTTGGTTGTATAGACCTGTCTGCAGTACCTGCAGGTCATTTTCTATGGCCTGTCTCTCACCACCATCCCATTATCTTATGAAAGGTGGCAGCTGACGCCATGTGCCACCTAATTCTCCTCCGACAGTGTCTGTTTATCAGACAGTTGAGGAGACAGCCATGAAAGTAATCTATGAAAACTGAGGGGAAGTGGGTGAGTGCTGCAGGAGACAGTATGCAGGTTTATCAGATAGTGTATGAGCATTGGGGGGGGGAGGGGTCAAGTAAAGGATGATGTCATTGGGACAAAGTATACTTTAGCTTTATTCTCGTGTCGCTATACTCATACCCACGTGCATGTTTTGTTTTGGTAACCATCGTAGCCGTTGCAGTCGCACGGAGATGTGCTCACAAACCAATGGATTCTGTGTAGAAGTCAAGTTTTGTCCCCAGGTAGTGAACTTGGATAGATAAGCGTGTTGTTTGCAGTGGTAATGTGGACACTAGAGTAAAGGGAACATTTATTTACAGGGAAAGCATCATGCCTTTTGTGTCATTTGAGCTGCACGTCAGCACAGTGAAATGAGAGCAAACGTGTTACTTGTTTTACCATTGATCACTGATGACCTTTTGACTCAACAGAGTATGTTTGTCTGTATCAGAGTCTGTATGTGCACAGTGGTTACACATCACACGTGCACAAAAAGGCCACCAATAACAATTAAAAATAAAAAGGGCACAAAATACAAAAAGACAATAGAATGACCTACCATATAAACAACTATTTGATTTGATAAATATTGGAATAAATATTCATTCATTTGTTCATTGCACCATTGACTTTTCTATTTCTACAAGGAAATTAATTAAATGTGCATTGAATTAAAAGCAACATATTTAAGACTGAAAGGATGTGACTGTCTGAGTGGGGCTGTGTGCCCAGACATGTACCTGCGTGGGGATTCCCTAGCACACAGTGGGTGTCTAACATCTGCCGTGGGGTAGGAGGTCAGCAAATAAACCTGCTAATGTATGCTCCTCCATCATGCATCCGATCTGCATATGAAGAGGAGCAGGAGAAGCTTCTCCCCAGAGGTCAAATGGGATGGAAACGGGGAATTCACAGTTGGCATAATTAAAAAGATAATGCTTATTTCCCCGGGTTTGTTAGGAGGGCTGTGAAACTGATTGTTTGATATTAAAGAACAAGGGGGAGATGATTTTATATTTTATTTATTCTTTTTACGTTTGCATATTAACTCTGATCTTTCTAATACACAGTCACAGTGCATTAGATGATATATACCCTGATCAAATATACTATACAACTACGTATATATAAATTATTAAACCAACGATTACTATAGCTTTGTGAATATAAAAACACAATGAAATGTGCTACGTTATCATATTAAGGCTTTCGAAGATTTGTCTACGGTAAATGTCGTGTCATGGGGCATTGAATGAATGAATTAAAAACACTTTTTAGCGCCTTTTAGACAGCAGATGCCCTCTGCAGGAACGCATGGAGAAAATGTACATCCCACACTACTGAGCTTAAACTGAAGATGGCTTTAAATGAGTACGACACTTTATATATATATATATATATATATATATATATATATATATATATATATATATATATATATATATATATATATATATATATATAACACACACATATATATATATATATATACACACACACACCCGTGTGTTGTTTTGACCGGCCGTGTGTCGGTCCACTCTGGCCCCGCCCCCGATGATGAGCATGTCGGGGCTTGTTATGAACCACACGGAAAGGGCGTGGCCAAGGCGAGCGGTTCGCGGGAGTGAAAGCGAGTTGCTGTCAGTACCGGGCGTGTTAAATCGCGACTACGACACTTCAGACTACAAACTGCATGAATTACAGGAGCAAAGCTATGCATGGATTTAGTGAGTAAACGCGAGTCCCCCACGATTGAAACAAAGAAGAGGAATACCATGCACGGACACCCCACGAACCGTGTTTAAAGCACGACTTGTATCTAGCAGAAATTGCCCTGGAGTAACTCATCTACTGTCTTAAAAACATCACACTTTGAAGGTGAGGGTCAATTGTACTTTTTAAATGTTTTTGCATGTCTGTATACATAGTAAGCATCACTTGGGGCTGGTAGATGTGGCACATCTGTTATCATTTACATGGAAAATGTGTCCCGTCAGAAAACAACATTTTGTATTGCTTCGGTATACTTAAAAGTAAGACCTGGTGATCGGCAAACGTTTTGGCAATGCATTAAGATGAATCGATGACGTCACAAAACAAGATACATGATATTGAAAGGATCTCATGGATGATTACACTCTTAATGCCTACATTAAAGTAATGTTTTATTTCATCCTGTCTCAGCCGGGTGGGATATCTGCAGATCAATGTAATACAAATAATCACGACGATTGTCATTTACAACATATCGAAACCAACAAAAGTATCGGTTATCAAAGTCGTCCTCCTCTTCACATCTTTACCCGGGTTTTCGTGCTTGCATCACCGGCACCGACACTTTCCGACGCCTCATACTTTCCACGTTTGCAACACTTTAAACCAACTGAGAAAATGAGGAAAGTCTCAATTTGTGTGGCTATATGGAAAATGTCGTATGGATTGCAATGCAATGAACGTGTTTACATGCAGATCTGTAAGATTGTGTTAAACGCGTGCACGGATTTGTTTACAAACATCCACGAGCACGAGGACGTCGTTTCTGCCATCTTGTGGACGCTTAAAATATAGTTTGCTTTGTCAGATATGAAATGCGTTACTAGGATGTTTTACCCTTAAACATATTTGCAACATATTTGATCATCATGCTTTCCTCAAATCCACCCAATGCTTAGGGAAAGTTTTTCTTTAAAGGTATCAGCTATTGCTTTCACAGAATGAAATCAATATAAAAGCTCTTGCTTAAAGTCTAAATGTAATTTTCATGAGATGTGTCCTGATGCATTTTAAAGGGTTGGCATGCAATTAGACAGGTCTGATGTTTTCTAAAGCATTTTTTCTGCCGTTCCCATTTAAAGGTTCTCTTGTCTGGTATGGCCAGACCAGAGATGGAAAGCAGTGTAGATGACCGCAACCCTGTAGCACCGCAGAGCTGCAGGATGGAGGTTCTGCGTCAGGATACGTGGCCGACTGGCAGCATCATTCAGTCCTGCCACAGACGCCGGAGCATCGCTACTCAGACCAGCACTGTCTCTGCACCACTACCCCTCATCCCCACACTAGATGCCTTCAGCTCGGACAGCGTCCAGCAACAGGACAATCCACTCAGGGACTATACAGGTACGTCTCAGCAACACAGTGATTATGTGTGAGTCCATTTGGGATGACAGCGTGTGGTTGAAACGCTATGGTGAATTTAATTAGCATAATATATTTAAATGATATTCAGAGGACAATCACAGGTGGTGACACAAGGGTTAAAATGCACCAGGAAGTCCCCCCGCATCCCCTCCCTATACTGCCCCTCCCTAGTTAGTGAGCTCTCGCTAGGCATGTTAGGACTTGTTCTTCGCTGCTGGCTTCGTGTCAAGCGCGTCTCACTCCACAATGGCAGTCGCCGAGAAATAGAGTATCGTCTCAATGTCGCGGTCTGCCTCGCGGCGTGTCCCATAGTCTCCGTTCCTCGTGTTTTTAACCTCACTTTAGATATCTGTTAACCTTATCTGTCCCTTCTGTTGACACTCCTCTTTAAGGGTTTCCTCACTAGCTGATAGCCTTCCTCTGGTCCCTCCCTGTCCTCCAGTTGTCCACCCTATCCCAGCCTACCCCTCATTCCTGTCCACCAATAGCTGGCGTTCAGCTCAGGCTGCACCGGCTTGCAGTTACCCTGGCAACAAGCCAGAACACGGCACTCTCCCGCTGTCTCAAGTCACCTGCACTGAGGCTCAGCAGATTCTCATAGCTGTGGCACTAATCTCCATTTTCTCAGTGCGCCGTTATTACTGCCACTCATGCTGAGTATAAAGGAAACAATTCCTGTCTTGCCTGAGCAGAAGTCTAAAACATGCACATTACAAGTGATGTGAAATGCAAATATTCAGTACATAATATATAGTAATAATGTTATGGTGCATGTGTATAGTTATTTCCCTGATTCCCATTGTATTTAGTGTGTGTAGATTTTCTTGTTCTTACATTTGTCCTATTAAATGATAAAATAATATCAGACATTTTCACCACAGAGCACACACAGTTAACAAAAAGATACTTATTGTGCAAATTCAGAAATAACATGCAAACTTTTAAGGGTGAAATAGAAGGTTTATGGACACAACAGCGATATAAGATGTCTAAGACTCACAGATTTAACTGACAAGGTTTACTTTTGGAGTGGGGTGGGGGGTTCACAACATGTATGACAGGTGGGCATTAGGATTTAAAGAATAAACCCTGAAGCCTCTTCGCTATTCGCTGTTCTAAGTGGGGTTGTTGAATTGGGTCATTTGGTTGCCAGGTGTCACAGAAGGTTAGTAAGTCTACACTTCATGCCTTAAGGAGCTCGAGGTTAAAGGTGGAGTTTGAGGAAGGGGGTGCTACGGTGTATTATAATAGCTGTGCTTGAGCTCCTTCCTCATAGGTGATATATTATCTCCTTCCTTCTGTCATTTCAACAATGAGGACTTGAGATTTGCAAGCAGCAGAACAGAACAGAGACCTTCATTCTAAGCACACTGTAGCAACACTGACCGTACGGTAGCAGATAGAACGTTCTTATGTTATTTGGAAAGTTATATAACATACGGTGCTCACCATGTAACAAAACAACCATTGTGGCTCAACATATGACCTTAACTGCTTATTGAAGGTAGCTTGTTTAAACAAATAAAGGCATTAGCTAACCGTTGTACATAAACTCCTGGTATTGTAATCTCTGATGAAACCATATTTGGATCGATTACTCAATCCCTTGCATGACTGGGTGTTATGTGGTTGTTTGAATAACAACTGATTGCAAGAGCCCCTAAATAACCCTCTGTGAATTTGCCACTGTCTCAGTTATGCCTATTGTTAACATTACATCTGTAGCATTCCTTTTTAAACCAGGAACCCTAAATGAACTGCAGCGCTGGTTTGACATACTACCGGATAGTATGACAACAAATGATGACAAACATTTTGGTTACGCACAACTAGTCATTTCAGATGAAGCAATACACTTAAAACGAGCCACAGGTGGGGTAATGTTTAACCAAGGAACATGAATAAGTAAATAGCAACAAAACAGAGAAAAATAAAGAGTAATTTACAGAAAATGACTTAATTATTGAATGTGTTTTAGTAATATATTTATTTAGTATATATCTTTATTCCAATATAATATATATAAGAGTTTACAAAAATGACTTTATTATTGAATGTGTTTTAGTATATGTTTAATCCAGTATAATATCTATAATCTTAGTATAATGTCTTAATTCCACCCTTTATATTTGTTTATTGTTTCTCCTGCCCCAGGCACAGAACAGGAAGTCTCCAACCCCAGAGAAAGGCAGCTACCCCTGCCTGACCCATTACCAGACAACCAGAGCTCCTCAGAGGACTCCATGTCCAGCAGCTCCACTGGTGAGGACATTCCCCAACTGGATGAGCAGGTGGTGGAGAGGGTGGCCATACAGCTGAGGACCATCGGAGATGAGATGAATGCGGTTTTACTTCAGAGGGTGAGGATCAAGTTTATCTAAGAAGTTTAAATATGCCAATGTGTCATTAGCTATCATAAAGTAAACACTGTAGGCACATACAGTGTTTCTGTTTATTAATAAGGGAGTGTGTGAGGGTGTACACAGATGTACCCTCCAGTGGGTCTTCTGGTAAATGGATCAATATGATATTCACAAGCCCATAGTGAGTGTTTTGACTGGAGTCGAGTTTCCAGTTGTGGCTGAACTTAATAACCTTCCCCGCCCTCCCTCTCTCGCTCGCTCGCTCACTCTGTATCCCTGTTGTATTGCGTGAGGAGTTTTAGGCAGGCAGGAGTAAACAGAGGCTAATCCCCCCTCCCCCCACCAAACCCACCTCCCCTTCTTTATTCAGACAAACACACGACCTCACTGCTTTCCTTTAGTGTGCGTTTCTCCAGCCTACTCTACCCAGTGGAAATTTGATTGCTCAGACGTCGCTCTTTTATAACTCGCAAGCCTTAACTGTGTTCTCAGTGATCAACTGAGTATCAACGTTGTGCCAGATGTTTCTCTTACGATTAGAAGTTAATTAAGAATGTAGCGCTATAAAAAGGACAGATCAGATCATTTGTTTAGAAAAATCTGATGAGAAATATTTGAGTTCCTATTGGCCAATCTCAGCACGGTGCGAGAGTTTACTAGAGTCTTTTTCAGGAGAAAAGTCACAGACACAGATGATCTCTTCATTTATCTCACTGCTCTCTAGAAGAAAAAGACCTCATTTGGGTTTTGTCATTACAACATGGACATTGTTTACTTGCCCGTATCCTCAAGTGCACTCAGTCACCAGCCTTTTCCTGTGAAGCATTTGCATGAAGTAGATCACTTTTTTTACATTCGTCCCAGTTTCTCTCGCGCACGCACTGTCGCGCCAGACGCGCTCAAACGCAAACACATGCTTACGCACACCTGTACCAACACACGCAATGTAATAAAACCCAGCATGTCTGGTTGAGGCAGCTGCCGGCCCAGTCACGTGTAGAAAGTCTGTGACCTGTCGAGTGGCACCGCTGAACTTTGATACCAGTGTTTTTTTAGATGCAGCTTTGTTTATTCCAAAAGAATGACATGGCAGGGACTTCCCTAAACACTGTAGAGCAACAAAAGCTCTGTATTGAAACACTGTGTAAGTTCTTGTATAAGAAGAGCAGAAGGGCAGTTGTCTTCCACCATGGACATTTGAGGCTGGTGGACCACAGAGTTCCCCCTGCTCTCCACTAATCACTTACTTCTCTTTTTCTTGTCCTCTATATTCATTTCTTTTGTTTAGGTCTTCGGTTTCCTAATAACTTTCCCTTGATCACTCGTCTATTTCATTGTTTTTCTGTTACCTTTCTTTCACCTTTCAGTTTTGTTTTTAAATAACATTCACGTTAATCAATTCCATACAACAACAGTTCATAACTATTAATTATTTTAATTATTAATTATTTTAATTATTAATAAATTTGTATTTTATTTTAAATACATTTGTAGTAATATATATAATATATAAAATATGTATTTTTAATACATTTTATTTATTATAAACAACTTAATGAAATGTAATGAGAATTATGAATATAATCTAGTTGTGCTCTGTGCTCAATTTGTGCTCAATTTGTGCTCAATGCTTCATTGACAAATAATATTGCACTGTTGTGTGAAATTCACAAATGGCCGGTCATAGAAAGACATTTAACTGAAATGAATTAGTCAAAAGGTAATGGTATCCTGTCTGTCATCTCTTCAGTATGGTGTCCATAATTTCCCATCATGCAGCTTTCTCTGTTTAGCTCATTCTTTCACTCTAACACTTATTGTTCCCCACTCTCTGTCTCTTATTTAACCCGCCATGAGAACTTATTTTTAGAGAATGACTCATAGCAGCTGTTGACGAGAGTAATGTGCCGCCTGACTCCACTTTGCAGACATTGTCTGTCTGGGACTGCCTCACCCCAGCCTGTGTTTGTGTACACACTCGCACACACCTCCGTGCTAATATAAACCTTGATCATTTCCAGCACACAAGACGTGACACACACTCCCACTCAACACAGATTATCAGTTTTGTATTCAGCACAAGTATTCCCCTTGGTCAGAAAAGTTCCAGCAATTACCTTACACCTGGTTTAGTACAGAAGAGGTGGGAAAAGATAATTACACAAAGAAACGTTCTGAAATTCACTTTCCACCTAGTGAAGGAACTAAGTCAGAGATCTCAAATTGACTTTACTGGGGCGTTTTGCTTCATAGACAGATGATTAGAAGGAATTCGGAAGTCTAAGTAGGTCAGCCCTTCTCTTCTACAGTCCCTGTACACTTAGTTACAATGTTCAAAAGCAAGTTTCTTTGCAAGCTACTTTTATTGCATATATCACAGAAGTGAACACTTGGTGAGCTGATTCTTTTCTTCTCTGTTATAGAACGCTGTCCCGCATTGGCAGAACTGGGGGGCTCTGTACCACTGGCTCACAGACTTTATTGTCGACACCATTAACACTCTCTACCAGCATGGGCTCAGATAAACACAAACGGGTTTGTGTCACAGGAAGAGTGCAGGCGCTTTCCTGTCGACCACTTAAAAACTGTTTCTACTCTGGGATTTTTTTTCTGCAGGATCAGATATCAATAGCTTGTTTCATTAACTGTGATTTTTTTTTTTTGTTTGTTTGTTTGTTTAGGTACATTTTGTATATTGGTTTCTTTCTGTTTGTTTCTGTTGGTATCTTTTTCCAGTGGATTTTGATGTAGCATTGAAGTTCAGTAGTGACTGAAGTGTGTGTCCCGGTATAGACATCAGTAGGTGGTGCGTGTGTGCCTGTCTTTGACAAATGTAAAGCGCAACAATTAGGGTACTCAGATTGTGTTGTCTTCTGTGCATTCCACAAACTGCTTTTGCATCTTCCGACTGCAACGCTCGGAGGTTGCATTAAGCCGGGTTGCTCTCAAGCAAAGAAATTGATTAGATCTGCATAGTGCCTCGGGCCCAGAAGTGCTTTATCTGTCATAGGTTCCGTCTCAGCTGCCTTACAGGAGCAATAATTGTGGCGCACTATCAGTCACCAGTGGCGCAGAGCACATGGCCGCATACCATTAATGGAAACGGGTGCTAATTATCAAGACTATCAAGATAATGGAACGCTTAGCAGAGTAAAGCACACATAATATGTTAATGGAGCACAGCTGCATTGTGCCTTTCTAACACTCTTGTTTTTGAGCCCATAAATTACTAAGCCATCAGGGACAATCATTGGGTGACATGCAGATGCCCTGTTGCCCCCCTACCTGAATCTACACTTTGGGGACACAAATTTTCCACTTAATTCCAGAATTGGTCACCTCCAATGGAGGTACTGGAGTGAGGCTGGAAGCCTTTTGGGAAAGCCAGACCACTAGTAATTGAAATGGCTGGAAAGCAGTGTTAATATTTGTATGGATTACATGTGTACATATTTTGTGAGAAAAGGACAAATGATAGAAGGAACTGGGAGTTCTTTTTCTTATGTGGTGTGTATATTTTGATGAAATGTTATGACCTATATGTACTTCATTTTTAAGTTCCTTTTTCTGTTTTAGAATGCTAAGAACAATTTGTTGCGTTCTTCCATTTTTTGGACCAGCACTGGGAAGCAATTTGTGTTCTATAATCCAGTGGATTTCTACCTGTTTTCAGATGTGTTTAGATTTCAGTATCTAAAGTGCTGTAAACATAAGTGAAAATCCCTTTTAAAATGTACTTGTTTATAATGTTCTCAAAGTTGAGAAGCACAGGCTAAATTATTTTGTACATCCATGTGTACACTTGACTGATGTAAAGACAACAACAATACATTTGGAATGATTAGGTGGATTAAATAAGCATTAAGATATGCATTAGCATTGTGTTCTGTGGACCAAATATCTCTTATTTGTCGTCATTCCCCTAAGACATTCAATTTATCTACTGTAATGTATTTGTCTACAGATATGATGAGATTAATGTTAAATAACACACAATAATAAAAACCTGAGCCAAACTTCCATCATACTTGAACAGACGCGTTCCATGTAAGTCAATGCTTTCAGGGGCTTTTAACTGGATCAGCCGTTACAGATACATAACACTGTTATGGGTTTTAGCACTTCCCTCAAAAAAACACTTTTGAAAAAATAAACAGTAGGAAAATGCCTTTAATCACTTAATTTGCTTTATAATTGGCTTAATAACGTGGCTACAGAATGAATATTCATGGCATTTTGTGAATCAGATGTATTTCCTGTGGCTTTCCTCATGAATTCGTGTGTAAAACAGTAGTGTGGTCCACTTCCTGTGACCACTATGTGACAATGATACCTGTGTTTTCTGCTGCAGCCTCTCACTGAAGTATAGCCTTATTTGTAGTCCGATTTACACTACTCTCAAGCTCACACCAGACTCGTTTTTTGTACTTTTGCCATATGAATTTTTCTATGTAAAATTTCTATATGAATTTTGTATGTTTTTCTCCTTATCATTTTCAATAAACATGAGATTTACATCAGTGGTTTGATGCCTGTGTGTTTTTCTATGGCTGTCCTCAAATTGAGCAGTCAAAAATGATTTGAAATGTTAAATGGCCGATTTCTAAAAAAACATTACAAATGTTCAAGGGTCACATTGTCACAACGTGATCACATTGACAACACGTTAGATGAACAGAATGAACTGTTTGTTACGCATATTTGATCTGATATGAACAGACATTTGTACAGTGTTGAGAACACCATGCCGCTCAGCAGAACAAGATGTGACAGGTTGTGATTCTGCGATCTTTGTGTGCCTAGAACCAGTTCAGGCTTTCCTAGAGAGTTCATAAGGGTTGTTGATCATTCAAGAGCTGTTCTTTATCCCATTTATGCAGTTTATAGCTGGAAGCAACACATCTGTTAAGGAGTGAAAACATCTTGCCTTGGGGTGGGTTCCTCTAAGATAAGAGGAAGGTTATTTAATTACAACGAGGATCTTAACACAGTGTCTGTAAATAATCCTGCGCTCTCCCAATCCGAAGGAGCAGTGGGTCTTTTTCAGTCATGGTCTCTTTACAGCTGAGGTTATTTCATTTCTCTCTGTAAAAAGAAAATATTCTGCAACCCACCTTTGGCAGGAAGTATTTAAGCACTAACACTTCGTTACCACATTATTTTGGCAACTTTGTAGTTTACAGGACGTACTATTTCAGCCAAATACTTGCACTTACAAGTACAAAGAACATTTTACTGACAATTTAATTTACTCCATCAAATAACACATTACCAGGTCATCATGACAACTTGCTCTCGCTGTTTTGCTGAGCTAACACAGCAATCAGATAATGCCACATTTTTATGACATCCCTGTTCAAATCCATTATTTTTAGTGTAAAATATAACATATTGTTTTTGGTCATCACAACACAGTATTTTCACCACCCGATCATTAGATATCTCCATTGAGAACACACTAGACCTGTTTTGTTATAATTAGCTCAGTACGGTTAAAAGTATTTTCCATATCGATTGAAACCTGCAGTGATGACAGTCTACAAATCATGTGGCCCATTAGCGATACCTAGTACGATATTTCCACTGTTAAAGTTCTCGCTGAACCTTAAGTTAAAAAAAAAGTTGAAAAGGATTACATGAAATTTCATTGCCACTCACATGACCACTCACATGACCTGCACAACCGGTCCAATCAGTTTCTCAGTCACACACACTCTAATTCTGCACTGTCACATGTTTATTATCCATTTAAAGAGCAAAGTCCTGATTTTACACGTCTGTGGTGTTGTCACAACATAGCAATGTCTAAGCAATAACAAGTTGAGCACATTTGTCACCTGAATCTAATGAGGATGTCAGTTTTAAGTATGTTTCCACAGCATCAGGTCAGGTTACGAGATATCAAATGTTAAATTACGTTCTCTGGCATTCCGCTGACTTTAAGTGGACAGGCAGGATAATAATCCTTCTGCCAAATCCCAACAATTAAAACATACGATTTTCTACTTGCCCCGGAGTCATAAACCCGACCGCACCAGTCCAGCAAATTACATATCTGGGCTGAGCTCATAAAAAACTTCCCTGTATGAAAGTCACGGAAAACCTCGACTAGACGAGATATGTCAAGTAACAGCCTCAGGCTTTCAGTAGTTTCAGAGTGATAACAGGCACCTGAAAAATTCACCAAACCCTCATTTTATAGTGGGGATGGGAGCCTATTTCAGAAATAGTTTGCTCAAGGGAGCGTCAGACATTTCCTTATTCATTTTAAATTCCTTTTAAACTTGTTTGCTTGATTTGTACGTTTTTTGATTCAGTGTCGCAGAGGGACGTTCACAATCAGATCCTACGTGCATTATTGATCTCCAATACAGCAGAAGACAATCCAATTTGATGTTTTTTTATTTTAATATAAAACGTAGAAATCACAACTCTTGTTTAACAGTGGTGAAAAATGTGAGAGCATCTATATTTATGAGCAAGTAAACACATTAAAAAAACATGTTGCTGCTGCTCTTGGCTTTAGTTAATGTGTGGCATACTGCTATGCAAAGGTACAGTCCAAAGACAGATTTTGATGCCTGCGGCCACTGGCAAAAGACGAACTCTGGCATTTTGAGAGCACAAACGCATCCCTGCACATCACAGGCGCTCGACTCTCCGTGTTCTCCAGGGGCCACTTATATGGATCCGAAGTAGTCCACCACCCCGCTACCCTTCAGTCCGTCGAAGAAGAAAAAGTTCCTGTGAGGCGCATCTCTCTGAGACAAAGCCTGCCAAACACACAAACAAATGAAAACATGCCCCCATCTTCAGACACATCACTATGTGCAAATCTAGGCGCTGCAGTTCTATAGAGATCTAGGTGCTACAGATCTAGAATTTTAATAGAACAGCTTTGCCCTTCAATAATTAACTGGTTTGATCGAACACATTGGGCACATTGGTGGCGGAGACTGATAGGCGAGGGGCAGTGAGAAGCATAGAACCATATGCGAATTTCAGTCTATTTCATCATGCAGGGAGATGGCGAGACAGCCTGGCTTCGCTCCACCTCTATGTGGGTTCGAGGCCTGCTCAGCCATCGCTCCTGCACAGCCATGATCTCCACCCTCACACAGCTCCATCACATTCCAATCTGAGCCATGACATCACCCTCCAAGACAGATACATTATTGACGTTTTCGGCATACCGTTAGCCTACAATAAGCCTGTTTAGAACAGTTTAAGGCAGACCTCTGCGTGTACATGACCTATGCTGTAGTATATCCTCTTTCAGTCTAAAATCAAGGGACACCGTGTCATTATCCGCTCTGGGGTCACTGATTACGTCGCAATGCTTTGGGTTATTTAATCTCATACAGTTTATGGGTTTATATACAAAGATTTCATGCAGTCACCACTGTATTTCATCAGTGACCGGAGCATTACCTCGTCATTTCTGGCATTTAACACTGTTAACAGATAAAAGTTTTGGATTTAGACCAGATTCTGATGGAGAGGGCAGCTGCCATACGCTCCTCAGCGTGCCATCAGAAAGCAAGGAAAAGTGCCATGTTATTGAGAAGAATACGTATGGCTGTATAGAAAACCAGAATGAAGGACTATATGGAGAGGCGAACAAATTGTAAATTAAAATAAATAGTTTTGAACCCAGAATATTCCCAGAAGCCAGAATATATTGAATTACAAACATATTTCATGTAAATGGACAACTGTAAAATGTAGAGACACCTGTAAAGTTTACAGTAAAAACTTTGGACATGCAAATGCATCAAAGTGAAGATCTCACCTTGACTATCTCTTGACCAAGAATTCCACCTACCACCGCACACACTGGCGCCATCTCAGAGAAACAGTAACTACATGAGGAACAAAAACAAGCCGGGAGATGCGTCAGGTTGGAGAGAAACAGAGAAAATGTTCTGGGTCATAAAAATCAACTAGCTGTCCAACAACAAGCTATTTGATTAGTCAGATTAACTAGTTTAACTAGATTAACTAAAAATATTTTCCCACATGTATGTCTTTGGGCACTGCTGCCATTTATGCTATTTTTGAGTGTTTCATCACAAGCGTCAGGTTTTGTGTCATTGTGTTGAATTAAAAATAGCCCGCGATTTGAAAGTGTCTTGTGACCCCTGCATTCTGTTCCATTCTGTTGTGCTCCACCTAAGTTGTTTACATAACAGTCTCCTAAAAAATACGTCTGATCAGGGTCAGGACTTCTCTATGACCAATTAGTTGACTAGTCCATGTCTTGAAAATGTAGTTGTGTTCATCTCTAGAAGGTAAAAAAAGTGTGAAAATGTTGGGGAATAAATGTCTATGGTGAGCTCCTCGGTCAAAAGTACCTGACAAAGGTGTTGGGGACCAGATCCAAGCTCACACCCATGGTCTCAAGAACATCATCTCGGATTTGCAGAAGTAGGCGAGAGTCCTCGGCAAAGCTGTCTGACTGAGGATTGCGACCGTTATCTGTACGAAACTTCAGAAGTACTATCAGAGGAAGCAGAAGACAGATAAAGAGTGGGTTTTCCATATTTAAACAGTTTTTGAGTGGAGGGGAGATGTATTTGGAGATTTGTGTGGTAAGTGAAAAAGCTTGCAGCCCCTGTAGGCTCTTTTCCAAGTGGCATCACAAAGTATCGCTTCCCCTTTCAGCTGCACACCAACTACAACACAATGAACTCCAGCCTACAACATTTCCACCTGGCAGCGCAGCACACAAACACGCACATCAAAGAAACACCCACCCACTTATTCAGGCTCTCTCACTTTCTCTGGCACATAGATGAAATTTCAAGTCTCATAGTTGCATTTTTATACAATTTTCTCCAGACACAAGATTTCGAAAGCAACATCAAAACAACACCTGAGGGTTTGGAAAAAACAATGTAATATTAGTCTAGTTTCACCAACGAAACAATAAAACCTCAAATAAATCAGTGAGCTAAGACACGGGAAATGGTTCTTCCTCAAATGCTTTTTGAACTGATGTGTGGTATTTTTGAGCACAGCAATACATTTAAAGTCTTGCTTCAGTGCACAAATAGGAAGTGTTATTTTTTTCCATCAATGTAATAGTAGATGTTGAGGGAGGGGTTGTGGTAACAGTGGAGTCTGTTATAATGACATACTGGTGTGGAGGTGGCATGTTTTGTGTTGAACGGCTGCTGCACATGACTGGTCATGGACAGCCTGTGATGGAAAAACGAGGCACATTCAGACGACAACAGGTGAGCACTAATATAAAAAGAGATGTTGTCTGTAATTACACAGAAGATCGACCGGCCCCCTCCCCTGATAACTGTCTACTACAGAATCCACAAAGATGATATATTCAGAAATATCTTCGGTCCCCTAAGCCAGTGAATCTCAACCTTTGACTTCAAGGCCCCCCCACCGTCCACAACAAAATCTGAAGGCCCCCACCCTCAATTTCTACCCAACAAGCCATTCTAGAGCTTGACATAACTAGAAAAATATCTATATGCAAATATATTGTAAATATGTAGATACAAATTTTGATTTTTAGTTTAGCTCATTTTAATGCTTGTTTTGCCCGTTCTAAATAATCTTAAGTCATCTTGAGGCCCCCTGATTGAGAAACACGGCCCTAATCAATTGTTTCTATATAGCTTTCAAGTACATTTGGGTTGCCATTGACCATATGGTTCTGGAGAAACTCTGGGTTAATGAATTGATCTGATTCACAAATATTTCAATGTTGTGAATTTGCACCTTGCAAAAGGAAGTAGTCTGTTGTAACACGTTTCATGTTGCTTTTAGAGTTCTCATTTGTCCAGTCGACCTCCAGGGCTTCTTTCAGAGAGCAAAAACTGACCGTCTATAAAGAAAGATATAGTCAAAGCAGTAAAAATAACAGAAAAATTAAAAAACCCATTAACTATTAACTCACTCACCTTCTTCACCATAGTGGTCTCTTTGGGGTCAACCTTTGGTTTCTTTGCCTCTGGACCATCATTGGCCTCATCTGAACTCTTCACTACTTTGATCTTCTCTCTAGGAAAGTTAAACAAAACCAGTAATATTTTCCATGAAAATCAAACACAAACATGTTTTCATACACGTTTTCTCACTCTACATAGTGATGCTCTCTGCCAAGGTCGGAGAACATGTATCCGTGGTAGCCAAAAACATCTCCACAGAAGACCTTAATGTTCCTGGGGGCACACAGCTGGTCCACTCTCACCATGAGATCCTTGGAGCACCCAGTCAAGCAAACCTGAACAAAAAAAGTCATGAATTACTATGTGGTTGTTCTCAAAATATCGCCACTACTTGGTGGGGCTTGAAGGATCCTCAAAACAAAACATGATGCACGCAACCAGAAAATTGGCAAAGTCAGGTTTGGCAATGACTGACAACTGACCACAATATTGGCACATCTTATCTGAGGTCCCAAACCTCTCACACCCCGGTTTGGGTTTGAGATAAGAATTGGGTGGCATATTAATACACTGTTTTGTTTACATCCAAGATGTTATTGAGACATAAAGTTCCATTATGCGTTAACTGGGTGGATCTTCCAGGACAGCTGCATGATCGTTTTATCTGCTAACTTGAGTTTGTTTACCAATGATTGGTTGTTTACTTTCCTTGTCGGGACACTATCTGTAACCTCATAACCTAGCAAGTTGTTCACCCATATTGAGCTGATTATCCAAGCGGGCCTTTTCGAAAGAAGTTCAGAGGTTATGTAATCTCCACCTGAACATCAACAACACTTCTAAGAAATGCTGTTTCAATGAAACAATGCCCTGAGGAGTCACACCTTCACCGCTGTTGTAACAGGGGCACGTGGGGCAAAATATGAAACAAGTGGCGATACATTTACAATTTTCTGACACATTCTTCCTGTGAGCATTGTGTTCCCCCCAGGCAGCTCTAAAACCACATCTTGAGCTTGCAGTGACCTCTAGAGGATACAAAGAAGAAACAGATCTTTAACCAAACCTACCAGCATCAACAGTAATGGCTCCTTTACAGAGCTGCCACTTGACTTTGTTCTAAAATCTGTGGAAATTCTCTCAGGTTACATCTGCACTGACAAAATTCAAAACATTGTTTTGGTGGAACTTTCATCACATTCAAATGAACCGCTAAAACACACCTCATTGGGATTTATCTATTCATCTCATATGATGTCATATTAAATCAGTAATTAGTGATTCTTACACAACACACTATGAATGCAGTGTATTTGTTGCACAAATAATTATTGCACTTGCTTACTAAACTAATCTTTTTAAGTATGTTTTTGTACCTTTAATCTTGTAGATGAATTCCTTTAGCAGTGAACCACTAAAATGTTTGGAAATAACTTGCGAAATAACTTGCCTTGTTTATTAAGAAATTGTCTTCACAACACACATACACAACACAAAAACACTCAAACAAAAATGTTTCCTCTGCACTTCAAGAAATATCAAGAGAGGTAGATGAAATAGAATAGACAATGTTAAACACCCCCTCCCTCTTTTTGTCTCCCATCTTCTCGCCCCCTCCTCCTAAACTCTCACTAGCACTCCCAAAGGGAGATTTCAGACAACTCCCAGACAGGCAGAAGATCAAAGCCTGCCTGTCTGCGCTTTGAACACTGTCAGAGAGCTGACTGTATCATCCACAGCCACCAACAGGTTCTGATTTTAAGAAAACATGGCCTAGACATACATTAGAACATACACTTGGAAAAGACCAAACTAACTAGAATTTGCCTCTATGTCTAGATCTCTTCACAGATGAGTTCACACTGAGGTCAGGGAACGAAACACAGTAAAAAATTATCAAATGTACACAGAGACATGGGCATTAGAAGCACAAAGGAAAATAATCTGGAAATAATCTTATCTTAAATATTTAGACTTTAACCTGCCACAGATAAACAAACATGCCACTTTTTGTTAAGTTTATGGTAAAGCTGGTATTAATATTGATAACTTTTGATATTGATAAAATTGGTAACTTTCTTTTACATTGCTCTAGTACTGTGGTCTTGCAGGGTAAAATTGCTAGTACACAGCTTGCAAGGTGACAAAAATGTGTCTTAATACACAGTATCGGGATTCTATTTTGTGGGCTGAAACAAATTATGTATACCGTTTTACAACAAAAAAAATGTGTTCTTGTGGTTGTATGGCTTAGTGGTTAAACATCTGGAAATATAAAGGACGCAGATTCAAAGCCTTCAAGAAGCAATTCAAAGCACTCAACCCCTGCTTGTCCTAGGAAGACTGTCCCTGTATTTAATGGCACGTTATATAATTAAATAAATGCGTACAATAAAATAGGTTTTGTATTATGTATTAATGTGTATTGTAAAGCTACATAACAAATCTGGCCCCAGCCAAATAAAATTCTTTTGTAATTAAAGACTCGGTTTTATTTTATTTATGTGTCTTTTAATAATTGATAATGAGTTATCAAATGCTGACCCTGAACATAAGAAACTGTTAGCTGATTAATAACAGTCTGATGTACGTTTTAGTCTATAAATTGTCCAACACAACAGACTGTTCCAGCACTAACCGCATCAAACTGGTAGAAAAAGTCATCTGGTTTGGTATCCACTGGTTCGGTGTCTGCCTTCACTTCTACCATTGGGTTAAGGAACTGTGCTCTCTCCAGAGAGGCCTGGGCTTGGTTCTGACCAGCTGTGTCCACTGGGATCAGGAACTGAGCCCGTCTGGACTCCTCTGTCACCTGGTTGGTGGCAGTCATACAAAATAAGACTTGACTCAATATGTACCTTTCAAGGTGTGGTTATGATTAATACATTTACACTGAGACATTTTATTTGATACCTGCTCATGATCCAACAGAGTCAACGCTTTCACTCCAGCCAAAATAAGGTTCTTTGCAACCTCGGCACCAAGACCCCGGAGTCCAACAAGAAGTACTCGTGAACCTCTAAGTCTAAAAATGTACACAAAAAAATGTATCATATTCATCTATGAACACTAAAAATGTTCATATTCATCTAAATAATATGTCAAATACGTGGCCTTCTTTGTTTTAGACAAAATGCAAGAATTTGGATTTATTTCACATAGTCTTTGTTTAATTATATTGCTAATTAGAACTGTGTAAGCTTATGCACGATGCTTAAACAGTTACTCTAGTAACTCAAAGCCTGAAAGCGGTCATTCTGTATTATTTCTAAGTGCACATTCATATTAAAAACTTAGCAATGTATGTACAATCAGTACATTTTCTTTATTTATGAAACATTTTCTTTATGTATGTCCACAAACCTTTTCTGGGCATCCAGACCCCAGAGGCGAATCTGGCGGTCATACTGAGCAGCCTCCTCCTCGCTAATAATAGTGTCTTCTTTATCAATTGTGTCGATCATTTTAAATTATGTCTGTTTTAATAAACTATTTTGGGTTTATTTTGACTACTATAAACTAAACTGTATTATTCTCTCTCCATTCAGTTGGATGGAAGTGCCGCTTTGCGCTCATAAGGGCGCAGAATGATGACGTTTGAGTTATGAGCACGCGGCACTTGCAGAACTAAAGTGGATATTTACCCAGCAGTTTTTCCCCCATTTATGTTTGTTTGCCTGAATATATATAATTTATTCACTTGACCACCACATTATATTGAACTTGCATATTCTGCTTGTACAAAATTAAATCTTACAAGCCTGTATAAGCATTAAATTGAGCTAAATACGCTACATTAACATTTAAAGGAATAGTGTCTTTTTGGTCATACAGGTGTTTTTTTACCTGCTTTAATATGTGAGATATTTTGTAGTATTACAATCATACCAATTTCAATGGGGAAAATAGTTTATTTAACCAACCTTTCCTAAACCATACAGAGAAATAAAATAAGTTAGTTAATTTTTTATTTGTTAATGCAGTTTATATAACTCGGTATTCCCAAACTAGAATTGCATCACTGCTATACAGGGACATATACGTTAGCCTACAACAAAGATGAAAATGTCAGTTGTAACACAAGCATATAGCATGTTTCTTTCTGTCACAGTAACGTGAATGTTTTTCTCTGGTCTATACAATGAATTATTTATATTCAAAAGCAGTTAATAAAATGTTATATAAATATAAATTATGGATACAAATGACTCATTTTTTGCTAAATTCAGCTTTTCGAAGCTAGTTTTGGATACTCCAAGCTCCAGTAACTAAATATATAAATTTAAATAAATAGTTAAAACTATTTTAAACGCTCTCTCAGGGGCGTATTCTATAAAGCTCTCAAATTTTCACTTTTTATAAGTTACATCCCTTTTTTCCGTAAGTATCATTATTATAAAGTAACATATCAACTGCCTGAACATACGACGCATTTGGTCTTCGGGACCCAATCGGCCATTTCCGTCACTACGTCACCCGGCAGCGCGTAGCCCCGCCCCTTCTCCTCGGAGAAGAAGCGTCGCCATTTTAAGTGAACGAGTTTCATTTCACACCGCAACTGTAGGACGGAGAACCTCAGGAACGTTTTCAACCTATTTCTCTTTTAAACTGTTAGTGGGGAATTGACTACTATGAACTGAATATCTTCATAAAGCCAATCAACAAGTAGATCAAAGTCAAGTAACGCATATTACAGTTGATTTTTTGCACTGAATGTAGTACGTTAGAGGAAATGGCTGTGGAAAGCATGACTGTCCATCCCAACTCCCCAACAGCCAACCACGAACACAACAGCCTTCTCACTGACGAAAGGTCGAGTAATATCATCATATTTCTATCCAACTATTGATTTGTCCTTTGCTTTTTTCCAAACACAAAAAGCACGGGCATTTGCTTTTTCTTTCAAAAGGATTTAAGTCGCCTTTTCTGGGAAACGTACTGAGGTAACGAAACGCCATCTTGAAACGTTACACAGCGCAATGTGGAAGGTCATACCCGAATCAGGAAAACACTCAGAAAATTATCATATTTATATTTTTAGTCACTTTTTGGTGCTTTTTGTGCTTTTTAACCGATCGAAGACCAAGTGGCCACAACTACGTCAAAACATTGGTCCAGTAACTCGTCACAGATAAAGAACAAACGGACAAAAGATAAACACGAGTAAACATTTTTTTATTGATAGAACATAAAAAATATTATTTAGTGCTAAACGCACTGTAATATGACATTAAATATTCACGTAACGGGTAAATTAAAACAGTAAAGAATGTAGTTTTATTCATCGCGAGGCCTAGCGATCAAAGCTAGCAGTGCTAACAGTTAGCCTGTGACTTACCATTGAAACAACAACAACACGGCTAGCGGAAGCAAACGAATAGCGACGGGCTAGCATGGTTTATGACTTGGTTTTATGACTATCCCGGTTAATTCATCCGTCTTTCGTTTTTTAGTTATCTAATTTTCGTACGGCAACGATTAGACGAACGAAATATTTGCATATGGTTTAGCAATGATAATTTGTTACATTTCCGACCTGGTGATAACCGAAGCGAGCTACGCACTTTTAATGGAGAGTACTGTAGTTACTAAGATATTTTTTGTTATTTAGTATTTTTGCATGTTCGACTTTTGCTTTAATTTTTAACATTAAAACGCGTTTTATAGGCATATTAATACAGCAAAATGTAACATTGGAGGTTTAGGTTATACTTGTAGTTGCGACGGTATTTCTATGGCAATTCTTTGTTGTTACTCTATATATTTTAATACTTTAAATACGTTTCTACTAATGTGGCAGTTTTAGAGTTGGCAGATACAGCGTTGCATTTCTTCGTTACACTTTGAAGAGATAAACTTCATAACAAACCTAAATTAATAAAGTAGCAAAAATTAATGGTTCTCTTATTTATAAAGTAGGCTATAGCTACTGTTTAAACATATTTCAGAGTTGTAAAACAGGCAGTTTTGATAATTGCCAATAGTGACAGAGCAAGCTTTATTTTTTTTTACACACGCCCCTCATGAACCAGTTCTTTGTCCAACGTCTCAGAAGCATTCAAGGTCTTATCAAAACATGAAGCAAAACACAGATGTGCTTAACCATGCCTCCATTGTTTGCAAATGCAGTGTCTTTTTGGCCCATAATGCAGTATCTTTCACCTCCCTTTAAAAACAGTTATACATTTGAAACAGTGTTGCACAGTAAGTATTACCAATTAACTACTGACTGTTGTTTATTAGCAGTTTGTAATTGCATGAGTTTGTATGTAAATGCTAAAGAGACACCCAGTGAACAAGGTTTGTTAGTAACAGATTTAAGTTTATTTAAGCGAACTGTAGTTGTCTGTTTGCTGAGATTGTACACTTGACATTACCTAGCAATTCTTTCTAATGTTTATTTGACGTCTTGGCAGCCAGTTATACTCAGGGCAATAACAGTAATAGATGAGTAATACAAGAGTTATAAAAGTCCTGTGTAAGGAGTGACTATCAAAACCTTTAGGTCCCTTGCATGTCTGGACTTTGTGTCTATTACAGAGAGACCACCTCAGTTAGTTAACCACAGGAACAGATATTCACAGGAGGTTATAAATGATCACGAATGATCATTTGGACAGATTTGCGGGTAAAGAGTCTGTTTTATAAAGGGATTTGTAGGTCATGCAGTGATAATTTGCTAATTGATTCCCTCTGTAATATTTCAAAGGCTCTATTAACTGTTCAGAGGGGCAGATGTCATGTGAGCTTAGTCGTTCATTTACTGACAAGGCCAGAGATAATGCAAGCTCTGGCTCACCCAGTCCATTTCAAAGGAGCTTTCACTCTTTGTATTGTGGTTGGTGCATAGTCTTATAACTTTGTATGAGTCATGATATAAAATCTAATAGACATAACATTTGTAGTTCAGCAAAGTTTTTAACGGAAGTTATTGCCAGGAAAATTAATTGGGAAGGGTGGGTTAAGAACTTGGTATTAATCTAAACTAACTAACAATGTACCCCAAACTCAAACATAATACTGAGCAAAATGTCAATTGTGGAACGTGATATTTACCCTGTTGTCAATGAAGCCTTTGTGTGGCTGGATAGGATTATATGAAAGGGGTGAGTTAACTGGTTTATTTTTGTTTTTATACTCCAACTTCTATGGTAATGATTTTGTAGAGCTGGAAATGTCTCACCAATGGCCTTACATTTTAGTTCATCTGCTAACACTCTTGTTAGGTGTACTGCATGGACCTTTAGTTTTAATAGGTGAAAGTCGCTTGTTGTATTCCGCACTTGTAAGTCGCTTTGGATAAAAGCGTCTGCTAAATGAATAAATGTAAAATGAAAGTTGAGGGACTGTGAGATTATGTATTGACACTGTGTAACAGTTAGCAGAGTATCACTTAATGTGTGTAGCATGTCAGTGCTGTATAGCTAGAGTTGAGGTTTAACAATCTTGTCTGAATCACATAAGTTATACATAACTACGTAAGTGTCCTTAGATGGGCATTCAGCAAGGTGACTAATGCCTCATGAGTTGTTCTCTCCATGACACAAGCAAGCAGAGAACATTTGACACCACTCGAATAGTGCATGAAGTAACCAAATTATAACATTGCATCACTGGGTCTGAAGATTGGCAGCCCTGTTGATGAGGAGATCTGTCTTGCTTTGCATCACAGTTTGTCTGTAGGCTGAATGTTAAAAAATGAAAAGCTGTTAACTTTCTTTGCAAAGTTATCTGTAGTGTCAGGAGATACGGTATGAATAAAGCACTGCTAATAGCAAGGCCAGCAGAAACAGCCTTGTCAGAATCAAGAACGTAGACCCAGTTTAAAAGCGAGGATATTCTGTTCTGCAGAGTATTTAGCTGAATGATGTTGACCTGGTTTCACTTTATAGGGATGAAAACTGCTCACATTCTGGCTAAATTAATCAGTTATGAAGCTAATTTGCCTAATTGTTTGTTAAAATTGTTTACTTTTTAATCGTTGAAATAACTTGGAAGGGGTACTTTCAGGTTAAGCATTTTGAAAAAGCTTTTTAATACATAAAGAAAATCAATTTAAAACATACCCCAGAAACAAAGTCCTGCATTTTCATGTCTCATAAGTTTGCACGAGTTTCCCAGACTTCATAATTATTATTATATATAATGATAACATTATTATTATAATTATTTATTTCCAATGTAATGTCCAGTATTTTTTTCTGTTCAAAAAAAGTAGGCAGTCCTGTTCAGAGTTGTGACGTTCTGGCTGTATGTTCCATTTCAAACAGGCAAGAAGATGGAGAACTGGAGGAAGGTGAGTTGGAGGATGATGGTGGAGAGGCAGAGGTGCCCAGCGTTGAGGTAGCTGAACCTCAAGATAAACCTCGCCACAGCAAGGAGCGCCATGCCAGTGAATCAGATGATGAAAAGTCACATCGGCGCAGGAAGAAGAGAAAGAGGGAGAGAGAGAGAGACAAAGAGAAAAGAAGAGCCAAGAAAAAGCGCAAGTCAAAGCATAAGGTCAGCATGGATGTCAGTGTGTTAATCGTGTGTAGGCACTAAAGCTGAAGTGCATTAAGTCTAGATTTAAAAGCAGTATGTGCATATATATTTTTATCTTGTTCTTAAATGTGTTTGTGTGTGATACAGCGACATGCATCCTCCAGCGATGACCACTCAGACTACAGTGATGAATCAGACTACAGTCCCAGTGAAAAGAGGAAATACAGGGAATACAGCCCTCAGTATCCTTCCCCTGTAAGTTCATGTCAAAAACACATTTTCATTTAGACCTGTAGTTAAAGTTATGTTTATTCAACAAGAGTCTACTGCTGTCAGCCGATCAGATCAACTTTTAATCCTGGCCTTTGTTTTGTAGTCTCAAGGAGGTTACTCATCTGCTCCCTCTGGTCATGGAGGTCCCATGCCAAAGAAAGGAAGCTATATGAAGATGGACAAACAGGGATATGGTGGCTATGATGACTATGAGGAGGAGAATTATGAAGGAGAAGAGGAAGAGGAGATGGCTGATGATGACTATGATGACTTCACTAAGGAACTAAACCAATACCGCAAGGCCAAAGAGGTTGGCGGTGGTCCACGTGGCAGAGGTAACTTAACTTAACTTAAATATAGCTAATGATTTAGGTGACAGCTTGACTAGTCTTGGCAAGTTACTGTGCTGTACTTACATCTGTGCTGACCATTACTGTCACAAAGGTGGTAAAAACCGCATGAAGAACCAGAGAGGTCGTGGCAGAGGAGGTATGAGGGGCCGTGGTGGGAGAGGAGGAGGTGGTTGCAGAGGAAAAGGACGGGGCAAAATGGGAGGAGACAATGACAATGGTGATGGAATGTATGGAGATGAGATGGAGGTAGGTCGAAATTCAGTAGTTAAATTCATTAGCATATCTCAACATTTTAATAACTGTATAACTAGTCACTCTGTAAACAGCAACACATAATGGGTTTGTCTTAAATGCTGAATGTGATTTCACCAAGTGTTGATACATGTTCCTGGATCAACATTGTTCTGAAAGAACTTGTCTATCAGCCAGTCATTAGGATCAGGTTTGGGATCAAGGTTAGGTTTACATGTCTGTTTTTTTTGGATGTCTGTTTTTTTCAGTATGGAGATGACGACTATGATAACATGGGAGAGGATGACTATGATGACTACTCAAAAGAACTTAATCAGTACAGGAAATCAAAAGACAGAGGACGTGGTGAGTTCTGCTCAGTTAACAGAACACAAGAACATGGTTTTCCTGCTAGGTTAAGCATTACCTATGTTTGCACATTAGTAATTAGTAACCTCATTTGTTTGGTTCAGGTGGAAAAGGTGGTCGAGGTCGCGGCAGGGGTAAAGGAGGTAGAGGCATGAACCGGGGCAGAGGGAGAAATCGAGGAAGGGGTCGTGGAGGAGACCAGGGTCCTGATGAAGACAACAGTGGAGATATGGACATGGGGGTAAGCCAGCCCTAGATTACCCATCCAGCATAGAATAAATCAGTTTGCATCAGATAAATGAACAACTCATTGTTTTCTAATTATAGGATGGAACTGGAGGCCCAAGGAGAAATGAGCAGGAGAAACATGGGCCGGATAAGAAAGGCAAAGCCATCTGTAAATACTATATCGAGGGCCGCTGTACATGGGTAAGTACAGTCATCCAGCTTTGGAATATGTTACAGTTAAAATGATTTGCATGCAATTTATGCAAGTGTCTTTTTTAATATTTGTTAATATTACAGTTGGAATCAGTCTTGTCTAATAAGCAAATGTAAGATACGCCATATTTGACATTGGGAATGATCTTTGTACTAACCGCTGTCAATCATCAGGGTGATCACTGTAACTTCAGCCATGACATTGAGCTGCCTAAGAAGAAAGAACTCTGCAAGTTCTACATCACTGGCTTCTGTGCACGGGCGGAGAACTGTCCTTACATGCATGATATCCTTTAATCATTCAGCTTGCTGATATAGTCATACAATCATTGTTCAGTGCTTATATCCTACAGTGTTTAATAATACAGGTGAAAGTTTTACCTCTACAATGTTAAGTTTTGTGTCAGAATAATTCCTTGACTCCACTGCACGTGATTTCCCTTGCAAGCTGTTTCATACCACAGGGAACTGTGTGAATGGTGAGGAGTGCATGTTCTCCCATGATACCCTAACAGAAGATACTCAAGAGTTGCTGGATAAGGTAATTATCATAAAGTGTTATAAATGCAGTTGCATTTTTGTCATTATCATTTATGATGTACCCTGGTTCTGGAGTACCACTGTCCTGCAGAGTTTAGGTCCAACTTGCCTCAACACGGACGTTTCTTATCTGCTTAGTAAGACCTTGATTAGCTGGTTCAGGTGTGTTTAATTGGGTTTGGAGCTAAACTCTGCAGGACAGTGGCCTTCCAGGAGCGGAATTGGACACCCCTGGATGTACCCTGATTAATATCCTTGTGTTTTGTCCTTTCTTTGCAATAAAGATGTTGGCAGAGGATGCAGAAGCAGGTGCAGAGGATGAAAAAGAGGTGGAGGAGCTGAAAAAGCAAGGCATCAACCCTCTTCCAAAACCACCTCCTGGTGTTGGTCTTCTCCCAACTCCCCCAAGACTCCAAGATTCCTCCACACCCATGGACTTTGGAATGCCTGGCCCCCAACATGGTAATATGCCCCCCAGTGGTCCACCGGCCCCAGGCCCTGGTCCTGGGCCCTGCCCAGGCCCTCCTCCTCCCTGCCCAGATGGAGGCCCCTTTCAAGGTCCACCAAATCCCAATGGTCCTCCTCCACCCCCTATGGGTCCACCACCTGCTTGTGGAGGCAACACTGGGAAGAAGATCCCATCTTTGTTTGAGATTGTGGTAAAGCCCACAGGGCAGCTTGCACAAAAGCTGGGTGTCAGGTTAGTTTTATTTCTTCTATCACGTCATCGTAATTTAATAACAAGACACAGAAAATACTGATACAGATGTACTCTTTACAGAGGACCAGGTCCTGCTCCAGTAGGACCTCAGGGCCCTCCTCCATGTCCACCAGGTGGACCACCACCTCGTTTCCCGAGTGGGCCACCACCTGGACATATGGGTGGTCCTCCTCCAGGTGGTCCCCACGATATGCCTCCTATGGGTCCATGTAACATGAATCAAGGCCCTCCATCAGGGCCGCCAATGATGCAGAACTTTGGCCAGGGAGACGGACCACCAAACCAAGGAATGATGCCTCCAGGTGGTGGATCTGGTGCCAGCTTCTACGATAATTTCTACAAGCAGCAGCCAGCCATGACAATTGATGGAGGTGGAAGAGATGGTAAGGTCACATTTTCAGTTGGAGATTTTAACATGCACAGGAATGCAAACTACTCACATTTCAGTTAACTTCATTGAAGCTGATTTGTGAAGTGAAGTGTTCTGTAATTTTTTTTTGAATCATTAAAACTACTTCAAAGGGTACTTCAAGGTTAAAAAAGCTATTAAAATTGTCATCTTTTACATCTCATGCGTTGCATCTCTATGTGCATTCGTCAAACCCATGACCTTGGTGTTGCTATTGCTATGCTCTGCCTGTGGATACTCTCGTGTTTTATGCCAATACTCTGTTATTCCTGAAACATAATATTAGTATTTAGCCTAATTTTTATTCTCATTACAGGTGACAACTTTCCAGGACCAAGTGGTGGAAACTTCAATAATCAGCCACCTGGGAATGAGAACTCTGGCAGCATGGAGGGTACAGCTAATGTAGGCCCATCTAATCAGTCTGGGATGACAGTGCCAGATTTCCTGCCTCCAGCACAACGTGTTCTGTTTATGAGACTCCAGCAGAAACAGCAGGAGGATGAAGAGAGAGCCAGGAGGCTGGCTGAAGGAGGAGGAGCAGAGAGAGAGAATGAAGGTACTATTTAACTGCTCAATTACCTGCACTGGCACATTTTAATGTTAATCTATGATTTTATGGTGACTCATTAATTAAGCCTTGTAGAATTTTGACCAATTTAAATCAAGCAAATGTTATAATGAAATGGTAGGATGTAGTTGTATAATATTGTAATTGTATTGTTGTGTAAAGTAATACTAAAAGAAAACAATACTGTACTAATAATACTAGTAAGTGTAATATTACTATATGGTAGGAATACTTGTTAACTATTTTTTGAAAAGGTTAGATTTACTTGCTTCCATTGAAGCACACAAGATGCTCTTTCGAACATTCTCAGAATATGCAGAAATAGCATGCATTTGGTTTTACATAAATTTGTGAAGCCTGTGCCAGCTTGTGTGCATGGTGTCATTAAATCAACAAGGGACATACACATGTTTATTTAAATTATGCTGATGATATAGTTTGAAACTAACAAAGAAGAATTCCACATAGAAGCATTTTAAATAGATTCAGACTTTTAAACCTCAATAGATATTTCATTTGAAAACAACATTGTATAGATTTAATACAAAAGTGTGCTGTCTGTTTACTTTAACGACAGCGCCTTGAAAGCAAAACTACATGTATATAAAAACTATGTTTTTATTAGCTTATCTTAGTCTTGATTTATATACATACACAAAGTTTTTAATGGGCTGACAAATAGTTGCCAAGACTATTTCTGGTAAGGAAACATCTCAAAGACTTTATGGAGCCTGACCCTGCCCAGGACCTCGTAATACTGTAAACATCCTCTAGGCTGGGATTGCGCAATCTTTGCATGCAAAATCTTTCCTGCCACCAGATGGTGCTTTCTTAGCACTGAGTGTAACAGGCACTGATGTTTTCAACAGATAGCTTTGACTACCAAAAACATAATTAGATTAAGTTATAAACCTGGTGTTCTTCATCTCTGATCTCTTTTCACTTCCATTTACTAACAGGGGATTCAGCGAACTGGTATTCCAGTGAAGATGAGGACAGTGGTGGCAGTGTCACATCCATTCTCAAAACCTTGCGGCAGCAAACGCAAACCCAAGGCCCCCCCAAACCTGACGGAGGTCCCAGTGACCCTCGTCTGCAGAAATCTCAGACTGCACAGATGCCCAGCCGACCAGCAGACCCCCGGCTGGCACGAGACCCTCGACTATCCCGGACGGCAGACTCTTCTCCAGCACCAGACGCCTCTGCTTCATCCTCTCTGTCCCCCTCAGACCCTCGTCTTGCTCGGCATGCGCCCACACATGCACCTAAACCAGAGCCCCCCTTGTATACAAACCCCCACCCCTAACCACCCCAGCTAGCAATGAGGAAGAGGAGGGTGAGAGGATACTGAGGGACAAGCCTGTGCCTATTCCCCTGGACCCATTAATGGGCATGGCATTGCGTGATCCTCGTTCACAACTACAGCAATTCAGCCACATCAAAAAAGATGTAATCTTGAGCAAGCCTTTATTCTCCAAGGCGGTGCTGTGGAGCCCTGAAGACCTCATCCCTGTCCCTATTCCCAAACAGGACTTGCTCCCACTTCCCCCTGGCATCCCCCCGGTCACTGCCATGGACCCACGGCTATCCCGGACCCCGCCTCAGCACCACTCAACCCTGCCCTCATCTCTTCCACCTACTGTTGCTGCTTCTGCTGAGAAGTCTTCCTCTTCTCTCCCAGACTTCGAGCTGCTCTCACGCATCCTCAAAACCGTCAACGCCACGTCATCCAGCCCTCCATCAGCTTCTGCAGGAATCTCCTCACCTCCGTCCGCATCTGTTGAGAAACCTGTTGATCCACGTATGGCACGCAAAGCCCCTGCTGATCCTCGACTTCAACCTCAAAAATCTGCCCTTAAATCCACCTCTGAAACACCTTCCCCTCAAGTCTCCCCCCCGGCTGCCTCTTTATCTCCCCCCTCCTCTCCCACAACCATTGCACCCTATGACCCTCGGCTGCTATCAGCAGGAGGGTCAGTTCGAGGTGTCGGAGGTGCTGGTGGAAGTAGCGCCAGCAGCAGTGTGCTGAGCGGGATTAGTCTTTATGACCCACGGACTCAGGGCTCAGATAAGCCTGATGGCTCTGGGGCATCTAGTCCTCCCCCTGAGCCCAAATCAAGTGAGAGTCAGATGGCTTCAACTAAACCTAAGGCAAAAGAGCCACTGTTTGTGCGCAAGTCTGCACTGGACCAACCTGAACCTGAGAAGAGCACTGCAGAGCAGACCACAGACCGTTATAACAGCTACAACCGCCCTCGACCCAAACCATCCCCCTCGCCCAATGCAGGTACTGCAGCTGGGACCCCTGCAACAGGAGGTCCAGTCGCAGCTGGTCAGGGTCCTGCTGGAGCTGCAGAGCAGCCTGCAGGGGTCCACAATCTTCCTGTATCCACACTGTTCACCATGGTAAAGCAGGTCAGCAAATCCAGCGGCACCGGGAGCCCGTTCAGTGGCAACAGCCCCACCCAGCCTGACGCAGCCGAGGTGGACAATGGCTCACTAAAAGACGTTTTCAAAGGCTTTGACCCCACAGCATCACCATTTTGCCAGTAACTCTACTAATAAACTGTTATTGTGTTGTTGTGAACCGCTAAGGACTCACTGTCTTACAAACACCTGACATAGAGATAACCAGGTCACATACCCCACCACAGTATTTAGATTTCTATTGGACGGTTGGGATTATGTTTGTGATAATGAAAAATTAAAGTGAAATGTCTATTTTAAAACCAAATGGGGAAAGTTTAAATAGATCATTTTAAGGACATCCAAGGGTGTATACATAAAGAGATACTGAAGTACATGAACTGTGGCTTTATGAAAGACACTTTCATCAGCTTGTACCAAACAGGTTTGATGGATTATGACCCATTAATGGCATCCCATCATTCTGCGTGATGACTGGTGAATTCTTTGATCCACCTTATTGCCGTGGCAACAGGGAGAATTCATTCACTGCCGCTCCCTCTGCCACCTGTAGTGGAGCTAAACTAATTCCTGTAGTTCTTCACCAGCACTGTTCATTTGCTGCCCACCAGTGATTTACATCCTTTTAAGAAATTTTATCCCATTTCCTCTTTCTGCTTAGCTTAGGTAACTCCTTTTTTGTGTGTGTATGGATGCCCTTATGTTCCTAATGCCTCATGTCTCATATTTGGTCTGTTGATGTCACTCCACTTTGTTCATGATATTGTTCATTTGAGACCCACCATTGTAAGTGTCACAAAATCATTTTAATTTATTTTTTATACTTTAGCAGTTATTACTTTTTCTTTGTAATGTGACTGTCAACTATTTTATGAATGTGTGTATATATAAATATAAAATATATATATACATATGTGTATAGTACATATTCTTCCCATCTGGTTTGTAAATTGAAATATGCGACAGCTAATGTTGAAAGATATCATGTCATTCTTTTATTCACACAGGAAAATTCTAACTCTTTCATTGTTGCCCTGAAAAATAGGTATTTCAAGAACTGCTTAAAAGTATCTGCTGCTTTTTTTTTTTTTTTGGATTGCCTCTCTGCAAAATGGCTTTGTATATTAAAAAGTGTCCATATTTGACAAAAGGTAACATTTTGTAACTGTTCATTGTAGGTGAAATTGTGAAGTATTTAATAAAGGCAATACCAGATTAAAAATGAGAAGCGCCTCAAACAAAGATTGAATCAGTGATGGGGGGTGTATCATGTTTTTATCTTCCGTTTGTGTGTGAGCACAATGTGAGTCATTTCCTGTAGATTTCAGATCTCGGATACTGCTAACCCATTTGCCAGAATCCAGTAGATCAGGATTTCTGTTCAAAAATAATTTAAGTTGACGCTGCTCCCAGAATGTCCGAATGATGAGAAAACTTCAAAGATTTAAATAGAGGAACTTTTATAGCAAAGTTTTTAATGGTTAGATGGAATGTATGTTATGTGTATGTAACTTTATGGTACATCCCTGTTGTCGACTGAAGACCAACCTCACTCAAATTGTCCTTTTGTGTATCATAGGGCTTAACAAAGTGGAGTCTGAAATGAAACAAAAATTAAACCACAGCAAAGGTCCTGTTTAACTTTGTTGTACATTTAGCCCATTATAATGTTTCTATACACAGTATAGAAATGGCTACACCCTGCTGTGTTTTAAAACTAGAGCGGCAAGACTTTATGTTCTTTGGCATGGGAAACTGGCCTTGATTAAACAGGCTAAATTTGTATAATGTTCTTATAAAGTGGCTTATTTTAGCCTGGCTTCTTTGTTTTAAACTGCATGCAAAGCTTTTCTCAGAACTAACCTACTTCTGCATGTATAGGCATGTACCCTCAACACTGATCATAACAGCTAAAAGCTGACATCAGTTTTGCAGTTTTAAATGTGTTTTAACACTAATCCTCTTAAAGTTACAACTGAATTGATTAAAACCTTGAATGTTTGTAGTGCCCTTGATCTTGCTGTTAATATAGGCCATTTAAAGATGCTATTTTTAATGGTTTTGTGTAAATCTAAATGAGATTATATGTGGTTTGAATTTCAAACTCTGTAGGGTCTCTGGGGATCTTTAAACTAATTCCCAATACACTACAGTTTTTGACCGACAACATCTTTAGACTTACATATAGTTACACAGGAAGGACAGTCATCATTTACTCACCTTTGGTTTTCCTAACCTGTATGACCAACCTTTCTGAAAAAGACAAAAAATTTTGATGCAATTCTATTGGTCTAATAGTGACTGTTAGTCACTAATATGTTGCTTCACGTTTTTTTGAGCTTGAAGCAACATGAGGGTGAGTAAATAATAACAGAATTAAAAGTCTTTGTAGTCTTATTCACAAAAAACAACTTTACAGTGACATGCTTTATGTGGAAAACTAAATATCAGAGACTACCAAATGAAAAAAACTTTAGTTGGACCAACCAAACTCAGGCTAGCACTCTTATTTAGCAGTCATATTTTGCGATTCCCATGTGGTCACAACTACAACCTTCTCGTTGGTCCCTCCACCCAACTTCCTGCCCTTTTTGAGAAATTCCAGCCAGTGCTCTGGGAAGACTGATGTGAGCCTATGTTTGAGCAGGAACAAGATGTCTGCTCAAGAGACCTCAAAAACAAAACTGGCTTCCTATGGAAAAACCAAAGTGGAGCCTTCTGCCAACTAACTGAATGGAGCCTTCCTTTTCATTCCAAACACTTGCTTCCTTGTTCAGAGACTCACTTGCATAGACAAAGAGGAAAAAATATATTAAAATAGATTGTTATGTAAAGTAATGCACAGGTTGTGATGAGATAAAAATAGTCTGGAGTATTGCAGTTTTGCTTTAATGTTTTAAACACTAGTTTTAAATGCATTTGTTATTGCGGTAAATGCAGTTATTGCAAACAGAGTAATTTCATGCATTCAAATCATTTTAAATCATTAATTTTAAGTCATTTAAGTCATTTATGTGTCACAACAAGATTGCACTGACAGGATTGTAATACTGAGCTATAAAATGCTGTAAAGGTTACTTTTATTTGCATACATATATCTACATATCAACAACTTTCAGTTTTAACTCAACATGTAGAAAGTGTGTCTGTGTGAAGGATCTACTTAATGGTAATTACAGTCATTTCAAACATAGTGCTGTACGTTCCCACAACAGCCCCTCGGCCCTCTGGGAACTATCTGCACTAAATGGGTCATACAGACTGTTTATTTCTGTTTCCGCTGAGCTGTGCGTTTTCCCGGGTCTACTTTAGCTAAATTGCAGTAGTACATCACACTGATTTTGTGACCTGTCAGTAAAAGAGCTCAGACTGAAGTACACTCCATCAGCTCTATCGAGATAAATATAGTATTATTTTATCTATCTCTGTTGGTTCTATTTCAGTCTTTTACGTTTTTGTTTGTATTGTGTTCTTGTCTTGTATTGTTTTCACTGCCCACGTTCGCAGCAATGTGTCCTTGTGAGGGGCAGAGACAAAACAGAAACAGAACAGTCTTTGAATAGAAATATGTTTGACTGAGCTCCTGTTTTGGCATGTCTGATCACGTTAAAAAAACATGTTAAATCTTTGTGTAAAGTCTGTTTGTGTGTTATGCGTGAGTTTATGGCAGACTGATTCTTTTACAACTTTTACAACCTTTCATTTCTCAATTCATAAAGCTCCAATTAAATGTCAATATCTCAGTATTTATTAGTAAATATGAATATTGTTTATTTATAAATACTAAACAGTTACAAAATGTTTTATGTATTTTGTATAATACAGCAAAA
This sequence comes from Chromobotia macracanthus, assembly GCA_036877525.1. NCBI lineage: Eukaryota > Metazoa > Chordata > Actinopteri > Cypriniformes > Botiidae > Chromobotia > Chromobotia macracanthus. The sequence goes on along the minus strand of JAZGTH010000080.1, from coordinate 139,674 downwards.
ATCCAAGTGTTAAAATATTTTGGGGGGCCACTGTAGATTTTCTGAGACCAGTGTGGAGTTCTATTGGAATTAAAGCCCTTTTTACTTGACCTTAGTATTTCATCCTCTCAATGCATTCTGACAGGCCTGTATGCTGTGAAAAGCTCACAGTACTAATGCAAACCACATGTCATATCTTCAGATTCCCAGAATTCCTACTGGTAAGGTCACTTAGCTAGTCAATTGTCCTACAAATTCTGTCTCTCATTCAGCATTCCACACTTATTGCCCATTCATACAATATACACAGTGACGTCTTTGATGGATTGACGACTTGCTAGGTCTCTTCAAAAGGAGGTGTGGGTTGACCCCTCAGGGCTGTTTTGCCCCTTTGCGTCAGAGCTGACCAGTTGTTGAACCCTCAAGTGCTGATGGTGGGATTAGAGTCACTGATTATTTTAGCCAGAACAGACATTAAAGACCCTCAATAGCCCTTCCAAGAAATGTGATTGTGAGGACAGTCTTAATCCTCTGAGAGTTTCAGCAATATTCTGTTGAATTGGCTGTTCGTAATGAATATATGTGACAATGTCATATTAAAGAAAAGTTTTCCAATTGTACAAACTGCCACAGAACGTCTGTGGGAGATGTAGGGAAATTTCCAGGTCACTTAATCATAACATTATAGGGACTTTGTTACACATAATAAGACAATAGCTCAGTCACATGGGTCATCGCTATGAGACACTATTACAGGAAAAGCTCAGAAATGGACTTTTCCAACATGGCACACAAAAATTAGGTTATACTGTGCAGTGGTGTGTTGTGTTAAATTGTGTGTTGAAGTTAAATTGTAAGGCTGTGACTGCTGGAAGTTCCAGAGGCAATCGTTGATTTTAACATTAACTGGAGCTTAAACCCACAGAGCCATAAAACAGACGTGTTTTACTGGTGTTTTAAAAAGGCTTTGTATGCATATTTGCAGTCTGAGGTCAACCTGGCCCAGTGTAATTGTGTGGACTGTGTCAAACAAATGTTTCTAATTTGAAGAAAATTAATAAAATTTACAACCAATAAAAAGTAGCTTTTTCGCTGTTTTTAACATCTTTCTGCATGCGCACATTTGCATTTTTTGTCTCAGTTAAAGCATTTGGTCCTGGGTTGTCTGGCACACCATCACAGCAAACCTCAGCACTGTTTCAACAAGTCTGTTTCTTTATAAAAGGGAAAACAGTTGCGCTCTGACCTCATTTTAAAACTACCAAACCTATAATCAGAGGTAACACTTTATAATAACCTAACTCACTAACAAACATATAATGTTTAAAATGTAAATGTAATTTTTAATGAATCGTTGAAGCTTAATTGTAACTATTACAAAATGCAAAGGGGTGAGAACATGTTTGTACATTACATCAAATACATCACATCAAAATAAGTTATTTCAACTTCAGTTTCATTTGTTACAACAGTTCAACATCAGTCAAAATTTAAAATTGTAAGTTGAAATGACTTGAGTTGAAACGACCAATTTGATATTTGATAATAATACTAATCAAACTTAGTAATTTAAGGCAGCTAAAAAAATTGGTTAAGCAATCTTTCAACCATTTCTTAAAAGTTACAGCAACTCAAGACCAGTCAAGATTACAAAGAGCAAGATGAAATGACTTGTGCAGCCAAATTGATGAGGTTTTCTTTACAGTATACTAATTAAGCTAGAGTAGACTAACTATGTTAAGAACTTGTTAATTGCAATTATAATTATAAAGGGGTTTAATATAATTCATTGGCTAAATGCATGGAGGAGGAGAAAGCGTCTATAGATCACCAGCACACAATTTTATCGTATAGCCTATATTTAGATAGGAGGTAATAAGTAGGTTTGATGCTGCACAATGAGGAATAATGGCACAGTCTGCTTTATTCACTGCCAGTGATTTCCTCATTCATGAGCATCATGAGGGCAACGCCTCCACTCCTCCCCCCCGTCACACTGAGCTTCAGCTCACTTAAGAGCTTTATATCCACCCTACAGAGACAGCTTATCCACTAACACCCTGGAATAACCTACCTGGAGAGCAACACGATTTTCATGCGACTGTCAAAGGCAAGTATGCTTTCTGTGACATTTGTGTGACAAGTATGCTTTCTGTGATATTTGTGTGTGTTGTAATTTGTTCATTTCACCTTTCTAAACTTTAATTAAACGCTCTGGTTTTGAGATTAGTAATGGTTACTTGGTTGATCCAATGTCACATTCTTAAAGAGACTTTTCCATTTATCAGAAACCGTATAAAGATCTTTATATTTTATATTTTACAGATTTTAGACAGTTTACAGGAGTTCTGTCCATCTCAAGAAGGATTCATGCTAATAATAGATTAGAAAAGAGTGATATTGGGGCTTCCTGTTTGTTAATGACCAAAGATATTGCTCAAATATCTAAAACAAAATAATAAGTACAATGGACTAATTTATGAATATACACTACCAGTTTAAAGTTAGGAAACACTTACTTTTTCTTTGTTTATATTTTTTTTAATTTCTGAATAGTAGTAAACTTATCAAAACTATGAAATAACACAAATATAACTTTAGGAATTGTGTTGTGACTACAGAAAATTAAAAATAAGGTAAAATAGGATATATTCAAGCATATTCAATATAGTCACCCTTCGTCTAGAATTTACTACAATTCTTGACATTTTCCATCACCCAGATTTAAAAGAGTTTTGAAGGAGTGCCCCTCTATCCTGTGCTCTTATTGGCTGCTTTGTTCTTCATTATTTGGTGCAAATCATCCATTTCATCTATTTTGTAGTTTTCTAATAACAAAAATTAAATTGAAATTAATATGTTGGCACAATTATATTTTTATTTTTAACATTTAATCAAATGTCTTCAGATTAAAAGATTTTTAAGATAAAAAACATTTCAGTCAAGTGTTTCCAAACTTTTGACTGGTAGTGTATAAACCATTCAAGGTTTCAGTCATTTGCAGTTGTTTCATCTAACTAAAACACAACCACAAAGGCCTAATAATGATAATAAAAGTAATAATAAAATAATACGATTACCATTGTATGTGCAATAACATAAATAACCAACTCTGTCACAAAAATTTCTGGGTGGGTGTACACTGAAGTTTCAGCTATGATAAAGCAATGACACCATGTGGTGTACTAGGGAAAAGGATGATCCCAGAACTAACAGTGTTGAACCATTACGTAACAAGATTGTGTTGGTGTATCTGGTCCAAGTGACTTTCTGATACGAGGGCCAATGTCCTATAAGTGACACACGCCTTAAACAATTAAATATAGTCATTTATTTCTTTTACGATCTTGTTTTCACAGTTGCGTCGCACCTATAAACCTCAGAATCAGGCTGTAAACAGTCTTGATGAAAACGTGGTTTCAGAGAGAAACAATAACAGAAGTGTAATACACACCCTCTTTTCTGTTCGTTTTGAAGCCTGGTGTATATGGCGTAATTAACTTAAGTCTAAAGCAAAAATAGCCACTTCTTGGCGATTTTGGCTGTGCACTCCTAGTCTTTAATCTGTGAACAGTTGCAACAGGTTTAACACTCAGGCAAGACCACATTATTAAATCAACATATATACTGACATCATGCTTTAAATAGGCTTATAAAATACACAAATAAAATGATTTTATAACTGACTCAACCCATTTCAAGACTTAATTAAAAGAAAACATTTAGGGCGTTTAAGACCTCACATAAACCTAGTGTGGGGTCAGACGAAGGGTTTCACAGTCAAAAGCAATAAACGTGTCTATGTATCTCAGAGGCACTCCAAATAAACAGACAACTGTGCTGTTATTCTGTTCAAGTTTTATGGGGTATGTGGTTTATAGGAAAGACCAGAGAGAAAAATATAAATCACCTCTCGGGGAGAAGAAAATGAAAAATGTTTGCTTGGGAATTCGGATTGCAGAGTAAATATATGTCCATTTGTTTGTTTATTGAAATTCAGTGACCCAGGCTTGACTTTTATAGGTTGTAAATCTTTCTTGTTCTCCTTGTTTGTTTTTCAGATCTGTGGATGTGGTGTTGCAATGTCGCATTCCAGGATCTGCTGAAGAATTCTGCTGGAGAAGTCACAAGTATAAATGCATCCAGAGGACATAGCCTCCAGTTACCACCAAGTAAAACAAACCATCTTAAACTTATGAAAGGGCTAATTTCTGATACATTCTAAGACAGTGACTTTTTTACACTGAATTCTGGGAAACAGGATGCCAGCCAAGACTCCTATATACTTAAAAACATCTACACCAAAGTGGGGCAAAAAACTGAAAATACGAGACATTCTTTCAGGTGACATGATAAGCCCGCCGCTAGGCGATCTGCGTCACAGCGCCCATGTTGGTTCTGAAGGAGAAGGCGACATGTTTGGTGATGTGGAGTTTTTGCAAGGCAAGCTTGACATGCTTCCCGCCCTTAACCAAGCACCCAGCTCTCGCTCCCACAGCATGGACAGGAGATTGGATGAGATCTGTGAAGTGAACAGCAAGAGCCACTCTTATCATCGCAGTCATAATTCCCACCACAGTTCTCTTCTCAAAACCACCATCTCCATGCCAATGTTCATTGACCCTGAGCAACCTCCTCCCAAGCCACCACGTCTGCATTTAGATGAGCACTCGTCCCCTGTTCATCTGAACCAGCAGCAGCCGAATCATCACTACAGTCCACAGGAGCATCAGTGCGTTCAGCAGCAGCGTTCTATGTCTGTGTGTGAGGAAGGAGTCGGGCACTGCAGGAATCCCTGCCATGATTTTACTCTGTCTTCTTCAATCCCAGTCCTTCCCCACCTGGTGCCTTCCACAGGCTTGTTGTCGGAGGCATCCTCAGATGATTCCATCTCGGAAGGCTGTGGTCCACTGGACCCAAAACGAGGCTTGAGTTTGGACTCAGATGCAGGACTCAGTAACGAGGACCTGCGGAGTGAACACTGTGGGTCTCCGGCTGTTTCACCTACCATGTCACGGTCTGAGTCCCTAATGGGTTTGGACCTAGATCTGGGACCATCTATTCTAGAGGATGTTCTTAGGATCATGGACCGTTATAAGAGTGTGGAGGAGAGACATGAGATATGAACTGACCCATGACTAGCAGGCACCTTCAGATACTATAACACGGGTGTCAGGCCAAGCATGTTATCTTATGCCTGTTTTAGAGGACAATGCATGCATTGGGATTAAAAAACAATGACTGGTTGGTGCCACAAATACTGCAAGCACAGGCACAGTTGTGACCCACATGATCATAACATATTGTCTCTTTTTGACAATTGTTGCGTTTTCAACTTTATGAGTATGATGCTGTTTTTAAAGCTGCAATCTGTTACTGTTTGGGTTCAAAACGGACAAAAATCAGTAATTGAGCAAGTATATGACCGATCAGTGTTTAACACAATCTCCTTAACTTTATAATTTGAGCTGCCAGGTCTGCTTTCCCAAAAAATGATACTTTGGCGTAATGAAAAGTATGTAATCTGTAGTTGTATATTTCAAACAGATGGCCGTAGAGAGAAAGTTACGGATTGCAGCTTTAATACAACTGGTCAGTAAATTTCTGTCGTGATCAAATCATAGAAAATAAATGCTATAACTCTACATGAGCAGTTTTAATGTTTTGCTACTATAATGCATTCTGACCTAACTGGAGATGTTAAAAATATTTGAGCAATAACAACATTTTGTATTTGCTCTATTACTTATTAAGTTATATTATACAGGGGAAGGAAGTGGTATATTGATTACATTGTTCATTTCTTAAAGGTTTTGCACAAAGTTTTAAATGCAGGTATTGTAGTAAATATAGTAAAAAATGATTTTCCTAAAGACATGGCCAGTTATTGCTTTATTTTAGTTTTACTTTCATACAAGTAAACTTATTATGCAGGTATGTAAAACATTAATCTGTCTAGCCTGTGATCTGTGATCATCCTTTTTACTGCCTTTAAGTACAAAGGACATCTCTGTGTAAAGGTTTTGTCTTCGTTGGGTATTTTATTGCATTATATTGTACTGTAATATATGACATAAACATGTCCATGTAAATAAAATCTTATATAAATATATGCATCTTGTGTTTAATATAAAAACGTGACTATTCATTCTCTGACTACGACTACTGACTCGCATAATGTAAAAAGTTTTAAATGAAATATTTTATTAAAATATTGCTAACCAATTCGATGAAATAAACATTTCAATTCAACTTCAGCAATAAAATTAAACAGTTTGAATTAAACATCCTAGAATCATTGTTCGATTATTTAGGTCTAGCCTTGAATAGCCTTAGCGTAGTCCCGCCCTAATCCTCATCCAATGAAATGATTTATTATGGAGGGCTTTCAGACAAACAACCAATCACAGAAGCAAAATACTTTACGTATTTTAGTTGCGACGGCGTTCCGGTTGTCTAATATTACAACGACAGTCCTGTAGATAAATATAAATGTGCGACATTCAGGAAAACTGACGAGAAAAAAAATCAAGCGCTACGAAGTCTTGCGATCAGCTGACATGAAGTGAGTAAAACATTATTCAGTAGCATGCAGGATAGCAGCATTGCTGCAAATCTACAGACTGGAAAATCTCCAGGCGGTTGTTGTATTGAACGGACATGTTTCTATCTTGATGCATCTTCCATCTCTTTAGGCTTAACATCGACGGATTATTAGTCTACTTTCCGTATGACTACATTTATCCCGAACAATACTCGTACATGCTTGAACTCAAGAGGACGCTTGATGCAAAAGTATGTTATATTCATCCCATTTATTCGTTACAGTTGTATTCATATATCCGTATATTCATTGCAGCTATAATAAGGCAGGTATTATACTGTGTCTCGTTATCCAGTGTACTAGATAATCCTAATCCAATATAATTTTGTAATAATTTTTCTATTATAACATCACAGGGTCATGGAGTCCTCGAGATGCCTTCAGGAACGGGCAAAACAATTTCTCTTCTTTCCCTCATCGTTGCTTACCAGAAAGTGAATAATATGTGAATTACATATCTTCACGTGTTATGATTTTTAAACCTTACAGGTAGGTATAACAAATGATTAACCATGTAAATATTTTGGTTTCCATTGACCTCTTGCAGGCTTACCCTTTAGAAGTGACCAAACTCATCTACTGTTCTCGTACTGTTCCTGAAATAGAGAAGGTATCAGTTATAACTAATATCTGATATAACTAATATCATATACATGTCTGTAACCCAGTCACATTGCTTTATTAGGTCATCCCGTATGTCTCTTCTCCATCCTCTCGTACAGGTTGTGGAGGAGTTAAGGAAACTAATAGATTACTATGCAAAGGAAACGGGAGCGGAAACCAACTTCCTTGCACTGGCACTTTCATCACGGAAAAACTTGTGCATTCATCCTGAGGTGGGCTGAACATGGGAGATTTGTCAAAAATGAAAACAGATTTTTGTGGTTTTAGTAACATCTGCCTGCAGCTGAACGCAGTGCTAATGTGTGTTTACAGGTGAGCTCTCTGCGTTTTGGAAAAGAGGTAGATGGAAAATGTCACAGTTTAACAGCATCATACATTCGAGCACAGCGTCACAGTAACCCAGATCAACCTGTCTGCCAGTTCTATGAGGTATACAGTGTTTCTCAAGCATATGCTTTAACATTTGGCCTGTATCTGATCCTTTTTAACTAGTCCTGGAATTGTTTATGTCTTTATATGCCGCAACTCATACTCAATGTTTCTCTGTATGCAGGAATTTGATGCAGTAGGTAGACAGGTGCCTATTCCATCTGGTATATATAACTTGGATGATCTAAAGGACTTTGGGCATAGAAAAGGCTGGTGTCCGTACTTTCTGGCACGTTATGCAGTGAGTACTTTAAGGCAAATATGTGTGATAAATTTAGTATGATGGATATTTTAAACTTGCCATGCAAGCAATTAATCAGTTTTGCTTTTATATGTTTTTTTTATCAGCTTCTTTATGCAAACATAGTGGTATACAGCTACCATTACTTACTAGACCCAAAAATTGCAGACCTGGTCTCAAAAGAGCTTGCAAAGAAATCTGTAGTTGTGTTTGATGAGGCTCACAACATAGGTGAGCGGCACATTACGATGCTTATCAAATTAATCCATCTTCTGTGATCAGATTGTGGTTATTAAATCTGATTCTGTTCCCTGTAGATAATGTGTGTATTGATTCTATGAGTGTCAATATTACGAGGAGGACACTGGACCGCAGCCAGGCTAATGTGGAAACCCTGCAGGACACTATTGGCAGGTGTGGTAATCATACAGAGAGAATGAATATCTTTTGCATCGCTGCATAGGTAATTCCTTTATTTCCGGTTCTTTTTCTGTGTTCTTGTAAAGAATTAAAGAAACAGATGCTGCCAAACTTCAAGAAGAATACAGGAGATTAGTTGAGGGTCTTAAAGAAGCAAATGTTGCTCGAGAAACAGACGTTTATCTGTCCAACCCGGTTCTGCCAAATGAAATCCTCCAAGGTCAGTTTTTATTATGTATGTGGTATTTGGACACTCAAAATTAAACTTAAAACCATTTTTCAAGTACTTTTAACCAATGAATGTTAATGTAAAATTTTAATAGATGTTTAAAGTCAGGTCACATTTAGGATAGACGTTCCACAACATAAACAGCTCTCACACTTGTATCTGACTTCAGAGGCTGTTCCTGGCAGCATCCGCACAGCAGAGCATTTTGTGGGCTTCATGAAGCGCTTCCTGGAGTACCTGAAGGCTCGTCTGCGGGTCCATCACGTGGTGCAGGAGAGCGCTCCTCAGTTCCTCAAAGACATCTATGAGAAGGTTTGCATCGATCGCAAGCCTTTGAGGTGAGCAGAAGAAACGGATGATCTTTAGAAAGTAATGAAGGCACCGTTTCTACTCCGCTTACACTGTGTTTATATATATATATATTTATATATATATATATATATATATATATATATATATATATATATATATATATATATATATATATCTAACCTGTCATCAGATTCTGTGCCGAGAGGCTGCGCTCACTACTGAGGACGCTGGAAATTGCTGATATTGCTGATTTCTCTGCCATTACTCTCATCTCTCACTTTGCAACACTAGTCAGCACCTACAGCAAAGGTAATGAAGGCTTGTCCTGCTATATGCATGCCTCAAACTCATCTTAATATTTTGAACATTTCCTGCTAAACTGAGTTTTATACTTCTCTTTTAGGTTTCACCATCATCATTGAGCCCTTTGAAGATAAAACGCCAACAATAGCAAATCCTGTTCTTCACTTCAGGTGCGTTGATTTTCAAATTTGTCGTGTCTTGCGCTTCCAAAGCAGGATTGTATTGATATTTCTTATTTTTGTACCCTGTGTATTAAACCATGTGTATTTAGCCCTATATATTCAACATATGCAATGAATTCAGTTCCAGCTGAATTACAGACTTTGTTTTTTTTGTTCTCTCTGCAGTTGTATGGACCCCTCTATTGCCATCAAGCCTGTGTTTGGACGCTTTCAGTCGGTCATTATCACATCAGGGGTAAGCTACACTACTTCATCTCTATGTTCCTATCTTTCCTTGAATATTAGATTAAGCCTGGCCTACTCACTAATCTCTTCATTATAATCCCATTGTGACATTCATGCCATCTGTGTAGGGTGCTTTCACCTCAAAGCATGCAGGCCATACTTTTAAAGTGGGTTTGCTTTAGCTTGCTAATTGGCTTAAAGCTTTCTGTACCCTGTCATAGCAGTTCTTTCTCTTCATAGGTCCACAGCGGTGCCATTACTCTCCCTCACTATACTGTTATCAACTTGAATTAAGATCATCTTTAATTATGTTTCTAATTAGACGCTGTCTCCGCTGGACATCTACCCACGTATCCTTGACTTCCGACCGGTCACTATGGCATCCTTCACCATGACACTGGCGCGAACCTGTCTTTGCCCTCTTGTGAGTTGTAACCGTGGCAACACACTGTCATCAATGTCAAAGTGTTTAAATGGATGCTGGTGTGGCATCCTATAAATTCATAAAGCATATTTTTCTTAAAAGCATCAAATATTTTTCAGATTGTTGGACGAGGGAAATGATCAGGTAGCGATGACTTCCAAGTTTGAGACCAGAGAAGATTTTGGTAATGTTGTGTGATTTTGTTCGCAGTATTATCTTTATTTGTAATCAATACCATTAAAACACTTTCTTGCTATGTACCTCAGCTGTGATTCGTAACTATGGAAACCTGCTGCTTGAGATGTCCGCTATTGTCCCTGATGGAATTGTGGCGTTCTTCACAAGTTACGTTTACATGGAGAACATTGTGGCCTCATGGTATGAACAGGTATGAAGATGCAACTTCTCAGATGGAAAGGTGCTTTAAGTATTGGGTTGCTCAGTAAATCTTAAATTCTCTCGCTGGATTTGTAGGGGATTCTTGAGAACATCCAAAGGAACAAACTGATTTTTATAGAGACCCAGGATGCAGCAGAGACGAGCATGGCCCTGGAGAAGTATCAGGAGGTTATTATCCGAATCATCCTGTTTTCCATAATCATGTTGTGTAATGTTGTCTTTGAGCATCCTGTACTAAAGTAATCTCTGTTATCTCACTGCCTGCTGTTTGTTTCAGGCCTGTGAGAATGGCAGAGGAGCGATTCTGCTGTCTGTGGCGAGAGGGAAAGTGTCTGAGGGAATTGACTTTGGTGGGCATCACTTGACCATTTTTCATTGCATTTAACATGAAATACTTTTCAAAGTAAATACTGATCCAATTTTTTATTCCCCAGTTCATCATTATGGCCGTGCTGTTATCATGTTTGGGGTGCCATATGTTTACACTCAAAGTCGAATTCTTAAGGTTTGTAAAGTTATCCCTCACACGTTTAATTCTGATATTTTGCTTGTAATTGTCGGTGTTGTTGATTAAATAAACTGTTTAAATCAGGCACGTTTAGAATACCTCAGAGACCAGTTTCAAATCCGGGAAAATGACTTCCTGACCTTTGATGCGATGCGCCATGCTGCACAGTGTGTGGGCAGAGCCATCCGAGGCAAAACTGACTACGGCCTTATGATTTTTGCTGACAAGGTAAGTCAACTGATTACAAAGTCAGCATAAGATTTTCTTTTTGAATGTATTTTTTTCCATGGCTTGTTCTCTTTTCTCCAGCGTTACGCACGAACGGATAAGCGAGGCAAGCTGCCCCGCTGGATCCAAGAACACCTTAGTGATGGAAGCCTGAATCTGACCATCGATGAGACTGTGCAGTTAGCTAAACACTTTCTGCGACAGATGGCCCAGCCCTTCAGACGGGTAAGATCAATGCACAAATGATCACATTAATCTTCCTCAGTCTGGATTGATTTGTCTCAGAGAACTTCAAAGATCTAACTGTGCAGTGTTGCTTTATAGGAAGGTAATGCTCTAAGCTAAGTATTTTGACCCACTTATACTTTCAATATGTACTGTAAAATTATACTCTTAATGAATTTATTGTTGAATTTACATTGTTTGCCCAAGGATTCTCACTGGTGTCGTGTTTATTTGGCAGGAGGATCAGTTGGGTCTGTCTCTGCTGACCCTGGAACAGCTGCAGTCTGAAGACATGCTCCAGAAAATTGCTCAGATTGCTCACCAAGCCTGACAGGAACCAATTTGGATGGTCAATTGCAGTGTATATATTTATACAATCTTTTTTAGACCCTTCAGACCTGTGTTTTCTACAACAACCTCAGATGCATTAATAAATGCTGTTTTTTACACACTCAGTGTCTCTGATCTGTGCTGTTTGAGGAGATATGAGACCTTTCAAACACACAATCTCAAGACCAGCTGTCGAAGCACACAAACATTACGTTTAGATGTGCTCCTGAGGAAAAGCAAAAACTGTAGATTTTCAGTGTAGAGAAAACTGCTAGAAACTAATAGCAACTGTAACTTTGCAGCTTGGATCTAAAGAGACCTGGCCCCTTATTATAAGACATTTAACAGACACACTCTGATTAACATAGAAGTAGAACAATTTTATTTGGTTCATCAGCAACAATGTATAAATATCTTATGGAATATGTAACGTTTAACCACATTGAATGTGAACTGTTTAGGTTGTGTAGCAGTTTTCACTGAACTCTAGGTGATGCGCAGACCTCTACTTCCCAAAAATGACGCCGCTAGCTAGACTCGTTATAATTTTACTCTTGTATTTTGTTACAACTACCCATATGCATCCCACAGAGTATACATAAATAATACGCAGACTATAATAAAATATGTGCTTGAAATTCCCTTTTTTATAGGCACAAGTATTGCACTACTTCTGTTTGACAACTTCTGTACAATTTCCTTAGTCTTGGAATGTAACATCCTCCATGTGCCTTTAATTTAGAATTCTTGTGCAATTAAGTGATTTTAAGATTTACCTACAGCTGAAAGTGAAGTCTAATAGTACTGTAAAATCATTTTACGAGTGAGAACATGGAATGTATTTAAAAGTTCAATATGTCACAGAAGTAAACAGTGTTGTTGTTCAGGCTGCATCCAGTACACAGGTTACATGTGTATGACGTGGTAAAATTCTAATAGTAGCAAAATGGTTGATTTGCAAAACCTTAATCTGGTCTTAATCTGGCTATTTGGAAAGGAATGGGTTAAGATTTTCTGTAACATTTTAACTGTCTTTAAAGAATAGGAAGTACCAGAATATTTGCATAGTAACAGTTTTAAAAAAAGCTTCCTTTTTTGTAATGCCAAATCAAATGTGCCTTTCTTCTCCATTTGACACTGTTTTGACACTGTGCCTCAGGAAGGCCCACATTTATCATTTTAAACGATACTATTTTTCACATACTAATATGATCTCTGCGGTCATTACAGGCCAATTAGATGTTAAGTTGACAGCTCTTTAGGGCATCTGCACTGCCCCTGAGTTCTGATGTCACATGATCCTTTGGGAGAGCAGGTTAGCTCTCTCCACTCAGAGATCCGCGGCGGGCTAAGTTCTGGGTGCTGGAGCTCAGGCTTCGTGTGTTTGTAAACCTGATGGGCCTCTGGAAGGACAAAATCAGAATCTGTTAACCAATCTTTCAGTTAAATAGAATTCTGTTAAATAATAGTAGTTTGATGATGCTTGGTGTCTTACCATGGCAATCTCTTGGCTTTCTCTTGCACCCACATTGAGTACATTGAGGGAATTAGCTCTTTTCATCCTGTTTATAAACATAAAAAGTACAGTTAAGCATTCCAGCTTCATGCTACAGAAATTCAGCAAAAAGTCGAATTACCCAGCAGATCGAGGAGCTGTTTCCTGGTTTCCGACTCCTTTCAGCTTCTGGACAAGTTTTTCACTACTTCGCCTAATGGATTCCCGGAGTTTGGTGAACGATCCACTGCGCTTCAGATTTCCCAGACCATCCTACACACAGGGAAGAAATTATTAAAAAATGTGCGTGCCTTGTGAGGAAACAGGCATTTGGAACTGAACATACGGGTCTAGAGCTTCCCTCCTCTGTGTGTCTCCAAACCGGCCGACCGTCTCCTGTACAGATGTGACAATATAAAATTATTTCTCATATCACTACTATAAATCACATTTAGAAGATGTTTCACAGAGGTTTAATGCCAGATTTATTGTTACCAAATACAATTTTTTTCTTGCATAACCTGACTGTGCACAATTGTTTTGAAGTGATATGTAAGATTGATTTTACCCTCCACTGAGCCAAACTCTTTTTCATGAGCACGAGTCAAAATCTCTTTATAAAGAGCCTCAGCCTGCCTGTACTTCCCCTGCTTGAGGTAGCACGAGGCCTGCAAAGCACATAAACAGTATTTGAATTCACAAATAATATTATTATACGTCCCACTGCACTCCAAACACTATAGACACAGCACTGCTATCACTATTAAAACATAAGCAATTGACCCATACTGTTCTACAATGTGATAAAACAGACAGTATACAACCAGGGCTGGTGTAATATTTCCTGCCCTCACCAGGTTGTTCTTTGTCTTGGCCACGTTTGCATCATCAGGTCCCAGTCGGCTCTGATAAATGTGCAGGGCGCGCTCATAGTAATGCTCCACCTCCTGATATTTGCCCTGGTTCTGACACAGGAGGGCCAAGTTATTCAGCTGCTTGGCTACATCAGGGTGATCTGTCCCAAGAACCTGTCAACAGACCAACGAATACCATGTTTTAGTTTTTACAAAATGTCAGCTTTTACATGACTACTTAAACTATAACATTGTAATGGTTTAGCTACAATGTACGTTGGCATATTACTCTGGTAAAGCAAACTTATAAGAGTTATACAAGCTGATCTGATCTGACAGCTGTTACAATAAGAGCAGGTGTGAGTACTGTATCTTTACTGTGCCGGTACCTTTTCCCTAATCTCTAGAGCTCTCTTACACAGAGGCTCTGCCTCTTTGTACTTCCCCCTTTTTCCATACAGCACAGCCAGATTATTAAGAGTAGCTGCCACCTAAACACAACCACAAACACAGGTTACAAAGATATAAATAGTTAAAAATCAGGTAAATTCGATTTTTTCAATTTATATTTATGTATATTTTACAGAACCACATTGTATTTTCAAACATACTGCTGGATGGTCCATGCCTAGTGTCTTCTCACGGATAGTCAGTGCATCATTCAGGAGACTGGCAGCCTCCTTGTATTTGTTCTGATCCCTGTTAAGCACTAAATTAATGCTAAATCTGTAAATGAGAATGGTTCAGTAAATGTGGTTTGATTTTAACACAATGTACCTGTAGACTAAGGCCAGGATATTGAGCATGGTAGCAACATCAGGGTGGTTGTGGCCTGAGGATTTCTCCAGGTCCTCCAGAGCTTGCTTGCAGAGAGGCACGGCCACCTCATAGCGGCCCTGAGAGGCGTACTGGATCACCAGGTTGTGGAGGGTTCTGAGTCGGGCTGGAATCTCATAACCTCCCTGCTGGGCAGCAGCAGCAGCACTACTGTGGGGCTGCGACACTGTAACCACAAGACTGCATTAAAATGACTTCCTGCTATCAGTAATACATAGACTTTCAATATACCTGACATTACATTTATGCATTTGGCAGATGCTTTTATCCAAAGCAACTTACAATACATTCAGGTTATACATTTTATGTGTACTTGTGTTCCCCCGGGGAATTAAACCCACAACCTTTGCGCTGTTAACACAATGCTCTACCAACTGAGCTACAGGAACACTTGGAGCAATGACATACTGTCTCATCTCACACAACCCTAAACCTAGCCCAAACTAAACACAAACCAAACAACTGACGTGGCAAAAAGTAATTTGCATAGTAAAGAACAAATGTTTGCAGTAGAGTGAGGCGTGTCGTACTGTGAGATTGCTCCTCTTCATCTGCAGGAAAGAGATCATCTAGAGACTCCTTGTCTGAGGTGTTATCTTTATCTTCCTGTAAAAAAAAACATTTAAATGAAACAAATTAATCTCTTGGGTAACTGTGTTGTCAAAAATCAAGCCATTCTAATGTCTAATGTCTAATGAGTTCTAATTCAAATGACTACCCTGATTCAAATGACTACCCTGATATGTTTTTTATTTTCATTATATATAAATAAGCAATACATAACCAAAAACCTAGTCTAAAACAAACATTATTAGTGTAACCAGATTATTTAATAATATTTATAATAATAAAGCTGTACCTCTATCAGTTATGTTTATACGTTATGTTTAGGTAACATTAAGACAACTGCTGTAATGGCCCATGACAACATCAAACAGGCACTTCTTTGACCCAAAGAAATGGGCTGCTGTTAGGATGAACCATGTAGATGCTTTCAGGATGAACCCTCACCAATGGCGGTTCTTCGTGGTGGTCATACTTGCGGATGCTGTTCATGAACTGCAGGTGTTTGTTCTGCTCCTCTAAAGTAACCACTTCCTGTTCTTTCTCCTGTAGCTGCTGTTGAGCATGGGCCAGCTCGTCCCTCAGCCACTGGTTCTCCTGACACAGCCTCCGCACCTGAGCACGCAACTTCTGCTTCTCTGCCTCCAGCGACCCGAGGTGTGCCGAAAGAGCCATCATCACCTGTATTAGATAGGAAAAATGTAATAATTATATAGATAAAATACACTGAAATGTAAAAGCTTCGGTGGAATGAAGAGAAACGGTACCACAGACTTGATCTGCTCACCTGTGCCTCCCCTAAGCCCAGCTCAATCTTCTCCAGAGACTCCAGAATAATGCTGGTCTTCTCCTGCTCCAGGCTGCCGTTCTCTCTGCTCTGGCTCTGCAGGGTGTCCTGCAGGCTGTCCAGCAGTGTGCGGTTCTCCCCGCGCAAAGCCTCCAGCCCCGCGATCACCTGCCGTGTGCTGCATAAGATCTCCTCCCCTGTCAACATGTCTGAGGTCCAGTTCCTGAAGAGCAAAGTTTGCATGGATGTGTATTTAATGTTTACATTAAGTTAGATTTACATAGACATGCATGATCTTAAGGTCTATTTATATACTTACACAGGCAGTGCACAAGCAGCACTGTCCCAGGTAACAGGAAACACTCTCAGAACATTGGCTAATGTTCTCTAAAAGTTCTCTCAAAGTTATCAAAAAGATCTTGCAGTAACGCTATATATCATATATATCAAAAACGTTATTTTATTTATTTATTTAAGTTATTAATGGAATGTTTTAAAAACATTATAGAATTAAAAATGTTTGAATAACATTCTTATAACCAAACAATAATGTTACTATAGCTTCTAAAAATTGTTCCTAGATCTTTAAAAATAACGTTTTTAACATTTTTATTACGTACTGAAAATGTTAGTGATACGTTCTTGCAACCTAAAATAGTTAGCTGGGATGAAGTCGAATAAACAAAGTAATGGGTAAAAAAAAGATGTCAGTGTAGAATAACAGAAACTGACCTTATTTCTCACCTAAATCAAATGTTAAAACCTAATGTTCCTTCGGCCGCAGAGAAAGAGAGAGGAGGACATATGTTTTACAAAAAGTTGCAGTTTCAGAGTGTAAACAATTTTGATTAAGTTTAATATAATAAGGTCAGAGGTTGCTTATGGCCTCATTAAAGAGTATAAAGTAAAGCTTTTCCATCACCCCAACGGATTAATACAAGACAACACAGACAGGTTGCTAAGTGAGAGTCGGTTTACAGGTAGGTACGTACTGCACAGATCCCTCTGGGGAGGTAAGTAACTGAGCCAATGTTTACAACCGAGAAATGAGATCATGAGACACAACATACATGTTTTTAACCTCAATTAAAATCACTGAACCTGGGAAAATTACAAAACAATAATAAATGTACTGGTGGATAAAACACCAGCTATTTGTTTGTCATATTTCTGCATTATGGTTGTTCTGACCTGTTAAAATGGCATACCTTGATGACAACATGTGTATCATATAACTGACTGCCGTATCTGGTAAAGACCCACATGCAAAACTTAAAGGAACAGTAGCCAGCTCAGATCTTCTAAACAAATAACTATGACTATGACCTGCTTTCTGTGCATGATCTCATCTTCATATTTCCCTCATTTTCATACTGGCCAATTATGATCAGATGATCACCTCTGCTATTCTTTTCCTGACACAAAACAGTATAGTGTTGTCAAATTGTTACATACATATATATTATGTATATTGTGTATACTATAAACTCTCTCTCTCTCTATCTCTATATATCTATATCTCTATATATCTATATCTATATATATCTATATCTATCTATATATCTCTCTCTATATATATATCTATATATAGCTCTCTCTCTCTCTCTCTCTCTCTCTCTATCTATATCTATCTATTTATATATATATATATATATGTATATATATTGTGAATACTATACTCTCTCTCTCATAGTGTATACTATGCTCTCTCTATCACAGTTTGTGATAGGAGTGCTATTGTTCAGAAGACGTAAACATTACACAGTGACAGGTTATAAGAGGAACAGAGCCTTTACAAAATGATGATTTTAACAGGACTAAATTAAGAGCATGTGGTATCATTAAATAAAACGATTTACAAACTTGCTCAACGGGCTCGGCTTGAAAAACTATCCGATTATTCACACCGTCTCGATAAACGTTTGCTTTTGTTACAAAAAAAGGGCAAAATCAGGAAGGCAAACACCGTCAGTAAACGTACATACGAGTTATAATATAACATAACATTAATCTTATTCTGTCAGCTCGTATAAAGACAGTCGACATCTTATTTATTTATTTATTTATTTACCTGCTGAAACGCGTATGAAGTGACGGCGCGTCCCAACGCCACCCCAGATATGATCCGACAGACAATAATAAAAGTATCCCGTCCACTCACATCTTCATTTGTTGATTGTTGTGGGGGATAAACGGGTCTAAAAACAGCCCGAATAAAACCTCCATCGCGGTCATTCACCTGCCCCGCGTCTCTGACTGTGAATTAAAAGCGCTTACCTGATCTCTCGGTTCCCAGCATGCACCGCGGCGTCAGCGCGTGCCATCTATCTGTGACAGCTCTAAACTGCGCCAAAACAAACAGTGACGTGAAGAATACAGAAAGCTTTAGTTATTTTAGTTAACATGAACTAACCATGTATTATCATCATGCATTAATCTTAGTTAATGTTCTGTTCAACATCTAGCCTACTAATATGTTTTTAGGATCAAATGGTGGATTGGTTAACATGGTTGCTAATGCACAGTGAATCCAACGGGTTGCAAATGCAGTCCTCCAAATATCTCAAAGCTGTACCAACTTAACAGCAAAGGTCTTTGTTTGGATCTTAGGTACACACCATCTGTCTAAATTTACATCTACGTTTAGTCATGTAGAAGAAACAAAACAAATGAGGATACATCACAAGCAAATCTACTGTTTACATCACCAATGGAAATGGAAAGGGAGGGGTCTGTGTGTGACATCACACTGGCACAGATTCAATAAAGCCGCTTAGGGTGCGAGGGAGGGGGTGTTGTCTGGGTTTGTAAAGTAAGCAGCATTAACATTGGCCCCATCAGACTGGCTTAACTTGATGATAGGAAACCACAGAGATCAGGAATGCAGGAGACGCATCTAGGAATCATCTTCAGCTTAACATACAGATTTCTTACAGTTGCAGCACACGGAGTTGGGAATGAGGTAAAGGGGGAATTAAAATCAATAAGCTGGACACACGATATCAAAAAGGGATTCTGGCACACATAACCGCACATAAAATAAAAAACAATGTGTGATTTGAGGAAAAAACTCCAGGGATATAAAGTGGAAGAAGCGAGAGAGAAATGCAACAACTGGCTGGGCAGATATATGAGACTGCAGTGATTGATGGTTCAGCTGCTATAGACTGATGCCGAATAAGGGCAGGTTGGCTGGGCCACTTCACTGTTCTCAAACAGAGAGAGCAAATCTAGTTTTCTAAATGTGATGGGCTCCAGTTCGATAGAATCACTTAATCTCTTTCTCTGTCTCTGATTGCTGATCCACACGTAGATGATTGATGATTAGATAAGTGATCAGTAAGTATGGGCTTTCAATGGTTAATTCTAAAACTGCTGTCCCTGTTCCTACACATGTGGTGGCAGGCTTTCAAAGTATCAAAAGTGATTTGTTACTAAAAACCTCTCAAGCCCCTTGAGTCTTAAGCCCTTTCATCAAGCACAGGTGAACTATATAGTATATAATTTTTAATTTCACTTTATTTATTGGAGTAGCTTTGGCCTAAGCAGACAGGTGGTTATGTTAGAGCTGTGCTAAGCACAGAGAATGCAACGAACATATCTGTGTAAAGCCTCTCCACACCCCAGGTGACCTGCACAGCTGTTAATATTAGCTGTTATGTTGCTTTCAAGGAGAAACTCTGTAGTAGCACATGTACAGAGTAGAGTCTAAGAATATCTGTGGTAAGTATATAATTTGAATGTATATATGTTAGATGTAATGTTATACAGAGCCACCAAAATGTAAGTAAGTGGAGCTCCCTGATTTAAATACTCAGTGACCTTTACAGTGATGGTGAAAGGAGAGAGAGAGAACATACCTGCACCTTATGACTGACCCACGTGACTCAAGTGTTCCAGCAATGTTATACAGTGTATAACATTATATACACATAGTGTATATACATATAGTGTATATACAACTAGATTTACAAACCTAAAAATACACACCACATTTGGGCTTCATATTTACATTCAATTTGTGTGGTAACTGGTAATGAGTGTGATGATGGGCACTATGGTCTAAGTTCTGAGGTCAGAGGTCATTGGACAGGCAGAGGGAGGGATGGATGGAGGGACTCATGACTGAGTCAGTGCAATTCAATCTGCTGAGCTGGAACAGGGAAAGAGGCAACCTTGCAACCCAGCACTAAACATAGTGCCTGAAGCACAAGCAAGTGGACCAACCCTACTTTCAGCGGAGAAGATTCCCATGCCAAACGTGCATGCACTTTCATACAAACTCTCACTTGGAAATATGACTTAATGATGCAACAGGGTGGAACAATGGGGTTTATCTTGGCAAATGCCATTAGTCCTACAATTTGTGCAAAAGTTGACAAAACGGAAAGAAATTATTTACAGTAGAAAGGCTTAAATAATGTTATTTTGGGGTATAATGTTTTGGGTAACAGGGTTGCCAGATATGGGACACAGCTAAATATTACATGTTGGTAATTAAAATAAACTAACAATCCAAATTTCCTTTTACCAAAATGAATGAAATATCTTATTTGTGAAAAGTGCCTAGAAATAACTAAAGGTTACACTTCAGTATCAGTCACACACCTTTATTATAGAGTCATGGGAACGCATCTCACTTCTACTTACATAACATCTGTTGGGTAATATCTGTTGGGATTGTAGCTCATATGTCTCGTGTTACATTTGCCTGGGGCCCATCGGCCTGTTAAAAAAAGGTTTAAAAAAGGGGATACTCAGCATAATTTGTCTACTCACTTCACCTGCGTATTTGTTTGAAAATGTATCAAACAAACTATCCTAACTGCTATCGGATGGCAGGAGACCTTCATACACATTTTGGCTAAATATATCTGAAGTTATTCAGCTGACTGAGTGTCTACACAACAATGTGTAGACAGGCCATTGACAAGTATACGACAGTATGGATATATATCTAATTTGCAAGGCATCTATTATCTCTGAATTATCATGGTTTCTTCAAGTTCACTGTAATCTTTTCAGTCATTGACAAAATGGAGCATTTGTTGTCAGATTCAAAAGTGTGACTATTAATATAATGTAATTAAGCTTTATTTTTGACACAGAGATTTCAAAGGTCAGGCCCTACACATGAAGCCTAAAGCTGATGCCATGACTCCATAATCCCTCTACATTCCTTCTTTCCAAACAGCTTTGGACAACCCTGGACCGCACATGATGGTTTCCTTTGTTATATGTGATCAATGTCTTTGTTAATGTGCTCCTTTATAATATTATATTGAATAAAGGCCCCAGATATGTCAAAGCCAAGACAGTTAATTTAGACAGATGCATGTGGATGTGACACTGCATGCAGGCTGTGCTCTCAGCACCCCCCTACCCCAATTATTTTCCTAAAAGACATATGTATGCTGTTATAAGATAAGGGGGATTCTCTATGTATGGGGACCCCCACATGTCCAGTTATCACTATGCCCATGATCGTAACACTTCTTATGTGACTGTTCTTATTCACTGCTTGGCACGTTATGGCTGAGTGCTTGGTTACTAATTTTGGAGCAGACACTAGCCTGAGTTTTTCCTCTTCTCATTTAACCCTTTTATTTTCCTTAATTTGTTCCACTAAAACCCCCAAACTCTCACCTAGACAGTAAACAAGATTTAAAGTTTTGTTTCGTTTTATGCACAAATTTCATACAATATGAGATTTGTTGATCTGGCTTGGTACGTTTCAGTAAACTAGTCAAGTGAAAACAGCATGTTGAGTGAAAAACAGGACCATGGTGGTGTGGCAGATAATTAAGGAGGGATAATGGCTAAAGTGATTTTGTTACATTGGGACAGATAGGCAGAGTGCAACTGTGAAATTGGACCCTGACTATTAATATAGTTTGGGGCAGGTGGGGAGGGGCTGAGTCTTTTCCTCTTTCATCTGTCTGTACTGTACACTTCCACAAACACGTCCCTTCACTGGTGTCTTTTTCACCACAGGGTTCCTGAACATTCTGGCCCACCTATCATGTGGCCGGTCATGTGGTCTTGACGTATTTCCTGGGGCAGAACTACTAATGAACAAATGGATGCACATGGTAGTATTACTTAAGCGTTGAATGAAATGGGTTGGTGAGGCCCACTTCTGCACTGTAAAAATACTTTACTGCCTTCAATGTGGCTGTACAAGTAATTTCAAACTTAATATTTTAAATCCCGGTGAAACTTATAAGTTAGTCTAACTAGGTTTGACTAACAGAAGTCAACTATTTTTAATAAGTAACAGCAACTTAACATCAGTCAAGTTTATAAAGAGTTGTGATGAAAAAAGTTGAAATGACTTGGGCAGCCAAGTTAATTAAACTTAAAAAACTAAGGCAGCAAAGTTTTTTAGTTCCAACCTTCCTCTAACACACAAGGCAGTGTTGCTGGAATAGGTTTTCTATATTAATATAATAGAAATAATTCACCCAAAGATGAAAATTCTGCCATTGTTTGTTTACTTTTATACGTCATATGCATACTGTAGCTATTTCAGAATTACTATTGCAAATTTAGAACAAAGACTTTCTATGACATATTTCTAACAACATGCAAAAATGTTTAAGTCACATGAGTCTCATATGCACATTTATTTTCTCAGGCATGATTTTACTGTTAAAAATGTATGTCTCATTTACAGTTTGTACACTGCACAGTAATTGGACACACTACTTGGGTACAGCCTGTCCTCACCTGAGGGAACATGCACAGCCTGGCAGCTTCTGATATGCAAAGATAGTTCTCTATGCCAGGTACTTAGTGAAGATTTAAGCATTTTTGTTTTAACATCCAAAATACAAAAATAAAAAAACATTTTGATTTATTCATTGTCCACCACCACCACAAAAAAATACTCACCACAAAAAAACAGGACTCATTTAATTGGCAAGGTGGGCAGGTTTGGGTTCTCTGAAGCTCAACAGAAAACTCATTTTATAATGTAATGTATTATCTATCATTATCAGTTAAAATAAGCTTTCCTTGTGTTTCAGCAGGGCCTTTCTGGAGTTTATGTCACAACCCTCTTTGCCTCTGAACATGGGAGGACAGGCCACTGTGAGGGGGTGGAGACAGCTGTCTCCCCATTTCAAGTGTTGTGATGTAGGTTCTTTCCTTTTAGAACCTCTCAGGGAGTGCAGTCATCCAATGAGGTTCAAGCATGCATGAAATGAGTGGCCAATGGACAATAATCATTGAAGTATATAAACCAAGATCTGACATCTTGCAAAACTGGGCAACCCCTACATTGGCTTTGGTAAACAGGATCTGATCCCAAGGACTGTTACCTTTTCTCCCGTGCAGGTAAATTCAACAATGGCTCAGAAATTTGATAAAGTGTTGAATTGTGGGTTATTTAATGAAACATAAAATTACTCAACATAAACATAAAAGTAAATAATATTTCTGCAGCTTTTATTGCAGTTGACCTAAAGTTCTGCCCGATGCAAATTAATCAGATCTGATTGGTTTTTAATGACGGGAGAGCTCATGCATGGTATCTGGATTCGTTCTTTTTTTTTCTGGAATTTTGATCTTGAATCTGGAACGTTAAAAAAGCTTGGTTTAATATTTTTAAAACCAAGGCTGCTCTGTTCATGTGGAAATGCTGCGGAAAGCTTGTCCTTCAAAGAGACATAATGCATTGTTGATCTAAGCAAAGATTTGTTGTCTGTCGCATTAAAGAGCTGTGTATGCAGGACTGACACCTGTTGTGAGAGTTCTGTTACTTTGCACAAGGTGGTGTCATCTGCAATCTGTTTTTAACCTGTCTTTATTTTTAAAAACAAAATAAAACTGTTAATAAAAATTCTCATTTTGAAGCATTAAATTATTCTGCTAGTTTTAAATGAAATTCTGCAAAAGCTGATTGGCACGGATGTGATACCAATTAAGGGGTGAGAGTGTAAGCTCCTCCCCCAGCAGAAATCAGAGAGGCGAGTGTTGTCTGCTGTGATTGATAGGGTGGGCTTGGCAGTCATGCTAAAAATATGCATCAGACTGCAGATGCTATAAGCATGCAAGCCATGCAACCACCACTCCATGTGGAAATATGATGCAGTGGTTAAAGCTAGCCACATATTTTGTTACTAAGAGACTGAGGTTTAATTGGGATACAAAACAGTATGCATTACCCTTGTCTGCAACTGCTGGCACCTTCATCTGGAAACTGGCTTCATTTGTCCTTCTCTAAACTCTAACTGTGGCCTGAATGGCTGAAATTTGTTCATGTTAGGAATAATTTAATTCTAGTTTAGTTTATGCAGACATTTCTAAGCCTCAAGAGCATAATTTGTCAACTATTGTTAAGTTGTTTCACCCTCTGTTTGGGCAGATCAACAGAAAAGTGCAACCATGACTAAGAACTGCCACAACGATTACAAGATGAAGTTCTCCTTGGAGGATGAGTACCCTGACCTTTCTCAGCACAACAACCACATGGCCAAGGTGCTGACTAAGGACATTTACAACAAACTCAGGGGCAAGTCAACTCCAAGTGGATATACCTTGGATGACTGCATTCAGACCGGTGTGGACAACCCTGGTAAGCAGAGGTCTACACCAATGGTGGTCCAAACACATTTCACCAATCATGGACAAGATATCACATGCAACATTTTAGTTTTCCTTCACACACACACACACACACACACACACACATATATTAGATATATAACAGCTGTTTGATCTTAAGGCCACCCCTTCATCATGACTGTCGGCTGTGTGGCTGGTGATGAGGAATCTTATGAGGCCTTCAAGGAACTGTTTGACCCCATCATTTCCGACCGTCATGGCGGCTACAAGTCCACTGACAAGCATAAGACCGATCTGAACTGGGAGAACCTGAAGGTACGCAAACAGTTCTTTAGAGGGGAAAAAATGTACATACAATAATATTGCAATATACAATAATTGACATTTGCTTATTTGCAGGGTGGTGATGACCTTGACCCCAACTACGTCCTGAGCAGCCGTGTGCGTACCGGCCGCAGCATCAAGGGATTCACACTGCCCCCACACAACAGTCGTGGTGAGCGCAGAGCTGTGGAGAAGCTCTCCATTGAGGGTAAGTCTCGGAACTTCTAAATCCATCTGCTTCTACTTCCACAAAGCTGGTCCTACTAACATTTGCAATCCTGTCACAGCTCTGAACAGCCTGGATGGTGAGTTCAAGGGCAAGTATTACCCTCTGGTTGCCATGACTGAAAAGGAGCAGGAGCAGCTCATTGCTGACCACTTCCTGTTTGACAAACCCGTGTCCCCACTGCTGTTGGCTGCTGGCATGGCCCGCGACTGGCCTGACGCGAGAGGCATCTGGCACAACGACAACAAGACCTTCCTTGTGTGGGTGAACGAGGAGGATCACCTGCGTGTCATTTCCATGCAGAAGGGCGGCAACATGAAGGAGGTCTTCAAGAGGTTCTGTGTTGGCCTGCAGAAGGTTAATTTTCATATTTCTTTTTATACATTACTATATACACAATCATTTGCGCTCATGTGACCAGATAAGCAAGGTAAGACTGAATCTTTGTGTTGTATTACAGATTGAGGAGATCTTCAAGAAGCACAACCACGGATTCATGTGGAATGAGCATCTTGGTTTCATCCTGACCTGCCCCTCTAACTTGGGTACCGGCCTGCGCGGCGGTGTGCATGTCAAACTGCCCAAACTCAGCACACACGCCAAATTCGAGGAGATCCTGACCAGACTGCGTCTACAGAAGCGTGGCACAGGTAACCAGGACATTGTCCAACAAATTTCAACTTGCATTTATGGTTTATTTATGAAAGATATCAGCGTAACACAATGATCATGTATTCATCCCTGTGTTATGCAGGTGGTGTGGACACTGCTTCCGTCGGAGGCGTGTTCGACATCTCCAACGCTGACCGTCTGGGCTCCTCTGAGGTTGCGCAGGTACAGCTGGTGGTTGATGGCGTGAAGCTCATGGTTGAAATGGAAAAGAAACTGGAGAAGGGAGAGTCCATCGATGGCATGATCCCTGCCCAGAAGTAAAGTGGCAAATGCGCCTTTTTTTATTTATTCTTATATGCAATCATGCCATTGGATGAGCTTGACTTTTCCAAGAGACACTCCACACTGCTCCCTTTTTTCCTGTTTCCTTTATTCCCGTCGTCGTCTTTTTCCTTTTCCTTCCTGTACGTCATGTTCCTGCTGTAACATCCTGGGATCAAACCTCCACATAGTTGGGAAACTCTGGCTATGTTGTATTCACCTAAACTATTTTGGTTGTACAAAGTTAATAAACAGCCCCATGTAACAATCACCCAGAATTTTGTGTCTCTCAGTCATTTTATCTCCAGACACATAAACTGAATGGATAAATACACTATTGTGGGGAGTCCATACATCACGTCATATTTATTTGGCTATTTAAATTGGGACCATCCTTAAACTTCTATTTATGTTATACACAGCTAATCCCTTATGAAAAAGAACTATGGTTTTCTTAGAGTAAAAGTGTAGTAACCATGTTGTTTTCCCGGGTTGATTGCCATTTGTATAACCAGTTTTATTACAAATATCATGGTTACACAAGGATTTCTGTAGCAAAAGCATGGTTAATTTGTGGTTACCATGGTTTAACTACAGTAACCATGTGATTTTCCGTGGTTAATTTACATAAGTGACTATATATATATATATATATAACCCAACCCTAATCACACCCTGACCCTAACAGAAAACTCCCTGCATATGGGAGTATGCATATTACAATAAAAAAAAATTTACTTACAATATATATATATATATATATATATTTTTTTACAAATAAGGGCATCGCCAAAAGGAGGTACAAAGTTGTCCCTAGAATATTGTAGGTACACGCACGCACGCACGCACGCACCGCACACACACACACACTTTACATACAGTATTAAATGTCATGTCTTTTCATTTTCCAAATGTACGTATCATGTTTTAATTTTGAGCTGAATATGTGAATGCATTAGCTACAAAAAATAAACTTACCTAAAAGATAATAATGATATTATAATGAAGATGAAGATATCATAATGATATTATAATGATATTATAATAATGATATCTTCATTATAATATCTTCATCTTTATTATATGATATTATATCATTATATGATATTATATCATTATAATATCATAATGATATTATAATGAAGATATCATTATCTTTATAATGATATAAAGAAGTCACTAAATTTCAACCAGTAAATACGGGAGATAGCAGAGGAACCATGATTACAAAAAGATTAATTTCACATCAGGTCTATGGTAAAGACCATCAAGCATTTCAACAACACTTGCCACTCAAACAATACAAAGCAGAAAAAATATGCACACGGCACTGGATTTCAGACAACTGTATTTATCATTCTTGCATTTTCTCAGATTGCACAGTTCAAACATATTCCATTCTTGAACATGAGTTACTAAGTCAAAACAGAGACAAAGTCAACAGTCTGTTTGTGGCCATTTAGCAGAATACACATCTGCAAAGATTACAGAGGCTTCTTATCAGCATAACACGTACAAGAGCAACACAAACAGAGCCTCATGACTTGACTTGGCTCAACAGGTAAATTGCACCATTTGAAGTGAGAACTGCTTTGAAACAGGTGAAATCGCTCACTCGGCCCTAAAGTGCTACAGTTCAACCATGTAATATGGGCCTGCTGAGACAACTCAAGGAGTAAAACAGGAGGCTCAGAAAAGCAGACATCACCCACTCGACCTGCGTTACTGGCAAATTAGATAGCTGAAACACCCAATGGAGGACAGATCATTACAAATGTGAAGAAAAGTTACCATCACATTCATCTCTTTCAAATAGCTCTGTGTGTTTTACAGTTTCAATGTTGTGTAATTCACACCTGTTTCTGGGAATATGGTTGTTTTTGAAACAAGGATAAATATACAGACAACACATTCCTCTTGCAGATGTGGTAGAAGAACATAAATCAAAAGTCCGTTATATAGCAGCAGTTAAAAGGAATGATAACGTACAGAATAAAGATGTTGACCTAAAAACATGGCTAAGACACCAGGTAAAATCAGTGGTAAAGACCTGGTACAGTGAGTTCCTTCAGCAGGGTTTTTTATGTGATCAGGTGGCCAGCGCTTAATGTCTGTGTGTCTGTCTTCCTGCCAGTCTTTATAGGCATAAAGGGGGCGGGAGTGGAGGTGGGGCTAGTTCCATGTTCTTTTTGTCCCTGTTCTCCACCCCCTGTTGCCCTCAGAGTTCAAGTTCTTTGGACACTTTGGTGGCAATGTCTCGAAAGGCAAGTGGTGCCCCCCACAGGCGCTTAAATCGAACACCGCTGGATTCGGTGGGGCCATTGGGCAACTGGCATACCTCCGCTTCGAAGGCAACACGGGAGCCGGCAGCTCCATGGGTGCAGGACAGGAGGAAGGGCCCGGCCTGGTGGACCTGGCAGCCGCAGCCCTGCGCTGCCTCCCGCAAAGCCAGCACCACCTCGGCCGGGTCCCGGGGGCTCCGCACCCTCACATCCCAGCCGCATCGGGGGGTCCGGGGCTCTGACGCTTTTTGATACCCAGATAGATAGCGACTGTGAAAGGAGGACGAGGGGAAGTGAAATGGCAAGTGGGAGGTGATGTGGATGGGATGGGAGAAAGGAACAACAGAGAAATATATTAGAAACCTGTATAAGCAAAAACTTCAATAATCTATACATTTACTTGTGCACAACTAACTTTTGATGTTACTTAATTAGGCTCATTTATTTGCGCTAATATCAGGACTATAGAAATCATATCCTACAAGGCCACTGTCCTGCAGGGTTTCGCTCCAACCCTAATCCAACAAACCTAAACAAGCTTATTGAAGTCTTTAAGACTGCCTGAATTTTACAGCCAGGTGTGTTTGATATTGTGTTTGGTATTTAGTTGGAACTAAACTCTGCAGGACAGTGGCCCTCCAGGACTGGAGCTGACAAGCACTGATTTATATAGTTAGAAGAATGTTTATATAAAATATTATGCCATCAAATGAGATTTTAATTCTCAGAAAACATGATAAACGCTAATACTGTTACCTTGCAGGAATCACTGGAGTTCTTCAGGATAATAACCAGTTAAATGTGAACATTATTTAATTCTGTGTGAGTATTAGCAGTAAGTCATGAAAGCTATAGAACATATTGTGGAGTCCGAATGTAGGTCTTTAAAAATGTAAATGCACTCAATTGTTTATGCTGGCAAAAGGGCTCTTGATGATCTCAGGACATACAGCATTCATACTTAATGTAGTGTGCATGTTCAAATACAGAAATAAAACAATAAAATACTAATCAAGCAAGTACTTTGAAGTATGTTAGAACTGACACATATTTCAGAACATATTCCTGTGCAGCCTGTTATGCATGCATGTCATAGGTCTCATACTCAATATCTGTACGCAATCTCAACCAGTGGTAAAACTGCATTCAAAGTACACGCACTGGACTGTTGACCAATAACGTGCCCTGATTTACTGGTCACAGAAAATAAACAAAAGCACGCAGCATGTCATTCAAACATCCATGTTTAAACAAACTGATATATGACTGTGACTTTCTATATGCAATTTCCAACATCTGTCAATGGATATTATATTGTGTTTAATGGTAAAGGTCAAGGGAAGGACATATACAGACATCCATATAAACTCTACATATGTCTAAGCTAGTTTTGATGCACAGTTTACATACACTGTTTTCTACAGAATCAGTCACATTCTGATCAGTCTGATCATGGTACACAGCACATGCTAGAAATTACCTGTAGTTTTTACTCTGACTTTTTGTAGCTGTATCTGTAACTAAGGAGAAGTAACAAAGACAATCAAAGGGTCTTTAGTTCAAGTAAGATGGGTGGGAGAATTTGCATAATATATATTTTTTACTGAACAAATGTTTATCTACCCAGAACACGTTTATGGTACTTTCGTTCTTTTTCATCTACCTATTTTCCGTTTTCCTTCTGTTTGAGTTGTTTGCTTGTTTTCTGAAATAAAGAAAACGGTCCACAAATGGGGACTGATGGATATCCACAAATGTGTGACTTTCCTATTAAGAGTAGAATTTGTACTCTGTAAACACTCACCTTGTGACCGGAGATCTGCAGACTCTCTCAGGTTCGTCTGTGACCCTCAAGAAGAAGACAAAGGTTCATGTTAGAAATCGATCAGCCAATAGCGTGGAGATTACAACTCTTTATCCCACCCCCTCAGTCAAACAACCAATCCCAAGATCGAACAACACAGACTTGTACTGTTACACTGACGTCACCTTTGGCAATCCAGAAAAATCACCACTGACAACAAAAGAAATGCAATGAATGCAATAAAAACTGACAACAGCTATAATTTTAGAGGTCTAAATTATGTCATTTACATAATTAATTTTTGTATTTTTGTAAATTTAGTATTACTTGCACCAGAAATCTTACACCAGTGTACCGGAAATTAAAGAAACATTTACAGATACATCATTAAAACTTAACCATCTAAATAATATAGTTCCTTGTGTCTAGTAATATGTGAGTTTATTAATCCAGTATTCTAAATGAAAAGCATTAGATGTTAAAACAACATTAACAGTTAATATTAATACGATGCAAAACAAAGAAACCACTATTCTGCTAGTCTGCTATTTCCACATGAGGGCGCTACAGCTCAAGGCTGTCTGCATGAGTGATTGTGAAACTTTCCATTCACATGATGTAGCAAATGAGGCAGCCAATGGATTCCCTCTTAAAGGGACAGAATGTACACAGCCCTCTTCCTCAACCATTAAAATGAAAATGAAGACCATTAGGTGTATATGAACAATATCTGGACCGAAATTCTGTATAGTAAGCAGGGGAGGCAAATAAGCTTGGCCAGCAGTAAGCAGGATTTGTCACACCGGGATAAAATACAGGTTACATAACTAATCTGGGTTTAAGGTGAATAGTGGAAGCCCCTGCTGTGCTATCTTCAAATTTAGGTTCAGTTGAAATGGATTTGAACAGATTCAGACACAGCTAGACCATTTATTATTAGTGTAGTATAGAGTTCTAGATCTACACTAAAGTTCTTTATGAGGGCACACACTACGCCTTGGGCCAAGCTAAGTGCCATTCCTGTGCATGAGTCAGGGAGAGATGTGATGCAGGCCATATGGTGTAAAAGGCCCCTTGAGAACCAAATAGAAGTAGAACCTGCATCTAGTACCAAAAGATGTATCGGTAACATTTAGGTCTGAATGAAAAACCTGTTAACATTTTCTCACCCTCATGTCATTCAAACTTTGACTGGACAAACAAAAAATGCACTCTCTTTCAAAACAGGGCTGCCACAAACCGCAGATCACAAGTATTAATAAAGTGCGCCAAACAATTTATTTATTAGCCACATACTGTTTTAGTAAATATGGCAAACAAAATGTGTACTGTTGCGGTTCCTCCAGGAACTGGGTTAGGAACCACTGCTCTTTAGATTCAACAAAATATTCTGGGTTTCACTTACATTTCACATAAGAAACAAAACTATACAGAATTGGAATGACATGAGAGTTGAGAGATATAAATGTTGACAGAATTGAAATTTTTAGGTGAACTATCCCTTAAAACAATTAGTAGTTAACAGTGCAAATAAGCTCTTAGGACACAAGCTCAAGGGGGGCCTGACACCTAGTGCCAACAAGAACACCAAAGAGTGATGAGGTGAGAAGGTGAGTAATTTGACAGATGACAGACAGAATAACTAGACATGTGCCGGTATTCAGTAATGCGATATACCTCAATAATCAACAAGCACGATTCTGTTATAATGCATACTTGGGAGAGAAACAAGACATTTTAAGTGTAGTCTAGTGGAAAATTTTATTTGCCATTGTGCATTAAATAAGGAGAACAGATCACAAGCCAACATCCAGCAACACAGTTAAACACAAATCTGATTAAAATAGCTCTGTTTGCCAAACTGCTTATTTAAAAAACAAACCTAACAAACAAAATAAAACCTACCATTGAACAAAAATTTAATACTGGCACATGCCTACGAGCGACAAATGGAAAACAGGCCACAAACAGGAATAAAACTTACTAACTGTTTTTGATCCCTGTGGCACAGTGCAGCCCGAGATGGACTTGTTTGAGCTCTGGCGCTTAGAGGGGTCAAGATTGACCCTGAAAGTGGATGGGGGAGAAAATAAAGAGAGAGAGAGAAGAGAAGTATGGAAGCCAGAAAGGAGAGAAAAACAGGAAGATTCAGACAGAAAGAAGACCGCAGCTGATTGGCAAGGAAAAAGGCAAAGAAACAAATAAAACAGAAACACAGAGCACCCAACAACAGCCAAGACCAAGATATTGAGGAAAACAGGAAGAGCAGGAGTTTGAAGCTGTTGGTTAATAACAGAGGACGCTTGAGGTAGTACATATGCAAAGTAAGGACTTTACCCACTGGCTGTTACCCTACCTACATGCTGAATCTAATCACTGAGCTTCTTTTAAGAGAGGGAAGTGTTGCCTCTAATCAAATAAAGAGTATCTCTGTAAAGTATTTATTTTTGGCTTTCAGCCCAGAAAGGCACATAAACAATTTTACTGAAGAGCAAAGAGCTCCATCAGCGTTCCTACACACTACTGTACATCTCAATTAAATTACAGACTCCAAACATTTATCTAACTTCAATACCTCCACAGGACAACAGGCACCCAACCAAATGAAGGATGACTTTTTGGGCTGATTGGCTTCAGGGGTGGAGCCTGTGTTATTGTGATTATATGTGGTAAACATTTTTACACGCTACAGTACATTTCTAGTTCTAAAAGTGGGAGGCATGATGTTAAAAAACCACCTAATATTGTGGAACTTACTCTGCACAAATGGATGATTTTACAGAGATTTATTGTATCTCTTTGCTGCCCTGAGATTCTCTTTCATCTCTCACAAATGTATTCAGGTTGAAAAGACAATAAAGGGACATTTCTCACTCCTCCTACCTGCGTGTAAGTTTGGAGGTCAGCTTGGAGAACAGGTTGGTGGTCGCCCTGCTACGAGAGTGTGGCAGGGGGCTGGCTTCGTGGGAGAGGGTGGGGGAGGTTGGTGGCAGGTGGGTGGAAGGCCGGTGGTCCCGGAGCTGTCCCCCATGAAAAGTGCTGCGGATGGTGGAGCCCCTCGTCAGGCGAGAGCGCTCAGAAGATGTAGAGCTGGAGGCTCCTGCACCAGAGATACTGTGGGTGGATGGGGAGGCTGGACGTATTCGATGTGACAAAGAGCTGAGAAAAGAAGAAAAGAAAACAAGGATTGGAACCAAATAGGCACCATAGAAACCATATACCAATGTGCTAGAAACCACGCAGACCGCATAGCAATGCCTTGGCAACCATTCAGAACACCCTAGCCATCACATAGCAACACCCTAGCAACCACCCAGAACATGGGCAAGCACATGCTATTTCAGAAAAAATAATGGCTCCCCTTGTTTTATGGACACTTCCATAAAACAAACTCCAATAGGAAACAGTAACAATTCCGCAGTGATACGATTAGACTGATATCAGATCATGGTGTTGTCATAGTGAGGCAGCTGTAGCCGGGTTTAGCTGAGCATAAATGTGAAGCAGGGCGCTGATTTACAGTGGCCTGAGCTCTTGTATTCTTATTCCATCCGAGACACAGCCACTTAAGGCAAATTAAAACTGAGTCCTTAGCGGAAAAAGCTTGCACACGACTGCACATCCCAATGCTTGACAGAGATATACAGGCAGAGAGAGAGAGCGAGAGAGAGATAGTGACAGAGAGAACGAGAAATCACACCACAGGAGGTATTTTGTGTATATTAATTTAGTACACACAAAGTCAAAAGGGAAGAAGAGAAAATAAAGCTACCTCATTTGACATTTTGTAAGAAAAGCAATCTGCCCATGCAAAACTCTTTTTGTGCTATTGAATGTCTGGCTATGCAGTTGCTAAGTTGTTGTGGTTGGTTTCTAGGTAGTTACTCACTGGTTCTGGTTGGTTGCCAGGGTGTTGCTACAGTATGTGGTTGCTAAGGTGTTCGCAAGATGGATGCTTACTAATCAAAAAATCCCATCCCCATAATTCTATATTTCGGCCCCCAGATGGCTCAAGTCATCAAGTCACTCCTTCAGTGCTAACATATGGGATTTTATCTCACAATACATTATCCACCATGTGAGTCAGATCACTTAGAAAAGAAGTGCTGCTTGCTAGGCAAACAGCACTAATGTCTGCTGAGTTGGGTTCATGTCTCAGCTCTTGGCATGCAAAAGCCTCTGTCCTCTCCTTCTCACTCAGTTCTGGCACTAATCTACCAGATCACACATGCTGCCTCCGTCTCGCCTGAGGCCATTTTACTTAACGCTCTAAATAACTGCTCTGATGGAGCTTACGCACGCACACACACACAATTCAGGATTCCCTGTAACAAGGTTTCACATATTAGCTCTTCCTGGGCGGCTGCACTGCAGTCATTAATAGCAGTAAAGGGTCATTAAGGGCAGAAAACTAGCCATAGAAAAGAAAAATCACAAATACAATCAAATGTTTCCTCAAGACAATAATCAGAATAGCAGGAGAGCAAACTGAGACTTTTACTTAATTATCCTTTTCTCATATATTGCTCCTGAGGTTTTTAAAAGGTCAAATAAAAGTCACAGAATTCAATATAAATGCATACATTTCTTAAACATTTCTTCCAAAATCAAATTATCTTGGCTATGCTTTTCACGTTCATATTACAAGCCCTGGACAAAATATCTACCAGAGGGCCCATTGTATCTATTCTTATTTCTCTTAAGCAATAGTACAAGAATGTAACATAACAGAGAAGTACATAAGGTCTCCTGAGCTATGAAAGACCAAATTCTGAGCAATAAAATATCCCCCTGTGTAGCATGATGAAAGGAATTAAAACAGCAGGGCTGGGTGGGTGTGTACAGTAGTACAGTATCAGTACACATGCCTGAATGTGTCATGTCTACAAACGTATAACCGTCACATCACAATGATTATAATAGACACGTGTGTACTGTACTGGATAAACTCAAGGGTGAGAGGCTTCTTAGGGTCAAGCAGGCATTTGATCCACACAGTCCATGTCTCTCTCTCTCTTTCTCTCTCTCTCTAAGTCACATGATAGCCAGTCTTTGGACCGCCCACAGAGAGGGGGAAGGAGAGACAGGAACAGAAGTGCAGTCTGGGAAACAGAATGAAAGAGAGTGATAGAAGGACAGAGAAACAGACACCATCTGCCACAGCTGAAGCATAATAGAGCAAATCCATCTCAATAAACAAGCATACAGGAAACAGCTCTTCAGCTTCAGCAAGTCAGAATAGCTGCTTCTTCAACTATGGGCATTTTTTAGCCCTGTGGACCTTAAGAAAATAAACTTTCCTACAATTTAACTAGTTTGATGTGTCTACTAAAAGGTTATATACATGCAACACAGGAGAATTCTGTTCTTTATTTGAAGTGAATGACTCAAACATTTCCATCACATGCCACATTACTGTTTTTGAAAGCCCACTTTGGTTTAGCTGTACCTGTGGTTATATACAATCGTATATAACCCATGTCATTTTTTAAAAACACACAAAGAAACAAAAAACACTCGCAAAAAGACATATGCAGAGTTACAGACACATGTACCTGTTCTCTTTCCCGTTCTGCAGTAAGGAGTGTCTGTCGGTGTTGGCGCGGTCTGTACATACATAAGTGTTTCTGCGAGTCATGGCACTGGCAGGGATGTTGTTCTAAATCAAAAAACAGGAACCAAACAAGACATATTTAAACAGACAATCAGCACAAGCTCGGTTATGCTCAGCTTTTCTGACTCATGTCCTCAAAAATGAAAGGACAGTGCATACATTTTCTTACTTTTTTGTCTGAAAAAATAAAAACCATCTAAACACCCTTACCTTATTCATGTTTTCAGTATAACCATCATTACATTTTGTTAGAATTATCTAACAAAAACATCTATTTGTCAATAAGATACAAACAGATACTACAATCAAAATATTTTTGAATATAAGTCTTATGCAATTTTGCTTCTCATGTTTTCTGCGGTGCATTTTGTCTTATGAAACATTCAGAGAAAAAGCTGTTTGTACATTAAAGGAATGTCACTAATGACCCTGTGACTATTGAATGCCGATTCAGACAAATTGGAACAGGGTCATTACGTCCTGGGGGAAAGTTGTTGTCACTGGTGAATTTGCTGTCTGGAAAGTTATGCAACTTTTTAATGGACGCCACCTGAACTTTCATCAGGGTGACCGATGTTTTCATACATTCACTATTATGTCATTTTCCATTTGCCAGGATGAACATGATTTTTGTGTGTGTGGTTACCGTGGTTGCATTGATGTCCTTGCGGCGGTCTGGGATCTCGGCTTTGTTGGGGTTGTTGGCTGCACTGACCATCGGGCTGGAAGGAGGGATGCTGCGACTGCCCACCACACTGCAGCTGGCCTTACGCGAGGGCAGACGTTCCTCCTTCAGATCCCCCTCACCTGTACTGGTGGGGCTGCGCTTGGGCTGGGTGACTGGCCCTGACGGCCCACCTGACAAACACATTATATATATTAGTACATATTAGTACATATATGCTTTATGTGTCTGACTGCACTTAGATCCAAGATCGAGGATCCTTTTCATGCCCAAATATCAAATATTTAGTTATATATACATAGCTAACAGAAATAATAATTACTCAGTTACTTCATATGAAATCATTGATTCAACTGAAGTATCTCAGTTAGTAAACACATGGTGTATGTTTTGATATGGTTGTGAATTTTGATATGGTCATATCCACAGACCCCTGATCTGGATGAAGGGTTCAGGGACTCACAGAAGTCGCTGTGCCTCCTCTGGCGGTGGTACGTGGAGGCGCTGCGCTGGGGTTTACTGTGTGTAGAGGCAGAGGTGGAGCTGGACGAAGAGGTGGAGGAGTGCTTGCTGGTGCCGTTTGTGATGGTGCTGGGTCGAACCCGTGATAGAGACAGAGTGCTGCTCGAACGGGACTCCACACCATCCTGTGCATGAGATAAGACGTTATACATTTTTAAGATAGTATTCAGGCTGTTCTCAGGTCAGTGGCATCCTTGCCTCACCTCATT
This sequence comes from Chromobotia macracanthus, assembly GCA_036877525.1. Classification (NCBI taxonomy): domain Eukaryota; kingdom Metazoa; phylum Chordata; class Actinopteri; order Cypriniformes; family Botiidae; genus Chromobotia; species Chromobotia macracanthus. The sequence goes on along the minus strand of JAZGTH010000080.1, from coordinate 102,308 downwards.
GTTGCGGCCTAGCAGCAGGTAGGTAGCAAATATCTCATTGTACTTCTGTGTGGTCAGCGCGTCTTTGATCTCATCACGTGAGTAACCCAATCCTACCATTACATCTGGACAGAGACAGGCAACAATGATTTTAATTAATTATAATTTAATTAAATCACATACAGTATATATATATATATTATATTATATAAGTTATTTTTTATAGATTCAAAGTTATTTTTTATCTTTTATTGGTGTCAATGAAAACCAGCTGTTTGCGGCATTGATGCCGTTGTGTCAATATGTGGGAAACAAGCCAGTGAAACTACATTACATTAGGCCAAGAATCAATGGGATTGACTGGGTCAAAGGTAAGGTAAAGGGACGAGCTCTCACCTATACGGCTGGTGTCATTATAGTCCTCCACAGGCTCTACATGTGGCTTTAGCTCGTCCCCTTCGTACCCAATATTTATCCATTTATCTTTCATGATTTGCTGAAAGGGAACAACAGAGAGTCAGGCAGAGTTAGCCAAATGCTGATGGCAGTAAGATCCATGCAAACGTAATAAGTGCATTGACTGCAGTTCCTCCTCCTCACCTCCAGGGTGCAGCGCTTGGAGGGGTTTAGCACGAGGAACCTGCGCAGGATGCTTTCACAGTCGGTAGACATGTAGAACGGCACACGGTATTTCCCCCTCAACACACGCTCACGCAGTTCCTGAGGGAACAACAGACTTTTGTTCAACACCTGATGTGGTTGTGAACCAGTCACCCACCCCATCACCCCCACGGCACAGAGGAACTATCACTGCTCACTTGACCCACATTACTTCAGAGGAAAGCATTTCATAAGACCGGCAGCTGCGTGTGGGGTGTTTCGCATAAAGTCTGAAAATGACACAAGAGCTCTAAATAACATCTAACTCGTTGGCTCTCAAACACTTGCTTTTTTACAGAAAACATTAAATGGTGATTACCCAAAAGTGTAACTGCACAAAAGTAAACGATAAATGTCTTTAAACTAAAATTTGTTTGTATCTAAATGAGATTTTAAACGTCTCTCGAATTTTGATTGTTTCCTGCTCTCGCAGGTCATTTAATTCACTGTGCAAAGCAAAAATGCCAAACGCCTTAATACAAAAGAGTTCGACTTTTTAATACTAGGGTTTTATATACTATAAGGAGTAATTACCTTGAGGTTCTGGCCATCAAAGGGCAGAGATCCGCTGACCAGCGTGTACAGTATGACACCTAGACTCCAGATGTCCACCTCTGGCCCATCGTACTTCTTTCCTTGGAAGAGTTCTGGAGCAGCATAAGGTGGACTGCCGCAGAACGTGTCCAGTTTACTGCCCAGCGTAAATTCATTACTGAAGCCAAAGTCAGCAATCTTGATGTTGGAGTCTGCATCGAGCAGGAGGTTCTCCGCCTGAGAGAGGTGCAATGCAGAAGAATACAATCAGGAATGAGCAGGAAACAGCAGAATGCTTTGTTGATATTCTTAAAGGGATCAGAGTGTATTTATTGTACATTTTATTGTAAGTATTGTAAAGTCTGCACTGTTCTATGAATGCTCCAAAGGCAATAAAATAAAATCTAAATCATAAGAAAGAGCTACAACCTTCAGGTCCCTGTGAACAATGTTCTTCTGATGACAGTAATGAACTGCAGACACAATCTGAAACAATGACATGCAGAGAATCTCTGTCACCAAATGATGATCTTACATATCTTTTAACATTTTTCATCTGTACAGCTGCTTTGTAACAATGTGCCATTGCAAAGAGCACTATATAAGAAAACTTGAATCTTGAATTGAATTAAAGTATATTATGTTACAGATTTATAATACAATGTGTCTTACCTGCCGAAATTTGGCACGTGCCTCCTTTTCCTTCATTCTCCCGTGGGATACGAGGTAGTCGAATACTTCACCTACCATGGAATAACAATTTAAAATTGAAAGATGATCATTGCAATTGTTTGGATGTTACGGTACTGTCTTCTATTCCCAGTTTAATGTGCAGAGATCAATTACAAGCAAGCCACTGGCTGGTTGATTTTATAAAGTGTAAATACTTTGGGTCTGTGCAGCTTCCAAAATATTACTGGTTGGGCATCTTAAAACATCAACTTCTGGCTTAAACAACAAAAATCAGTGTTTTGCTTGGTTTTCCATTAAAATATCTAAACAAATACATTTACCTAAGAAACAATTATAACTGAAACTTGTTTACAGAAAGTCCTGGATTAAAGTTTGTTTTTGTTTTTTTAACCTGCATGACAAATTTTCTTTTCAAGGTAAATGTTGCTAATAAGGTAACAAAAATATAGATATTAAATAAAATAAAGATATTAAAGATATATTCCCTGAAAACAAGTGTAAAATTGAAGGATGTTCAGAGTTTTTCTGGAAAACAAAACCAAGAAAAAATACTGATTCATTTCTTTCTGCAATAAAAATATTTTGATTCAAACAACACATTTATTCCTCAAGGAGCATTAAATCCTTTAAACAAAATAGCTAATGCATTCCATAGTATTTATCATTTAGATAAGTTATATATGTAATTTAGATAAGTTATGTACAATTATTTGGGAATTTACTGACTAAGGTTGGCTACTGAATACTCAAGAACAGGCGCAATGTCACTCCCCTACATATTCACTGGAGACAGAATTAGATTAATTAGTGGAAAGTACAGATAATGAATAAGCTTTCAATGAGATGTAAAGCATGGAGAGGAAAACAGGCAGATTGCCAATGTGTAGTATAAGCCTGCTACTGCTGAACATGCATGTGTGTGTGTGTGTCCACATGTGAATAAGACCCATCAGATAGATTAAGAGTGGAAACGTGTGATTCATTAAGAGAGCAGCTAACTCTGTTGAGGACTGAGAGACTCAACAGAGACAGGCTGAAGTTTAAATAAGCTCGCTCTGTCTATGAGCGTCTTTACTGGCTGGAAATCGCTCTAATTGCTGAGCTGTTTGGCTCTGAATGTGCATGTAACCTATAGAAGAAAGATGGAAGGGAAGAAGAGAGAGATAATGGACGAGAGTCTATGCAGCTGTGTTTAGCTAAGAGTGTTTGATTGATGCAATAGACTCAGACATGCATGTTTATGTCAGATTGACATAAAGACTGTAGACACATGTGTGATCATTTATGCATGGATTTATCAAAGCACGCAGGAACATGCATTAAAAAAACAGTGAAAGGGTATATATGTGTAGAAAGGGGAGGAGTCTTACCACCACTGGCGTACTCCATTATAAGGTAGAGTGTTTTCTCTGTCTCAATCACTTCAAACAGCTGAACTGTAGAAAAGAGAAGACAAAGATTCAGATGAGCTTTGATATCACATCAAAACTACATCTGGTATCAGCAATGACATGTTGAGTTGTCATGATGTCAATGTAATTTGTATCAAACACACTTACCTATGTTTGGGTGGTTGAGGCCCTTCATGATCCGTACTTCTCGAAAGAGCTGACAAGAGAAGAAATATTAAAAATTCAGCATTTTTTCTAGGTAACCAATGAAAGCAAATGAAAGCAAATTTGTGACATTGACCATGTTAACTTAGGTCACGTTTCCTTGTTTCCACAGAAGCACACACAACACTCTTTGGCTCATTTCGAAATCATGCTTGGGTAACATCATATATTTAATTATTGTAGAGCATGCCAACAAGTGTGTGTAGTTAAAGCAATGGGGACAACACCAATACTAAAAAAATTCTGATATTATGTTCATTTTTTAAGCTTTCACTTAAATTCTCATGCTGATAATTTAATTTAATAATATAATTCCAGAAAACAATGCAAAATAGAAGCATTTTGAGAAGAAGCATAAACCTGCTGAATTATTGTTCTTAAATTATTGCCTGTTTTTACCATCATGTGATATAAAATTGCCATTATACTAAAGAAATTGTATATTTGAGAAATGTCCTTCTGCTGTTTAAAAAGCAGAACATAAGTGCTGCAAGGACCTTGTATAAGAAAGGAATGCAGTGTGTGTGGGGGGAACAGTGAAAGACAGAAGTGACGGGCCAGTCAAAAAAGACTGACTACAAGAGAAAAAGTCAGGATGTGTCAGTCTGTGTATATGAGAACAGAACAAGAGAGTTCTGAGAAAAAACAAGTACACAGTAAAAACATAAATACAATCTGAGAGACAACAAGCTAATTCCTCCTAAACACAACCGGTCACCCTGGGAAAAAGGACGAATGAGACAGATAAAGAGAAAGGGAGAGAGGGGCCATGTTTTGATTTGTTGTTTTCTCAGTCTGGCAGTGGCTTCTGTGTGTCCCATCAGCAAGTTTCCATTTACCATTCACTCTCATTTCAGGAGACTGTACAGCTTCACTTTCTCACCCCTGAGCCAAAATCACAGATAAAAGACATCACGACACAAAGCTCCACTGACAGAGACTCAAGGTTATATTTACTTTCCCATATGTTACTGTATAAAACGCAACGATTAGCAACACAATGATTAACCAAAAGTCTTTACCACCGCAAGGTCATTTTCGTGTCACTGAATGCTGCAGCGCATGAATGATGACCTCACACAGCTTTTAGGCTTAGAATTCCAAGTGAAGTTCTCATTGGATTTACATCATCTACATGCTGTCGGCCCCCTGTCCAGCTAACAGTTTTAGGTTGTAAGAACATTTCCCTAACGCTACCAAATAACCTTTAAGTACCAATAAAAATATTTTGAATATCATAAGAATGTTCAAACTTCCAGTTTTTTAGAAGTTGCATTAACATTACTGCTTGGTTATAAGAATGTTGTTCAAACATTTTTAATTCTGTAAACTTTTTAAAACACTCCACTAACAATTTAAAAATAACGTTTTAATATAACGTTAAAAACTTTTTTTTTTTGATAACGTTTACAGAATGCTAGCCAACATTCTTACAATGTTCCTTTAGTTAATTTCTGATTCATGTATGTTTCCCTATGGGCTTCATTTGTTCTGACAAAACCGGTACAAGAGCAGGTTTGCCCCTTATTTACATCAGACACGCTCTAGATGACAGATTATGATCACTTGCATGTATTTTGAGAAGCATGTGGCAGGTATAGCAAAGTTAATGAGATAAGACATTGGCTTTCATTGCACTGTGTTCGAAGAAAGTAAGACTAGTATTTAGATCCTGAAGCATAATATCAGTTTTAGGCTCGACACAGGAGTAATTTCACTGTTACATTGATGTTTTTACTCTGTTTTTTAAATACTGGTGGGACACGCCAACAGCAGGCATCTGTTTGAGCTTGCTAATCTGTTCGTTTTAAGCATGTACGATTGACATACGCAAACACAGATGCACACAAATGCAAACTGATCTGATTGAGACAGACAGGTTATATAATGACCCCCCTAATGCACAAGACTCTTAGCCAGCAGCGTGGACACTGTACACACAGAAAAGATATCAAGCCCACTCTCTCAGCCTGTCTATTACAGTGACCAAACACTGACAACACAACAGCACTGATATATCTCTATTATATACAGCTTATTTATCTTAAACAAACTTCAGTCTGGCTCTATCTTCACAAGTGCCTTAACTTTTCAATATGTTCCATGAATCAGACCATCTGCACTCCAGAAAAATCATCTAGATTTGTTTTGTTTTTTCTTTTATTTGTCTTGTTTGTGTTTAGCTGGTCTCGCAGTCGGAATAGCACAAGGCAACTTAACTTGAAGACTAGATAAAAATACTCATGAAAAATTTGTTTGACACGTTCCTTTTAATTTGCAACACGGAAGTGTTTGTATTTGCAGCTTTAATTGAATTGCAGAGACAAGCAGCACATCAGCTGGTCACTTGAGCTCTAACTCAGATCAGTTTGCATTTATGTGCATCTGTGTTTGCATATACCAGTTGTACATAAAACAAACAGATTAGAGAGCTCAAATAGGTGTCCGCGGATGGTGTGTCCCACCAGAATCTTTAAAAAAAAAGAGTTAAAAAACGTCAATGTAACAGTGATCTCAAAACTCAAATCTTTCCTGTGTTGAGCCTAAAAGTGTTTTTTTAGTGCTTCAGGATCTAAACACTAGTCTTACTTGCTTTGAATGTCTTATCTCATTAACTTTGCTATACCTGCCACATGCTTCTCAAAATACATGCAAGTGATCATAATCTGTCATCTAGAGCGTGTCTGATGTAAATAAGGGGCAAACCTGCTCTTGTACCGATTTTGTCCGAACAAATAAAACCCATGGGGAAACAGACTTGAATCACATGAACAAAACTCCTCTACCCATCTGATAATCCACCCCCCTCATGCATCCCTTTCGCTTTTCCTCAAAGACAGGACTTCCTGGTTCATTTCCCAGGCTTTGGCCTCACGTCACCGTTGCTATGGTGACCTGGTATTAAGGCAGAGGCTTATCTCACCCCTTCAGTCTGGCAGCAGCGCGCCGCTCCCTCAGCACCTGATGGAAAACCTGCCGCTGCCTGCACAGATATCATGATCTCTCTCTTTAGATTAGCATTACTGCTGAGAGAGAAGCTGCATTTCTTCCCTTCTTCTGTTTCTACTGCTCCAATCAATGTTTGGGATTGACAGTCCTATTTATTAACAGGTGTAACTCTGGATTTGTCCTGTTCACACAATAGTTTACAGGAGCAGCTTCATTACTGTCTGTATGAATAAGAAACCAAAGTCATGCTACTTTGCATTCTTCCACTGTGTGAACATAGCCCATGTAACTCAATTACAGTGTAATCTTCAAGTTGATTTCTTTGTTGCTTTCTGTCTCATTCTTTTGCAAGAGGGTTCTGCTTATAAGCCGCTAAGAAAGCTTTCTTCCCATCTGTCTCCCTGTGGCTGCTATTGTTGGTGAATGAGGATCGTGTGGGTGGTGCTGGTCACAAATATGAGACCCCAGTTTTATGTTTGTGCGGGGCCACTTCATCATGACCTGCACTGCGGGCCTCCCATCGGTTTATGCAAATGGAAACAAAGCGTAACCCTGAAGATGTCATTCTGATATGTGTGTGATCAATCATATAATGTAATACCCAGACAAAAATAAACAAAATAATAGAGCAGAGCAACTGATCTTGGAGGGTTTACGGTGAGACTATGCTGAGAACACACGTAAACAATCAGTTTGAACATTTCTAGTTTGTTTTAGCATACACAGGACCAGGCCGAGATATTCTCAGTCTAACAATGTGTCCTAATCAGACGCTACAAGACAACTTTCCAGAAAAGGCTATCAGAACATATTTAATTCAAAATGTCAAAGTTTGATATACTGTACAGCTGTATGAGCAGGATTTGGGAGCAATGAGATTTCCCTGTGAGCAGGGCTACACAGTGTGACATTACAACCGTCAAAATGTTCCGCCATCGCTGGTTAGAACTACTCAGGGTTACATGAAAGAAATTTAATTATCTGTCACTTCGTTGCATTGCACCTGCACACTATGCTGGAGTAATACTTTACTGTCTTCACCATATTCCTGAAACCATCCAATAACATCCATTCTTTTCCAGCTCATCAGTCAGACGTCAGCCAATCACAGGCTTCCATATTCCACCGGGTATTGAATAATTTTTTATGTACGTCTAGTTCTGTTCAGAATTTCCTCCTTCCACAGCATCTCCAGCAGCTTCACCAAGAGGGGAAGAATTATGCAAATCAAAGGCCTGATACTTTTGCATGCCTGAGCAAGAGAACAAAACACATCCACACAACATTTCTGACATCAAATAATGGCTATCGAATAATAGCATGAGAATTATTTTTTGCCTTTGTTTATCCTTTCGTAATTCCATTAAAAAATGTTACAGAGAAACACATACAGCGCAGGAACTAATTAAACTAAGACAGAAAGTTCTAGATCATGTAATTGCAGTGTTGACTACATTTTTGACAAGTTTGTGGTTGACCAAGTCATTCAATGAAAAACAAACCATTTTTTTTATTTATGGGAAACATAAAGTTATCAATAATTACAAACAAACATTACAAACTGCAACTTCATATAAAAATATAAAATATATATATTGTCATACAAAATGAAACAGCTTATATTAAAATATTTAATGTTTTGTTTAAGTTAATTATGTGCTAAAAAAGATGAAAGACTACTTTCACATGCTCATTTTGTAGAAACAAATGTCATGTTATTTCCAGGTTTATGTACAGGCACTGAGGGTAGGAGTCAAAAGGGTAAGAACAGTTCTGAATTTCTGCTTACTGAAAGACGACCCGCAAGATTACTAAAATAATGCCAAAATAATTTCATTGCAGTGGCTCCACGTCACACAACTAATCCCTGCCATGTAATTCTGTTCCCACAGGGAAGGTATTTTCAGAGTGTTTTTTTTTTCAGAACAATTGTCAGTGAGCTAACGACATCCTTGCATGACCGGAGCAGCCTGTATTTCTCGGTATGCAATCCCATTCTTACCTAAAGAGATTCAACCCTCTGTCAATCCCACAAACACACACACAGAGAGACAGACACACAAGCATGTGCGCAGCCAGCTGAGCCCAGAAAGAATCTAACATTCAGATGTGAAAACAAAACACTAACTACTGAGAAATGTTACAGATAAACAAAATGTTAGTTGGTCTGTTTTTTTGTGGGTCATTCATGTTTAAGTGATGTTGGGAATGACAAAAAATGAAATGAAAAAATGAAAGTGGCATTTCAAAGTACTGCTTTTACTGCCAGGCATCAGTCTATGCCCATGCAACTTCCTTTGCCATTGATCTGTAACTCAGTGAGCGGCTGGAGCCGGATCACCACAAAGAGCAAAACAGATGGGTTCATCAGGGCACACCAACACATCAGGTCAAAGCTGCCCCTGGGGGGGGCTGAACATCAGGACAGGAAGTGCCAGAGAGAACCTTCACCTTACCCTGAAGCGCCATGAGCTTGCCATGCCCCTTTGTATTTCTGAGCCAAGCAGACTTTGAATGCATTGTTAAAAAAACAATTTGTACTTATGATACTGATCTATGATATTGTAGGTAAGAGTCTAACATGCTATGGTGGAAAACACGCCTTAATTTGGTCAAATTATATCACCCACCCACTCTCTCATGTCAATGAAACCTGTATTTTTCTCTGTATAATACAAAAGGAGTTCTTCATATCTTATCTTGCGTAGGACACCATAAGAGCCAGGTTTGCCACTTAGCATAAGTATATGATGTCCTGTTAGATTGGTATATAAAGAATAAAGATTTACACTCCCAGAAGTAGAGATGATCACTAAATTCAAGGAGCTTACATAAGTAAGACGTGTGTATTTGATCAGAAATAATCATATAGTGTTTTGCAGTGATGAATTGTTGACATGATTAAATCCACTTCATAAATACGGTTAGCTTTGAAGTAGGGACGAGTCAAATACTAATGATCAAATAATCAATTAGTAAGGTTCACCAGGACACCTATATTCTTAAAAACATGTTTTGCACAGATCAAAAACCGCTTGGTAAAGGCTTTGCATTTCTTTGAAAACATTCAGGTTACCCAGAATTCCATCCAGTCTATGTACAAGCATCTCAAACCAGTAGCAGGGGGGAAGGGAGACGTCTCCACCTCTTATATTATCTCCTTTCATTCTCTCTAATATATGCATTTTATTGTACAGCTCTATGTCAATAAATATCTGTCTTTCAAAATCAACGTGATCAAACAAGGCTGTGCATTATATAACATGTATGCATCTGAAGTTTCCAAGTAAACCTTGTTAATTTAGAGCTTATTTGGTTTCTGATATCATGTTATAGACACTTCTCGCTGCTCTTGTGTCCTGACTTGATTTCTCAGGATCTCTGCTCCTGTGTTACGGGCCCCAGGGGGCCCCCACCCCCTCTGGGTTCGGCTGCCCCTATTGTTTGCCTGTCTGAAATGCTGCTCCTGGCTACAGGGACTAGAATGAGGGACACTCAACCCCCTCTACTCGTCTTTACCCACAGCCCAACTCTGCCGGCCTCCCTGAAGGTTTTTTTTATTAAAAGTAGCACAGCGCTATTATTGAAGGGGCCCCACACCAGCACAATCATGAACCCCCAATCATCACACACACAAAACCACACACACATTGTTAAAGGCAAATTCCGTGTCCTTCCCGGCCTTACTGTAATCCAGCTGCTGGGAAAGTTCATGATCAGAAGACTGTACTCCGGCACCCTCCATCTTTAAATAAGATTTAACAGAGAGGTGATCTGAGAAGAACAGACCAAAGATGCTGGCAGATCTCCAGCACTGTGGTCACAGTGGAATACCAGAAACTCTTTTTGCACCTCTTTGCACTAAATATGACGCCGCAACTTAGAAGTGTATGGGCGAAACGACCAATGGGGGAGACACATGCCCTTGATATTTAGACTAGCAGTAAATCAAATGGACATCACCCATGACTGATTTTAAATTTCTACATTAAGTCTCCCAATCTAAGAATATCTGATTACATCATTAATCAGATATTCTTTTACGAGCTCATCTCTGTTACAGCTTCCATAGGATGAGTTATGAATCATATTAATAAGGATATAATGCAAAAAGTTACACTATAGTTGTATAATTGTTAGCCATTATAGCAACTTAAAAATAAGATACATTTTTTTAAAAAATGTTTATGAAAAGATTATAAAATAAACATGCTTTAGGGTAAGAAAACAATCTCCAAAGAAAAAATATTATGTTACATTATGTTGAAAAAAATATTTTGCAAAAACTAAAATGTATCAATATCCTTCACATATATTATTATACCAGTGATAAACACACCTGCTGTGTTTTGTCATCACAATCAAAGGACAGTTGAACGTGTTATAAGAAAGAAGGTTTGGAAAGATTCTGTCTGTATGTCTGTGATGCTGTGTTTATGATTGACCGAGATCACGGAAATAAAGGGAGAGGCTGAGAAATACTGCATCCTGACAGTACAGCAGAGGCAGGCTCTGGGAGTCAGATGAGAGAGAGAGCAGACCTGTGATTCTACTGCAGTGTCCAATTCATCTCTGCTGAAAACTCAAAGCACCTTCAGCCCCACCCCACAACAGAAACACAATATACTGAAGTTCACCAACCCTTTACATCTAATGCATTTGGCAGACAATCTTATTGAAAGTGACTTAAGGTCTTTTCAGGCCCATTTTATGTGTGCATGTTGCATGCTTTACCAGTTGAGCTCCAGGAAGTTTTTGACCAAAGACAATCCCTTAGTTTTCATCCCTTAGTTTAGACTAATCCCTTATTTTTTCAACCCTTTAGAAGTGTGTCATCACATTATCTTATTAAAAGTTCACTTCATGGGCAAATAAAGAAAATAGTGTAATATTTGAATTAAGGGATAACATAATCTCTACAAAGACAAACCTGCTAAAACAGAAAGTGCAAAATATTACAATATGCCTATAAAGCAACAATAACAATTCCATAATCCCTCAATTTCAAGAACTAACTCTTTTATATTAATTATGTATCTAAACATTTTCTGTATTGTCCAGTAAATTATAGGTGATGTCAACCAATAGCAGACAGGAGAAAGTTCAGGAAACAAGATGTCCACAATCATTATTTCAGCATTTCTTCTGACACCATTAGAAGCACAAAAATGACACCCTTCAGCCTAACAATGGTGGCAGATCTGAGCAAGTGCCTTGAGGTCAAAGTTCGTTTTAACAGGCCACTGCAAAACAATGTCTAATCAAACACAATCTGACCAAAACAAGCTCCTTGATATGACTTTACGCCTCAAGCACTGAGCTCACAGACAGATCTTAACACGCACAGACATAATGAGGATCACCAGTAGGAGTGACCTAGTTCTTACCTTCTGTAGACTTGTAGGGTTAAGTTGGGTTTTGTCAATAATTTTTATTGCAACCTGAGAAGACAGAAACAAAAGTTACAAAGTCATCAGAATGCTGCTGACACTCTGACTGTGACAGCTAAACTGCATATAAAAGGACCAATAACCTGAAATAAACATGCTAACTGTGCACACCTGAAGTGAATAGATGGCATTATTGCTCTCGGTCAAAGTGTACATTTTTTTTAAATGTATGATTTTTATTTCTTTTACACCACTGATCGTGCTGATCATTTAGCCCTCAAGATGTTTTGAAACACGGAGGTAGTCATCATGTGACGTTTTCTATGTTTAAGGGAAACTTGGAGCTGCTTGAACAACAAAACAGCTTGATCTACAAGCTGTTAGCCAATCCCCAGCTAACTATGTTAGGTTGTTAAAATGTTTCCCAAACAAGTAACAAAAATGTTAAAAATGTTATTTGCAATGTTATAGAAATGTTCAAAACATCTAGTTTTTTGGAAGCTGTATTAACTGTATTGTTTGGTTATTGTTTTTTTAATCTGTAACATTTTTAAAATGTTCCACTAACAACCTGAACATCACTGCACCAGTCTTACCTCCCTGCTGGTCAAGATATGGCGTGCCAACTTTACTTTGGCAAAGTTGCCTTTGCCGATAGTCTTGAGTAGCCGGTAGTTGCCGATGTGAGGCTGTTCATCTGAGCAGGAAGCAATGGAATTCCTACAACGGGCCCCGAGTGAACGGCTCGACCATCCTGAGCCCTTCTCTGAACGACTGGCTGTGAGAGAGGCATGCTGGGGGAGAAAGAAGATGTCAAAGCATTATGGTTCAAATCAAACTGTCAGGACCATAAATTGTACATTAATTGGTGTACAGAACATTTAGCTGTTCAGGGAATTAATGTGTGATAAGATTATGGATCGTCTCTACTTAACACTTAATACCTTAACACACAGTAGCGACTCCTGTGGCGTCTCAAAGTCAAGCTAATCTCTGCTTTACTATACATTGTTGACATGTTTGAAGTCTGGCTGTTCCAAGAGAATCAGAGGGGCAACAAGGAACTTAAATTTAATCTATCCATGAATGCATGGCAATAATAAACTGCACCTTAAAAACTTGCACCTTGATGTGATGCATGTGGTCTTCTTAGCCAAGCTGACTGTATTGCTCCTGGGCGATACAGAACTTCAAATAAACATGCCACAGACATTTTGTTGATATTGTTAGCTTGTGTATAAAGGACTATTGTATGTCGTATTCAAGTATTCCCAAGTATCTAGGTCACAATCATACAGACACAGAGGGCAAATGTGTCTTTTCATTTTATGTTTATTAGTCTCCACAAACTTTAATTTAATTGTTTTGTTTAATGAGAGCCAAGAGTGGGCGGTATGTCCAAATTCATAGTATGCATAGCCTTATAACCAGGGTAAAGGTATATATCACAAATGCAAGGTATTTTATCTTATTTGATTATAATATCTAAGTAATGATTGTGTAAATATTTTACAGCAGTTTAGTGCCCTGATAGCTGTGCAAATACATCCACTGCAGTATAAACAGTAAAGCTCAGTCTTTCACAGTTGACGTATTTCTACCCTCTTACAGTATTTACAGTACTAAACGTCATACCAGCCAATAAGAACAGAGAATGATTTATGACCCAAAGGGTATTTTTTCATGCTAAACACGTGCCTTAATGTACTTGCTAAACAGCTAAATTAAAAGTTATTGTAACATCCCTGCATCCACCATTTTCAGCACTGTGACCAATCACACTAACACAGATATCACCACCCTCTCCCCAACACCCAACCACCCACCCCACCCTTTCCAAGCTACACATTGATTGTTCCACTGCTGCTCTGTCTGGTTACACTAGTCATTTATATGGTAGGGAGGGGGGAAGGGGTGTGGTTGATGGGGGTTACACTGAAGGCCACTGATGGAGATGATTTAAGATGGGAATGGAGGATGCATCACACTTTGCTAATGACTAAAAAAAATCTATGTTAATGTATTTCACTGCACAATATCAATGTTTCAACCACCAATTCATAATTTTCTCTTCAGCTTGATTTGTTAAGACTATCCAGTTTATAAAAAAAACTATACTGCCTGTTAACTATACTGACTGGATCAGCTTGTTAAAGGTTAAACCTTTAACAAAACTATACACTAAGTGAAGGACAGTTAAACAGAGCTGACTGAGATGAATTGAAAGTACAGCCAAGAGGAATTTTACTGTCAGCCTGCTGTATTGTCAACCATGTTTGGGCTAATGTGCCAATCAGCAGATTTCACTGCACAATACCCTCATTTTAAAGTGAACCTGTCACCTACGGCCTATAAAAGCCATTTATTCTAGTAGCTCTACATTTAATACCAATCCTGAATCATTCGGCTATCAAAATATCAAGCTGCATTAGAATTAATGAACATTTAAATCATATATTTAAGTAAGTAAATTCTAGAGACCCGCCCCAGACCAAGACAATAGATCTCCTCTCTGAGCAGCATCCTGCTTAGGACCACATGGGGAGGGGGTGTATAGGTGGGTCAGGGTCAGTCCATCCAGCCACACATCCTGTTACTGCAATGGCTCTAACTCTCAATATCTCCAACACTGCTTCAAGCCTGTTTCCTCAGTGCTGATTTCTTTAACAGAGTTTCCCTGAGATGAATGCACAACAATGAGCTCGGTTTGTTGTCAATAAGATTCATTGTGGTATATTGTCTCGATGTAAGATTAAAGTGCTTGGGAAACAGGTGCACGCCCAAACCAGGTGTGAAGAACCCTGCCAAGACTCAATCCTGCATATTTCCGGTCTTGAATAGAAGTCGCGTCATGCCCTTGTAACGGTTCTCTGGTGTGGCTTGCAGAGTAAATGCTTGCAACAAAACAGCTTTGGGCCTATTATAACAAGCTCTGCTTAAAATGTTTCTTTGACAGTTTACAGATTACTTCAGTCTGTATTGGCTTCAGTCTGTAATGACAACTTCAGTCTGTAATGACAACTTCAGTCTGTAATGACAACAAGACTCTCCTGGACCATACTGGTTTTGAATGACAAAAACCGACTCCAGAATGCAAACTAACAGGCTATGAATTGTGTTTTAACAATGAATTTGACAATGTACTATCACTGCTTTGTTTTGTATGCATGACAGGCTACTTTTAAAGTGGATAATTGGCATTCCTGTATTTTAAACAGTGAAGCGTGATACTAGCAACGCCTAGATCAAGGGTTTGATTCCCAGGGAATGCATGAGCTGACAACGTATACCCCAAATGCAACATTAGTTGCTCTGGATAAAAGCATCTGCCGAATGTGTCAATATAAATAATTTACTCGGTTAATGTGGGATTCCATCTGTTTGTACAAGTGTGCAATATAACACTGCTAAACGAATGATTGAGTTCTACATTACAGCCTTCATACTGACTCACGCCTTGTGGCTGAAATGCCACTGCCCCTTCTGCTGCTTGTTAACCTTTAGTTTGTGCCTCTGCAATGAGTGAAACCATTTGAATAACTAATGGAGCTGCAGCAGAGCTTTCCCATGAGTAGCCAGCAGAAGTCTCACCTTGGCATTAGATTAAAACGCTGAACAAAAAAAGCCCCAGCTGAGGCCCATCTGCTAACCCCCCACCCAAACGAGTAACATAACCCTTTCATGCACACAAACACATTCACACACACTTCCCCTAATACACTAGTAGACAACATCAATATCAGTCGTCAATAGCAACCATCTGTGTGACAACCGAACAGGATGCTGTAATCCTTCCACAATGACTAGCACAAAACATACTGATTGGGTGATTGTTGTTTGTGGTTTAAACACACCCTGTTTTAAAAAAATGCTGAAAGTTAGTGACAGATAAAGACTAGATAAACATGTTTACTCATAGTCACTGGCCAAAACAGAAGGTTACTTCATATAGCATTGAGACTGATTTCAATGTACTAAGGATGTACGTAACATCACTGTTATGTTTCAACTAAAAAAACAATATATTTACAGTATGGTAAATATTTACATACAATACTAGCACAACTCTTACATAAGCCATAAAACTATAGTACAGCTATGAACAAACACGCCATAGGTCTAAGATCAACAAAGGAGGAAATGTTCTTTATAAAATATACCCATCTGCTTTAAGCTTTGCTGTGCCTCACATACAGCAGACACAATAAACTCCTTCATTCATTACATGAGAACGTCTGGGTTGTTTCACTATTTCCAGAGAAATAGCCACCAGGCTTGTGGGTCCCCTGCCTATCTGACCCCTACATTGGATCAGCTTTCCTGCTTTGCCGAGAAACAATAAAGAACCAATGCTTCTGGATAAAAGTGGAGACATACTGTCCAATGATAGGTATCCTCTAGAGAAAATAACATGTTATTGCTTCCTATAAAGGGTCATGTGATACATTTCGGTAGCATTTGGTTTTTTTTTTGTTTTTTAAATGTTAGTCAAGGTTTGACAGTCCTAAAATTAAAATTATTTCTTGCTGCTTTGCCTTCAAGACTGTGTAATTGCCCCCATTAGATGTGACATGAGAACAGCCTCATACATGTTGCAGGTTTGCTTTTGGATCTAATATTATTTGTGCAGCCCCATCAATAAAAGCTTCTTTGAAAAGCCTGAATTACCTAGAGAGGTTTACAAGACACTGTGCCACAAACTGAAGATTGGACTAAAACAATCATCCATAAACACATCCACCCTAATATGAGAAGCAGGGCTGCTGATGTCAAGGGTGGTTAAGTAGGATCAGCAATGAGGAAGCCTCACAGGAAGTAGAATGTGTGAACACTTACACACTCGCCTTGCTAACCAATTTCCCCTTTTTTTTGTGTTTCGTCACTTCAGCATAAAAGAAACATCTACAGTAGCCATTCATATAAATATTTGTATTTCCACTCTAGAGATTTTAGTTAGAAGTTTTTGTGATGATGCGTTGTGATACATGTCGTCCTAGCGCAATACAAAACCGAGGGTTTTGTATAGCAAGTGTTCCGTGCATTGTGTGTTGCCCAAACGTTTGTGTCCTTCGTAAAGTACGTTTCTGGTCTTAGTCATCATGCTGCATGACGCTGCAAGCTTTCAACACAACATTAAGATGAACAGCAGGAGTTTAGTGAGTCTAGGTCAAGTCAAACAGGGTGATGTCAAGCCAGCTTCTTATTTTTCCATCATTCTGTCATTTTTGGCAATGTGACAGGTGCCAAGATGGTTGCTGTTTGGCCAGAAGAAGGCCTGAGAAATTTTCATGAGTTAGTTTGCATAAGAAACTTCCCAAGCTGACCCACTCCTTTAGAGTCTAGACCACTGTGATCTTTCCAATCTTGTTCCGTGGCTAGACAGACAGTTTACGTAACCTCCTGGATTGGTTCTTGTCTCTAGATGCATTTTACATTAAGTTTGCCTTGTGTTCCTGTTCTTTCTGTCTCATCTTCAGTTCCTTCTAATCGTCTGAACAAAATTTAGGTGTGCCTGTAAGTGACATGCCACACTGTTGTGTCTGTGTTGGCAGAGGTTTGCTGCTGGAAAACTGAAGCTCAACTGGTAGACCATAGCACTTACCATCACCAAGATCACGGGTTTCATTCTTAGGAACATGTAAACTGATAAACTACATACCTTCCCTAATGCCTACGTATACCTAATGTATATAACGCACAGGAAGTTACCAAAAGTTTTTACCAAACTTAAAGTTTAGAATCTAGAATCCTATTGTTATCCAATTAGTTATTTTTGCAAAGCGCAATAACAATAAAGACAGTACTGGGAACAGTAGCAATAAATACAAGCAGTGATCTTTCACCCGAACAATCAAACCATGGCAGAAGATGTAACCACATGGAAAGCAGATGTCCTGCAGTTTTCTTGATCCACTATGTAAGGCCAAAGCCAGGTAAACTGACACCTTAGATCTCACTTGCATAATAAGAAAGGTTGATTACAGTAAGAAGTCTGAGTAGACGAACCAGAAGTTATATGACAGTTTAGCCTTGAGGAGGAAATAAAGCCAACAGCTTTGAGCTCGTAATTACAAAATGTGTGAAAGTTTTATTTGCACCAGACGTTGTGAGTGGCTGCACATAAACAGCAACAGCGTGGCCTTTTGTCACATTTTCTGGTTCATATTTCGCATGTTTTAATGCTACTGGGGAATTTCAATTATGATATAATCATGAGGTAATCACATATGTGGGGTTTAGTTAACATGTTGACATTGTCAGCTTTATCAACTGTGTGCTCAAAGTAAGACAAAACAAATAGATACAATAAAGGATGTGTAGTCAGTCTTAAAATTTCAGTATATTGTTGCTTGGCCTTTGAATCAAGACATACAAGCCGAAACCAGACTATAGCTTTTACTAGCCACAAAATGGGGCTAAGTGAGGCTACTTCTCACGTAAACGCAGGCCCGAGGGTTTCCAAAAGCAGCCTGCATTAGGACACGCATCCTCTTATCCAGACCTAGCTAATATTTAATAATCTACGAATAAAAGGCCGTGAATTTTCTCAATGTCAGGTCTGTAAATGGATCCTTTTTTCCAACATCTGAACGACAACAAAGACAGCTGTCTACCCGGCACCTACATGCCCTCAGCCGTCGGGTGAAATGTGCGACACTGGGAGGGGCAGAATCGTTGTTATTACCCTAAATGAATCCACGTCTGTGCTTTAATTCATTCATCTAGATGCGCTGGCATCAGAAAAAAAAGCATACTTTGATAACAGCCCGGCTAGCTAGTTATAGTAAATGGTTTGACTCCGTTTATATGGTTTTGACGCCACTTTACAAAAACAAAACACGTCATAGTTAATCGCTCGTCAAATGAAGGCGGCTGACGTCACAATGGCTTACACTTACGTGGTCTGCATTCTTCTCGTTCCCGGGCTGGAGCGCCGCACGGGAGGACATCGTCCCCGGAGCTTCGGTCCCTTTAGCGGTCCGTGTGTATTTACTTACTGGTTGAATCGGCACCGGGAGAAGAAACAGCCCCGCAGCCGAGCCGGTATCGCCAGGCTGCTCTCCAAACACCAGTACCGCCGGGCTGGAGCGTTTTCTTTAAGCAGTCCCCATTTTCGATCAAGTTTGATGAACGGCTCGCACGATACTGATGGATGAGGCCGGAGAATCGAGGCTATATGATGCTCAGATCTGTGAGGGAACAATAGATCATTTTGCCCAAATGTCCCATCCGAGGGTCCTCATGCCATTTCCATTGTGTAGGTGAACAGTTTCGTGGTCTTGGGTCTGTTCACTTCCCCCGTTACAAGGATCCACCGTCAAAAACCGTGAGATAGAAGCAGAGATGAAATGATGGAAAACAAAAGGGTGAGGAGTTAACAGGAGAAAACAACCTTGTTATTGATACCCCGCAGCTTTTTCAATGAGCATAAACCTCTCCGGTGAACGCAGCGTCTCCTTCAGAGTCGTCTGTGTACATTTCCAGGAACGAAATGTATTAATAAATTAATAACGCCCCCAACGCAGCGGTACAATAAGAAACGCAAAATATCAAGGGGGACCCGAGTTCAGGGTTTCTCGAAACAAAAGCTGATTTATTCAATTGTCTTTCCGACGGAGTATGTGGATGCTCTTAAACAGCGCCAGATAAAAACTGTACTGTATCAAGGAAGGACGTCAGGAGAAAGAATAGGCTGGGCTGGGCTGGGCTGCGGCGGACGCTCACACACCCTTCCCCCATGGTCCTAAACACACTGATTGTTCATTCATTCATGTAAGCAGACCATCGAGAGACAGACCTGGTTGGCAAAATAAATGGGCACCACTCCTCCATCTGGTTACTGCACGCTAATACACCCCAGAACTTTAAATGCATCTGTGTATATGCATTTGTGATAGCCTGCATCCATAAAGGTTAGGTTTTCATTCTGCTATTCACCAATTTCCATAATCTAATGGCTAAATCATATAACTTCATATGTGCTGATGGATCAGAGAAGCTATTTACGATTTAAGATTGTTAGATAGTTAGCTTTAGTCAAGTATAAGTTATGACAAGCTTAAGAGTACTTATAGGACTAATAATAGATGGAGTAATAAAATAACAGACTAATAATCTGCATGTAGTCCTGCATTGATTTGGCCTACAAATTAATAAATTTAAGTTAAGACAATCAAATGGATTAATGTGATTGATGGGTTAATTTTGGATACCGGTAATTCTCTGTTTTTTAATCCCTTTTTACTTCTTTAAGTTGGTTTTCAGTATTGGTTATGTTAGGACTGAAGTTGCTCATCTGAATTTGAAGCAATCAATCGGTCGTCTCAATTGCACCATCTAAAGGTAACTATTGAGTAGTACAATATGCTACATTATTTTGTCATTGTGAATACAAGAATGGAAACGTTTCTCGATTTGGACAAAAAACAGCTCCAGCATAAGAAACCAGACAGTGCTTATGTGTAAATGACTCAATGACTACAACATTAACCCAGTCAAGACATTACTCTCATTAAGAAACTACCATGTAAACACCTTAATCAGAATATTGTCTTATTCAGACTAAGGTCAATAATTAGATTACCGCTGTCTATGTAAACGTAGTTATTACAAAATATTTACTAACCTTTTTCAGAATGTGTGACAGGTAAAACCAAAGAGGAATATCACTTATTTCATAACTCATAGAATCACACAACCTGCTGATCAGGGTGTTTCTAAGACCTCAGATTGCTGCAGGCTGTGGTCATATTGCTGCAAAACCAGGTTTACTCAAAGACAAGCGTACCCTCTGTACCATTATACTTCATGTCTTGACAGAAAATAATTTACCAAACGTTAGATGACAGAAACAGAATAGGAAATATGCCTGGATAACGTAAAAATGTTATATATATTAAACACGTTTTGGACAACACATTTTAGTTTTGAGTCTTGATAACAGAAACCCCATTTTGTAATTATTGTAGCTGGTGAGATTTATTAATGTTTTAATAATTTTTATTACTGCATTTAGGGTCTTGCTGGTTAAAATGAAAATAGATGGCTAGAGAGTGCATTTAAAATGAACAAAATACATAATCTAAATAACTTTATTGCTTATTTTGTCTTTAATATTACCAATTTAACAAAAAACAAACTCATGTCCATCACACTTCACTTTAATGAGTTTTAAAAGGTAATGTAGTTATGCCCACTACTGCCCCCATCAGGTTGGGGTTAATCTGCTGTTTGACGGCTGGTAAATCACATTAGAATAAATCAAACAGGGTTTGGGTCCCGGCTGAGCCAGGTGGTCTTTCTGTGTGGAGTTTGCATGTTCTGCCTGTGGCAGCATGGGTTTCCTCTGGGTCCCCCTTTACAGTGGACTAAAAACTCTCAAAGAGGAGTGCATTTGTGATTATTGAAGTTCCTTAGACTGGCAAAACTTTTTCAGCACTTAACTGCAAGTATATGGCTTTTCTCCAGTGTGAATATGCATATGTGCCTTTAAAGTGTTGGGTTGTGTGAAACTTTTCATGCAAATGTCACAAGTAAATGGCTTTTCTCCAGTGTGCACAAGCCTGTGTCTTTTCAGATTTCCAGATACATGAAAAGCCTTCCCACATGTTTCACACTTGTGAGGCTTTTCATCGGTATGAGTGCGCATATGCATTTTCAAATAGCCTGACAACTTGAATTGTTTTCCACATACTGAGCATTTATGAGGTCTTTCTCCTGAATGCAGAAACATATGCGTTTTATAAGACGCCTTCAGTGGAAAAGCCTTACCACAGATCTCACACCTAAAAGGTTTCTCTCCTGTGTGAAGCTGCTCGTGCATCCGAAGGGAATGCACGCTGTTGTATCTCCTGTCGCATAACTTGCAAGTAAAGGGTTTGCAGTTTTCTGAATGTAGCTGCAGATGGGTTTTCAATGCATAGACTGAGCTCAGTAATTTCCCGCACACATCGCAGCGCTGGGCATTGTTTTTGTCTCCTGAACCTCCGATCTCATTGTGGGTTAGAACGTGGCTCCTCAGAAGGTAATTATACTGGAACCTTTTTCCACATATCTCACACATGAACCGCTTGTCTCCATGTACTCGCATGTGGCCTTTAAGAGTACTTCTCTGGCTGAATCTTCTCCCGCACACCTCACAGACATAGGGCTTGTCGCCTGTGTGAATGACAATGTGCCGTTTGAGAATCCAGGACAGTGCAAAGCTTTTACCGCAGATTTCACACTTGTGAGGTTTCTCCCCCGTGTGCACACGAAGATGATGTTTTAGAATTTTGTGGTACTTGAAACTCTTATTGCAGTAGCTACATTTTATTGGCCGGTCATTTGAATGAACTCTCTTGTGGTAGTTAAGAGTACCAATCAGAGAGAAGCATTTCCCACACGTGTCACATCTGTATGGCCTTTCGCCTGTGTGCACCCTCTGATGCATGTACAAACTTTTCTTGACTGTAAATCCTTGTCCACATATATCACAAGTAAACGGCTTGACTTTCGCATGAACCAGTTCATGCGCCGCAAGATCTTTGAAGCTCTTTCCACACGTGCTGCAAGGAAACTTCTTTTTCTCATAATTCTGCGTGTGTTTACGGAGGTGGGTCTCCAGCGCCCTTAACAGCGTAAACTTCTTCCCGCACTTCTCGCAACTGTGCGGCCTTGCAATCGAATGCACACGCTTGTGCTGCATCAGGGAAAACTTCTTTGGAAAGGTTTTTCCACACTGGTCGCATTGGAATGACTCTTTCTCCTGTGCAGTTCCAGGTTGATCAGATGACGTCTGCATTGTAAGTTCCTGATCTTCAGGCCAGTCTCTGTCATCAGAAGCTGACAAAATACAAAAGCGCACAGTATTGAACACAAGGCTAGTATTGCACAAGGGACAGAAACATGGTGGAAAATAAAAACGTTAACGTTAACATTTCCACTATAAAACATAAAACAGGACAAAAAAGTATGATTATGACCATTTTAAGTAGTCAACATTGTGAGACAGTAGGC
This sequence comes from Chromobotia macracanthus, assembly GCA_036877525.1. NCBI lineage: Eukaryota > Metazoa > Chordata > Actinopteri > Cypriniformes > Botiidae > Chromobotia > Chromobotia macracanthus. Next base: position 79,489 of record JAZGTH010000080.1, on the reverse strand, counting down.
TGCATGATTATAAATAGGATTGTAAGCATTTTACTGCATCTTACCTTCATTAATAGGTATCATCTGGGTGGCATCTTCTGCACTGTCCTCCACCAAAACACATCTGCTTGCTTTACTCTCCCGTGCAGGCTATAATCCACACGACAGCGTTATTAAAGTGTATTTATTAATTTGATATAAAGGTTTAATTTAATAAATTATTTATTAATATCCACTTCCACAGTGTAATAAGCAACACAGGAAACATAATCTTCCATTAATCACTTAAATGATTCATTGGAAATAAACATGTACCTATTTTCTCATATTCATGTACCGAGTGAGGATGTCATTGTGTTATAACTGACCTCACTGCTTGACTGTTGCCGGGGAGAACTTTCTGTTGGTTCCTTCAGAGGAGCCACGGTGAGATACATAGCACCTCCTGTGAACCAGGAACAAAAAGCAGAAAGCACAAAGACAAATAAACAAGAGCGTGTGAGTCTTGGAGTGCTTGTTTTCTTAGGTCAGCAACCCTGATATTGAAATTCATGTTGAAATACCTTGGTTATGCATGTATGTTGCTGTGCTCTGATCATGTCCCATCTGACACAGAGTTTTTCTCAGGTCATCTTGATTGTTCAGATATGTTTGTCCTTGAACTGGAGCGACATCGGAGCAATATCGGAAGAGACTGCAAATCTTCCGTACTGCTTCTTTAGCAAGCATCTCCATTACAGAATTCAACTGTATTGGTAAAGGATATATGCTATAATCAGTTTTAGGATTACTTTTATACAAAATAACAATAATCACACACGTAAAACAATAATAGAGGCAATACAAAAAACACGGTTTTGCAAATGTGCATTAACATTTTAATAATAAACAGTGTTGTCCATGTCTCATTACACAAACAATACCAGATAAAAGTGTAGCTTTACAATTTTAATAATAAACAGTGTTGTCCATGTCTCATTACACAAACAATACCAGATAAAAGTGTAGCTTTACAATTTTAATAACCAGCCTATTACAAATGCATCACTTTTAATAGCACATATTCTCACCAGCTGGGTTTGATTGTCATTTGGTTTCACGGTAACTTGAGAGCAGGACTCAACCGTGTTGCAAGTCTTTCGTATCTCCTGCTTAGCAGCGTCCACCAGCAGTGAGATTACCAGAGTCGTCTGGCTCTGGAAAAGCTCATACCTGGACATTTTGATCCCAGTTAAGAGATATACTGGAAATTGAAAGCGTGTTAAAAATGTTTCAGGATTCAGGAAGACAGAAGAAACACGATTATTTTTACGTCGGGCATGCAAACGTCCTAGACAAGTTTCTCTCTGCAGCAAGTACTTCCTCTAGTGTTAATGACAATTACAAAATAAAACTGGGTGCCCGGTATTGAGCAACTTATTTTTGACTTTAAATGCAATGTAAAATGCATTTAAAGCTTTAAATGTAAAAACAGCCCGTGCTATTTACAGTTATGTTAGTTTACTTTTAATTTAATAGTGAATATTCACAATATCTATCTCGAAACAGGCTTCGTTCAGCTCAGTTTCTGACAAAGAAAATATTTGAGGAGGGCTCAGGAATATTTTCAAAATAAAAGTCCTTTTAAATAAAGCGATTGAAGGGAACAAGGTTACTGTTGGCATAAGGTCAATGTTTATTAAGACATCAAGCTTTACAAATAACTGTGGTGAACAGAAAAACTTATCAACAGAGAGGAAAGTACTGCTTTTACAATAATAGATGAATCACAAATCAAAGAGTGCCACAGAGAGCGCATAATCAATTTCACGTTTTTGTTCTTTGCTTTAAAATGCTATAGAGTTGACTTTGTTGAACAACTTGCTTTTTGTCAACATATCCACAAATATCTTTAATCATAAATAAATTTAAATTATGTATTCACTGAAAATCATCCAATATTTTGATGTATATACATATATATACATATATATATATATATATATATGACCTACCACATGACACTATAAAAAGGATATAGCAAAGTTCCAACCACCCTTGCAGTCAAAGTAATTTTTATACCTGTTCACACAGTTTACACCCATTTTATACCCACATTTCTAGCATTGTGTAAGGTTTCACTCCAGTATGGATTTGCATGTGCGCTTTAAGATCACTGAGTTCTCCAAATCACATTAATAATCAGTACAAGCACAAAATTAGTACAAAATTCGTATTTAATCCATTCCTATCAGGAACGTCAGGGTAGGAGAGCATAATAAACAATAATTACCAAGACAATAAATACAAAGGATACAATACAATACAATAAATACATGATAAAAGACAAACCAGGAAGAATGGTAAGAATAAACAATACTATAACAAAAATACACAATACAGTAAGACAACAGATCAAAGTAAATACACAATAAATAACAAACATGTGCAATAAAAACAGCAATTACAAAACAACAATCACCTTTTTTTGAAACCGGTTTAAAAAAATCTTATCAGCTCATATAAAGCTATATTAAAATAAGGCTTATATTTATTATTATACAGTTAACCAGTTGTCACAATTACCATGCATACAATTGAAACATGAGGTGGAAGTTAATGTTATGAAAGCAGTCCTTTCCGAATTATCTGTTGAGTTTGTTTGTCTTTGTTATGCTTATGTTTGTTTCAGTTTAATGGATTTAACCTCAAAAGGTCACTGAGACAGAAACATTCTCAAAATTGAAGTATTTTATTAATAAAAAAAACATTAAGGAAAACAGTAATGTTTGAAACAGTGTGCTTTCACAAAAACCTCTTTTTCTGATCAATATTACAAATATACCAATATGGAACCAAACTTCTGGTACAAGTGTTGACATTAAGGCCTTTTTCATAAAGGTTTACATTTGTGATCATTGTAATTTCTAGCATATGCATAATTCTTCCCACATTTCTGGCATGTGTAGGGTTTCACTCCAGTGTGGATCTGCATATGCGCTTTCACATTGTTGCGCTGTGCAAACTGTTTGCCACAGACATTACAGCTGAATGGCTTCTCCCCTGTGTGAACACGCCTGTGGCGCCTCAAGTTTCCAGATAAGCGGAAGCACATTCCACAAGTTTCGCACTTGTGTGGTTTTACATTAGTATGAATGAGCATATGTAGTCTGAGAGTGTTTAGCAGGCCAAAGCTCTTCCCACATTCAGAACATACATGAGGTCTTGCTTTGGTATGAACGACCTCGTGCATTTTCAGACCAGCTCTGTGTGGAAAAACCTTACAGCACACTAAACATTTAAATGGTGTCACATCTGAATGAAGTTTCTCATGTTGCTTCAGTGAATATGGGCCGCTATAGCTTTTACCACAGGTTTTACACATGAATGGATCCTTTTCTGAGTGGAGTCTCTGATGTACTATAAGTAAAGAGGAAGTACTGTAGCACTTTCCACAAACCTCACAACAAAAGGGGTTCTTTACAGCCTCAATGTCCCCATTGTCACTATGGGTCAGTAAGTGTGTCTTTAATAAACAATTATAAGCAAATCTCTTCCCACATTTTTCACACATGAATGACTTTTGGGCTTCATGTACCCACATGTGCTTCCGTAGATATTTAGCATGACTAAATCGCTTGTCACAAATGTCACACACGCACTGTTTCACACCGCTGTGAATAAGGAGATGTCTTCTGAGATTTGTAATGAGTCCAAACTTCTGTCCACATAAATGACATGCATGAGGTTTCTCTCCTGTATGCACAGCCTGGTGTAGCTGCAAACCTCTTTTCATTTTGAAAGCCTTGTCACAGAGGCTGCATTTGTAAGGTCTCTCAGGTAAATGAGTTTTACGATGGACAGCAAGGTTACCCGAGGTTGAAAACTGCTTTCCACATGTGTTACAGCTGTATGGTTTTTCACCTGTATGGATTCTCTGGTGAGCCTGAAAACTCGTCTTTACAGTAAAGCCCTGTCCACATATACCACAGAGATATGGCTTTACTTCCAGGTGGACAAGTTCATGGGTCTTAAGATCTGCAAAGGTTTTCCCACATGTTTTACAGCATTCCTTCTTCTCAGTGTGACGCATTATATGTCTCTGAAATGTTTTTAAAAACTTAAACTTCTTTCCACACTTGTCACATCTGCGTGAGATGCTTTGAAAGTGTTCACGTTTGTGCTGTTCTAATTTATACTTCCTGTTAAATATCTGTCCACAATTGTCACACGTGTGAGTGATGCTCTGCCCACACTTGTGCTGTTTTAGTCTGTATTTCCTGGTATATGTCTTTCCACACTGATTACATTCAAACAAAACTTTCCTCCTAATTGTCTTTGATTGAGCACTGTTTTCTTCTGCTATCGTTTTCATTTCAGGGACTTCGACTTCAATAGAGACATATTCCCCTTCATCAACTGCAAAACAATATAATAATGTAAAATTCCAAATGCTGGTGAATGCTACAAGTATGAAAATTCATTAATTCCAGATTCTAGCATATTTTATTTAGCAGTGCTAAAACATACTGAAGTATGGCTAAAAAAGGTACTCATACCAACTTATAAACTTTATCTTGTGATTACATACCTTCTGTCAAATCTGTTTGCTTTAGCTTTTTTTCCCCATCGTATCGCTCCTCAGAACCAAAAGCAACAATGTTACCCTCTTGTGCACACTGAAAGAGATGATCAATACAAAAACTGTCACAAAACGTTTAGTAATACATAGTCAAATCATATGCACAATAAACTCACCTCCTTGCCTTCAACAGAGTCTTGTAGTTGTACATTTTCTTCTTGTAACACAGCGACTGGATTCTGACCCAGTGACGGATCTCCATCTACAGAATTTGGGGACATCATTACCATTAACACAACTGTTTACTAAGCAAAAAGAGATGCAAATGTTGAATAAGCATTTCTTGCCCAACCGTAAACTTTTCATATAACCATACATACAAACATTACCGTTACATTTTAGGAGATTTAGGAGAATGTCTTACCAAGCAAACTGTTGACAGGTAAAGCATTTTTGCTTACTGCTGGTTGGTTTACATTTTGCTGCATGGATCTTTTCACATATATTAAACCATCATGGTGACTTTTGGAAGTCTGAGCTTGTTTCTTTGCAATGCAATAATTGAAAAGTCTACATATATTTTGAATGGCAACCTTGGTAAGGGTTTCCATCACCTCTGTGAGCTGTAACAGACATTAGTTACTGATTAATTTTGCATTTATTTTTATTTAATCAGCAGAGGTTTAAAGTCAAGGGTTTTCTTTTCTAATAATGCACACACTCCGTTAGATTAAAATAAATTGACTTTTTAAGGAAGGCCATCTTCGCAACGCAGCTGGCAGCTATGACGGAAGACAAATCTCTCCAAATTCGCAGACAAAGGTCACAATAAAAGACTATATTTCATACCAAATATTAATCGTGACATGAACTGTATCATAAATTCTTTTAAAGCTCAAATAGACGGTAAATATGTACACATATAATATGGTAAACATGTACTGCGCATGTGCAAGACTGTCAAGTTAATAAACATTCCGCAGAGCTCCTCTAAGCTCTACAGTTTGCCCCATTCACATCTATATATATCGTGTTATTTCTATACTCAATTTTTCTAGCCTTAAATATGGAAATGCTTAATAAATGTAATAGAAATTGTCCTCATTGTGAAATGACAGACCACAGGCGGACCAAACTGAATGAACAGGGTATGTGATCACACAGAGATCATGCAAACAACGGACAGCATTCCTCGTTGGCGCACAAAAACAACACAAAAACAGAGGAAACGTACAACTTTGAGCTGTCTGTCGTGCATTTTAGACGTCGGATCTCTGTCACTGTGAATGTCAGTGTGGCCCGACGACTTTTCACAGTGCAAAACTTTCTGAAGCTCCTCCCGAGCCGTTTCTGTCAACAGCGTGATTACAGACTCTATCTGTTTGCGAAATAGCTTATACTCCGCCATTGTGCTCTGTACTTTGAATAATTGCGACTTCTATGTTGTTACACAAATCACATTTCATGCCAAATGAAAAGTTCACGATACAAACGATATCTTGAGAAATCAAACAGCCACCGCGCTCACTGCGCTTGTTTACGCGCACTTCCGGTTCCGTTTGTCGTAATCTGGTGAAAACTTTTTTGTCTCCAAAATATAAGTCAAGGCATGCTTCACAGTTGAATGAATGCTTTTAACAGATATATGCACCATTTACTTAACAGTTTAATGAATGTTTTAATACAGTTAGCACGGGCATTGTTTTATTCTATGCCACCTTATCTTTAAGTTTTTAAAAGCCGGTTTTTGTGATCTTTATTTTGAAAATTATACACACGCCATTTTCCGGCGTCCATACTCAAGTCAAACTTTGCCATAACAGTTGTCAGTACCTTTATTCACACTGTATGTTTTCTCTGTAGAAGTTATGAAACCGATATTACAGACATTTCGACCGTATCAACCCTAAAAACTTGAATCTCCTTAGAAAATGTCGGAAGAGACAGATCTCCAGGTATGACCAAATTCAATCATTAGAGAAAAATGGTTTTCGGATAACTAAAACTAAAAGCGTGCATTAGTTTAATAGCAACAGCGTTTATTTGCGTTTTCTTTAGCTAATTTCACACATACCGTCGACGTGTGGATAATGCATATCAAATGTCCAAATTAAAATTGCATGGCGAAATTGCATTGCACAGACACGTCTTAACATCGTACAGGCCAGGAGATTTTATAAATATGAAATCTATATCTCTATGAATGGTGTCACGCCTTGTTTCTCTGTAACGGACATAATGAATAGGCATTATTGTCTTATCTACTGAAGTCAGGATACAAGGGCGGTTTTCCTTCACATCAGCCTGTCCAGCCTCTTGGTCACTATACATCGTTTTCTCTTAGTACAAGCTCGTTTTCAGCTCGTTTTAACTATGGCAGATGGGCCGTATAAATACATCAGGGTTAGAGCGTGTTTAAAATAACTTTAGTACGAACATATTGTATGAAATGATGGACATTTTATAGGTACTGACCTGTTTAAAATATATTATTGTTTTACAGGACGGTGATGGCAAAGTCAGCAGGGTGATCCGTGTTGGCACCAGGAAAAGCCAGGTAAAATGTCTATTATTATATATATAATATATATATAATATATATGTGTGTGTGTGTGTGTATATGTATATTATATAATATACCTATGTATATTATATAATGTAATAAAGATTACAGAAATAATTGTAAAAAGCTTATACACACACACACACACACACACACACCACAAATATATATCTATATCTATATTTGTGTGTGTGTGTTTATAATCCATATTATACATAATCCATATATATATATATAATCCATATTTGTGTGTGTGTGTATGTGTATAAGCTTTTCACAATTATTTCTGTAATCTTTATTATTACTGGAATTTAATGATTAGTGAATGTTTCCTATCATAAACACATTTGTTGTACGAGTCTCTATTTCACCCCATTTTGTCACAATAGTAGCACAATAGTAGGTTTTGTAAAGGTTTTTGAAAGTTTGACTGGGTGTGTCAGGAATGATAAGGTTTCTGTCTTTGTTAGGGAGGGTACAAGGGTCCTTACAGTGCTTACAATCCAGAAAACATGCATTATTGGATCCTCACAAATGATTGAAAATGATATTTTGTTCAAGCGTTTTGTGACCTGTTTCATTCCAGCTGGCCCGAATTCAGACAGACAGTGTCGTAGAGAAACTCAAAGAGTTATACCCCGATGTGCATTTTGAAATAGGTAAGGGATTGTTGTCTATTAAGCATACATTTGTAAACGGTTCTGGCTGGCACTTTATGTGACCATATGTAAACAATGCAGGTTTACAAAAGGTGAAGTAATTTAATATTAACTTTATATTCTGTTTCACAATTCAGACAATCTTTTCATTGTGTTTTAGTGGCTATGTCAACAACAGGAGATAAAATACTTGACACAGCTTTATCCAAAGTAAGTCTTAACCCAGAACCCACATTAAAAGGCCGTGCAATTATTTTTCATCTCTATTTCCTAGAAGCTGTTTTAATGTGGTATTGATACTGATTTGATTTGTTTGCATTGTGAGGTGTTTGCTGCATAAGCATCAACAACATGTTGGTTAACTTGTGTGTTTAAGATTGGCGAAAAGAGTCTCTTCACAAAGGAATTAGAGAGTGCTTTGGAAAGAAACGAGTGAGCCAGTTTTTCTTTTATTCTTTCATTGTTGTTTCTAGTATATCACCACTACACAGATGTGTATTTTGGTCTTTTGATGTATTTGATGTATCAGAGGTCTGTAGTTAAACACGGGTCCTTATGTTTCACTATGAATAATGCTGTTGTAATATATGTCTCTAGGGTCGACCTGGTCGTGCACTCTTTGAAAGACTTGCCTACTGCTCTGCCTGCAGGTTTCACTATAGGAGCTGTGCTGAAGTATGTTAAATGACAATAGTGTCTCTGTGTTCTTAAACGTAGGATATTAAAATGCTTGGATGTTCCTCAACATCTGAAATGTTTTTTTTTTATCTTAAACGTAGTTTATTTTAATGGCAAGTAAATTACCTTGATACTTTTAAAGTAAATCCTAGTAATGTTAGCAGATTACTCATCTTTTTCATGATTGTTGATGTCCAGTGGACTGTGCATTTATTTGGTCGTCGTTTTGAATATAAAGCCAACATTGTGATTATGACTTTTAATTCTCTTCAAAGACGAGAAAACCCTTATGATGCTGTTGTCTTGCACCCCAAAAATAAAGGCAAATATCTGGACTCCCTACCCAACAAGAGGTAAGAGTATTAGTTAATAATATATATTTTATATATATATATATATTTTTATATATATATATATATATTTTATATATATATATATATATATATATATATATATATATATATATATATATATATATATATATATATATATATATATATATATAAATATATATATATATATATACACACATACATTAAGGAATATATTTTGTGTTATCTATACTGATTTTATATGGTGTTTTAACAGTGTTATAGGTACAAGTTCTCTTCGCCGGGCTGCACAGCTGAAAAAACGATTTCCCCACCTGGAATTTAAAGACATTGTATCTTTAAATGCACTGCAGCTATTATTTTTAACTTCTTACTTAATTTCCCTTGATTAGATTTGTGCACTACTACTAAATTCTTACAACACATAACTGTTATTTCCAAATGACTGATGTTGGTTTGGAATGTTTACCTTAACAATTGCCTTTCAGAGAGGTAATCTCAACACTCGTCTGAAGAAGCTGGATGAAAACAATGACTTCTCTGCCATCATCTTGGCAGCAGCTGGTCTAAAGAGGATGGGCTGGGAAAACCGCATTAGCCAGGTGCCTCTCTTCTCCTTTATGAGCCCTGAACCCCTGTTATTCATAATGAGTAGAATACTAAAGATTATTGCAACACAGTTGATTAGTGAGTCAGGTAATAATAGTTAAGGCCATGTAAGCATACACAAGACCTTTTTAACCAGTTGTTTCGCCACACCAGAACTCTTCTTGTATATGACCCCTTTTTGTCTCGTTTCAGGTTCTTGGGCCTGAGGACTGCATGTATGCCGTTGGACAGGTGGGTTTTTTCAGGCATAGTATTGGAACCATGGTCTAGCAGTTAATGCACATGCTCCAACACATTGAGCCTTAGCACTCGTATGGGCAACACCGGTGGGAATTCAGCTTCCACCATTTTCTGATTTGTTTCCCCTCTTATTCTCACCATCACTTCCTGTTCTCTTTATAATACCCCTGTAAATAAAAAAACAGGACCTAAATGCACAATGTCAATCTCTGTTTGAATTCTGTAGCATAGCTGTAAATTACTGTAGGAGTTCTTCTGTCAGATTACAGACTGCTCTTACTGTGTTATTAAAGGGAGCTTTGGCTATTGAGGTACGAGCTTGTGACCAGGACATCCTGGAGATGGTGGCAGTACTGAATGACACGGACACTACACTGAGGTGCATCGCAGAGAGAGCGTTCCTTAAACATCTAGTGGGTATCCTGCTCTACTATAAAACCTTCTGCTCCAGATCGCTGCTCTATAGGCTTAACTCAACTTGCAGCTTGTCACATGTTTGTGCTTTTCATAGGAAGGGGGGTGCAGTGTTCCAGTGGCTGTTTACACTGAAGTTAAGAATTCCCAGGTAGAAAAGAGCTTCATATTGGTTTACTTTCTACCCAGTTGTTCTTATGAAAACAATAAAGAATGAATGATACGGGATTAAAGGTGTGTTTCTTTTACAGCTTTACCTGACTGGAGCGGTGTACAGTCTCGATGGCTCAGACAGTCTGAAGGAGACCATGCAAACAAGCATCAACTCAGACAATCAGGTTGTTACTTCCAAAATTGTAACAGCTTGTTAAAGGTCTGCCATTGGTTGGAAAAAACATATTGTCCCACCCAAGTTTATCTCATTGGTTGAGCCAGTGTTGCTAAGTCAGGCGGAGCATGCTGCTCAAACAAACAGCATTTTTAAAAGCGCTGCAGAGAAACACTCAGTTCACCGTAATAAACTGTTAAAAAGTGTAAAACAATCAGCAATATCGAGGGTTAAAGTACTATGCTTATTTTTGTAAACACAAAATTCTGTTTACTACAATAAATGTGTTATTGCCAAGACGGAATTTTAATCTTTGAATTTTAAATTGATTTGGGCATATGTAATCTCATTATTCCCAGATTAAGGAGCAAGAGAGGGTTGACGAGAAGGTTCAGCGTGTGGGCATCACAGCTTTAAAGGTGTCAGGAGAGGACCAGGATGCTGCAGTCAAGTTAGGAGTGGATCTCGGAATTCTGCTGCTCAGCAAAGGAGCCAAAGAGATACTGACCGTAGCCAGACAGCTTAATGATGCAAGATAGGTGTATCACTGCCTTGTGTCTGTACCTGAAGATTAATCACCATCTTTAATGCACTCATGGTCATTTCTTCTCATATGATCTCATAAATCGACCCATGATAAGCTTCTCCTAGTATTATGTAATGTAAAATATATTTTTAATTTGCAATGCACCATTATTGCAATTTTTACTTTCACATACAAATCTGAATGTTGAGAAGGCAACTTTGCCTTGTATTTATAGTGTTGCACAGGAGATTTAGTGAAGGCCAGTTTGTAGCTACTACTTGACTACACAGACTTAATATTGCAGCTGCTCACCTAAGAACACTTGTGTAAATTTCAGTCTAATAGTGACCCTGCCATTCACAGAGTTACTTTTATTTTAAAAAAATGCTTAAACCTACCCATAGTAAGCTGATTTGGTGGCTTTAGCTGGTCTCCCAGGATGGTGTGCTTTACCAATTTTGAAATGGAAGATGTCAGCTATGCAGTGGTCAGGTATGCATACCAGCTAAACCAGCTAAAGACCAGCATGGCTAGGCTGGAAAACCATCTTAAATCAACTTAGCTGTTTTTTTTCAGCAGGGAGGTTATGGCCATGAACCCACAATCATGCCTTTTAAGATGTTGTGTGCTGTGTCTAAACACATTCATTTGAAACTTGAATTTTACTAGAATATAAATCTTTTAAGCTGCTTGAAGTGTCATCTATATTTTTCCTTTGTGTAATGCGTTCACTGACTGGTGGTATGCACATGTGAAGCTAGCTATACATGTACATAATAACCTGTATTTCACTACAAAACTTCATGTATGATCTAGTCAGCTGTTACTGCCTTAAATATATAGATTATAGAAGTTTTACACTATAGAGTGTGTAAATTAGTTTTAAAATGTTTTCTTACAGTCACTCAGTTTCACACATTTGCCAGTGACATACATAATCCCAGTGTTGTCAAACCTAACTTCTTCAGAGACTGGAAAATCAAATGATGTCCTAATCATAGTTTGTAAGCTCCCAGTCTGATGGTGCTAAATTGTATGGAGTGAATTGCATATGTTTTAATGTATTGCCTTAATCCTGTTAGTCAGTGAGCTCACTATCATAGCTCAAATCATTATTTTTTTCTTTTCTTGAATTAAATGTCTTTGTCAGGTATCCTCTTGTGCCTGCAGATGAGTATGAATGAACTATGAATGAACCAGGCCAGTGTTAATTTGCTGTGATCCTCCGTAGCAATGATTTTTATGGTTTATGACTATGGATTGACCAATAATTCAAAATGGTCATATGCCACATTTTTATATATTTAGAATCTGCTTTAATTGTTGAATTCTATAAAATACATTTTGTTTCATTTTGATTTCGTTGGACTAGGTGAGTTTTGTGGTAATTTCAAATACAGGGTGTCATACTAGTAATATAAATAATTTTAAAACATTGTTATTTGTTGTTATTAATTTGCGACGAGACATTGATGTAATGACCAAGACCAAATAAATCAATCAATAGAAATGTGATTGTGTCATGTGTCTCCTGCAACATGTTTGGTCATTTAATTGGGTAGTACAGTAGCTACTCACTGAAAGGTTAAAGGAGATCATTTTATGAAAGAATATCCCACAAGGTGCCACTGTTGTCACCATTTATTAAATTATAGGGATACATAATATACACTTCAAATAACATACATTTCAAAACGTGAACATGTTTTTGCAACACAGAATGTGATTACCAAACTGGGTAACACTTTACAATAAAGTCCCTTTTATAAACATTAGTTAATGTATTAGTTAAGATGAACTAACAATACACAATATATTTGTACAGCTTTTTTTTACATTTGTTCATGCTAAGATACTACGCATATAATTGTTCATTGGTTCTTCGTGATGCATTAATTTATAGTTTTAATAAAAAACTTTACCAATTAGTAAATGTGAAACTAACAATAAGTTAGTTCAATTTATATAGTATGCTCAACTTGTACATGTAGATACCTTATTGTAACCTTACCTCCAATAAATATAAAATATAACCACACACATTCAGCACAACAGTGTTGTGCACAGCTGTGCAAACAGTGTAACACAGCTGATAGTGCAGGTCTACAGAAGGACTTAAGTGAGCGTCACAGGACACGGGTTCGAGTGGACGTCTCTGTCCATCCCATTGTGTACAAATAAACTGTGTCGCACAACAGTATAGTCGTGCTGGGTTACATATTGTACATACTGTACCGGTTTCATTTACTTTTAATAGGCTATGTTAGAGTCTATCAACAGACTGCTGAACCTCAGTTTATGGCAATAATACTGAAAACAGCGTATGCATGAGTATATGCATTTCTTTTCAATCTATGTATGCAGTATGTATGTGCATGGTATTAACAAAGAAATGAAGACCAAACCATCAATACTGACTCTACAAGAATCTATGGTGAGCCTACAGGGTGAATCATATAGTTCAAGATGCCCCCTATTGGTGATTTGGTGCTAATACTTCAAATGTCTAAATGGTAAACTCTGTCACATGCAGGAGAGCATACTTTCATTTCTAAGTGAGAACCCTTTGAACTCAACAGAAGGTCTTTTATATACAAAATGAAGTCATAGGTCTCTCCCTTTTTTTGTTGTCACCCAACCTGAAGCTCAATGAAAGCTTAGAGGTGAAAAAAGAGTTCTCATTCATAACAGCCACCAACATGTTTTCCCTTCAGAAATTTGCTTATCCTGTGTGTGTGTGTGTGTGTGTGTGTGTGTGTGTGTGTGTGTGTGTGTGTGTGTCTGCGTGTGTGTGTGTGTGTGTGGAGATAAAAGAAATTTTCATGTCAATGGGGCTACATGAATGTGCCCACACTTGCCCACATCTCTGTCTCTGGGGGCAATGTAAAAGGTTGGCTATTGGCTTTGTATTAACATATTAAAATTGTCAGCTGGCATGGTTATATTTGAATTCATTGTTTTGTAATTGTGACTTTAGTGGTTTGGATAGTGCAGCTTGTGTAGGGGTAGTGACATTGTTGAAGTGTTTGGCACAAGGGGGGCGAACCATTATTTGCACTATCCACCAGCCCAGTGCCAAACTATTTGAGATGTTTGATAAAGTACATGTCAGGTGCATCTGCAAATCTGTTGTTATCTAATATTTTATCTTGTTGTACAGAATGTAAGTTGTACATTCTGAATCAGGGCCAATGCTGTTACAAGGGACGTGTCCCATTCCTCATTCCTTACTTGAAAGAATCAGGTCTTCACTGTCCTATGTACTACAAACCTGTGATTTCAGTAAGTTCAACTAAACACAGATGTGCCTATGTATCACATACAGTATATACACATATACACATAGAAGTAGCATCAGGGGAGTATGGGGACTTGAACTTGAGTCCTGTTTGAATCTGTCCGGGGTGGCATGTGTGCCCTGGAGGAGAAGAGCAACTGTATTGACAAAACGGCTTGAACCTGTGTGCTGCAAAATGTGTAAAAGTGAGCGACCCTGATTTCAAGCTTGTTGGTGAACTGGTACGTTTTACCTTGACTTGTTGTAAATTGTAGAGTGTGTGGCTGTGCTAAACAAACCAGTATGCAAAAGCCTAGTTGAGAAATTATTTGTGTACGAATATTGCAAGCCTGCACTTGGAACAAGAATAGCTGTATTATCAGCTTCATCTGCTGTACATAGGAAAGGTTGTGTGGGGCAGATGGTTAATGCTGTAATCATTTACGTTTATTATTTCTAATTTGTACTTGCTAATTTTGCTTTCCCATGTGTGATTACAGGACTCAGGACATGCTGACAGCCATACATTTGCAACAAGCTCCCTGATTCAGTTCAGCATTTTCTTTAAAAGAACACTTTTACAACATGTAGAGACCAGGCACATGCTGTTGAATTCCCTGCCTGATAAGGTATCTCAGCCATACACAGAGCACAGTCAACTGTGCTATAGTTAAAAATAAACAAAAATAAATAACGTTTTGGTTAAAAATAAACAAAAATCAGTTATTGAGTACATTAAAGATCAGTGTTCAAAATTGTCTTCATACTTTACCCTGATTCACAACAGTAAGCTTATAATAATGATTCATAATTTGAGCTGTCGGGTCCGATTCCCTGGGTAATGTTAGTTTGACTCCATTTGACTTCATCATATGAAATGTAAAGTAAACTGCAATTTTATATTTCAAACAGAGATGGCGATAGAGAGGCAAAAGTTACCGATTGCACCTTTCACTGACATCTCATTTTCAGAATTGTTTTGTATCCTGTTGGTCCTAAATGGTTTCTGAAATGGTTCTTGTCTTTGGACTAGCCTTTGACACGTCTGCGGCTAATGTCACACATCTCTGTTGGCGTGTTAATAGGCCTGCTGTAACCCAACACTGGCAATGATGCCAGTAAAGTCTTCAACAACACTGATTTCCTCTTCTTCTTAATACTCTTCCTATTGTTTGGAGCTCTAATGTCTACAATTCTTACATAAAAACATGTTATGAGATATTGGAGAACACAGAAGCCACGGTTTCGCAACTAAAAAGCACAATCATGTCCTACATACAGGGGAAGTGAAAGTGGTTTAGATTATCTTTTTTGCTTTCAGTTCCTCTGGAGATGGCTATGTAGTGAGAGAACATTTAAACTACTGATACAGCCTGAAGGTCAAACTGTCTGACTAAGACAATGACTGACATACCATTCCAGGTGGGTGCCTGCTCAAGTCTTAAGCCCTACTATATGTACCTTGTGAAAGAGACATGGTAGCTGTTGTATTTACACCAAAAAGCCACTGGTTAATGCTGCTAAGAGGTGGCATAAAGCCATTTACACAGCAAATACAATTGCATAAATAATGTTATGAGAATGTTTTTAAATTATTATGAATTGTAAATACAAAAATACGAAATTAATAATAAGAATGAATAAAAAAAACAGTGTAACTATTTAAATATAAATTTGTGCTAATTGTGAGCAGACACAGAGCAGTCGTAACTCAGCTGTATTAAAATGGCTTTAGAGAGCCTGGGAAAGCCTTATTGTTTTAACATTTGTTGTTGACTGTCTGGTGTCTGTCCACTCTTCCTCAGGTCATTTGTCCCATCATGTATTGTAGTATTGTGTACTGGATGACTGAGCAGCCTCCAGACGTAACTTGCTCTTTTTGGCCTTGTCCATCTGCACAGCTTTAGTAGCCCAGTCTCTTGGACTTATATTTGGTGCTGCCTCTACCTCCCTTCAGGTACCAGACTGACTGTCTCACTTAGAAATCTTTTCAGCATTCTTCTTTTTGGTTTTGAGGTGTTTTGTTGAGTTTTTCCAATGTATCTTGGTATTGCATCCTTCTTTGATGTTTTGATCTACAGTCCTTCATATATTTTGTGCATTTTCTTCCAAGATGGCCACTTTTGTTGGTCCAGTCACAGCCATTCTAGTTCTGCTCTTCTCAGGCTACTTTTTTGTGAACTTCAACACCATTCCGGAGTACATACAGTGGAGTTCTTATGTGTCCTATGTCCAGCAAACTCTTTATATCTTCAGTAGTTCTGTATATTTAACTAGGGAATACCACATTTTCCTGATTGATTGATCGTGTGTATGCTAGGTATGGGTTCGAGGGTGTAATTTTGTCCATTTATGAGATGAACCAAACCAAGCTTGAATGTCCAGGTAGGGTTTGCAAGTTCCAGAGATCTGAACAATTCTGCAGCTGTTGGATGTAGTAGACGCCAAGCTGTACATGGACTTCATTATACTCTGGATTTTCTTCCGCATCCTGAGATTTGCCACCTAAATAATTCTTCACCTACATAAATAAAGTTAGAGCGATAGTATTTAATAGACCTTGAATGGTCTCAGCTCTCGTGGCTTATTTTTTTAAACTTAACTCTAAACTCAGATTTGTCAATCTATGTACAGAAAGTTCAAATTGTTGTTAATGCTTAGAATTGTTATGCTATGCCTTTAAATATGGAGATGATCCATTGCTGAATTCTCTTAGTTCTCTGTGAAGTATCTTACAGTAGCCGTAAACTATATTTAATCTCATTTTTTAAGTAAAAAGTGTGCAGATTTCACTTTAACATTTCAGAAAGCGTTTACATATTATTGCACCAGTCTGCAGATAAGATAACTAAAAGGGTATTGTTTCCAGTCAGAAGACTGTGCTTCACAGTGCCTGTGTAATACAAACACCATTGTATCGGTCATTTTGTATAGATTGTTTAATGCTTTTGGTAATATATTTCTTTTTCATATATATAAGTTATTTGGTATTTCATCTTAGAAACTACAGATCATATATAACTACCCGGTGCTACAGTCCATGTAATAGACAAAATTATTCTACATTCTTTTCTAGACCAAAAACATGTATAAGCAACGTATAGTTGATGTGAACAAGCCAGATTTTTGAGTTTAGAAATGACCTGCAGTTTCCGACTCATGATAACAATGCACAATACACTGTTCTGTAAAATAAAACCTTAAAATTGTCATGTGAAAATAGCATGCAAGGATTTAGAAGACACAATGAAACTACACTGGAACCAATGCATTGTATTATTTGTATGTTTGTACTACCCATAATCCCTCTGAACAACAAAAAAAGTGAATCCTCATCTATAAATGATTTTGATTATTTTAAGAACCTCGGCTAGTTTAATAAGTAGTAAGTTTAATTTACAGCTGATGTCACTTTATGTTTTTGGTAAATATTATCTGTTCAGGTGGGCGGGATCTATGCAACGACCGTAGCAGGAAGTCGAAGCGCGGCGCTGTCTGAACAAACCGCCGGGAAACGGACGCTTTTCACCGGCTGTGATCATCGGCTGAGACACATCGCTGTGGAGAAACATTAATGAAGAAATTACCATATTTCCAGCCTCTAGATTAGGTAAACATCACACGATATCGTTAGTATGCATCTTAACCGTGGTGGCTGATATCTCTCACGGTGTATAGTTTTAATGGATGACATCTAACGGTGGTGATATTTACTTAATTTATTATAATAACTTACTCCACGATGTGTCCCTTTTCCACCATCTGTAGTAAAACATGTCAACGTCGAGATATATAAACGATTTTACATAACGATCAGTAAATCTTGCATGTACAATCGTACGTGACTTGCAGACGTGTTGAATCGGATCAATATGTTTACTGTAAATAACAGGAAATATCAAATTGCTAGACCTACATAAAGGTTGTACGGTGCAGTTGGAGAATATAGCAAATAGTCCATAGACAAGTTAAAACCAGAAAACTACGAACAAAAGACAAGATTGTTTAAGTTGTGAAATGACTGTACTATTATTAGACACAGTGAACCATACTTTGTTTAGGAGAGTTGTCGACTATAGCCAGTTGTCTGCCTTTGCTGGGAAAGCACTGCTCTGTAATAATGTCATTTACTTTAAAAAGAAAGAAAACAGAGGAGAAATAGGTTTAAAATGGATCTGTTTCTCTTTTTGAGCTTGTGAGTATGTAAAAGTTAAACATTTATGATCGATTCAAACTTTTTTTTATATTTTTATTACTTTTTCCTGATGTTTTAGTCACTGTGTGAAGAAGAGGGCAATGCATTCTTGCTTACAGGTATCAAGAGGAAGACGTTCTCTGTTGCGTATTTAAGTACACTGTAAAGAAGACAATTTTAAGAAAATAACAATACTTACACTTGTTTATGTAATGGACAAATGTAACATTTGGGTGTGTTTAAATTTGTCCCGTCACCATGTTAGCATCATGTGTCGTTGATACACAAAGCCAAAGGAGGGACCTAATAGGTTTGTTAACGTGTTATCGAGTACACTTAATTTACTTTGTCGATCATAGCGATTGGTTGCACGGGTAGTTTTTATACTTACTTTACCATTTAGGTCACCATGACATAAAAGTGTGTTTTTCAGGGGTTATTCTAAACTACCTCAAAATGTGGCGATTTGGGAGGCCATCGGGAACAGAAGTGTTAAGAAGATGCCACGGCTCACCAAGAGATGTGTACTGGAGGCTTAACACCAGAGCTCTTCAGAAAAGTACGTTTAAACCTTATATACTACATATAAAATAATACCAGAATCCAATATACATCAAAATATGAATACGGATAATAATCTTATTTAGCATACATGCTTTTTTTATTTGACTTTAGTGCAAACCAACAAAACGAGTCTGCAGGACAATTTGCATGCTGCATATACATTTTTATTAACTTCATCAGGCTCACTGTTAAAGTAACGTAAGGCATGTGACCAAATGTAATGAGTGAATATTTTGATTGTGCTTTTTAAGCTGTTGTGGCGTGTGGGACTTTTCTTAGTAATATATATGTGAGGTTTGTCAATTTATAGATTTGTACAAGAAAATGTGTTGTTTTTTTGGCTAATTTAATTAAAGAACCAACAATTGCTCATTTCGTCTTATAACTAACGCCTTTTATCAGATGGCATCTATGGGAGCTCAAGGGCACATAATGTCTCATTTTCAATGTAAGTAGAATTCTGAGAAATACTGCCTTTCCTGTTGTGACATGTATGCCAGATGTATTCAAATAATACTTGCTCACCTTATGAGTGTGTGTTTTTTAAAGTCTTACTAGCAGGACGACAAGCTCTTGTCAAAATACATGGAAGGACCCGAGAACATCATCTGTGGGTTATTCCGTCTCTGGGTTCCAGCCCAGGTTCTTTTGCTCCAGTGAGTCTGCTGTTACAGGTGAGGTTTTGCAATGAATCGCTCACATATAAAGACAAAATTCTGTCTTTTTTACTCCCTCATGTCAATTCAAATCTGTAGTTTATGTTGCTCTAGTGAAACAAATAATAATTATTTTTTTGGTATATCCTGGTTGCCATTCAATGAAAGTGAATAGGGACACAGACTGTCATTCTCAAAAAAAAAAAGACATAAAAATCATCACAAAAGTATAAGAATGCATATAAGTTACGCTTTTAGAATATAGAAATCATATGGGGTTGGAACAAAATGTAAGTGTAAGCAAAGACAACGAAGACAGATTTTTCATTTATGCACCTGTTTCATTAATCCATCATTGTAAATAGTTCAGTTGTCAAGTGTCATGCTAATTATGATGAACCTACAGATCCCATTGAGGTCCACAAACAGAAGCTGCAATTATGGTTCAGTCACCTTCCTCAAGAGGAGAGGCAGTTTGGTGGTTACTTTTCTCCTGAAACCATGCATGTAGATCCACTCATCCTAGAGCGTCATCCTGATGAGGATAGAGGTCTTCCAGTGAGCCCCTTTCATACAAATGTAAACGTATCTACACGTCCTTCACTCTCTGTAGAGGAGCTCTTTGACTCTGGTCATAATGAAAACAAGGCACGAGGGGTAAATGTGTTGGTCTATGGTGCCGTTGGCACAGGGAAAAGTACTGTTGTCCGTAAACTGGTGCTGGACTGGTGTGCTGGATCTGCTTTGTCCCAGTTCAAACTTGTGTTGCCATTCTCCTGCGAGGATCTCTCAAATTTATCCAAACCAACATCCCTTCGAGACCTTGTTGGACGAAAATACATGCACCTTCGGAAGACGCCTTATCTTAGTGGAGATACTGACAAAGCTAAAGGTGTCCTCTTCATTTTCAATGGCATGGAGAAGATGAAGCTGGACTTCCGCATCGGATCCACAGAGTTGTGCAGCGATCCCAATGAAGCTCTCCCATCAGGAGCTGTTGTTGTTAATCTACTTAGGAAGTACCTTCTACCTGAGGTAGAGCTCTCCTTAGTTTTAGCTTTGTTACTGTGTGGCCTGGAATGTTGCATGATGCTTTGATTAAAATTCCATTAATTGTGGTTGGGCTGGTGGTTGATCTAACTTTGTGATGTCATTTGCATTACCTTACCTTTAAACCAGTGGTTCTCTACTCCAGGCCCAGGGACCCACAAAATTATACCTTTAGTACTCCTGTAGCTCAGTGGTAGAGCATTGCGTTAGCAGCGCAAGAGGTTGTGGGTTCGATTCCCAGGGAGCACATGTAGTGACAAAAATGTATATTTACATTTTTGTAACACTTGAATTTTCATACACTTGAATGCACTGTAAGTTGCTTTGGATAAAAGCGTCTGCCAAATGCATAAATGTAAATGTAGTATGGTTGACATGTTCATAGAATCTCTGATAACAAGTTGATGATTAGAATCTGAATGTGTTAAATAAGGGAGACATACAAAATGTGCAGTGCTGTGAGTTCCCAGGACGATAACCACTGCTTTACATTTGGCTGACACTCCTTTACAAAGCAACTTGAAGTGCATTCAAGGTGTACATTTGTGTGTTCCCTGGGAATTGAACCCATGACTTTTGGACTGCTATCACAATGCTCTACCAATTGAGTTTTGAGTTTGAACATTGAGTTTATTCTAAGTTTATTGTAACTAACAGTTGCTATTGTGTTGTTATACATTTGTTTTACAGGCCAGCATTTTAGTCACAACCAGACTGTCTGCTGTGGACAGAGTTCCAAGAAAATACGTAAACCGCTTTGTACAGATTTGTGGCTTCAATGATCCTGATCGCCAGAGAGCCTATTTCACAAGCAGACTCTTGCTACAGAACAGAGAGAAGCCAAGCAAGACCGCAGAGACACTCATAGAGATGCTTTACCTAAACCTTCAGCGGGAGAGTCAACTAGCTACAGCATGCTTTTTACCCTCTTACTGCTGGCTTACATGTGCGACTCTTCATTTGTTGCATTTTACGGACGCAAAGGCGCCAATTCGAACCCTCACCAGCATCTACACAAGCTTCATGAGGCTCAACTTTGGAGGAGAGGTGATAACTTTAGATAAGAATGTATCCTCACAAGACCAACAGAACTCGCTGATGCTCTATGTGGTGCGTACTGTAGGGAAACTGGCTTTTGATGGAATCACCAACAAGCGGACATCTTTTTCTGCTGAAGATCTGGAGCAGTGGGTTGGTGGTAAGACCAAGACGGATGAAGAGCTCCGACAACTGGCGGTGTTTCGTACCGATGTTCTTGACTTCTTCCTGGTACGAAGTGATAATCATGGTTCGAATTCTGAGTCTGGTGATAGACGCTATGTGTTTGCCGTTCCTGCCATGCAGGAATATTTTGCTGCTCTTTATGTTGTTCTTGGTGAGAACAAAACTGTCCTGGAGATATTGACGAGGCAGATTTCAGAGGCCTTGGGGCAGGCCGGTGAAGACATTACGAGTTTACTGAGCATTCTCTCCAAAGTCATACCTTTCCGTATCTTTGCCATTTTCAACTTGCTAAAGTTGTTCCCAAAACTCTTTGAACGTTTTAGCAGCCACAGCAAAGGACGCATTGCCAACACCATGGCAGCAGAGATGTTTCGTTCAGAAGACAGCTTCAATGAAGACGTCCTGGACCAGGTGGAACAGAGTCTGCTGGGAGTTCATGGTCCCCAGCCACAGGAGGAAAGTTATACAAGGTCGTTTGAACTCTACCCTATTTTCATGGGTGGACTTCTTCATTATGGGAACAGGAGGTTGTTGGAGCGGCTCGGATGTGACATCAAGAGTGACACAGTGGCACAGATCACTCGGTCACTAAGGAAACATTTGATCAAGGAGAGCCGTAAGAAGCAGCCTCCCGCGGAGCTGATGGACCTTCTGGTGCTACTTTATGAGTTCCAGAACCCTCGCCTTACAGCCGAAGTGCTGCAGTCCATCAAGACCATCAACTTGTCTACTGTGCGCATGACACCTCTCAAGTGCTTTGTGCTGAGCACGGTGTTGGGCTGCACTCGCTCCAACTTCCACCTGAATGAGCTCAACCTCTCCTCCTGCCACATCACTCCAGACCTACTGCAGATGCTGTGGCCAGCCTTCCATCACACCAGCAACCTCAAGTAAGAGATGCACTTAGAACAAATTACTAATGTTTTGCATGCTTTGAATGCTTAAGGGTTGTGCATAACTATTGAAACTAAAACACCATAGTGCTGTATGTTTGGGATGAGTGTTTTTTTGTTGATCTGGGCACTTCAAGTTTATAAGTTTATACTTACTGAACATTTAGAATGTGCTGCTTCTCACTGAGTGAAATTAACATGCTGAAAACTTATATATAGATGGAAATCAGAAGCACCATGACCATTTAAACCGAGGGGGCCAAGTGGATTTTAAATGCAACTAATACAATTTGTAGTTTCATTAAAAATAAATGATGTCTGTCTAAAATGCCGTGGCCGAAATTACATATTCACATGTTTAAATGTGTGATATTTTGTTTAGTTTTGGATTTGGTCACTAAAGTGAGTCCTATTGGTGCCCCCTCAAAAAATATTGAAATATTGTTGGAACTCCAAGAAAACCGTTTTTCAGTTGATGCGGATTGTATAAATTGTGTAGGTTTTTGGGTTGAAAAATACAATAGGGAATATTTTCTGAGCACATTTACCTGATTAGTTATTGATTTCTTTCTGTGAAATCAAACTAATGGCATGCATGTGTATTTTTATCACTGTTTGTTTGTCTTCAGTCTCCAGTTTAACAGCCTGGATCCTGAGTCCTGCATTCTTCTGCGAGATCTGCTATTTGAGCCCAACTGTACAATTAAATCATTACAGTAAGACTACTTTCAATAGCACGAAGTGTAGTAACACTGTATATATTTATAGTTGAGCAGGTTGGTGACAAGACAAAGATAAATGTTTAAAAACAGCTTGGTCTGTGTAATGTATTTACTTTGAAGTGAAAGATAATAGCATGTAAGTTCTTGCGCAGTGTGGCATGGAATCTGTATGTATAATAAAAATAGTGTTTCCTGTGTATGAACTTCCTGTTGCTGTGATCACAGGTTATGCGATAACCACTTGACAGATGCGGGTGTCACCCATCTCCTAGATGCTCTGTCCAGTAACCGGTCTCTGCAGCAGCTGTCTCTGATGCACACAGGCCTCGGGGACACATCAGCACATCTGCTGGCTGAGAAACTGGGCCAGCATGAGATGTTAAAGGAACTGAATGTGGCCTACAACAACATAGGAGACAGTGCAGCTCTCGCACTGGTCGATGCCTGTAGAGAACATCCAAACATCCACACAGTACAGTGAGTACAATAAAAACATGTACTGTACAAGACCTCTAGGCTTGTGCTGATCTTTTCATATCACAAACTAGGGATGTCAAAAGCACCAGTAATTCTGTAATACTTAAAGATGCAATCTGTACTTGTTGCCTCTCTATCGCCATCTCTGTTGGAAACATAAACAAGTGTTGCAGGTAACTTTGCGTACTTTAAGTATGTTGTAGTCAAATGAAGCCAAACTGACAATTCCCGGAAATCTGACCTGACAGCTCATTATTATAACCAATTGACATCAATTATAAATCATTATTATAATCTTACCATTGCAATCTAACATTGATCTGTTATATACTTGCCCAATAACTGTTTTTTGTTTATTTTTAACCAAAAAAGTTACGGATTGCAGCTTTAAAAAGTGTACCACTAGTAGTCTTTCTATAGTATTTGTAGTACATACTACCAACTCGTATGCACGTATGTGTGCTTACACTTCGTCTCACTATATATGTATTAACTAATGACATTTTGGTATCATATAGTATCAAGACAACCAAACATATATTAGTTTCTTATAGTATGAATCAATACAATTCATTTGGATGTTAATAGATATTTTATGCTTATAATTCCTCACAGTCTGTACCTGAACCAGCTCACTGAGGTGGGCAAGCAGTCGCTGAATGTGCGCGGTGGTCCTCGGGTGAAGGAGGGCCGGAGGGTAAAGGTTCTAGCCTCTGTGACAGAGGGCTCAGACATCTCGGAGGACTGGCACCCCATCCTGAGCATAATAGGAAAAAATTCGCTGTCCTGGGAGAGAGAGCGTGTGCGCGAGCAGCTGCATGTCTTTTTAAAGGATCTGGAATGGGGGCGGAAACAACACGCGAGTTTCTGGAAGAAGATGCACTTCCGGAGAGTGGAGAGCGTCGTGAGACAAACCCTGCGCATGCTGGAGAGAAGCAGTGACACGGGAACAGGATCTGATACAAAATGATCGGTTCGGCTCAGGAATAAAAGGGTGTCTAATTTCTTGAAAGAATTTCCCTGCCTTAACTTCCTAGTGATCTGCCATTTGTTAATGGTTTATTTTATCATTTGCGAGTGTAAATCTGTTATGCGTTGTGTGTCAGCTGTGTTTACAGCATTTCTGCGTGCTTTCACATTAGGTCATTTTGAGAAAACACTGTGATTTTTATTAAA
The DNA here is from genome assembly GCA_036877525.1 of Chromobotia macracanthus. Taxonomy (NCBI): domain Eukaryota; kingdom Metazoa; phylum Chordata; class Actinopteri; order Cypriniformes; family Botiidae; genus Chromobotia; species Chromobotia macracanthus. Next base: position 54,366 of record JAZGTH010000080.1, on the reverse strand, counting down.
AATTCACAAATTATAATATTAACTATAAACAATTGGGAAAGAGAATATAACAAAGTTATTTGTATTTTCAAAATGTTTTGGTTTACTACTTTACCTTGTTGCACTATGACATGTTGCCATTTAAAGGTCTATGCGTATGTGTTCAGGAAGAATTGAAGGTGCTTTAATATCATGTAAATGAATGTATGGTCCACTCTTTCCTCAGCTATTCTCCCACACTGGTTCTGGTGTGTGTATGTGTACTTACCCAAGACTATGATTAAGACTGAAATCCATACAAAATGGCTGTGCAATATTAACATATAATGCATCTTTATGTCTAAACCTGTGATCGGAAAACAAACGTTTAATATAAGCTTCCATATTGCGACTGAAATTCACTGTTCAATTGCAGCAAAATAAAAAAAATAAGTGATTGGCTTTGTGTTGTTTTATTATACATTTAATCATCATAATTTAGAATTCATAATGTATTATTATCTATGACAATTTGACTGACTCAGGCAAAAGTGAGTGTAGCTGTTATCTTTTGATTACAATAAATCTGTGGTGGTTATGTAATGTCAGGTTTGATGAGGGCAGATGTTGTCTCATAAACCTGAGATTAAATATTAATCTCTGGTACTTTATTACAGTGAAACAAGGAGGAGTCATACTCACAAATCCAGTTTAATGCTTCATTTACATGTGTACCTTGCACCGTCACTAAGCCCAGAGCTCGGGCAAGGGTGGTAAGCAGGATCATGAGATTCACCACAGGTAATCTACCATATATATATACAATTGCTTGCTCTCCATCACTTTGATCAGTCAGCTTGTACTGTAAAGGTCAGGAACAACCTGTATTTAAAAACAGGTTAAGATTAACAAGATATGTTTACAAATGAGGCTTGGGAGAAGCAAATGTGGTAGACTTACTATAGTGGGTATAAATATATGGTTGGTACATACTTGTTTGTGTTTGCTGCATTAATCATTTTAGCATTTTGTTTATGTGATCATAATGAAATGTGATGTTCAGTGTTTTCTTGTATCTGACTGGAATATTATTTTAAAAAGTATGTACAAAAATGAGCACCGGACTGAATGTAGTCAGATAAATATTTTTCACTTGAACTCTGACCTCATGTTTTATCATATACAATACGATCAATACAATCGTACACAATTTTGTACACAATATGATCAATACAATTATATGCAATCCACTGTTTATCATCGAAGTAAAGCACTTTTTGAGCAAGCACCACCTGAAGCTATATATGCTTATGAGGTGGTGAGAAAATGCACTCTTGCACTCCTGGACATTTTTAAAAGGAAAATAAATGCATGTTTTGTAACTACTAGTACTTAACCGGGCTGGTCACACATCAATAGTCCACAGTTAATGTTAACCAGTGGTGGTTAATGTTAACCACATCTATGAATTTTAACAGTTTGTAACATTTTGAGTTGCTATGGTTGAGGTTTTATGTATGTAATACTCTTATGTATGTAATACACTTAATATATTTTTTATGTGTTGCTGTTACAGAACCAGTAGATGCCGCAGAGTTGCCAAAGTAAGCATGTTTGTAAATGCGACCTTTCAACCTCAGATGAGCAATCTGATGCTTCTCATGATCTTGCACGAGCAGGCATGAGCACCTGATAAGAATTGAGACATTCTGTTTTACTGTCAGCTAACATATTTGTAGTTTGTTTACACAAAATATATGTACAGCACAGTGCCAATGTCTTCCACAGGAAGTTCACTTTTAACCCCAAAGAAGGCATTGACAACCCAGCCTTAGTGATCTCGGATGACACAGGTAACTTCCTGTTAATCTGTTCATTTCAGCCAATCAGATTACTAATCAAACCGATTAATGAAGAGTAAGTAAAGTACAGAATCACGTGTCCCCAGAGCCTGATGTGCGTCCACGACTGTGTGCTTTGAAGCGGGAGCAGGGTCAGGGCTTTGGCTTCTACTTGAGCAAGGACACTGGCTGCAGGGGACATGTGGTTCGTCAGGTGGAGCCGTGGAGCAGCGCGGAGCGTGGTGGGCTGAGAGAGGGGGACTTTGTTTTGGAGGTCAATGAGGACTATGTGGTTGACAAGGAGCACTTGACTGTAAGAGCACTTCTCTATGCAAATGACATCTGTGTATTCTGTGAATTAAATACACTGACAATGGCAAACAAGTGATATTGCATAAACACATCTGTAGATTGTAGATTTGGCAGGTGTTTTTCTCTCCAAAAGCAAACAGTGCATTCAAGTTGTACCTTTTAGAGTATAAGCATTGGCTGGGAATCGCACCCATGACTTTGGCGTTTCTTGGTTGTAACGTGTATCTTGTTTTCAGGTGGTGCTGAAGATCCAGGCATCTGGGCTGCAGTTGTATCTGTTAGTGTTGAGTGCACAGGATTATGGGATTGCAGTATCAGAGGGAACAGACCTCATGTCGCTTGTCTGTGCTCACAGAGGAGAAGATTGTTCTCGCCCACGGTTGTGTCACATTACTAAAGAGCCTAGATGTGGCTTGGGCCTTACCATCATCCCTATTGAAGGTATTGCTTCTAACATTTGTTACTAAACATATGTTTGAAGCTCAGAATGATGCTAATTTAATATTTTAAAATTATACTTATCTAATTATACTAATCTAATACTAATTATTTTAATTATACTAATCTGAGAAAGTAGGTTTAAGTAATGCAAATAATGAACTGTAGTTTATCAGGAATTTACACTTTTCAGACACTATACACAAAATTCTCATAGTGAACATTAAAGACATTTGTTGCACAATAATTGCTATTAAGAAAAGGAACATTTAAAAAAAAATGCCTACAAAAGTGTTCTTGACTTAATTGTTTTTAATTTTTTCTTATAGGTTTAAAGACAGTATTCTGTCTTTATGGGCAAATGTGTTGTGGAACTTGACCACGTTATTTAAAAATGCTAGTTAAGGGTAATTCTTTATTTTACAATATTTACTTTAGAAACAGATTTCCAAGACAGTAGTACACTTACAAAACAGGGGAAAATTGTATGTGTTGAGAGTAAACACACTTTTGGATAGGCCTATTATTTATTTATGCATCAGTGACTTTTCTGACTTTCAAGTACACTGAAAAGTGAACCTTCCCGCTGAAAGAGATGCTGAGTATTTAATGCTCATCATGTGGAAATGTTTCAGCATGGTGTGTGTGTACACGGGTCATTGAGGACAGTTCTGATTCATTATATTCAATATGTGAGAGCAGGTAAGCGAGGCTGCTATCGTCTTAGCCCAATAAATAAAGGTCCAGCTGAGAGAGCAGGAATCCAGAATGGAGACAGGCTGATCTGGATCAATGGAGCTATGGTCTTTGCACTTACACACGGAGCTCTGTCAAAAATGGTAGGTGGATATATATGATTATGAATGTTGTATGTTATTAATATTTTAAAACACCAGAACTACTTCATCTAGACTCCTCTGATTTTATTGACCCATATTGCATATGTTAGGTGAAGAAATGCGAAGACCACCTTACTGTCTTGGTCATTGACAGCAGAAGTGAAGAGAGCTATGTTCGAAGGAAATTACCCATAATTCCTGCTTTTGCCAAAACTCATAATCTACCCTACAAACCAAAAACACTGCATCTGAATCAGGGACCACAGGGCTATGGGTTCCTGTTAAGGCAGGAGAAATTAACTTCTGGAATTCTTGGTGAGAAATCACACATTTTTCTTCATTCAGGAAAAGTAGCATTAGTCAAGTGTATGCACCTGTGGAAAATTTGGAAAAACCTGGAAACCTAAACTACCTAAACTAGTTTCCTAACATGGTTTTCAACTAGGAGTACAATTTGTGATATGCCCTACAGCTCACATGTTACGAGAAATCGACCCCGGCAGTCCAGCTGAGACAGCAGGAATGGAGGATGGAGAGCTTCTCCTGGCGGTAAACGGGGAGCAGGTGGAGGATGCAGAGCACGAAGACATTGTCAGCAAAATACGGCAAAGCGGCCAGCAGGTCACATTAACCACCATCTCCATCTCTGGCAGAAACTACTACACACAGGTGCTTATATGATTATTATAAGGTTAATTTGCAGGTTATTTTACACACAAATGCACATGCTCATACAGAACCAGGCAGCAGCGTGAGAGAACGATGCAGTAATAACATTCTGTTCTTGAAAAACTGCTGAATCAACATTTTTCGCTTCTGACTGAAGACATATGAATCAGAGGGCTAACCAAAGGGCTAAAGCTCGGACTATAGATGCTTATATTACGTGCTGAAGCAGGTGTTTCTCTGATGAAATTAATGTGTGTGGAATAAACATAGACCCCAGAGAATGGGTGGGGTTGCTCTGACCCAGATATTGTAGGGAAATCATTATTCTGTTGCAGTATGTACTTGGATTTATCACTGTGAGTGTCTGTTGTTTAATGCTTATTTCACTACAGCTTGGCATTTCTCCACTGCTGTTCTATGAAGACCGTATTCCAAAAAGGGAACGGTTCTCCAAACCTCTGCAAAACGAAGAGGCGCATATTAACCCAGAATGTCCTCGACTTTGTGTGCTTTATAAGGAGAGCACAGGATTTGGCTTCAACCTAGGCTGTGTTCAAAATAAGCCTGGGGCCTTTATTAGCCAGGTACTGTTTATGGTTCTAGTAGTATTTTAGCAGCAGTTATAAACTATATTGGAAATATTTGTAATGTCTGATAAATACCTTAAATCTAACATTAAAGCTGAACAGTGTAAATGCTATGGCAGTGTTTGGGAAACCTGTGTGAAAACAATAATTATTTTTGCATTTTGATTTAATAATGCTAATGGTGTAGAAATGACACCCTCCTGCTTCATATAAATCTAAGTGTGCATAAAACATTCTCTTCGTTGCCTATAGGTGGCACATGGGAGCGGTGGAGAGAGAGCAGGGCTGTGTGAGGGGGATGTGGTTGTAAAGGTTAATGGACAGAATGTGGAGGAAGAATATTTTGATGAAGTGGTAAGGCTGATAAAAGAGGGAGGAACTACTCTCAGGCTTTTAGTTGTGGAGGGGCAAGAGTATAAGAAACTGAAGAACGGCAGGCAGCTTTCAGGGCTCAGTCGTCAAAGTATTAAGGTAAGACATCCTCACACACTCATATGTGGTTTATGAGGAATCTCCATAGACGTAATCGTTTCAATACTGTACAAACTCTATATTATATTCCCTAACCCTACCCCTAAATCTAACCCTTCCAGAAAACTTTGGCAATTTTTAATAACAAAAATTCACCATTTAGTATGTTTTTAAAGCGATTTAGTTTGAGGACACAGGAAGTGTTCCCATAAACCATGTTTACATTGTTATATACATGTCATTTTACACATATATACATGTCATATACTATATATTCAAACCCATACACATTTGTAATTTTAATAATAAATGTGATTAATGTGATAATTTTAAAATGTGATTTTCTTCCCCAGGCTCTGGATTGTTCACAGGAAAATTTTGTATGAATGAACTGAATCCGGTAAAGAGAAACAGTACTGTTTAGTAACAACATGGTTCCTGTAACATATAATTCTTACTACACGCCAGTAAATTCCCTTATTATTCTCGGTTGGAGAACACAGATACTCTCATTTGGAGAACAGAGCTATTATCTATTATCATAAAATGTAAATAAATAAACAGTCATTTAAATGTTCTTACACATTTCAAAATTTCTGCTTATTATTATTTACTTTATTGAAGCAAACTCTACATTATTTACAGTACAAAATCATTTAATACTTCCATAACACAGTGTGAACAAATTCTATATGAACATTATGGAGACAATGTAGTTTTCATGTAAAATCATGTGGATGAGTTAAAACAAAAGCGTACAAAATGCTTATTATCTTTGTATATTACTGTATAATATAAAGGCACATTAAAATCCTGAACTTAATAATTGTTGACATCTCACCTGCAAAATGTACAAGTGAAGTTATTTCAATGTCAGTAATCTTTGTCGAATGATTAAATTTATTCACCTTTCTGATCTGAGTATTTTTTACTGAATATAAACAGATTTATATGTATAATGATGTATATTTCGATGAATTAATAAAAAATATATAAAATGTTTTCTGCATGCACTACATTAATGAAATTTTAAACCTCTGTAAACCTCAACTTTTTTCACAGTCTTCCATTTGGGTGGTATTCTCCAGTTCTGTAAGTCCAAAGATAATTTGTTAAATGTCTTAATGCGTTATTATTATCTTAACCAAAACTAATGCAACGTTACAGTGTCAGATTAAATAAGTCATCAGATGTTAAATGAATTGTAAACTGTACCATTACCTGTTAAGTAACAATTTTACGTACCTCTTAGAATTTGGTCAATGCACATGGCGACTCTCTCAGCATCCTCCACACTGAAGCACATGGGAGGCTTGAATTTGATGACACTTTCCCATGGTCCATCAGTGCTCACGACTATACGCTCCTCTTTTAGCCTGAGTAAGTCAAAATGAGCAATGAATGAACCACCTTTTCCATCACTTTAAGGACTGAAAAGCAACAGAAATTGTCAGTATGTAAGGTTCTCACCTGTGAAAAAGCTGTGCCGTTTCTTCTGTTGCTGGTGTTTGGGAAACTCTGTCTTTAACTAGTTCCATACCTATAAACAGTCCCACACCACTACAAAAAAAAAATAAAAATAGACTGGACGAAACCATTCTTTTTTTTTCAAAAGATTACACAGCTTGACATTTCAGTAGAATTTTGGTAAAAGAAATTTAATAAAATTTTCTCAATTTTACACGAACCGCACATCTCCGATGATTGGATGTTTAGTCTGAAGTTGACTGAGCAGATGTTTCAGGTGAGCTCCAACACGCACAGCATTTCCTCTTAGGTCCTCCTTTTCTATTACATCTAAAACTGCCAAACCAATGGCACAAGAGACTGGATTACCACCAAACTGCATGACACAACAATGAGTAAATGTCAGCAAATTCACTTTTTAACAGACAGAAAAGCTAAATGAAAGAAATTATGATTATGCAGAATGGTTCTCACTGTGTTAAAGTACTCCACACCATTGGCTGTGAAGGCATCAGCTATCTCTTGTGTAGTGACCACACATGAAATCGGATGACCGTTGCCCATTGGTTTGCCCATAGTCACAATGTCAGGGCAAAAGTCTTCACCTTGAAGCTGAAAAGCCCAGAAATGACTCCCAACACGCCCAAAGCCTGTCTGAACCTCATCTGCTACGTAAACTCCCCCAGCCTCATGAACATATCTGAGGAAAATATGAGGGTGCAGCTTCATTCACTGATTCCACCACAATGTTACATATATCAGGTATATATATATATATAAAAAAAACTTTAATTAATAAAAAAAAATAAAGAATGAGTGCTGAATTACTACCGTGTAAGTATAAAGACCAGGTTTGCTGAGGGTCTTTACACTCACATAAATACATGTAACTATTTTTTTATAAAGCATAAATACATTTAAAGTTGCAAGGAGACTTACTCTGCTACTCTTTTACAATAACCAGCCGGGAAAATGATATGGCCAGCAACGCTAGGTAAAGACTCTGCGAAAAAAGCTGAAATCTGTGGACAAGAACAAAAGGCTGGATGACAATCAGTATATTTCCAGGAAAAACAGATAATTTACCACTTACAGGTTTGGTTTTACATACATCCATACATACCTTGCGGCCTTTCTTATGCACCTCTTCAATAAGACTTTTCAATGTGTCTGCATAAGCCTGTCCTGGGTTGGTATGGTCCTCACGGTAGATACCATGGTAGGTATCAGGAAGAGGTGCCTGTAGATAACAAAAAATGCTTTATATAGTGCACAAGGAATTCATTAACTTGCTTAAAGTGTTTACAGTCTATACACACCACATGAACCCAATCTTTTTTGCCCTCGAGCTTCCGGAACTTATATGGGCTGATGTCAATAAGTGACGTGAGATGTCCGTGATATGCACTTAAGAGACAGGCAGAAACAATATGAACACAGCAAAGTTCAACTGCTTTTTATTACCAGTTGTTAATCTAATCGTATTTATTATTAACCTCACTCGGCTTTCAACTTCCATATTTAAAAAGTTACTTACTAATCCAGCACTATGACGTCTTGATGTTTGGTATACTGGCGGGCCAGGCGCAAGGCAAGATCATTAGCCTCTGAACTTTGTATGGGAACAAACATCCATAACAGATTTTAGTGTACTCAATCACTGTACTCAATCACTGTACAACATGTGATCTGAGTAATTATTATACAGTTGTTAAAAAATAAATGGCGCTGTGTGATCAGAGATACTTACCCTGAGTTGACAAAATAGAAGACACAAAGCTTCTTTGGCAGAGTGGCTGCCAACCGATTTGCATACTCCACTATATTATCGTGGAGGAATCTAGAGTTTGCATTAAGAAGATCCATCTGAGCAGAAGCCGCTTCAGTAATGCTGGGATGACAGTGGCCCACTGTAAGTGAAGTATGTATGAACATCATCATCATCATGGCTATTTCATTTGTAATTGTAATACATGACACTTACTGTGCTCTGGAAATCTAATATAAAATTCAGAGGATAATAGCAGCAACTAAGGAAATATGCTTGTGGCCGTTGTTTTTCATATTTCTATAGGGCACGTATTAAAATATACAATGACTATTAGTATATTGGCAGAAAGTTTTATTCTAAACATTATTCTAAATCTGTAAGGGGAGCAATCAAAGTGTTTTTTATTAAAATGATGGAAGATGTCATTTATTTTCTAATTGTTTAGGATACTGTCTATAAAAAATGATCTACAAAACTAAGCATGCATGAGGACTTCAGATTTTCTTACCGTGTTGAACATTACTAATGCAATCTAAGTACTGTACGCCCTTTTCATCATATAAATATTGTCCCCGCGCTCTTACGATTTTCATCGGATCTTGGGAGAAAAACAGTCTGCACGACTGACTGAAAAGAAAGCGAAATTAATTTTCGTTTTTGTTTTATTTCTGACAACAAAACTACGCATAATATTGCACCGTATAACGGGTTATCGGACTCACCCAATCAGCTTTCTGCGCATTTCCAAAGTCTCATTTTTGCGGAAACTTTCGAGAGGCATGCTGGCTGCTCGGTTTCTTTCTCTCCACCACACTTTATGGCAATAAGAAATGGAAATAGGACAGATCGTGTGAATTCGGACCCTCTCCAAAGCGATTCGGACAAAGAGTGTCTCGTCGCCTGCTGATGACGTCATCCACACGCACCTCTGTGTACGTTCGTGATCTGCTGTGCTGCACCGCATCTGATATCTCATTTTGCCGTTTTTCAACCCCAAACTAGGTATGGCATTGAGCGATGTCGATCAATTCCCAATGCGCTTATGTTATCTGATATATTTTCTGTTTGTCTTTGTCCGTGGCTGCTGTCTAGTACAGCTCGCTTTCAGTCGCTAAGCACGTTGCTAGTTATTCAGCTAGCTTACGGTACTAGACAACCAGGAAGGAGGTTTGTCATTGTCTGTGACAGCTAAAACGGTCACGCTTGTTTGAGATTAAATACATACCTCATCTTTTAAGATCATTGATCGTCGTTGTGTTTTATGGTTTAGCGCTGCGATCAACTCAATACGTGTTTTTAGCAGGTGAGCATTTTTACACAATTGAATTGGTGTTGGTTCTTATGAGGTCGCCTTTGCCCCCTCTTGTCGTTAACGGGTTGCTCTTTGCTTGAATCACCTACCATTGACTCACAAATTAATCGATTGATGTCGATTAGTGACACGTCATAGGAGTCATGGGATCCCGATAGTGAGTCGTATTGCTACTAGACGTGCAGTGCCCATTTAAAACCCCATGGCGACCAAAATGAAAAAAATTGTACGATTTACATAGATGGATCACAGCAGGACTTAAAAAGTGTTGAATTACAAGCGGAAGCAATTGCACAATTTTCTTTGCAGGCTGTGAAAGCACCTGTTGATGGAGGACGTGCTCCAGGGAAATGACAGACCAGGGCAATAACAATCAGAACATCTCTCAAAACCCATTTGCAGCACTCTTCAGTTCCCTCGCTGATGCAAAGCAGTTTGCATCTGGCCAAAAGCAACAACGTCAAGCTGAGCAGCAATGTAAGTTCTGGGTAATAAAAAGCGCCGTGCAGTTCCTGCACTTACATTTGTGGAATTGCATTACATTCATGGCTCTACTAAATAACTTCTCCCCTGCAGCTGTAGATTCAGGAGAGAGCCAGTCCGAGTCTGACAATTCAGTCTCTGACAGCATCGATGACAACGATGACTCCGTGGCAGAGATCAGCCGATCCTTCCGCTCACGTCAGGAGCTTTGTGAGCAGCTCAATGTTAACCACATGATTCAAAGAATTTTCCTTATCACTCTGGACAACAGTGAGTGTTAAACATCTAGTTGAGACGCGTACAATAGCAACAATTCTAATCTTCAGTAACTAGCATCTACTTACACTTATTTCATTTACTGATTGTTTTCATGATTGTTGAACAGTTTAAATCAACTGCACATGCAAATTATTAAAATGACGTATAAAGTATGACAATTTGTTAATGCATGAAATCAGCCTTATGCATGAAACAACACTGGGCCAAATATTGTATTAGGCTGTGGAATATGAGAAATGCATTTAAAAAAACAATTAAATGCCTAAATATATGAGTGAGATTTCTTCGCAGGTTAAAGCAGCATGTAATGTAGCATGAGTCATATTTTCCTTTGTATCTTTTACCTTATGTAGTTTTGTTTATGGTTTTTGAGGATGAGGGAATGTCACGCAACCTCTTCATGCTCATACGTAATTTGGCTAAACTTTTACCAAGTCATAATGTGTCAAAATCACAGAGTTAGATTGGACAGCTCTAGATGTTAACAACAAAAAAATTATTACTTTATTATTATTTATTACATGTGTTTAGTGTCAGTGCAGACATGTGAACTAGTTTTGGGTTGTGACCCACCAGTTAAGAACCACTGTTAAGAGATATATTTTCCATAATTGATCTATTTTATGCATTTTCCATAATTTACGTATTAATAGTTTAAAAGTAAAGTGTATTTGATTAGTCATTCACTAAAAACAATGTCTCATGTTCTCAATGACCTCAGTCTAGGTGATCGTATCACAATGACGCATTGTTTCCCGGCAATGTTTTGGATGACCTCATCCAGTGCAGTGTGGCATATTATGTAATTTGTGTCTCTGTTATTTAAATGTCTTTATCCTCCACATCGATCTTCTGTCCACTGAAACTCCAGTTATCTCACTGGTCAATTTGTCATTCAAATGTTTAACACCGTGTGCAAGAATTACACTGAAATCAAAGTTCGGATGGTTTTGAAAATGGCATGTCTGAGCCACCTGTAGGCAAGCATTAGTCAAATTAGACCTACATTGTGGCCCTTGATTGTAGATTATCATGTGCCTTCATGATAATCACAGTCCCTAGTCACTATTAGGATGTGTTTTTAAGCAACAATTGATTTTGTGATGATCAGTGTTGTTTGAAACACTTCTAGGTGACCCAAGTCAAAAAGGTGGTAATGGTATCCCACCACGCTGTGTGTATCTTGAGGAGATGGCGGCTGATCTGGATGGTCAGGACTGGCTTAACATGGACACTGTGGAGCAGGTATGACATCATCAGTATGTCATTGTTTGCCATGACTCTTATGATTAGTTGTGCAGAAGCATATTCTGAACTTTGAATAAGAATAAAATTCTTTGATTTATCTCCTGCAGGCTCTGTTCACCAGGCTGCTTCTACCGGAACCTGGAAACCATCTCATTTACATGACTTCCTGCAGTGTAGTGAACCTCTCTGCAGATCGTGACGCTGGGGAGAAACGTGCCATACCGTACCTTTATGCCTGCTACCTGAGAGCTAAAGAAGAGGTATTCTGTGTTGTCACAGTACAGCAGTCTGCAGACTAGGTCTGCATGAAATTGAAGGAAAATGCGATAACTTTTGCGATAAATAATGTGCCATTAAAATAAAAGCCATATTCTATACAATAATTTTTGTATAGAACTTAAATTAATATAAAGTATGTTTAAAAACAAAAAATTATATATCATGTTTTATATGCTTTCCAAGAAAAAAAAAATATTCCAACTAACATTTGCATGCCAATTATATACCATATTTTATATGCTTTCCGAGAAAAGAAACATATTCCAACTAACATTTGCATGCCAGTCTCTGCATAAACCTAAAACTTTGACTATGCATGACTTTGAAGTATTAAAATCATTTAGCTATTGCAAACCATTGCAATGTTTAGATAATTTTGATGCATCTTGCTGCCCCATTGCAGGCTCAGCACTTTTTCATGGGCAATAACCTGCATGTTTGTATCAGCGCCTCAATCTGTAGTGAATTAAATGGGTTAGGGTTATATTGGTGTGGTGATCACAGTATACTGTGTATATACTGTATACTTCAAAACCCCACAGATCACTAAAGTCCGGGAGAAGCTGTTGTCGTATGCAGTGCGCTGCAAAAACCTGACAGTGTCCAACGCACGGACAGTGCTGCTCACACCAGAGATCTACATCAGTCAGAACATCTACGAGCAGCTGCTGGACCTGCTGCTGGAAGCTGTCAGAGAAGCTCGTAAGTCTGCTGCAGAATTACATTTGAGGAGATGCGAGATATTTCAAGGTGAAATAAAATGTCTTTGTTGTTGTGACTGCAGGGCTTGAGGAAGTTGTGGAGTTTTTGGAGGAGGTCATTGCTAGTTTGTTGGCTGACCAGGAGGTGCGGACCTTTGGGGAGGTGATGGTGCCAGTGTTTGATATTTTTCAAGGCCGAGTCAAAGACTTAGACCTCTGTCAGCTGCTGCTGTATTCCTACCTGGAGATTCTTCTGTACTTCAGTCGGCAAAAAGACATTGCTAAGGTTAGGACCGTCGTACTAATGTTCAGTAATGCTAATGTAAATTCTAATACTGTAAATTCCATTCATTAAACAAATCTTCAACATTGTTTGAATAATGCATAGATTCATTTTCATTTTAGGTATTAATGGAGCACATTCAGCCCAAAGATCCCAACAATGGACTTCAGTATCAGAAAACTCTTCTTGGCACCATCCTGAATATTTCTTGCCTGCTGAAAACCCCTGGTGTGGTTGAGAACCATGGTTTTTTCCTCAGTCCTTCTCGCTCGAGCCCACAGGAAATGAAGGTTCAAGAGTCAAATATACACCAGGTGAGCGCAGATCCACAAACATTATGGTAGTCTTCTCCAATTTCATGTTTTCAACGCTTTATTATTATTGTTATTGTTTTTATTTCTTCTTTTTTGTGTTATAGTTTATGGGGCAATTTCATGATAAGCTGTATCAGATTCTGAAAAACTTGCTTCAGCAGTCCGGTGAGACACGTCACCTGCTGCTCTCGTGGTTGGGTGGTTGCCTGCAGGCCAACATGGGGCGGGCCAAAATCTGGGCAAACCAGATGCCCGAGATATTCTTCCAAACATATGCTTCGGATGCATTTTTCCTAAATTTGGGAGCTGCACTGCTCAAGCTCTGCCAGCCTTTTTGTAGACCTTACTGCCCCAAACTCTTGACCTTTAACCCCACATACTGCATGCTGAAGGATCTGAGTGAGGAGGAGCGGCGCAACAGAAATGTGCACGCAAGAGGTGAACTGCCTGTGCCAACATGCAGCGCAACTCTTTTGTTCATATGCTTTTTACATCTCATAATCTGAACTCATTACACTCTCCTACAGGTTTGGACAAGGAGACCTGTGTGATACCTGTGCCCCCTCAACAAACCATTGAATTTGCTCAGTCATACAGTCTTCTCACAGAGAACCTCATCCTTACACAACTTACCATGCACTTGGGCTTCCATAGGTAATACTCTGATTGGCCTCATGACTATAGATGTCATGCTTTACAGTCGCCAGACTTTCAGACACATGCCTTATCTCCATTGCTTCCACCATAGATCTTATTAATGGTCATATACATGCACCGGTAACAACTGCAATAAAAATTCTTTATTGGCATTTGTTTGTCAGACTTCATGATCAGATGGTGAAGATAAATCAGTCTCTGCATCGGCTGCAGGGGACGTGGCGAGACACACAGCTGAGTGGAGGCCCGGCAACAGAACTACGGGAACAGTTTGAGCGGCTCATGACAATTTATCTCTCCACCAAGGCTGCTACAACACAATCCACCATGCTACAACACTGCCTTAACCTCCAGGCCTCTTGCGCCACCCTGCTAGTCCAGCTCAGCATGGGCAACCAGGGCCCAGAGCACATACCAGTCTCATTTCCCCTGCCCCTGGTAGAAAACAGTCTGCTGTGCTTTGTGCCAGGTATCCTTTTAAGACTTCAGCATCTCAGAGAGAATTTAGTGAACAAAATCGCCCTTTAACCACCTTTGATTAAGTCTTTTGTGTCCGAAAGCCAAACCTTTTTCATCCTTTCAGAGTTTTTTGTTGAAAACATGGGTGACTTCTTCATATTCCTCCGCCGGTTTGCTGACGAGGTGTTGGAGTCATCGGCAGAAAGCTTAGAACACGTTTTGACCTTCATCACTGTGTTCATGGGCAACGTCGAGAGGTGTGAGCCGGTCTGATGCTGAGTTCTCGCATTTGTGTGCGCACTATACGGCTTGTTGTTTATTTGTAATTATTTACCCACAGAATGAAGAATCCTCATTTGCGGGCAAAGCTGGCAGAGGTTCTCGAGGCTGTGATGCCCCATATGGAGACTGCGTCAGCTGGCACCGCCCAGCCCATCATGTTCCAGCGCCAAAGGGTGTTCAGCTCCTATCGGCATGCTCCTCAGCTTGCCGAAGCCCTCATTACAGTATTTGTGGACATAGAGTTTACCGGTCAGTGTTTGAAGTGTTTCTGTTAGTGCTTCTTTCATTTGAATGCAACAGCTTGTGTAGAAGTTTATTTATGGCCCGTCCCACAGGTGATCCTCATCAGTTTGAGCAGAAGTTTAATTACAGGAGGCCAATGTATGGCATTTTAAAGTACATGTGGGGAGAGCAAAATTACAGGGAGAGCATTAAGGTGAGTGCCAGAGGGATATTTTACTATTACATCACTAATATGTTTCTGTAGCTCAGTTGGTAGAGCACTGTGTTACAGCCCAAAAGTTGTGGGTTCGATTCCCACGGGAACACAAGTTCTGACACAATGTACAACTTGAATGAACTGTAAGACTCTTTGGATAAAGGCGTCTTCCAAATGCGTAAATGTGACGTAATTGTAATATGTATGCTCTCAAAACACAAAGGTTTGTATCATTTCTTGTTTGCAACCAAACCAAAAATCCTTTTCTAATTAGTTAAAAATCTTTTGTTTGCTTACAGCATCTGGCAGATTATGCATCAGAAAACCTGGAGGCCATGAATCCACCACTCTTCCTGAGGTTTCTGAACCTGCTCATGAATGATGCCATCTTCTTACTTGATGAGGCTATACAGGTACTGCAACAGATTGTTGGCATGTTTCCCTCGACCATGTTCACAGATCCATATATAGATCTACAGATTTTATTTGTTCGATTTAGCTTGTTAGTTTAATATTACACATTAATTAACATATTAAAATCCATACTGTTGAAATAAAGAAATAATTGGTTGATGCAGCATATGTGCATCTGTTTCTTGTAGTACCTAAGTAAGATCAAGATCCTCCAGCTGGAGAGGGATCGGGGAGAGTGGGACAGCCTGGCCCCTGATGCCCGCAGAGAAAAAGAATCTAGTCTGCAGATGTTTGGACAGCTGGGTCGCTTCCACAACATCATGTCAAATGAGACCATTGGCACCTTGGCTTTTCTCACATCTGGTAAGAGATGAGAAATATACCAGATGTACTGAAATATTAACCATGTATACATGTTTAATACATGTTAATACATGTTAACAATCATTTTTTGTAAAATACTACAAACATAAAATAGTATGTTTTTTTTTTTAATTGTTGAAAGAAATGCTTGACTTTAAAGTTAGGGTACGCAATTTCAGGGAGTCTAGCAAATAGCAAGCTAGCTTTGAAAGCATAAGATCTCACCCTCCCTTCACCTCCAAAGCCACGCCTCCTTCAACTTATGAATGCATACATGGTTCGACAGAGAAGTAGAACATCCTATTATTGCATTCGTACTGAATGCAATGGTTGGACTAACATTTTATAGTCCTGTGTCTTTCACAGAAGATACATAAATATATTTAGACTGCTTTACATAGTGATTGGTGTCAGGATGTGAAGAGCATCCAACCAGCATAACAGCAAAATGTTTCTGGAACAAATCGCCTACACAGCCTTTAAGTATACATGGGAATAAAAAAACACTAAAACACAGACTTGTATTCTGTTTATTTTTCCTTCCAGAGATAAAAGGTATTTTTGTTCACCCTTTTCTTGCTGAGAGGATCATCTCCATGCTCAACTACTTCTTGCAGCACCTGGTAGGACCCAAGATGGGCGCTTTGAAGGTGAAAGACTTCAGCGAATTTGATTTTAAGCCCCAGCAGTTGGTGTCCGACATCTGTACTATTTACCTAAACCTGGGGTAGGCTGTTTGCTTCTATAATATATAACCTTTACACTAAATATATTTACATTTCAATTTTAGGAAGCATATTACATGAGTAAACTTTTCTTGGGGTTGGTCTGACCACAGGGATGAAGAAAATTTTTGTGCCACTGTTCCAAAAGATGGAAGGTCATATTCTCCCACTCTGTTCTGCCAAACTGTCCGTGTCCTCAAGAAGATCAACAAGCCTGGCGATATGATTGTGTCTTTTAGTCTCCTAGCAGATAGAATTAAGGTTAATCTAATCATTCCATATATCTTATCATAGATGCATGCCTTTTTTTAAGGAACTCATGGGTGCCTGGGTGGTGATGTTAATCTTGTTGATTTTCTGCATCCGTGTCCTTCAGTCTCTGGCAGACAGACACCAGCAGGAGGAGGAGACCTACTCTGATGCTCCCGATGAGTTTCTGGATCCGATCATGTCTACCTTGATGCTTGATCCCGTGCTGTTGCCTTCCTCAAAAGTTACAGTGGACCGCTCAACAATAGCACGCCACTTATTAAGGTGATTGTTTACTTCATAGTTATTAATTAATGAAAATTTGGTCATTGTTTCCTCATCCTTATGTTTTTCCATACCTGTAGGTTTGTATCTTTTCTGTTGAATACAAAAATGAAATTTTAAATGATCTTCAAACAGCAGCTCATAGTGACCACATGTCACTAAAATTTGTTGATTTGAAAACTGCTGCAAGTGGATCCTTAGATTTTGAAGAACTGAATTAGTTCAATCCATGAACAAATAATCTTTAAAGTCAATCTGTGTCAGTGAAACAATCCAGTTCACAGATTCAGTTCTCCACTATAACCCACTGACTCTATGATCATCCATATTTTGCTCTGTTCCTCCCACACACTTGTATATAGTGCACGACTCGTGTGTTTCTTATTGTTGGAGATCCATAATATATGTAGTCACTATAAACTGTCCTTTTTTTTGTTTTGGGTGAACTGTACTTTTTAATACCGTACAACATATGTAAAGTGTAAGTGTAATAAGAGTGCTGTTCTTATCTTTCTTGCTAAAGTGACCAGACAGACCCGTTCAACCGCAGTCCACTCACTATGGACCAGATCAGGCCTAATGAAGAGCTCAAGCAACAGATCATGAAGTGGCTTGCTGAGCATAAGCAAGGAAACGAGCAAATGGGACCCAGTGGCTAAACCACATTATTCCCTTCCCCCAGCCCAGGCATGCTCTGTATGACTAAGCCATTCAGATGTTTTTGACCTCCCTCATACTGCTTTGGAAAGAGAACATCTTAACCACACGTGGAGGAACACATCTACATTCATGGTGTTGCTGCTTTCCTCAAAGGTCAAATGCAAACCTCTGAACGCCATATCACTGTAGCATATTAGGCTATCTGCTCCATTCACTGTCAAACTTTGGAGCATCTTCTAACGTTTGAGATCCACACAGACAAAACTCAGATCACTGCACTAACAAACTGGAGTCCATTTCTCTGTTACAATTTGCCTTGCTAAGCTGTTCACTTTTGGAAAAGAAACTTTATGAAAAGAATATGTGGGTTTATAGACAGAGAAAGAATATTTAGTTTGCTTTCCCGTTCAATGCGTCTGTCCTACCTCTAACTTGACTACAGTAATATGTGTGAAATGTTTTATATGCATCACTTATTCAGAAAGTTTAAGGTTAATTCGTTTAGATTTCCTAATTTGATATTAAGACGAGGTTGTGGCAGTATTGATAAAAAGAAAATCAAAGCTACTCATTGTTCATTGCAAAACAATATTAAACTATGATAAAAAACTGTCTAAAAGCATCAGCTTTCTATTTCAGTATATTTTAGTTTCATAGTTGTGTTTTGTTTTTTATGTTACTGGTGTTCTGTAATGCAGCAGTCATTTAATTTTGTCATCTTTATTTGTTTTTGGGCTGGTTAGTAACTAACATTTGTCAGAATGCTTTGGTTCATTAGAAATGTTTTATGCTTGGAACTTGAAACGTACTTGGAACCTGATATGCACTTTTATAAGACTCATGAAATGTTGGGAATAACCCCTTTACAATTTACAAGAAGCCATGGTATCTTGTTAACAGTGCAGTGTGTCCCATATAATGACTGATTTGAATGCTGAGTCAGAGCCCACAGTCTTAGTGATCCCCTCTCATGCAGAATGACACCATGTCTCTGTTAAACTCGGAGGTTGGACCTTGCTATTAAGTAGATGTCTTAAGAGATTACACTGATAAGACACTGTTCCTCTTTATTGTGAAAGTTTCATAACATCAAGCCAACAAGAAGCTTGTGTGAAGTATGTCTGCATTTTTATTTGCATTGAGTTTTTCGTTTCTGTGAGTATTACTTAATTTTAAGTCTTTCTAAATCCTTTGTTTTCTTTATTCCCTGAAGACCTCACCCAATCAATGGATCTGACCCCAGAAATTCCCAAAGTAAACAATGCTTCAGGGTTTGTTGTACTATTTCTGTCTGCTGGGTTGTGCATACACACACCCTTTAGCTGTAATGGCTCTTTTAAACCTTGATTCAATTAAATTGTAAACCCTTGTTTTTGAAACGTATGTGTAAAATTAAATCATTTTAGTTACTATTATGGATGGTAGTACGATTAACAAAATAACACGCCCCTCTTAAATAAACCTGCCTCAAATAATAGCATGCTTTCCTGAATTTGATGTTTTATTTTGGGTGATTTATAAAACCTTATTAATTGTGCTCTCTGGCTTGTTTATTGCACTAAATTGGATAAAGATGAAAATATATGTATTGTAATTAAAACTGAGTTCTATATGAACAGTGATGTGTAATTTATTATTATTCTGGCCTCATTAAAAGCATTGAAAAACTGGGTGAACAACTGTGCATGAAACATCAGAAAAAGTCCTAGTTGCTTGGGTAAACGCAATTAAGTGCCATTTCTGTATTTAAATTATTGAAGCATTAAGTTAAATGGAGGATATGTTAAACAAAAAACATCAAGATGTAAAGAAAACTAAACGTATATATAATTAAGTTATAATAAACTCTCTTCCAAATACACTGCAAATACTTTGAAGGTTGGCACCGTTGCAGGCAGGCCTATATAAACTCTATTGAATGCCTAGTTAAAATTTTACCATACAACGCATGCTTTATAGCCAGTGCTGATGTACAGTTATTTTCATTCTCTCTCTTTATTTCTTTCTCTCTCTCTCTCTCTCTCTCTCTTTGGGTATAGGCGACGAACCTGCGTATAAACATCACTGAGCTCGTATACTGTGTGATGGGATCTTGTACAAACGCAAAGTCGGGGTCCTCGGCACCTCAACCCCGAAACATGGATATTCCATACTGACCGCTAGACTACAGCGGCAGTGTATTGAAATCGCTCGTTCAGGGCCACGCCCACACTGAGCTCCCTGATCCTAGGGCAGGCAGGCAGAGTGTAAAATGGCGCACAGCTGTCGGTGGCGGTTCCCTGCTCGGCCCGGAGGGAGCAGCAGCTCGGGCACCGGGAGGAAAGCAGGCCGTATTCGGGTCCCTGCTTCTCTCCCAAATAGCGCGGGGACTTATCCGAACGCGATCGGGCTCGGGCCCGGTTTCGACGCTGCGTTGCAAGTGTCCGCTGCCATCGGCAGCAACCTGCAGAAATTTCGGGATGTTTTGGGGGAGTCGAGCGGCTCCAGCAGCGAGGAGGTAAGCGGGACCCCCGGTTACCGCGTCGGGCTCTTGCTTGTCTTTATTTCTGATTTATGGGGACTTGAAAATCACACGGAAAATAACTCCGCGGGCGTGTAGTAGCTGTAAGTTGCTCGGTGAGTGTGGTAGTTATTTTGCTGCGCAGCAGACACATGCCTCCATCCATGTGCTGTTTTTCCTCTCTCTCTCTCTCTGATCACCCGGGGACCACTGACAGGCTAAACGGCTAACGTCAAAACACATACCCCACACCGATCCGCGATGCCCCGGGGTTACTGTGGTGTAGATGTTTGGGGCGAGATGATGTAGCATCTTATTTTGGAGCCCCTGGAGTTTAGAGCCATTTTTGACAGGATGGGGATGTTTCGCTTGATAACTGTGGCGAGCTCCCGGCTGCATGAGTTCAACTCCTTTCACTTTTCAACAAGGCTCGTTTGTCCGTCGTTTTATTTGATTGTTGTGCTGTACTTTTAAAATCACTTTTTAGGCGCAAAAGCGTAATACTGTATGTCGTTTTGTGAGCTGGCTGTCACAAGCTTGCACAGTAGATTTAAAAGCTCGCACTTTACACATTAAAAGGAGTTTAGAGATCCCCCAGTTGTTCAGCTCAATTTCAGCTGCGTTTTTCGCTCTTTAGAAATGAAATAGTGGTACAGACTGACTATCAGTATTTGGCTCCGAGTTAGCTCACGGCGTCCCCTTACAACTCTTTCAAAACAACACAGTTCAAAAGTCTTTGCGTGTTGGTGGCACGTCGTGAAACTTTTAGCTCGTAGATTAAAATAAACAGATTAGGGTGTACCAATAAACATACTTGAGAGCATGCACAAGCAGTTTTTGGGTGGACTTGAACACCTGGTGCCTGCTGGTTGTTGTTGTCTGAGCGTTTAGCTGTAGCACGCAGTGAGGATACGTAAGGACTGCGGTCTGTTTGGATTTTAAACCACATTTTAAAGCCGATTTTAAAGTATTTAAAGACGTAATGCTCTTTCCCTACACTGTTTTGATCGTACACGTGTGCGCTTTTATTGTGATTTCTCTCACTTACACGTTGCCCTCTAGCTTGGGTTGAGAAACGGATGATGCTAGTAGCATCAACAGCTTTTAAAATATGGCACTTGACGTGTTTGCATTGCCACGGGCGGTGCATTTATTCGTACATCGTCCGATCTGTTACAGAAGTTTGAGATGTGTCATTGTGAACCTTTTTTTTTATTGAATCTCCTTCACCTTCGAAAGGTGGTTGGCTAATAAGTGTTAGCCCGTTAGCACCCGATGATGCACGGGAAAATGGGAGGTGGACATGTTTTTTTCCCCTCTCACATATTGCGTAGTAGCAGAATGCATTCAGACCAAATGTCATCTTCTAACTACAATCAACTGATCCGTGCGCAGAGCATCGCCGATGCTTTGGAGACCATGTGTCGGATCGGAGGCGCGCCAAATGCAGCGCTTTAAGCGGTGCAAAAGGCGCCTGCAATAAAAGACGGCGTTTGACGAAGGTTGTTATGTGTGGGGGTGTGTACTGTGACAAACTACCATCTTCCTTTCTCGGTGCGAGTAGCGGGACGGTGGGAGGGAAGAAACCCTGCGCATCGGAAACGCGGGGAGATCAAAACGAGAGCGGCGCGAATCCGAAACATGCAAATAGCGCTTGATTCTACGGTTAACGTACTGCGATCTGCCGGGAACGGCGCGTTTGAAAACGTGTCGCAGATTTGTTTGAGACTTGCTGTTTTCACTCGCTGTACAGTATATTCGCCATGTTTACTCCACTGCCTTATAGGATAGATAAAATACGTATAGTTAATTGCTCCAGCTGATGTTGTGCGGACACGATGTGCTTTGGGTCCGAATAAATCACCGTCTTGTTGCTTTTATTGAGCTGCTTTATCTTACTGTATTTTTAAGTGTCCTTTGTACGTGTTAAGGAGTAGTTTGTAAAAGGACCACTTGAAATGTTCAGATTTGTTTTAATTGAATGTGTTTGTATTAGGATACATGCAGCCTTTTTGAAGAGTGCTCAAGGTAAAAAGATTGAAAACGTTTGTGAAATGTATATGCAACGCGTGAGGCAGACAGACGGCTAAAATCCCTGTGGAGCTTGCAGCTCATGCGAGATGCGGACACAGCATTGTAGTTTCATTCAGAGGGGATGTTGTGCCTGGGTAGGATTGTTCTGGTTCATCACAGCCTGCTGAGCTCACAGAGCAGCCTAAGGCCAGCAGCATGCTCAGTAAACAGAAGTACGCTGCCCCTCCTTCCCATCAGACCCAAATACAACAGCACGGGCCCACAGGGCCCCAATAGGATTTCATTTCTGATGGCTGCCTCTTAGACTACTTCATTAACCCATTTGGATGGCTTAAAATGTTTACATAGAGGTATTGCTTGTGTGTGATTTCTTGCAGCTCGCCAAATAGTATGTGGCTTTGCTTTGATCTTCTAAACCATGTTTGATTTGTTATTTTTTCCCCTTGCCCTCGAAATCTGAAGTGCAAATAAAAGTGTGTGGCTGTTTGCTAGACAACTGTTACTTTCAGGAGGTGTCCCCATTCATCTGTTTCTTTGTGAGGGCCACCATTTGGCTTGCCTTTTAATGTCCAGAGTAAAGCCCCGCTTACAGGAGCAGGATGAGGATCAATATCAAGGCCTCATACAAAAGTGCAGTTGAATGGATACAGCAAATGAATGCTTTGCTCCACTGGTTTCCAATGAATGGCGTAGCCTATACGGAGGGAAGAAGTCCAGCAGGTGTTTGGCCTATTTATCTGAAGAGGGCCCTGTCTGCTAGACAGCGTGTGGATCATAGCAGGAAGCTTTGTGTCTGCTTTTATTTCAGCCTTTAAGAAGTGCAGGCGGCTGAAAGAGCACAGACGTGGAAATCAAAGGGTGAAGAGCGAGCCCTCCTCCCCCTGGGACAGCACTGGGAGGGAATTAGACACAGGCAGTCCCATCCATGGCTTTATTCTGCTTTTGTAGGCAGGCGGGGGGGTTTTGCCGCCTGCGTTTTGGTCTGGGGGAGCAGCAGCAGCAGCCATTGAGCGCATGGAGCAATTCACTCAGAATTTATGTCTCTCATTACACCTTGCAGGAGGCGCATCTTTGTTTATATCAGGCCTGTATCTTAAAGCCGTGGCTCCTGGTTAGTGTGGGTGTGAGGTGTTGGAACATGTTGTTTCAGAACTCTCAGTTTTGGGTGCTTTGAATGTGGGTGCACGAGCAACATCAGAGAATTAGATCTGCATAACATGAAGGGAAATTTCTCCAAATGCCTTTTGTGTTTCGAAAGAGCTGAATAATCAAAGGCTCAAATTATAGGGGGTTCCCCAACATTTTCATGTTTTTTTTTTTAATTTTATTTTGCTGGGGGTTTTGAGACAACCTGAGTGCTTTCTCATATGTGACCATGTAAAGTGCGTTTTCTTCTGGTCAGACAGACAGAGCTGCTGCTTTTGTTTTGAGCTGTAAAGTCCAATTTTGGCGGCAAGTGAAGAATCTGAATATTCAAACGTTTTTTATGTTTAAATATGAATTGAATTAGTGGTTATTGTATTTAACACCCTTTTCATTTAAAATGTTGTTTCTGCATTGTGAGTTTGTAGAGATGTGATGCTTTAGCTGTTTTTTCATGTTGAAAATTTCATGTTGGTTGTGAAATGTACATTCAGTGAATTCGTGAAAGTCCTCGCTATCACATATCCTGGGGCTTGGAGATGATAATCAGTTACAATTCTTGATGTGGATAGGTTGGCTTACTGTGATTATAGGGCTGTGTGTGTGTTTCTTGTGTTTAGTGGCCACACACACAGTACTGCAATTATGTCCCTTTCTGGGGGGGAGAGTTGCCAGGTTGTGGTCTGCTTGCCAGTTTATGCCCTGTTCTTAAGCTAACTGTAGCTGATGCCATGTTGAGCGACTTTCTTGCATTTGTGACCATCTGCTCAGACCAGGATGTAGTCAGTTTATGTAAACAAATAGTCTGTTTGCTTACCTTTTTTTTTTTTTTTTTTTTTTTTTACAGAAACTAAGAGTTGGCACAGTATTATTTATCTGCTGCTTTTAGAAGTAGCCATGTTGTTTTGATTCTGTCCTTCCACATGTGGTTCAGGTAATATGTGTGAATGTTTTTGGTATCAGTCTTTCCACTATAACCTATTTTGTGTCTCATAGCCAGGCCCACACGGAAGCTGCATGAACTCTTGCACGAACTCTTGCAGATTTCCTCAGAGCTGCATACACAAACATGTTTACATGTTTGTTTATTCAATATTTTGGTTCATTTGATTATAGTTCCAGCTTCAGATATCAATTTCATACTCTCTGCTCCATTTAACCTGTTTCTACCATGCCCCATTACATCCCCCCCAACAAAAAAAGCGTAGAAAGTGCATATATAAAATAAAAAATAAATAAGTCTGCAGATTCTGTCTGGGCCAGCTTATTAATTGTAAGAGTGATTTTGTAAGTCAGTGCTTTATTTTTCCTCTTCAGACATATGACACTCTTTGCCGGTGGTTTGGAAGAAAAACAAACAAAGAACCCAAATAAAGGAAATGGAGAGTAACATAGTGTTTTTGTCACACACTCTTCTGCCACTGTCCCTCCTCCCCTATCCTTCAGTGGCAGCAGGTGCTCCGGCGTCTTGGCCGATCCGTGTGTCACTTTCTCGAGCCCAGTATCGCCGCTCCCCCTCCGTGTCCGTCGTGGGTGTTGATTGAACAGCTTTGCCAGAGCTGATCATCAGGGAACTTGTAGTGCGTGGGTGTGTTGTTTAGATTAGCTTTTCATGTGTGCTTGTCAGCCACCGAGTCTTTCATCACTCTGCATCTTCTCATCATGTTTTTATGGTCAGGAGGATGCTCTGTACCCCCAACCCTCCCCCTTTCCTCTTGTGTTGGGATGTTGTTTACATCTTCAAGGTGGAGGAGAGTGTGCGAGCTTGCAGCGCGTGTGTGCGCGTGCGTGCATGTGTGTGCTTGAGTGCCTGAGGCAGAGTTGTGCTGTCATTGAGAACTACTCATGGTGTCGCACTGACTTTGAGCTCCAGTGCTCGCAGCTTTCTAATACTCTGTCACCTTCAGCTCAGCAGCAGAGCTGAAATGAAGTCATCGCTTCTCTGGTAGCTTTAAGTCTTAGACCTGGAGGAGAACATTAAAGACAAAAGCTCTATTAATGAACTGTAAACACCGTCTTTGGATTATTATGCCTGTTATTTCAACCTTACCTGAATGAGGGACTGGTATTGTCATGTTTAAAGACACAAACTTGCGTTTCATTTTTGTCCTTTGTGCTTCCCAACAGAACTTCATTTCCATTCAAATTAAAGCTGAATGGGGAGTTGTTAGTAATATAAATATATTTTTTGAGTTGTTTGTGTGCAGTCTCTGGCATCTGTTCTACAAAGTGGACTGAAGGGAATTAAGCAGCAGCCCCACATGCTGCTATAAATAAAGGAAATGAAATGAACCCCCCAAAGGCTTGAAAATCAACAAAATAGGCTGTTTAAGGAACTTACGGACATTAATCATCTTTTGAGAGGTAGGGTGTAGTGCATAGTGAAATTTTTTAACGCAGCCCCACTTATTTTTTGTAGCTGTTAGTACTAAGCATAGTTTAACATGTACCAAAGGATAAACACAGTGGCACGTCTTTGTTAATAATGCTCCATGTTACTTGCTATTTTCTGATGATTTGTTGAGAAAAGAAAAGGGTCAGGGTCACATTCAACAACTGTCTAGTCCTTTACAGTGATCGACTAGGTTTGTTATTTATTGTTAGCAATGCAGATGGATGTATTAGGCCTTTGTGTCGATTTTGCTTTCTTTGTTGAATGCTGCAAAACACTTTTCTCCGTTCTGTTGCACTCCATCTAGCCGTTTTTAAAACACATCCTGTAGGGGTCAGGTGATGTTATGTAAATGCCCTCCCACCAACAAGCACATCCTGCTGTGGTCAGGTGAACCTGAAACCAGCCTAAATTTATAAGCTTCCATTTGACTAATAAATCTAATTATCATCCAGGCAACTCAGTAGTCAGTTTTGAATATGTCTAGGTTTCCATTGTGGGCATAGTTGAGAAGTCACCGGGAATTTTGTTTTATACACTTAAGTTAAGAAATCCTTTGATATAAAACCCTGTTAAATGCTCTGTTTAACTGGCCACACACAAAAAATATGCCTTCTCTTAGTCTGTATCCTTGTGAGAACAACTTAATTCACACCAAGGACATTTCAGTGAGACGTTTTTATCACAACATAAAGCGTAGTGGACCCAGCTGCAGAACAGACGGTAATTACAGTAATCATCTGCACTGTAAGCCTGTTGAAAAATCTGATGAATGTGGGAAATATGGCTGACTTGAAGGGATATGAAGTGTTTAAGTTGACTCAAAAATGGATTTGGATTTATGGCCTACCTAAAATGTTGTGACAGAATTAGATCAGGAAGACAAGAGCCGAAATGGCCCATGTAATCAGCATTCCTCCCTTGTACCCCTTATGTCAGGTGTAAGATAAGCACAGGGCTATCATAAAAGCCTGGAGCTTTATAAAATCCTATCACAGGACGTCTGCAAAGCTTAGCCTATTTGATTGAGCAAGGTAGAGCATTTGTCAGGCGATATGGCCATTGCAACAGATGTCCTGACAGTGAGATCAGTGCTGATATCATGCAGCCTAGCAACAGCAGCTGCTAAGGATACCTAAGTGGAAATGAGGGAACTGGTCAACTCAGCAGGAGGTGCCCTCAATAGACAGCACAGATGTTTCTGATACGTTTTTAAATACATGGTGGAAAAGAGAGATGGTTCGCCAGCTTTGGAACATTAGAAGTCTGTTGTCTGCTCCCAAGTAGCTCCCAAGCTGTACTACTGAAAAGTGTAAGTGTAATGTTATGTTTTAAAAGTTAATGTTGTAATGTTGTGTTGTAAAGGTTTTTATTTAGATTGCAGCCAAATCTTATACAGTAGACCGTACGTGAAGATTTCTGGTCACTGTATTCATTAGGTGGTATTATGTTGCTGAGCTGAGCCTGGTGTCTTTACTACAGATGCAAAGATGATAATGGATTTGTATTACAAGGGTCATGTTAAAGCTTTGTCAGGTGTTGTTTTGAACAGATGGCGGAAAAACAATGCTTTAAACCAATGAATGAAACATGCTTCCAGGAGTAGAGGGTATGAAAATAAATATTAACATTGTAATTCAAACACACAGGGTGGGAACATAACTCCTCTGCTTTGTCAGTTGAGCTGTCCTCCAAACATTTACTATCGACAATGACTGAAAGTTTTTCCTCTCTTTCTGCATTTGACTCTTAAGCTGCAAGCAATAGTTGCAGGTAGATGGTTTCCGAATGAGAATCACTAACATTATGACTGCTCTTCTGGCCTAAACCTTTTCTCAATTACAAGAAAGGAATGTTATTAAAAAAATGGAATGAGTCAGTACACATGTACACAAGCAAGATTTATGGTTTAGGGGCATGTATTTAAAAAAAAAAAGTTTGTTTTGTTGCATACAATGACCCATATTGAAAAGTACAATGAATCAATTTTCATTTCTATGTCTATAGGAAGAATTTGGAGGCTTTGACCCCGTCATTGACAACAGAAGAATACAAAGCCCAGGAAAGACATTAATAGGTGAAGTACCTTTCACAACTCTTATTCCATGTCTTTCTTAATTCTCTATAATAAGCTCTTAATGTGTTGTAGAACACCCATATATTTTCTTATTTTTTTTATTGGATTGTTTTTTTTTGTTGGGTAACTGTAATTAAGATGTAAAAAAATAAAAAGCTTTGCTTGAATATGCAAGTTTCTCATTTTCTCAGACTTTAGAAATGCTTTGTTTTTTGTCAGGTCCTGAAACACCAGAAAAGAAGCCCAGAGGACGTCCTCCGAGAGCTCTGGCTGCACATAGGATTGGCCCAGGTGTTGAGACAGCCTCTTTGCCTGTCACTACAGAGAAGGTAAAACGACCACCAGGGAGACCCCTGGCTCTGGAGAAAGAAAAAGAGGCCGTCCTCCTGCTTCTTCCAGCCAGAGGAGCTGGCAACAAAGCACCCATGCACTGCCTGAAAATGGTCGGGACGCATCACAGGAATGCAGCTTTAGTCCCACACATCACAAGGACATTGTGGACAACGAAGACCAGGAGAAAAGGCAACTTCTGCTTGGGTCTGGGCAGCATCAGGGATCTGAGGCAAAGCTTCACAGAATCAGCCGGGAGTCCAAGGTGACCAAACTGAAAAGACTGCGTGATGTCAAACTGAACCCACTGAAGTCTAGGCTGAAGACCATTGTTAGGAAGGGTGTCCCAGTTCCTGGTGTGCAAAAACGGAAACGGGGCAGACCACC
This sequence comes from Chromobotia macracanthus, assembly GCA_036877525.1. Classification (NCBI taxonomy): domain Eukaryota; kingdom Metazoa; phylum Chordata; class Actinopteri; order Cypriniformes; family Botiidae; genus Chromobotia; species Chromobotia macracanthus. The sequence goes on along the minus strand of JAZGTH010000080.1, from coordinate 25,718 downwards.
TTCTGCTGAACGCCTCAAAGCTGAGGCTGCTGCTGCTGCTCGGGCTGCTAATGCCTCCTTGGTCCAGGAGTTGTCCTCCACAGCACCTGGGACTGGTAAATATAAGGCCTTCAGGGTTCGTCGGGTACAAGATTTGGGTCCCAGCACTCCACATGATCTCAAGCTCAGGGCTTCTCATACTGCTGATGAACACACTAGCCCAGATCCCCATGACTCTCCTGCAACAGTCAACCCCATAACGCCTTCTAAACTTGGGAGGCCATTGGGATTACGCCAGAGCCCTCGTCATATCAAGCCTGTTCGTGTTGTCCCGCCCTCCAAACGCACTGATGCCACCATTGCAAAGCAGCTACTGCAGCGGGCAAAAAAGGGAGCACAGAAAAAGAAACTATTGGGGAAAGAGGCTATAGGCACCCAGGGAGGTCTTGAAGGTGGGAGGCACAGGAGGCGAACACAGCTAACGAATATCAGGCAATTTATCATGCCTGTTGTAAGCACAGTGTCTTTGCGCATCATCAAGACTCCAAAGCGGTTCATTCAGGATGAGACCAGCTTCAGCACTCCACCACCACACATGAAAATAGCAAGACTGGACTCTGCGACATCTGCCTCGGCACCCCAACCCATAACATCATCTGCCCCTGCACTTGTTTCCACGGCTCCGGTCACATGTGGAACTGCTGCCACGCCAGGGGTGGGGCCTTGTGTTGACATTACCCCTCCTCCACCACCTCCTGTCTCGACTGCCAGTGCCACTGCCATTGCAGCTAATCTCCTTAACAGCAGCTGCAACAACAGTGCTAGCAATAGACGTTTCAGTAGCAGCGCAGCCTCATGTGGCTCCAGCGCTGTTTCGCAGCATTCCTCTCAGCTCTCCTCCGGTGAGTCGTCTCGCTCCAGCAGCCCAAGTCTTGACGACTCTTCCTGTGACTCGCAGGTCTCTGAGGGCACCCAGGCCCTCTCAGAAGAACCTGATCATTCCCCTGCCTTTCAGGGAGAGGCTGAGGCCAGCATGCACCCGCCATCACCACCATCTGAGCCAGAGCATGTAGTGCTGATTCCACACAGCAGGCGGGGTCGCAGGGGTCAGAGTCACAGGAGGGGGGCCTTAGTGGCACGAGGTAGGGGCAGCCTGATAAGTGGAAGGAAACAGACCATCATCAGCCCAGCCACTGGGGTTTTGATGTCCTCCGTTTCACAGCCTGTATCTCAACAAGCCTCTTCTACAGCATCCTCCTCCTCCTCTCCACCACCACCTCCTCTTCTCAGCGCTCCTCAGCCTCCCCAGGCAGCTTCAGCCAATACAGCTGAGCATCACTCCCATTCTTCATGGATGATGCCACATTCAGTTGCCCCCTTTCTGCCCACCCCTCCAATTCTCTCCAGCTCTCATGACAAACGTCGCTCCATATTACGGGAGCCCACTTTCCGCTGGACGTCATTGTCATCTGCAGAAAGTAAATACTTCTCCTCCGCCAAGTATGCAAAGGAGGGCCTTATTCGCAAGCCCACATTTGACAACTTTCGTCCTCCACCACTCACTGCTGAAGACGTGGGGCTCATGCCTGCAGGGTCTAGCGGAGGTGGCGTTGCACCAGGAGGATTCCCTGCACCAGTTGCTGCAGCTGGGGCTGGTACTGGTACCAGGCTTTTCTCCCCCCTGCATCATCATCATCGCCACAATCACCACCAGCATCCTTCATCACGGTTTGATACACCACTCCAAAAGCGTAGCCCTCTACTGCGCCCCCCTCTTTTCACTCCAAGTGCAGCCCACTCCCGCATCTTTGAGTCAGTCACCATCCCATCCTCCTCTGGTAGCAGTCCTGGCTCCCTGTCCCCTCTTCAGGCCTCACCGACATCAAACAAAAAGAGGAAGGGGTCTAAGTTCTCCCGTGGACAACCAAGGTCACCCTCACATTCAATGACTACCAGGAGCAGTCAGTCAGGAGGTCAAACAGGGAAAATCACCTCTGAACAATCCATGTTGAACAGTTCTGTTCCCAAAAGTGTGACTGGAAATTCCAGCCCATTGCCTGGAGTCGCAGTCAGTCCACTTGCTGCTAGTGCCTTAACTCAAGCTTTCAGCAGCTTTCCATCAGGCTCCATTGGTTTACCAAGCCATGGGGTTTCAGAAGGGCGACGAGCAGCCAAGGGTCTCGGTGTGAGTAGTAGTTCTGGTAGTTCACAGCTCTTTCCATTTTTTACACCCAGTCCTCAAGCTTCTGGAGTTACTGGAAAAGCAGGAAGGGAACGTAGTGTTTCTACTACAAAAGACATGGGTCCAAAGGAGAAGGACAGGGAGTCTGAGAAGAGTAGAGAGCGTGAAAAAGAAAACAAAAGAGATGGAAGGAAGGATTGGGATAAAAGAGGGAAGAACCTTTCATCAGAGGTTTCCCCCAATTCTACATCTAGCCTCTTTATGGCAGAGGCAAGGGATATTGAAGAGTCTTTTGCCCAGAAAAAAACACATGGTCGAAAGAAGTCAGTCACAGGTGACTCTGGTGCAGAGGCCTCTCCAAGTGACTCTGCAGCAGTGCAGCCAGCTGGGGCTTTGCCTTCCAAGGGTCGTCTTCCAAAAAAAGGCAGACCTTCTGAGAAAAGTGTTGAAACAGAGGGACTAGAGAGGGAGAAGGACAAGGAAAGGTTAAGTGCTCCTACCCAGACAGGGCAGTTGGGAAAGCCCCCTGCAACCTCATCGCTGGGCTTCATGTTGGATCGTGCTGAGAAACAGCCAGTCACAAACAGACGTGTTGTAGGACTGCTGAGAAAGGCTAAAGCTCAGCTCAATAAGATAGAGAAGAGAGAGTTACAATCTGGCAATCAGCCCAAATTGCAGGTATTTTCCTCATAACTGTTATTTCTTGTTTCTTGGTCTGTAAAAAGAATTAGACACAAAGCAGTTTCCATTTCTCTTTTGTCTTATTCAGGGTCAGGAGAGTGACTCCTCAGAGACATCAGTTCGTGGTCCACGCATAAAGCATGTGTGTCGTCGTGCAGCTGTAGCTCTGGGTCGCAACCGTGCTGTGTTCCCAGATGATATGCCTACCATTAGTGCCTTGCCATGGGAGGAGAGAGAAAAGATCTTGTCTTCCTTGGGAAATGATGGTGAGAAAACAATTTGATTGGTAAGAAAAGTGTTATTGCCTTTACTCAAAGTTAATGATGTGTTAATGATGCACTTTAATAGACAAATCTTCAGTGGCGGGGTCAGAGGAGGCGGAGCCACCCACACCTCCCATTAAGCCAGTAACAAGGCAGAAAACGGTCCAGGAGGCTCCACCCAGAAAGGGCCGGCGCTCTCGACGCTGCGGGCAGTGTCCAGGCTGCCAGGTCCCAAATGACTGTGGGGTCTGCACTAACTGCCTGGATAAGCCCAAATTTGGGGGACGCAATATTAAAAAGCAATGTTGCAAGTAAGTGTGAAAGTTGTATGCACTGGTAACTACAGTTTCAAAAGCTTTACTCCTCAAAGTGTAGTTTCCAGAAGGCTGTAACATGTATGTGCTTGTTTTGTCACAGAATAAGGAAATGTCAGAACTTGCAGTGGATGCCGTCAAAGTTCCTTCAGAAGCAAGCAAAAGGTAATTTTTCTGTAATTGCAATTTTAAAAGCTGGAGATGCTATTAACTTTGGTATTTATCAGTTAATTATCCTTTTGCATCAACTACAGGTAAAAAAGAAAAGAAGAGAAATAAATTGTCTGAAAAAAAGGATGCACATCACAAATCGCAGTGTTCTGAAGCAAGCCCCAAACCAGACCTTCCTACAAAGGATGACTCGCCTCGTAAGAAAAGCGAAACTCCACCACCTGTCCAGGAAGAGGACAAACAAAAGCAGACAGAGCCTACATCACCATCCTCACCACCCTCCTCCCCAAAGCACCCTCTGCTCTCTAGTCCTTCTGACGATCCCAAGCATTCTCAGGCCCCTTTAAGCTCAGCTTTGAGAAAAGAACGGAAGCATCAGGCCAGCCCTTCAGCCACTTCTCTGCATGCTGCCCCATCTTCTCCACCAGCACAATTCCAGCCGCCCTTGCAGCAACAAAGTAGTCAAGTGGCAGCAAAAAAGGAAGGCCTTGCAAAGTCCCAGTCCAATGAGCTCAAGAAGAAATCTCAGCAGCAGAATCAATCCAGCTCTGCCACAGACACAAGTAAGGAAAAGCCAAGAGGTGCACTGTATGTATGATGTATTATACTTAAATTAACTTAAGTATAGTTTTTGTTTTACATTTACAGTTCTACATTAGCAGACGCTTTTATCCAAAGCGACTCTAAAAAGGACGAGAGCATTAAACATTTTGTCTTAAGAACCTCTTACCCTCCTCTGACCCTCTGTTTTAAAATCATGTTTCACATTTTAGCATCTGAAACAAAGCAAAAGAAGCAGACCACTCGATGTATTCAACCACCCAAGCCTAAACCAAAAGAGAAGGCAAGCAGAGCTTTTAGGTCTTTCATTTTTGGATTTTTATGCACAAAACATTTTTAGAAGGTTTGTCTCTTTTCTCAACAGATACACACCAAACCTGACAGCAGTACTTTAAACTCCCAGCGCACTCCCTCGACTGGGGGCACGGCCGAGCAGAAAGCGCCCTGCGATGGAGTGCATCGAATCAGAGTGGATTTCAAGGAGGACTATGACATTGAGAATGTGTGGGAGATGGGTGGGCTCAGCATTCTCACCTCTGTGCCAATCACCCCACAGGTGGTGTGCTTTCTCTGTGCCAGCAGCGGTAACGTAGAGGTAGGCCGTCACATTTTTGATTTGTGCCGAAAGAAAGCACACACCGTGAGTGGGGATGTGTACTTATGGCTTGTTGTCTTTAGTTTGTTTTCTGTCAGGTTTGTTGTGAACCATTCCACCTTTTCTGCTTGGGAGAGACAGAGCGCCCCCATGAGGAACAGTGGGAAAACTGGTGTTGCCGCCGTTGCCGCTTTTGCCATGTCTGTGGCCGGAAGTATCAGAAAACCAAAGTAATAGTTCTGTTGTGATTCCATGTTGATCGGAGAAACGGATAATTATGTATTATAAATAGCTATAATAGACTTTAATAAATAGACTTTACATTTTTCTGAGTGAGACTACTGAAGAAAATGCCATTCAAGTAGACTTCAAAGCTCTGATGTAAAGAATCTTTAATATAATAAATCAAAGCCTGTGTCTGAGACTGTCTGAGGTGCTCTTAGCATTGGAATTGTAAAATTCTTCCAACATTAGCATAACCGATTTAAGCAGAACCTTCAGATATAAAGAAAAGTTTTGACAAGTATATTATGCCACAGATTTATGTCATGATTGTTAAATAGTTCTGTTTTTGTTATGATGGGCACACAATACAACTCTTTGTTATACTAGTTATATAAGGGTGTGATGCATTCTGATGGAATGGTTAACGAATAATGGAAAAATGTAATATTTAAAGCATGAGTCAGCTTGGATCTCGGATATTTTCCCGTCTCAAATTTTGTGGCTACATTTTTAACAACATCCTGATAAATGTCCTCATTTGGTATGTGCTGCTAAAAAAATACCTCCTTATGAAAATCAAAGACATGTCTGTTCTCTGGAATTATCATTTTCTTTTTGTACACTTTATTACTGGGTTGCAATGGAAAACAATTTGCAAGGTTCAGCTTATTTTATCCTAACGAGACTGTCTCAAAACCTTTAAAAATAGATGTAAAAGAACCATCTGACATGCACCCCAATTAAAAATTTTATCCTTAACATCATCTAGCAACTACTGGAGTGTGACAAGTGCCGAAACAGCTATCACCCTGAGTGCCTGGGACCCAACCACCCTACCAGACCCACCAAGAAGAAACGAGTCTGGGTATACACACACACACATTCAACCTTAGATGTCTGTAACATCTGTGTTTTTTTTTGTTTTTTTTTTTGCAGTATTTGCCCATAATTATTTTCCCCTCTGCCGCAGATATGCACCAAATGTGTGCGTTGTAAAAGCTGTGGGACCACTAAACCAGGGAAGACTTGGGATGCCCAGTGGTCACATGACTTCTCTTTGTGTCATGACTGTGCCAAACTCATTGCTAAAGGTCAGTAATGATCCTCCTTGTAATTTATTGTATGTATTGGGTAAACTGTGTGCAATCAATCATTTCTGCCTCCCAGGTAACTTCTGCCCACTTTGTAATAAGTGCTATGAAGACGATGACTATGAAAGCAAAATGATGACGTGCAGGAAGTGTGATCGCTGGGTTCATGCCAAATGCGAACGTTTAACCGGTTAGTTGCCGTTTTTCCAGATTACTCTAATCTTTGTCACATGACAGTACAGGATACCATGACCTTTATGGTAAATGGTAAATATTGTTTACTCAGGCTTATCCTTGCATGTGGTTGATTATAACTACTCATAGCTTTGGAGACAGAACCAAATGCCCCTAGTCTTAACACCTGCCTTATATTTAGATGACATGTATGAGGTCTTGTCTAACCTGCCTGAGAACACAGCCTACACCTGCATAAACTGCTCTGAGCACCAGCCCGCAGAGTGGCGCGATGTCCTGGAGAAAGAAATTCAGAAATCCATGCGTCAGGTTCTCACCGCCCTGCTCAACTCCCGCACATCTACTCATCTGCTTCGCTATAGACAGGTGAGCTTCCATCCACTAAAGAGAACCAAATGAAGATGTTCTCGACAGCCTTTTTGACTGTATTGCTAACTGATGACATTATCTTGTTTGTCCCAGGCGGTTATGAAGCCACCTGAACTGAACCCAGAGACAGAAGAGAGCCTTCCCTCACGCCGTTCCCCCGAGGGTCCTGACCCTCCTGTGCTGACAGAGGTGTCGCCACCAAATGATTGGCCTCTCGATTTGGAGTCTGTGGAGAAGAAAATGGATTCAGGATGCTATAAATCTGTTGTAAGAATTTTTAAATACTTTCTTTTGAATGCATATAGCAACAAGGTTGTATCTGTGTTGAAAAGATTGAAAGATTGTCTATTGCTTTTTGATCCTACAGTGCAGTTTGCATTTATGAATTTGGCAGATGCTTTTATATAAAGTGAGCTACGCTTTAATCAGTGCATTTAATCTGTACATTTTAATCAGTGTGTTCACTGGGAATGGAACCCACAACCTTTTCACCGCTAACACAATCAGTTGAGCTACAGTAACACCAGTGGAAATCTGATACTGGTCACATGCATGAGAGGTGTAATTTTCTGCTCCACTATCTGCTCCTCTGTTTCAGTTGGAGTTCAGTGATGACATTGTGAGAATTATCCAGTCAGCTTTCAATTTAGATGGAGGTCAGATTGAGAGCAGGAAGGCCAACAGCATGATCAAGTCCTTCTTTATTCGGGTGAGATAGAACTAGTGGACACACAAATCCAAAATGGAACATCTCACAATTCTACACTATTGTTGCTGATGGCACTGTCACTGTTATTCGTTACAGCAAATGGAGCGGATTTTTCCGTGGTTCAGAGTAAAGGAGTCCAAGTTCTGGGAGACGCACAAAATCTCTCCCAAGTGAGTTTTTCCCCTGTGTATCTCCAACTGCCTTTCAATTTGTGTGCTGTTTTCATTTTGACTTTCAACATTTTGGTACACAATTTAAAATGTTGCATTTTAAAATTTCTAAAACAAATGGAGATTTAAAAAACGTTGTTGACCTGAATAGTAAGGCTAGTTAAGCTAGCGAATAAGGTCTGAACATGGCAAAGCTCACAGTCAGGTGTCTGTCTATTTTTGCTCTGTACTCTAGAGCAGAAATATCACTTTCCACAGGGAATACAGCTTGTATGGTCTAATTCTATTGTTTGAGGTTGGCAGGCAGTGTCACATTTCACATGGGTGCTTTGACAAGTCTTGCGGTCAGTCTTTGGTTTATTTGTTTGTAGACTTCATTTGTTATCATGAATTATTAAGAACAGTACAAAGTGTTTTATATTTCCATAGGTGCCTGATTAAATGCTCTTTAAATAGAAGGCAACGATTATCATTACTTTCTTTTACAAGTGAGATTGTAAGCTTTTGTTTATACTGTATAGCACAAGAAGTCTATTTATCTAAATCAATTGTTCTTTGAAATATTGCTCTATACAGATAACCTGATATGTGAATGAAGTTATCAGACACTAATGTTACATATCAAAGCCATGGATAACTACACAGTGTCAGGTTTCTGTCATTTTGCAGTAGTGGACTGCTTCCCAATGCTGTGCTGCCCCCTTCTTTGGATCACAATTATGCCCAGTGGCAAGAGAGGGAGGAGATAGCCCGGGCTGAGCAACCTCTGCTCATGAAAAAGATCATTCCTGCTCCCCGACCTAAGGCCCCTGGAGAGCCAGACTCGCCAGCGGCACCCCCGCCCCCACCTCCACTCCCCAAGCTTACCCATGGTAAAAAGCTCATTTTAAGTCCTTTAAGTATTGTTTCAGTGGAATACAATTTATGTTTTGGACATTTTCAGTCTAAAGAGAGATGTTTAAAAAATGATAGTATTGTGTTCAGACCTGAGTCATGAAGACAGCCCTGAGCGCCTCCCTCCCCCTGGTGTTGGTGACGACAGACGGTGTGCGCTTTGTCTGAATTACGGAGATGAGAACACAAACGTGAGTCATCAAACACCAGAAAAATACTTTAGAAAGTAAAGATGTGGGCTGATTATTGTACTTTTTATTGTACTTTATTGTATTTTTTCCAGGACTGTGGGAGATTGCTTTATATTGGCCAGAATGAGTGGACCCATGTAAATTGTGCACTGTGGTCATCAGAGGTGTTTGAGGATGTTGATGGTTCTCTCAAAAACGTCCATATGGCTGTCAGCCGAGGCAAACAGCTGGTACACAATATGCCATGTGTCATGTTTGTGCATTGAGTTGAAGTGCTATAATATACCATTATACCAGTATTCTTTGGTTACCAAATGTTACTAAAAATGTTTTTGGCCACTAGTTTTTTTTTTTTTTTTCAAACAAATAGACTGCAATAGACTGCAATCATGCTTTGTTTTCACAGCGTTGTGAGAGCTGTCACAAACTCGGAGCCACTGTGAGTTGTTGCCAGAGCTCCTGCAGTAGTAGCTACCACTTCATGTGTGCGCGGCAGCAGCAGTGTGCCTTTTTAGAGGACAACAAAGTTTACTGTCACCGTCACAGAGCTCTGATAAAGGGCGGGGTAAGGGATGATGCTCTTTTATCAGTAAGTCACACTGTTAACAATAAAGGTTCTTCACTAGGAGTGTAACAATATTCACAACTGAACAGTAATTCTGTAATTTCATAGTCAGCATGAGTGAATCAGCACTCTCTCTCACTGTGCACGTGTGCAGGGATCTGTGTAAAGAAGTGCGTTCTTGCTTATCTCTGAACGTAGATCACTATGTAAAGCTGATAGTTTTAAAGTTTCCTGCCCTTTAAGTAAGTTGAGACACCAACACCTTTCATAAGACTTAAATCATACTCTGTGATCACAATTATATAGTGCGTTGTCACTTATGCATATATTCATAATTTATGAGTAGTTTTTTATGAGATTCAAAACTGAATCTCATAAGATACAAGCCAAAAATGATTCTTCTGTGGCATTGTGAGGGACCTTGTTTTTAACTAATGATTTTGTGTCTGTGTTGCGTGGTGTCAGATTTACTGCAAGTAACAACCTATCTTACAGGTGGTGCCAGAGTCAGGCTTTGAAGTGACTCGGAGGGTCCTTGTAGACTTTGAGGGAATCAGTCTGAGAAAGAAGTTTATTAATGGGCTTGAACCAAACAACATCCACATGATGATAGGTCTGTATGTCTTAGGATGTCCCATTGATAAGTATTTGAACAAACCACATCATAAAAATTAAATGTCCCTTTTTTGGTACAGGGTCTATGACCGTTGACTGTCTTGGTATGCTAGCTGAAATATCAGATTGTGAGAAGAAGCTGTTTCCTGTGGGATACCAGTAAGTTTGTGAAATTAAGTGTTCGGTAATTGTTCAGTTAAAAATGGCCAATTCATCTAATATCTTGTTCTGTTTACCCAGATGCTCAAGGGTGTACTGGAGTACTTTAGATGCCCGCAAGCGTTGTGTCTATAAATGTAGAATTCTGGTGAGCCGACAATCTGTGACAGAAAATATTAATAACATCACGTCAGTTCATGAGGAGAACCACACAGTGGCTCATAGTCTTCCACCTGTATCAGGTAAAAAGATTCAATAGGCATTTTATGGTCCTGATTCTAACATTTGCTAGGATCTTTAAAGATTTATCCTTTTTTAACATTTCAGCTGAAGTGGATGTTGCTTTGCCTGGACCCACAGATTCCACAAATCTGCAGAATGTGCCTTCCATGCCAAAACCAAGGGTTTGTTTTAGAAATAGACACCCCAGCTACCCACCATGTCATCGTTCTTCTGCTACCAGACCACTTCCCTCCCCAGGTATTAGTTACATAAATACATATATTTTAAATTTTCCTGAAATAAAACGACTTTAAAAGCTATAGTGATTTTTATTTTTATTTTTTCCAAATTTTGTTTTTTCTCATTAGATGGTTTTACCAAGTCAACTCATGAGATTGTGACTGTGGGGGACCCTTTGCTAAGCTCAAATCTGCAAAGCATCGGATCTCGTCGACACAGCACCTCCTCTATTTTCCCTCAACCAACAAAGCAAAAGGTTTCCTCCCCTCCACAGGCAGTGGAGGGGAGGAATTTGGTCAGACAAGTATTTGGTCAGACAAGTAATTCATCTGCCACCTCCCTGTCTACAACCCCTAAAGGACCTCTAGCCAGGGACATGGAAAAAATAAGAGCACCATCTGGAGAAAGATCTCGCAGTCAAGAAACTAATGCAATAAACAGTGGCGCACAACGTCGCCTTAGTTTTGGTTGTACAGAATTAATAGATGGTAGCAAAGACGTAACCAAAAAGCAATCCGAGGGTGAAAATTTGAAATCATTGCAACCAGCTAGTGTAAGTCAGGTGTCACCACCTCTTGGAACTGCAGTTTTGACAGGACATCAGAGAGGAAGTGGCAGTCTGAGAACTGAGAAAGGGAAACAAACCACAAAAGATACTGACCTTCCAGCTGGAGTCACTTTTTCATCCAGTCATCCACTTGCCACTCTTCCAAAAGACAAAGCTAATCCTGTTAAAGAAGGAAATGTGACACCTGTGGCTGCATCAAACGACACAGGAAATACTGGGTTGCCTCAGTCGGTTTACAATAAAAGTGGAGGTAGGAAGTCCCATGATTGTGTGTCTGGCCCAGCTCCAGCAGCTGCAATGAAGCCTCTGTGGACATCTGGTGCCAAGGTTGGGGAGGAGGACATAAAGCGTGGCTTCCAGGCAGGTCCTGCCATGACTGCTGCTCATGGAACTTCTAGCACCAAAGAAAAACCCTCCAAAGCTAAAATGAATGTGAGCAGAGATGTTTCAAAAAAAAGAAAAGAGACTCCTCAAAACAGAAACCCAGTTCTTAACAGCAACTCTAAAAGCAGTAATGTCAAAACTCAAGCTGAAGGTCCACCTTCACACAACAGTAGCAATAAAGTCACAGCACTGAGCAGTAACACAGTTTCTGGCACAGTGGAAGTCAATAAATTTGATCAAAAGGAAGGGGAAAAGCCATTAAAGTCCAAAGAGAGATTTAGTCTTGAGAAAAAGCATAGTTCAGCAATAGAGGCCATTCAGCCGACAGCAGGAGTAGAGAGAAGTATTAGACCATCACAGGTACACTCTAAATCAAGTAAGGAAGTTGTTTCAGTTGAAAAGAAACACACAGAGAGGCTGCCTCTAATGTCTCAGAAAATGGATCCTAATGGAACCAAAGCTGTCAGTATATCCTCTAACACAAACCCATTCACTTCTGTTACCTCTGGCAGCCAGGGCCACCAAAGAAGGTCCTCTCGAGCAATGGTTTTCTCCCCATCTGCAAGCTCAGAGAGCTCAGAGTCAGACAGCCACATCCATGCAGATGATTCAGAGGAGCATCATATGGACCACCGGTGTGCTGATGAAGGGGAGGACCATCATTTAGAAGAAGGCAGTGTGGATAAACACCATGAGGAGGACAGTGATGGTTCAGCAGGTTCAGCAAAGCGCAGGTATCCAAGGCGGAGTGCACGTGCTCGCTCTAACATGTTCTTTGGACTAACCCCTTTCTATGGCGTACGATCATATGGTGAGGAAGACATACCCTTTTACAGCAGTGGGGAATTCTCTGTGAAAAAGCGGACTGGAAGCAGCAAACGCTCAGCTGAAGGACAAGTAGATGGAGCAGATGATATGAGCACATCTTCCTCAGCAGACAGTGGAGAGGATGAAGAGGGAGGAATTGGTTTAAACAAGGACACCTGCTATTATAACTTCACACGCACCATCATAAACCCTAACTCTGGTCTTCCACCGATTGCTGGTATTGATCAGTGTTTAGGAAGAGGATCACAGATCCACAGGTTCTTGAGGGATCAGGCAAATGAGCATGAAGATGAGAGTGATGAGGTGTCAACTGCAACAAAAAATTTGGAATTGCAACAGATTGGTCAGCTGGATGGTGTGGATGATGGGTCTGAGAGTGATGTTAGTATAAGCACCAGCAGCACAACCAGTGCTGCCACTTCATCCACACACAAAAGTTCTACGAAGAGGAAGGCTAGGGAAAGCAGAGCAGACAAACTGAGTATTGACTCAGGGAAAGAGGCAGAGAATTCCACAAGTGGAGGTTGTAACAGTCGTGATAGTCGTAAAAATCAGAAGGATAACTGTCTACCGTTAGGGAGTGTGAAAACACAGGGGCAGGACCCTCTCGATTCTCAGTTGTCACTCACAACAGATCTTCTTAAATCTGACTCTGATAATAACAACAGTGATGACTGTGGTAACATCTTGCCCTCTGATATTATGGAGTTTGTGCTGAACACCCCCTCAATGCAGGCTTTAGGACAACAGTCAGAAACTCCATCGACTGAACCATTCTCTTTGGATGGGAGTTATGGGGTGGATGTTAACCAAAGAAAGGATATGCTATTTGAAGATTTCCCTCAGCCATTACCTAATGCTGAACCTGTAGAGAGTGGGGTGAACACCTCAATCGCTGTGGAAGAGCCCTATGGTCTTCCTCTTGAGCTGCCCTCTGACCTGTCTGTGTTAACAACGCGAAGTCCCACAGTAAATAACCAAAATCATGGCTCACTTATCTCTGAGACCTCAGAGCGCACTATACTGGCTCTTGCCACAGAGGAATCAGAAGATAAAAAAAGTGGAAAGAAACAGAGAGCAGGACCTACTATACCAAGTAAAAGCCCACAGGACAGTTGTGGAGATTCCCAGGTTCAAGAAGGTCACATGACTCCAGAACATTTCATTCCTGCATGCATTGATGGTGACCATATTTCAAGTCCTGGAGTAACACCTGTGGGAGAGACAGGGAGCCAAGATCTGACAAGAACTACTAGCACACCAGTTTTACCTAGCTCACCCACTGTGCCTCTCCAGAGTCAGAAATTCATCCCTGCAGCCACAGTTAGCTCAGGTCCTGCTCCAGTTGCAGGCTCTGCTGTTCAAGCTACTTCCTCTCAATTAAAACCTGCCCCAGAGAAACTGATAGTGCTCAACCAGCATCTGCAGCCACTCTATGTATTGCAAACCCTTCCCAATGGTTTAACTCAAAAGATCCAGATTGCACCATCTGTTAGTGGAACAGGTGTCATGAATACTAGTGCTCCTGTCTTGACAGGCCTCAGTGCTGGCATCTCCACCTCTCAGTCCATTTTTTCTGCTGGTGGCAAAGGGTTAGTGCCTGTATCTCATCACCCACAAATTCATGCATTCACTAGCACCACTCAGGCAGGTTTCCAACCAGTCATTCCAAGCACCACATCAGGCCTCCTAATAGGAGTCCCCTCTCATGATCCACAGATTGGTGTGACTGAGGCAGGACATAGACATGATCATGCTTCTAGTGTTGCCATGGTATCCAGTGCCTCATCCACCACTACAACTCCTACCATGGTCCCCTCTGTTCATGGCAAGAAACGCCCCATTTCCCGTCTTCATACCCATAAAAGCAAGAAACAGGCACGTCCAAAGACCCAACCCACTCTTGCTCCTTCAGATGTTGGGCCCAACATGACTGTCATAAACCTCTCACCTTCACAAATTGCTGCAGGAATTTCTGCTCGGCCAGGCCTGATGGAACTGGGAACTCTGACCACAACTACCATGCCTCATCGCAAAATTCCCAACATTATAAAAAGACCAAAACCAGGGGTAATGTACTTAGAACCTAATCTCCTACCACAACCCATGCCCATTTCTACCACAGCCCAGCCTGGCATGTTAGGACACGATTCTTCAACTCATCTTCTGCCATGTACTATGTCAGGGATCAACCCAAATCAGTCAGTTTTGAACGTGGTGTCAGTGCCTCCAAGTGCACCTGGAAACTTTATGGGAGCCAGCTCAGTATCGCTGAGTGCTCCGGGTCTCATCAGCTCTACTGACCTTACAGGATCTATAAGCAACCTGCTTATCAAAGCAAACCCTCACAACCTGGGCCTTACAGAGCAACAGATGGTTCTTCATTCAGGAACTCAGATGATGTCTCAACTTACTAATCCGGCACAGACCTCCATAGCCAGCAGCATTTGTGTTTTCCCCCCAAACCAAAGCATTAGCATGCCTGTCAAACAAGAGGGCAATGTTCATCTTCAACACCCAATCAGTCGAGTCCTGGCAGATAAACCTGTTGACCCAAGTTCAAGTTTGGCAGGTCAGGTGGCTCTTGCCCCTAATCCAGTTTCACAAGACCTGAACAAAGGTCATCTACTTGGAGTCCTGAAGCAGAGCTCACGAACCCCTCCCATCTCACGACCACTGCATCAGCAAGAGTCTTTAAAATTACCTGCTCAAGGTGCCTCCACAGCTGTTGGGAAAGGAAAGCAAAAGGCTAAAAGACCTCGAATGAGCTCCGATAAAAGCACTGGAAAGAAGCATAAGGGGCTTAAGTCAGAAACAACAACTGTTGACACCTCTGCGATCCAAACCTCATCTTTCACAAGGTAAGGACCTAATATTTAATAATGCATTTAGGTTTTGGTTGATTACAGAAAAGTGTTTAAAATGTGCATCTGTTCTAGGGACTGGGAACTTTCATCACCTGAACCAATGGATATAGGGCAGTCTAATGAAAGTGGTTCAAACAAGAGGTAAATGAGTACAAAAACTAAAACGATCTGAACATTTTTCATTGTACTTGATTGTATCTTAGTTAATTCACAATTTGTTTTCTTCATAGTGATTCTGTCACTGTGTCAGCTGATTCCTCTTCTCTTAAACATAAGAGCATAGCCACTCATGATAAGCAACCAAAGACTGGTGGGTAAAGCATTTTACACTTTCAGTTCAGAAAGCTACTGTAATGAATATATACTTTTCTGGAATTTACGTCTAAATAGTGTTTAACAAATTCTCCCCTCTACCCCGCACTCACACCCCCTCCTCTATACAGATCTGCCCAGTAAGAGTGATGAGAATGCATCTGAACCTTTCTTAGTGGAAACACCGGATCAGAGGAACAGTGGGAGAGAATCTGTGGACTACAAACCCAAGAAAGGGCTCATGTTTGAAATCTGCAGTGATGACGGATTTCAGATTTGCTGTGAAAGCATTGAGGGTGAGCTGTAGATCAGTTATAGATCCAGTATGAAGTGTCATGTTCATTGTTTTAATAATCATAAAAAGCGTGTGAACACGGCAGTAGTTCACGTTGTTCTTGTAACAGTAGGCTTGTGGGTGTGTCAATTTAAATTTAATTCTTGAAGTTTTTGCATTCATTTAATTTCATGTTTCAAATTCCTGTGTATTTTCAGAGGCATGGAAGCATCTGACAGATAAGGTACAAGAAGCTCGGTCCAATGCTAGACTTAAGGCCCTTTCATTTGATGGTAAGAGCATGTTTTGAAAGATTGAAGAACATGAAAGATTGTATCTAGATTATTTCATGTCTTGTGTTCTTTCAGGAGTGAATGCGTTGAAGATGCTGGGTGTGGTTCATGATGCTGTCGTATTTCTACTGGAGCAGCTATATGGAGCCAGGCATTGCCGAAACTACAGGTTCCGTTTCCACCATCCTGAGAAGCCAGATGACCCTCCCATCAACCCTCATGGATCTGCCCGTGCTGAGGTGTACCACAGGTTTGTATATTAATTAATTTAACCCACAATTAGGTTGTTGGTGAGGATGAGTATACAGACCCATCCATTCCATGTTATGCCTGATAGTCATTCGTGAATACGGAAGTTTCTATTTGTAGGAGATCGGTTCTGGACATGTTTAATTTCCTCGCATCCAAACACCGTCAGCCTCCTGAATACAACCCTCAGGAGGAAGCTGATGAAGAAATGCAGCTGAAATCTGCTCGGTGAGTCACCTTACTGACATTGTTCTTTCCTTTCCTGTTTGGACCGAAGAATAACAACACCTGTTATTGTTATTTTTGTTCCCGTCACAGACGGGCCATCAGTATTGACTTTCCACTGCCAATGAGGTTCCGGCACTTAAAGAAAACGTCCAGGGAGGCTATAGGTGTCTACAGGTATGAACACTTTACATTAGGGCTGCAAGAAATAAAAAATAGTAAATGTGCATATTGCAATATGCATTTTTGCAATGGTTTGCAATAACTAAAAGATTTTGATACTTCAAAAAGTTCTGTACAACTACAACATACATATAATTATGTTATAATTTTAATCTTTTCTTATATTGAGTAAAAATTGGTTGGTCTGAAGAATAAAAACAAAAATAAACCTATGTGCCAATTTTTTGCATATTATTGAAGATAACTGTGTATTTCACAGATCAGCCATACATGGCAGAGGTTTGTTCTGCAACAGGAATATTGATGCTGGAGAGATGGTGATCGAGTATTCTGGGAATGTCATTCGCTCTGTCCTCACTGACAAACGTGAGAAATACTATGACGGCAAGGTAGAAAACCTCACACAGCAATGCCTCATGGTCTATTAACTGCAGTGTTACCAGTGTTCCTTAAGGATTGTTGTTTTTATTTTGTTATATTCAGGGCATTGGCTGCTACATGTTTCGTATTGATGACTACGAGGTTGTGGACGCCACCATGCATGGCAATGCAGCGCGTTTCATTAACCACTCCTGCGAGCCCAACTGCTACTCCCGAGTGGTCAACGTTGATAGTCAGAAGCACATTGTCATTTTCAGCCATGCGTAAGATCTATAAAGGCGAGGAGCTCATTACGATTACAAGTTCCCCATTGAAGAACCAGGCAATAAGCTGCCTTGCAACTGCAGGGCAAAGAAGTGTCGCAAGTTCCTCAATTAAAGGCAACTCACAACCTAAGACCAACTGTGAAATGCTTTTAGGAGTGTATACTTTCAAGGGAAGAGACTTTTAATGTTCAGTTATTGAAGCAGGCTCAGGTTATCAGAGGGTTAATGGTATTGTGCCTCTTAAGTTGTTTGACTTTAAAGAAAAGCAGAGTCACACCAGAGAGGATTGTCTTTATGTCCTTTCTATTAATGCCCAATTTAAGAGATTAGTGCCCCCCTCATTTTTAACTTTTGTATATGATCTTTTATTTGTTTTTGTTATGTTTTTTAAGAAGGTTATTGTGAACCATTTTAAATTTGTAATAAGAGTCTGGCCTGCCCTTACTTATAAGTGACAAATTACTCAAACATTGCCACATTGTTTCATTTTCACCAAAGTGCAATTTTGGAAGGGAAAGATTTTGTCTTTTTAGACTGAGGAACTGCAGTCAATACACAATCCTCTTGTTTTTAGCCTGACCTGTTTAAACATCTCTCCCTTTTTGAATGTACATTGAAGCCTTCAGAGCATCCATGGTCATCCTTGCCACACTGGGCCTGATTCTCTTGGAAGACACTGTAAATATCAGGTATTCAGAGATGATTAAGGGGAAACACTAGGGGGAGCAGTGGTCCCAGAAATGGATCATGTACAGAAAAATGGTAAATGTTCGTTTTGTCAATGTTAGAAGAAACCAGTAAATATACTGTGTTTGTGATCTGAAGAGTAGGCAAAGCAAAGCAAGTGAGTTTTTGTGAGTTTCAGGGGCTGGCTGGGCTGAGATCCTGGTGGACTGACAGCCAATGGACCACAGCAATTTCTGAGGTCTGGGGGGGATTTCATCTGTTTAGGGTGTTTTTTAATTTGCTATCAATTTTAATAGTAATTCAGAGGGAGAGTAGCTAAATCGCATTTTATTGCAGAAATTATCATGCGCATGTACGGCTTGTTGGATTTAATTGATCCTGGCTATACCCAGTTCATTTATTGTGTCTTAGCAATAGGGGGATTATTTCTCCCTAAGCCCTTAGTTGTGTACGAAATTTATAGGGTAGTGTTTATTTTGAGGCAGTTTAAAATTTCATCATTGCTTTCTTTCTTGTCACTGATGGAGAAGTATCATTCATTTAGTATGTATATAAAATATTGTATATTTTTTCTATACAAAGGACAAAAGAAGCACTCATTGGTGAATAGCACTTAACAATTGTATTTATATTTTTAATAAAGCATTGTATTTATTTTATCAACATTTTTGTAGGAAATTGTAGAGTTGTACAACACTAATGCTTTGTCCAGACATTTTTTATAGTGCTGTCTCTTTGAAAGATTTTTTAGTTAATATTTTTGTAGGCTGAATGTTTTTCTTTATCTATTCCAAAGAAGCAGTTCCCACAAAATGCGGTCCACCAGTGGCTCACATTGCCAACCCAAGTCAAGCATGGATATTTCATAGTGCAGGTCTAGTGAGCTGTGAAGAACTTGAGGAGTCAAGTGTGGATATCTGTGTGCCAGCCTTAAAATCACATTTAGGAACAGCCCACCTTCTCTGTAAAGGCCCTCTTTACGATTTGTAAATTTTTACACTTTTCGAAAGTGTAAAAACGTCTAAACTGATGTGTCAAGTCGTTCACCGCCATCTAGCAACTGACAAGTTCCAAAGTTTATTCCATATATTTTGTTATATCAAAATATTTTCTTAGAGATTGGTTTAATGCAAGGAATTTGCCACAGAGGCTTTTCCATGTAAAACTACTTTTAAAGCACTATATGGAGGAATCAGAGGGCTCTCTGGTGTTCCTCATGGTCTTGTGCACTGAAGATTAGTCGTCTTCCCAGTCTTCTTTAACACATGTTGCCTTGGCACTGCGGCTCCAGCTAGCCATTAAATGCACATTATGTGCTTGTATCATCGTTCCTTTCTCTTTAAAATGGAGGCCCCGCCCTCTTATTTCCATTTGTGCCCTTTAAAGGGCTGAAGCTTTGTTTGACCCCTGTTTAGATAAGGCAGCAATTACGGCCATTTTTTTGAGGTTCTGTGGATTGTTCTTCCTTGGTTCTTTTAGATCAGAAGTTTGGTGCCTTCTAAGTAAATTTATTTTATGGAAAAATTTTGTTATGTGTTACAACTTGTCTGGAAAGTCTAGACCTTTGTTGGTTTACCAGAAAGAAAATCTGTACTATGGGAAATAAGTTATTGTATATGGAAACAAAGCTGTTTAACTAGGGCACAGGTTCATTTTATGAGTAAACAATCCACTTGAAATTTGACTGTATCATTTTGTTTTTCATGAAAAGTTTTGATGCTTTTTTTTTTTAAAGGGATGTGTAGCACGAGTGTGTGGATGGTATTGCAGAATGGCTTGGGATCTGTGAATACCTCTAGACAAAGCTGCTTAGTGCAAATGTGGCTTCCTTAGTCAGCCACTGTTAAGGCCAGTTTCTCTGTCTCATTGCCTCGTATGTTTCGCCTAATACATGTCTTATTTTTTTTTCTCGGCCACTGCAGACCACCCCCCACTGTACCAAGGCTGAAAACATTTGACATTTCCCAGCATTTCAGTTTTGACTATGGCACTGAAGATCAGTAAAATTCTGTATGTCACCTTACATTTATCATTTGTTGGCTGCTGTATCAAAGCCTCGTTGTTTTATGTGTGTTTGTTTTGATAAGTTTATGGAATTGTGGTTTAGCCATCTTTTTCAGGGATACTCGGGTCCTGACCGACTTTCCTCTCGCCCGGCAGCCCTGTGGAACAGGGATGTGCTGAATTCTGCAGCTTGGCCGTTGTTGAATGTATTCTAGATTTTATGAATTTATTTCATTCATTTTTTTCTCCAAAAAGAAAGGCTGGGAAGATACGGGACAAATTTGTATTTCATAAAACAGGAGGATTACACAGCAGTGGCAATTTTTGCAGGGTTAAACAGAAGCTATCGCTCAGTCTAACAAAAGATTTTTATTTTAGTAATATATTTTCTTTTGTAATGCAGATACTAATCCTAAGGGCTTTGTAATAGACTCCTGCACAGACATCAGTACAACTTCAGACACTCCATAAACCGGTGTGATAGTGCTCAGTCAGTCAGTCAGTCAGACAGTCAGTCAGTCAGTCAGTGTTGCAGAAGCAGATATGCTCTGTTGTCCTGGACTTTACTCTTCCACACCACGCATGTGGTACCACACCTTCTGTAATTATAACCTACAAAATATACATATACACAAAATATACATGGCTATATATATATAAACTAAACTTGTATGAATAGTAACTTGTACTTCAGTATCTACACAATATACGGAATGGTCAGACAAACTTAGTTACAGTAGCAAACAGCAACTTCATAATGGTTAATTGCAATGTTCAGTGTATAATCTATAATGGTTTTGTGTTACAGATAAACTTTAAAGTAACTAATGTGCATCATTTTAATATCAAGATCAAGTACCAGTTTTTCTGTGCCTGTGTAAGTTCCTTCAAGCGGAGCATTGCGGTTTTTCTTTTATTTTTTAACTTTTTGGAAAGGAGCGGTATTTATATTATGAAACAAGTTCATGTTAAATGTGGTTGTAAACTTTGAGCATTGATATTTTGTTTGCTTTTGATGGTGTAGTCTGCTTTGTTTTACTCTGTACATTTTTAACAGTTTGTGGACATCAGGAGAAAGTTTCTTCTTTCCTGAACCAGTTGTGTCACCTATACCTCTCTATCCTATTGGGACTTTTAAGTTGTACTTTTTCCTTATGTGATGATCTGTAGTAAGTAATGGTAACCATTCTATTTATTTATTTCTGCAAACTTTGAGACCTCTAGATGTACACTGAGGTAAGGTGTCATATTTGCTCCCTCTGAGAGCAGGCAACACAGCTCCAAGTTTATGGAAATGGCTTGTGGTTCACTTTTGTACAGAAATGTGTTGCGGACCATCTTAGGTACTTCAGGGAGTGAGAGAGGTCTGAGCCTTGAGACGGGACGGTTTTCATATGTTCCTCTTGGAGGACTCAAGTTTTCCTTTGTCTTAAGAACACTTTCCTGTAGCTTCAAGAATTTCATGTTGATGTTAGTGCTGACAGTTTAAGATTTTATGTTTTCTCTTGAGTTTTTCCCCATCAGTGTTTTACCATTTACAAAAATGAAGGAAATTTTTAATCCTAAACATAGTCAACCACAAACTAAAGGATGAATGTATAATGAGGAAAAAATTGTACATAACTGTAAAAAGGAAAGTTTCTAATCATGTTTATTTTCTATGCACTTTTTTATTTAAGTGATAGTTTAAATAATAAACATGTCTTGTTTACTCAAAGTTGTTATCTTGTCTTTAAACCCACACAAACTAAAGTATATGATCCCTGTCAGATCCCCTTCTTTGTCTTTTTCAGTAAAACATTCACGGCAAGAAATTAAAAAGGTGTCGGGTTCATACAGCTGTTCGAAATGAAGCCCTTGAAACCTAACAGATACTAAAGAGCCACTTAGGGTTTCACTAAAGTAGTTCAGTTTTTGGGAGTTATTAGACCAATAATGGAAATTACAAGGCTAGAGATTTGATATAAATGGGCACAGATACCCCTAACAGGGAAGCTGTATCCTCATAATAAAGCTCGTGAAAATGTAACCAGAACCATGTGTCAGTGGCACCCGTAATATAGCACCCCCTCCCATTTTCCATTCTTGGTTTTTGTACGTTTTCACTGCTCATTCAAATGTACTGAGAACTACCATATACTTTTTAAATTCAAAGAGTATTTTGTCTCTTGATGTGGTGTGGACTCATTTACATGAAGTTACTATGCCGATTTATCACTGACATCCTTTAAAAGTGGTTTGTTATTATTCTCACGGCCTTTAAAGCAGGAATAGTTAAATATCCCAGTAGACCACAGAACTCTGATCCCTGAATGCTTTTGTTCTTGAAAATTCTCCACAATAAAAATGGCATTCTGTCATTATAAACCCCAGACTAATTAATTACACACTGGGCTCACCAGACTGTGCACTGGTGCCCAGGACCACATCACTTACTCTCTAGTGTATCGGATAATATTTACCCATCTGAAGTTGGACAAGCTACAAACATTCGGTCTCCATCTTTTGGACGCTCCCTCTTTCTCCCTCCCCATCTCCCAGTCTCCCTCTTTCTAACTGGCTTCCAGTGACTTGCCCTTTCCTCTGAAGACTAGCAGTGCTCATTTTTTCCCAGACTCTTTGGACAGCACAGACAAGAGGGGCTTCACTTCTCGATTCTCTTTTGGCTGCTCAAGACTGTCAATCCAGTGAAATATAAGAAACCTAAATGGTGAGTTTTATTCTTTAGAACTTTTTGCAAAATTCGGTCATTATTCGGTGGGATTATGAAAGAAAATATTGTTTTTACTAAAGAAGTGTAAAAAACAGAGCTTTGTTTATATAGGCAAATTCTTTACAGTTTTTCAAGAGAATTCTATTAAGTCTAAAATTTAGACACTTTAGACACAAATATAGTTTGTTATAGCTGTTTATACCTGTTTTCTATTAAAGATTTGTCACCTATAATGTGCTTTACTATGCAATAGCACTGCTGAGTAAAAAAGGTGTGTCTGTTGTGAAAGCATGTGACAGAGTGTTTTTGTTATTACTGATGACTATGATCTCAGTGTGGACAAGATAGAGTTTACTGTTATTTGTACTAACTTCTGAAACTTGGTGAAACTGAAAAAACATTTCTTAAGACCAAACAATTTAATTATTGCCCGTTGATTACAATGTTTTCACATGTTCATGTTTTAACATAACCACAGAGGGAGAAAGCAGAGACTTCCTTATTGATTGTTTTTGTGCTAGAGTGTTAATATAGCAATCTTGTGGGATTTCATTTAATAGCTGATAGTGATAATAGGCTGAAATATGAATGTGAAGCATGGATAACAGCATAACAGCATGGATAAACTCGCTAGTTTTGTATGCAGCTCAATCCAGTAAATTGACAATGGAATGATGGTATTTGTTTTGTGCTTTTTGGCAGCTCCTTCCAATCATTTCCTAACATGGTTTAAGATTTGAGCTGCTCACAGCATCGAACAAAATACATAAACACAATTTTGAGAGAGAACAAGAAACTGTCCAGATGTCCTAAACAGATGTTTCTCTTGAATTAAAAAGAGGCATGTTAACTGATTATACAGCCCTTAAAAGAATGTTTTGGTGGGTCTGGTTGTACCTCTCAACATGAGCCATCAGCAGTTTCTGAACTTTTATATGAAACAGCTGTTTGTTGTTG
Organism: Chromobotia macracanthus; assembly: GCA_036877525.1. Taxonomy (NCBI): domain Eukaryota; kingdom Metazoa; phylum Chordata; class Actinopteri; order Cypriniformes; family Botiidae; genus Chromobotia; species Chromobotia macracanthus. Next base: position 2,136 of record JAZGTH010000080.1, on the reverse strand, counting down.
AGACTTGCAGAGGCCTGGGTTTGCGGCTGGGCATAAAGAGTTGGAATTATCGGTTCCAGGCAGTATTGCCAGAAGCTGACTTTAGTCCATAGATCCTACTTCCTGTTTAGAGTCACACGAATACATTTGTTGCTCGATTATTGCTGCCTGGTTTTAAGCACCTCAGCAAAAATGGCAGTAAAAATTATTATGGATGATTGTTAGCACATTTTGCACGTTCATGTTCATAATTATTTGTAGACTGGTGACAGCTAACAAAGTAATCATTAATAGATATAAAACAACAAATATTATAAAGCTTTTTTAAAAAGGAGGAAAAGTGTTTTTTGTGTGTAAAAGGGTGTATTATGAAAGGGTGTATCATAGGCTGTGACCAATCACACAGAATTTTGACTGTTAGTAGAGAGCTCAACACAATTAGGCAGATCCCACCATAACTGTGCAAAGAATGAAATAAAGTTTAAACACAGGTTTACTTGCAACAAGGATAAACATGGTGCTGATCACAATGTCAGAAATATAATAAAAATAAAATGTAAATGTTTTAGGGGAAAATTTGGTTTGCTTTTGCATGATAATCTATTTGGTTCTATGATTTGGTGGCTTATTTGATGTATTTTTGTAAAAATTCTCCTGTCCTGAAGCAAACAGTTTTAAAATACTGATTAACTTTTCATTTCTAGTGAATTTCAGTAGCTTCCCCAGGTTTGTGGCTCTTTTTCTGTTTCTTTTGCCTTTACACTTTCGACTGAGCTTGTGCTTTAGTAATTATGATGTACTATTACATTTTCTTATGGCACGCTCAGTCTGTTGGCCTGAGGAGGTGAGATCATGCAGCAGTGTTGTGCTGCTTTTCACATTATCTGAAGTCTACATACCATAGGTCTGTTTCAACCTTAGTGATGATGACATCACCTCAAAACATAACACGTTTGTGATTGAGACGTTTTGATTATTTTTTCTCTTCTTTCTTTTAGAAAGAGCCTTTCTTTTCTCTACAGACTGAAAGCAATGACATCTCTGCAGACGTGGCCTCTTTCCCTCCTGCTTGTTATTGTAGTGCACTGCTCTAACTCACTGGAAGACAACAAGATCCCCAGTTTATGCACAGGCAGCCCAGGTATCCCAGGATCCCCTGGGTTGCACGGCAGGCCCGGGCAGCCCGGCAGGGATGGCCGAGATGGGCGTGATGCTCAACCAGGAGAGAAAGGAGAAAGGGGGACAGGGGAGAACCAGGTACAAACACACAAATCTTTGAGCTTTTAAAGCTACAGTGTCATTTTTCAATGTCGAAGAACTTTCATGTATCCTATTTTAACATACAAAGACTGTGATTTCTGTGAAAAGTGTAAACACTCTGGCACGATCAAAACATTACTCTGTTACTAATCAGCCAGGCACATTGATGCTGGCTTAACCAAATATCTGTGTTTCGGGATTGGAGTCTGTTTAACCTGTTTACAAATTTTTGCAATTCCCTTTTGTCACGCAATTGCTGCAAAAATACACTGTTCTGTTATAACACCAAGAGGACAACATAAAAATCCGTAATGCTTATCATTCACAGGTCAGTCAGGCATAAGGGGCCTCACGGGAGACAGAGGGGATCCAGGCGAAAAGGAGAGAGGGGATCCCCAGGCGAGTGTGCAGTGGCCCCCAAGTCAGCTTTCAGTGCCAAACTCTCAGAGGCCCGCACGGCACCCATGGCAGTAGGGGATGCAGTACGCTTTGACAAGGTTATCCTAAATGAACAAGGCGATTATAATCCAGAAACTGGACGTTTCACCTGCAGAGTGCCGGGTGTTTACTACTTAGCTGTACATGCGACAGTCTACCGCACCAGCTTGCAGTTTGACCTCATAAAGAACGGGCACACTGTGGCCTCCTACTTTCAGATGTTTGGGAACTGGTCCAAACCGGCTTCGCTGTCTGGAGGGACACTAGTGCACTTGATTCCAGGAGATCAGGTGTGGGTGCAGATGGCACTGGCTGAGTACACAGGATTTTACTCCAGCCCTAAGACTGACAGCACATTCACCGGCTTCCTAGTGTACTCAGACTGGAAGAACTCTGCTGTTTTTGCATAGATCAGAGACACTGCACCTAGATTTCTGTGTAAAAGCAACATTTTCATTA